>CM060888.1:137697967-138355467 GCA_030762935.1 Hymenopus coronatus | reverse complement strand
CTACTATTACTGCTGCTACTGCTGCTATTACTGCTACTATTACTACTACTATTACTACTACTATTACTACTACTGGTACTACTGCTACTATTATTACTACTACTATTACTACTACTGCTACTAGTACTACTGCTACCACTACTACTACTGCTATTATTGTTTCTACTGCTACTACTAAAACTGCTACTATTACTACTATTACTACTACTATTACTACTACTATTAATACTGCCACTACTTCTACTACCAACACAACTGCTACTACCACTACTACTTGCCCCCTATCGCCCATTGGATTACCAATGCAGTTAGCCTCCCGAGTATGGCGGGTTATCATACAAAACTAGATAAGTCCCCTATGTTAAAAAACTAAGGATTTCAAGATGGCTGCCCGATAATTGGCAACCATTATGAACAAGGGAAGAACTACAAAACGGTTTACGGAGCAGGGAGTCTGAACCCATTTCCTGTCGGTGTTGAAGGTGATCGTGCAGGCCTCACCCGATCGTTAAAAAGCGATTGCTCAGCATCTTCATTAGGGCATCAGGCTGAAGTGCAGAAAAAAGTAACTGGAACTATGGGAAATGGGAGAAAATAAAAAGGCTTAGTTTCTGAAATTTTGGATTGTATAAAGAATCCTTTTGAGAAAAGACCGGTAGTAGACACCGCTACCACCACTACCAATACCACCACCACCATTAGCACTATACCACTAACACCACTACTACCACTACTACTACTACCACCGCTGCCACCACTACCAGCACTTCCATCATTACTACCACTATCACCAATATCCCCATTACTACCACTACTACCACTTTCACCACTACCACCATTACAACCACTACTATCACTACCACCACTACCACCACCACTACCACTACCACCACTACTAGTACCACCACCACTACAACCATCACCACTACCACCACCACCACTACCACCAAATTCACTACCACCACCACCACCACTACCACTACCACCACTACTAGTACCACCACCACTACAACCATCACCACTACCACCACCACCACTACCACCAAATTCACTACCACCACCAACAGCACTACCACCACCACTGCTACCAGTACCACCACCACTACTACTACCACCAAATTCTCTACCACCATCAACAGCACTACCACCACCACTGCTACCACTGCTACCACTACCACCACCAACACCTCTAACACCAAATTCACTACCACCACCACCCCTGCTACCACTACCACCACTGCTACCACCACTACTACTACCACCACTACCATTACCACTAACGCCACCACCACTACCACTACCACCGCCAATACCTCCACCACCACCACCATTACTACCACCACCACTATCACCACCACCTCACAACCACCACTACCACCACCCCCACCACTACCACTCCGACCACAACCACCACTACCACCGCCAATACATCCACCAACACCACCACCGCTACCACTACCTCCACCAACCCCACCACTACCACCACCAAAATCTACACCACGAACACCATTACTACCACCACCATCTCCACCACCACAACCACTAACACTACCTCCACTACCATTACCACCACCAGCACTAACACTACCACCACCACCACTACCAACACTACTCCCACTACCACCACCTCCACGACCACCACCATTACCACCTCCACCACCACCATTACCACCCCCATCACCATTACCAGCACCTATACCACCACTACCACCACCTCTACCACCACTACCACCAGCATCACCACCACTACCACTACCACCACCACTACCACCAACACTTACAAACTACCACCACTACCAGCACCACTATCACCAACAGCACTACCATTAGCACCACTATCACCATCACTACCACCACCACTACTACCACCACCACTACTTCAACCACCATTACTACCACTACTACCAACACCACTACCTCCACTACCACCATCATCATCACCACTACCACCATCACCACTACCATCAGCACTACCACCACTACCATCACCACTACCACCACCACCTACACCACCATTACTACCACCACCATTACTACTACCAGTACCACCACTACCACCATCACCACCACTACCACCACCACCTCCACCACCACCACTACCATCACCACTACCACCACCACTACCATCACCAATACCTCCACCACCCCCACCACTACCACCACCAAAACTACCACTACCAGCGCCACTACCACCACCATCACCACCACCACTACCACCACCACTACCACCACCACTACCACCACCACCACTACCACCACCATTACCATCACCACTACCACCACCACTACCACCACCATTACTACCACTACCACCACCAACATCACCACCACTATCACCATCACTACCACCACTATTACCACTACCACCACAACACCACTACTACTATCACCACTACTACCACCACCGCCACTATCACCACTACTACCACCACCACTAACGCTACCACCACCACTACCACCACCACTAATACCACCACCACTACCACCACTATCACCACCACCATCACCACCATCACCACCACTACCACCACCACTATCACCACCACTACCACCACCATCACTACCTCCACCATCACCACCACCACCATCACTACCATCACCACTACCACCACCACTACCACCACGATCACCACTACTACCACCACCATCACCACTACCACCACTACCACCACCATCACCACTACCACCACTACCACCACCATCACCACTACCACCACTACCACCACCACTATCACCACCACTACCACTACCTCCACCATCACCACCACCACCATCACTACCATCACCACTACCACCACCACTACCACCACCATCACCACTACTACCACCACCATCACCACTACTACCACCACCATCACCACTACTACCACCACCATCACCACTACTACCTCCACCATCACCACCACCACCATCACTACCATCACCACTACCACCACCATCACCACTACTACCACCACCATCACCACTACTACCACCACCATCACCACTACTACCACCACCACTACCACCACCATCACCAGTACTACCACCACCATCACCACCACTACCACCACCATCACCACTACTACCACCACCATCACCACTACTACCACCACCATCACCACTACTACCACCACCATCACCACTACTACCACCACCATCACCAATACTACCACCACTACCACTACCACCACCATCATCACCACCACTACCACTACCACCACCATCACCCCCACCACTACTACCACTACCACTTTCACCACCTCCATGACCACTACTACCATCACTACCACTGCCACCACTACAATTACAACTACTACCACTACCACCATCACCACGACCGCCTCTACTACTACTTGTACCACTACTGCTACTCGTTAAACATATTGATATCAAAGGTAGATAAGTCTCTGTTAAAGGAAAGTATGTAAAAAATTGGTTTGAGACTGCTCTGTCTTTGCTTGAGATGTCGATTTTCAGCTTTTCAATGGCGTTCTTAAGATTTACTACCGAAAAAGCTCTAAATTAATCACTTGACAGTGCGACACTGAGCGTCCATTAACTGCGTTCTTGAGCTATGCAGCGTACTCGAAAGTGGATTCTTTTATGTCATCGTATGAATCAAAGAATAACACCGAATTTTGATGACCCGAAATGCGTCAGTTCGTTTTCTGACAGGCAGTTATTTATTTTTTAAGTTCCATATGAAGAAGTATACTCAGGACGCCATTGCAATAACTGAACTATCCTTTCCTTGACTTGCGCACTTAGGTTAGTTTGTATGCTGTGAGACACTTGCAGACCTGCCCCTTATTTATAAGATACCAGCAAGGGTGCAGATATTTTAGGTTAGTTAGTTTGTATGCTTAGGGACGGCTGTGAGACACTTGCACACCTGCCCCTTATTTATATAATACCAGCAAGGGTGCAGATATTTTAGGTTAGTTAGTTTGTATGCTTAGGGACGGCTGTGAGACACTTGCAGACCTGCCCCTTATTTATATAATACCAGCAAGGGTGCAGATATTTTAGGTTAGTTAGTTTGTATGCTTAGGGACGGCTGTGAGACACTTGCAGACCTGCCCCTTATTTATATGATACCAGCAAGGGTGCAGATATTTTAGGTTAGTTAGTTTGTATGCTTAGGGACGGCTGTGAGACACTTGCACACCTGCCCCTTATTTATATAATACCAGCAAGGGTGCAGATATTTTAGGTTAGTTAGTTTGTATGCTTAGGGACGGCTGTGAGACACTTGCAGACCTGCCCCTTATTTATATAATACCAGCAAGGGTGCAGATATTTTAGGTTAGTTAGTTTGTATGCTTAGGGACGGCTGTGAGACACTTGCACACCTGCCCCTTATTTATATGATACCAGCAAGGGTGCAGATATTTTAAGTTAGTTAGTTTGTATGCTTAGGGACGGCTGTGAGACACTTGCAGACTTGCCCCTTATTTATATGATACCAGCAAGGGTGCAGATATTTTAGGTTAGTTAGTTTGTATGCTTAGGGACGGCTGTGAGACACTTGCAGACCTGCCCCTTATTTATATGATACCAGTAAGGGTGCAGATATTTTGGGTACGCAAATCGTTCCTTTGCCGCTGTCAATTTGACTTGAAAATACATTTCAGTAGTTCATATTAACTAACATAGACATTTTGGTGTCTTTATTTTTTCGTTATTCCTTTCACCCTTTCAACCATGTACCATTTTGAGTTACAGCATGCAAGAGCATTAAACATGATTCAAACATTTTTGTAAGGATTGTAAATGATTTTACTGATATATATATATATGTGAAATTAAATTGAAACATGAATTAAAACAAAGGCTAATATTACATTATGGTGCAATAGAAAGAATCATTGGCGAACGTGACTGCAACTCGCAAACAAAAGCCAGTTGTTAATCGAAAGCTAATGTAATAACCACACCAGAGCGGTACGCCTTTTCAGTCTTACTTTCTCCTCACGTACTATGTACTTGGTGTATAGAGAAGGTTTCAACCAAATAAGAATATTTATCTTACTAATTGTAATGCACCCAAAATTTCGATACTCAGATTTCACTGGAAACACATGTTTTGAGACACCCTGAATCCCCCCCCCAAAAAAGAAGAAAAAAAAAAAAAAGCACTTTTAGAAAAATTTCGGTGTGTGAGTCTGTGTATGTGTGTGTGTCTTTGGGCCGCATAGCTCAAAAACGAAAATTACGTTAAAAACCACACTTGTTATTTAGGTTTAGTGTTTTTCAGGGATGCGACACGAAGATTTTTAAAACTACTCTTTACATGGAAGTTTTTCGAAAATTTGATTTTCTCAAAAATGGCTCTCACGGTTTTGATTAAAATATCACATTTTAAAGATATTTATCTGACAAATAATATGTATATCTTGAATTTTCCGGGAAAGCCTCTGAAGATTACTTTATTCTGGATGAATTTTACGGCATTTTACCTAACAACTAAACCGTAAGAGATGGACAAAAGCTTGCCACACAAAACAGTTAGATCTGATTAAAACAAACAAGTTATGTTATATACATTTTTTCGTAGAGTTCGTGGTTTTTGAGATATTCCTCGGTTTTAGTTTCAGCTTTGAAAAGCTAAGCTGTTCTCATACAGGAATTTGTCAACTCTTTTCCATACAGACAACGGAACTTCAGTCACATAGCAACCAGCTTTTGGCTATCACTTTAACCTATGGTTGTTTCGCTTCTACTTACAAGGAAGCAAGTATAAGACTGTTTCTGCTATTTTTTTTTTCTCGATTAGCATGAAGTAGATAGAAACATAAGCTTATTAATAATACTTTGTTGCAGAAATTTAGAGAAAGTCATGTGAATGGAACACATCAGATTTTTG
The DNA here is from genome assembly GCA_030762935.1 of Hymenopus coronatus. Lineage (NCBI taxonomy): Eukaryota > Metazoa > Arthropoda > Insecta > Mantodea > Hymenopodidae > Hymenopus > Hymenopus coronatus. The sequence continues at coordinate 138,349,619 of CM060888.1, read as the reverse complement.
TACTGTATTTTGCTTTTATACTTCTCTTTAATAATTCGGGATTTACTTTAGTTTCATTGGCTAGAACTTATATTAAAAAAGTTTATTCACTTTTCATTTTGGATATTTAATACTCTATTGTTTGCGACACAGGTTTTTGGAATTTCTTAGTTAATTTTCTCAGTATCTTTTCATAGCTTGTGTTTCTTCGTAAGTAATTAAAATCTGATAGCAATTCTACGGCTGAGGTCTTATCATTTACTCATTTCTTTTAAAATGTGAGGTGATCGCAATTTTCCTGTATAGACACACTATCATCAGGAGATGCCAATACGTTTGTATAATTATTATGTATTCCTGTGGCACAGTTAGCTATATGGCCAATTCTGTTTCACCTGTGAAATACAGAACGGAGGGAGTAAACGAGGCTCAGAGCAATTCTGAAATTCGGGACGTCTGGTGGAGTGAGAGATGTCTTGAATGGGGTTAAGGGTCACGCCTCGCGAGTGCACAAATTGCCATTGCTGACCTACTCTTAGTAGCCGGCTTCGGACCAACGCCCTAGTAATGTCTAGGCTTGGACAGGCATTTCTGCAGTTGTGTGTCACGTATTCTTATTAGTACTTTAATCGGGGGGGGGGTCAACTTTTGGTTGTCATAACAGATCAATGAACTGTTAATTAAATTTGAAATCTAGTCAACAGAACCTTTCGTTACAGTGCTAAGCTGTTTACAGAAATTGAAACCATACAGTGTTTTTAAGTCCTTAATAAAAACCCTGCAACATGCTTATTTTAGGTTATAATTACTAGATCAAAGAATTATTTAAAAAGTAGGCACTAAATTAGCCACTATCTGTATAGTAAAATAAGTATTTTAAATATTAATATTATTATTGGAAACATGTGTTATTTAAGTTTGTAACACATTCTCCCCAACTAATCCCAGTGTGCCAAAAAGCACACTATATTATAGAAGCCACTAAAATGTTGTATATTTTTCTTTCAATTTATTTTGGAACTTTTTTCTTGTACGTAGATATTTAATTTGTTGAATGAACTATAAAAAATCACATGAAAAATATATCATTTATATTTGAAAAGCCAAAACTAGAAATGAATATTGAAAGAAAAATCATCAAGCCAAGTTCTTCAGATACTTTTTACGTTCTTTATTTTACCACGCCCTCCTTAATTCTGCTAATTCAGTACATTTAATGCACTTAAAACTTGATTACTATACAACGATGACAATTTTACGTTCACCTATTTGTTCATAACCGATAAAAATATGTATGTTTTCTATCTCGAATTAACATATTTATAAGTAATTCATCTAAAAATATTATTTGAAGATAGGTGGAAAATCAGTGATAGTAATCATCACGTATAAATATATTATTTCAAGGTAGGAAGAAAATTCATGTTTTCTCGGTTATGAGCATATAGACCATTATGAAAAATTGTATTCGTCATTGTATGGTAGACAAGTTTTAGGGATATAAACAGTTAATCCCATTGCTTGGATTTGAAGCAAAAATCTACGGCTTATCGTATCACTGCTCTATGAGACACTTCGCCAAAATGCCGGAATTACACCACATCCTCTCTTATTCTTCTCCTCCTCGGTAAATCAGAAGGCATTGCTTAAAATCATGTAACTACATTAATTCATAAGAATTATTCTTTCATATTCACCTTAGGTGGGCTAAACTTTCAATAGTAGAATCAGAAGTTAGAATGCAAAGCCGGGATTTGAACCATAATTATTCAACGTTACTTTAAATCAACTGAACAAAATGCCGGTATGATAGCTGCAATGGACAATTTTATCAACATGTGTTCAAGTCGCAGAAAGTTTTTTCTTCTATCTACTTCATGCCAATCGAAATAAAAATTAGCAGAAGTCATCTTATTGCTTGCTTTCGTGTAAATAGAAGGGAAATAGGGAAATGCGCTACACTAAAGCGATAGTCAGTTTGTTAAAAGCCGGTTGTCATGTGCTTGATATATTTGCACTACCAGGAATTGAAAAATTCTCATATCAAATAAGTTTTTAAGTATTTTGAAACTGAAACCAATGACTAGGAATATCTCGGAAGTGGTTAACTCCACGAAAAAAATGTATATTATATAAGTTTTAACTAGGTCTGTGTCTTTTGTACAGTAAGGCTAATACAGAATGAGAAGTCTTCAGAGGCGATTTGAAGAAAATTCTGGATATACATGATATTTGTCTGTAAATATTTTTTAATATATCCACAGTGTTTTAATAAAAATCTTGAGGCATTAATCAGAAAATAAAAAAATTCAAAAAGTTTTCCAATCAAAGGATAGTTAGGGTGGCGGATATTCCTCAGTGATAGTGCGGATATTAAATTTAAATAGGTACCAAGTTTGGTATTTTACTGACGTTTTGCTAATGAGTTATTGTGACACACGGACATATGGACACACACAGATAATTTTAAAAAATATTTTTTTAAACAGGGGGCCTTAAAAACGTGTACTTCCAGTGAAATGTTGTTATCCAAATTTTGGGTGGAATGCAATACCTTTTTACCTATGTACTGTGTAGAGAAAGTAATAAACTTGCATGTTTGTAGAAACTGTATAAAAATAAAGGCCAGTATAGAAAAATCTATGTGAATTTAATCTATTACATATATTTTACTGCAACATGTTCTATTAACGACTTGTACTCTTAAAGAGCCTACTAGGTGAAAAGGACTACCGTCTACCCGCTATGAACTCTTCCGACGTGGTAGAATCGACCACGCAGCCCCAAAGCAAACACACCAGTGTATACAACATATTCTCTATTCACTATGTACATAGTACACGTAGAGAAAGTACTAATATCTCACTGCACCAACTATAAATTGTTTTTTTGATATCGATTTAGTTTAGGCGTTAATAACGATTTAAAATCGTAAGAAGTGATGGCCGAGAAGCGTTCTCTCGTCAAACACGTTTTTGGACGAACATGTGTTTAAATGATATTTGACAAACTATTAGAATTAATGCAGCAAAATTCACTCGTAAAAACTCGCAAACGATTAGAAAGTGGCTGTTACATATAAACAAATTTCATTTGTTGCTTTTAATACAATAAGAATTCTCCAACTCTTATGTTCAAGTTTTTCTAAATTAGTATCTCGGTATCGATTAGAAGTTGGAGCAAACCGTGGTAAACAACAATTACTTTATGTTTTTTGTTTAGCTTATTTGAAGCTATTGCGTTGGGAAGGAATTAAACGAGACTGTTTCCAATAGAGAAATTAACATATATTCAGAGCTGAAAGAAGATATTGTTGAGTCCTAAACAGCAAGTGGAGCCAAAACTTTTCTGTGTGGACAACTATAGAACAGTCTGACCTCACGCCTTGATTATTGTCCATGGGCAGAAGGTTTTGCAGACAAATTTAGATGAGTATCACCTTTACTATTGAGAATGTTCCACCTGCAATACTTTTAAGACTGTGTCAGGAACACCTCCGCCAGTGAATATACATTCTGCAACAGAAACTTAATTAAACGTTATGAAATAATTTATGTTACTATGTTTGATATAAACCAACAGTATACAACGAAATTAATGATAAATAAGTAAATAATGTCAACATTGTCCAATAATACATCACACAGAAGTGTAGTTTGTCAATTGACTTTTATGTTACACGGTAATTCCTAAAGGGGATATCCTCATGGCAGCCTCTCCGGGTACAAAGACACTTAATTTAGAACTGTGTTGCATTTGAAACAAGAAAAGTGAGCTCCAGAAGAACGGAAAGGTTTATAGTTTTACTGATGCTCACTTCAATCTCAGGTAGCGAATGCTCGTGTTTTAATGCTATTCTCGTGGCTCAGTCTCAAGAGCACTAAAATCCTCTGGTAACTGCGATAACGTAGAACCTGGTTGTAAAATATGGAACCTATAAAACCTTAGTGTGGATGTTAGAGAAACTTTGCCTTAATCATTCTTGGTTATATTAACGTGTTTCATAGTGAGAGAAAGGTCTAGGAAATTAATACATATAATTAAAAAGGTTATTCTTTGGTGTTACACACAAAAATAATGGAAAATGAAAATTGGATTCCAGAGCTGTACTTTAGAGGTCCATTTAATTAACTCTATGAATATTTAACACGGAAATTGCGTTCTGTGTGTGTCTGCTTGATTTTAGCAGATTCTCTTGCACACATACACACGCCATGACTCTATGCCGATAATTGATGCGATAACATGTCCGCCTCGTAGAAGTTTGCCGCGCTGTTGAGGCCTCGCGGAACTCTCGACCTTTAAATCGGTTATCTCGCACATTATTCATTGCTCTCTGTCCAAAAACTACTCCCCGCGTATTCATTTAAGGTGTATGTTCAAATCGTCTACAGTAAGTGGCACCTAACCAACACACAATTAAGCATTCCGCATAACAACTTCTTTTTCAAAACGTGTTCTACGCTATGTACATGTCTGCTTTTCTCACCTACAAAACAATGTACACTACTAACATAAGAGAACAAAGCGAAAAACTTGGAAAAAATATTTTTCAAAATTAAAAAAAAAAAATCAAAACGTTTCTACAAGTTAATATACCTTTCTTTGGCTTGAAATAATCTCTACACGATTTCTACTTTCTTTATTTCATGCATAGTATATAAGTAAAAGGGGTAATGCTTCCAGCCAAAACTTCGATACTAAGATTTCACTGAAGTACACGTTTTGGACCCCCGTTTAAGGAATAGTCCGTGTGTTTGTATGTCTTTGTACATAACTCAAAAACGAAAAGTCTGTCGCATATCAAACTTGATATTTAAATTCAAAAGTTTTGCTTTTTTTTTTTCTTTTTTTTTTCAAAGTAGCTCTAAAGATTTTAATTGAAGTGCGTATTACAAATAAAATGTATATCATGAATTTTTTGGGATGAGCCTCTGAAGACCTCTTCATTCTGAATTACTTTTTCATAGCTGATTAATGTAATAGATAGACGAAAACTTAATACACAGAAAATGTATATGTCGTTAAAACATGATCACTTGTGTCATATACATTTTTATTTGTAGATTTTTAGTTTTAGTTTTGACCATTTCAAGATGTTCATTGTTATTTGTTTCAATTTTAAAATACTTAAAGATTTTCCCAAACAAGAATCCCCGTTTGTTTCATATCTCCTTTTGTTTTACTTCTGGCAGAGAGAACCGAATTTCAAATATATCATATAGCGACCAGCATTTAAAAGGTCGTCTGTCGCTTTCGCATTTATTTGGCACCATTGCTACCGTAATGCCTTGAATAATCATTACTGCGTTATAGCGTTGTTATGTTATGGGTCCCAAAACGAGTTTAGAGTCCTTGTGATGCTATTGTGTGTGTGTGTGTACGTGCAACCGTGACCTTGTTATACGTCAGATCCCTTGAGGAAGGTTGAGATGCGTGTAATTTCAGAGGGCGGCCGTCATCCGGACAGGGCGAGGGGCATCGTTCGGGATCCCTAACAGTTCAAAAGTAGTACTTTATCTCAACGCGGGGAGCGCCAGGAACCCCGAATAAAACGCTCGAGTCCGCAGACATCTACTAGCGCATCTCGCCGCCGAGAGTTGTATTTTCAGAGTTCAGCCACCCCCACAAAATGGCGCCTCTGCCGCAGTTCTCGTCCACATTTTCAAATCCGATTGCAATGAAATGAAGATAAGAGGAAGTTCGGGGAAATGAAGAATCCTCTTCAGCATTTCCATGATGACCCCGAAAACCCCTAAAAACCCATGGGTCAGTGAGGTCGGTCGCGGGGAACTGATCCCACTACCTCCCGAATGCCGAAACGCCTAAGCCACCTGACGCAGAGATACTATTGTTCTGCCTGTGATTGGCTGAAATACGCCCCAAAACCTGAGACCTCTCAGTGAGGAGGTTCGAGCAGAACGTGACAAGCTGACATCTACAATCCTCGCCGGCTTGCAAAAATGAATTGAACTTGGACCAAAAGTTGAGTCTGACTCTTATACAGGGACTGGATGAGCTGAGCAGAGCATTATTACGGTTTTGTAAGACGAGTATAGTAAATGAATGTAGTTAAATATTGGGTAAAACATTTCTTGTTATTATTCATGAACATTGTATGGATTAATACCTCTCGTTAGAAGATAGATGCCATAGCCCATGTTGAAATTTAGATGTGCATTTCTCTTCTAGAACTCTCATCTCTCTCTCTCTCTCTCTCTCTCTCTCTCTCTCTCTCTCTCTGTTTAAACGAAAACTAGTTAGATAAAATGTTCTGGAGCGCGAGAATGAACTACTATGGCAGTACATTTGTATTAGAGTGGTATAGATTCTTGGACCTTTGTCTATTCAACCGCTTTTGGTTTGAGCAGCTCCTTGATTTGCTTTACTGCTCCACATATTTTATCTATGAGTTATGATTGCTGAAGGGTTGGAATTTACATGCGTTACTCAAATAATTTGAATTGTTCGTAATTTAAAGTTGTTGTTACAGAGAAGTATGTACAGAATTTGTTACTAATGTAATCATTTCAATCTTATGTGAAATCTTAAATTTAAAGTATTTTTAAGAAATCGTAGCGCCCGTTAATATCACGACATTTGGATGGTGCACTATCATCTTAGTGGTTCACACTTAATAATTATTTACATTTTAATACCTTTAATCATAGTTTAAAATATATTTATAGTTTATTCTCCTCATGGTCCCAACCTCACTTATGTATCCAGATCTGTACCCAGTATGTGTCACATACTGTTTTAATATCTGAAAACATGTGCTACCCATACGTCAAATAGCAAACATTGCTCAAAACTTGCCTCTTCGCGATGGCTGCGGAAGTTTCATCTCAAACCTCAGGAACGTTTAGTATAATTTAGTGTTCAGTGAAAGACTATGCGTTGTAATTAGAAAACATTAGCTACCAACATTATATCACGTATTGTATTGTAACTGCCATTTGACTTACAGAACTTATATTCGAGTTGCAGGGATTGACGAAAATAGTAAAATAGTATCCGTCTGTAGTCAATTACCATGAACTCAGTTCCTATGTATCCATGTGTGAATGTAGTTTCGTGCAAAAAAGGTCTCGTATGTTCAGAAGTTGCAATATACTGGAAAACTTCACGAGCGGTCTCGCACTATGGATCTTCGGATCTTCGGCTTGCTCTGCTGGTTCTCTATCGTTGAGTTACCATGATGATACTTTCTTGAATAAACTGTGTCATGCAATTTAAATACTCCATGCATAAATCTCCAAGGCGTTCTCATTTACTGCATTCTTCAATGATATCTTCACCAGCATGGACTTTTTCAGTGCTGCAAACATTTCCAAATTAGTAGAAGTATGAGTTAAGCAGAAAGAATCCGAGTAATTATCCCAATATTCAATTTGTGGATACAGTCTTATGAAAAACTATATAATACCACAAAAATAGTAGAGACATTTCAATATTATTGTTTTCAACAATCTCCATTCGTCAACGACTTTCAGGGAAATCACGTTCCATCAAAAGTGGTCCAGAAAATGTTAATATGTGCAGGCAACCGGAGAGCGATTGGTTACTTCCGACAAAACGGTGATGGCAGGACATAGTCTGCACAATAAACGATAAAGTTATGGAACAAGAAAAAGAACTCACCCGATGGTAGGGTTGTGCAACGATAGGTTCTAAACAAACACAAAAGTAGTTTTATAGAGTGAGAAGACTGGCACTCTCAAGGTAGGTTTTATGCAAAACTGGAGCTGCACACCCTGGGATAGAACGAAAGATTCAATGCACCCGATGGTAGAGTTATTGAACGGTATTAACTACACACCCAATGGCACTGTTATAGGATGTGAGATGTTACACATCCGAAGATACGATTATGAAAAGAGAGGTTCTATACACCCACGGTAGCGTTATGGAACGGAAATTGCTACCTACTCGACGATAGACTTAAGGAACGACAGTTTATAGTAGGTTTACGGAACGAGGGAGTCTACACGCTCAGCAGTAGGCCTACGGAACAAGAGTTTCTACACACCCGACAGTAGGCCTATGGAGTAAGAGTTTCTATACACCCGACAATAGGCCTACGGAACAAGAGTTTCTACACACCCGACGGTAGGGGTTGTGGAACAAGAGTTTCTATACACCCGACAGTAGGCCTATGGAGTAAGAGTTTCTATACACCCGACGGTAGGGGTTGTGAAACAAGAGTTTCTATACACCCGACAGTAGGCCTACGGAACAAGAGTTTCTATACACCCGACGGTAGGGGTTGTGGAACAAGAGTTTCTATACACCTGACAATAGGCCTGTGGAGTAAGAGTTTCTATACACCCGACGGTAGGGGTTGTGGAACAAGAGTTTCTATACACCCGACAGTAGGCCTAGGGAACAAGAGTTTCTATACATCCGACGGTAGGGGTTGTGAAGCAAGAGTTTCTATACACCCGACAGTAGGCCTATGGAGTAAGAGTTTCTATACACCCGAAGGTAGGGGTTGTGAAACAAGAGTTTCTATACACCCGACAGTAGGCCTACGGAAGAAGAGTTTCTATACACCCGACGGTAGGGGTTGTGGAACAAGAGTTTCCATACACCCGACGGTAGGGGTTGTGGAACAAGAGTTTCTATACACCCGACAGTAGGCCTATGGAGTAAGAGTTTCTATACATCCGACGGTAGGGGTTGTGAAGCAAGAGTTTCTATACACCCGACAGTAGGCCTAGGGAACAAGAGTTTCTATACACCCGACGGTAGGGGTTGTGGAACAAGAGTTTCTATACACCCGACAGTAGGGGTTGTGGAACAAGAGTTTCTATACACCCGACAGTAGGCCTATGGAGTAAGAGTTTCTATACACCCGACGGTAGGGGTTGTGAAACAAGAGTTTCTATACACCCGACGGTAGGGGTTGTGAAACAAGAGTTTCTATACACCCGACGGTAGGGGTTGTGAAACAAGAGTTTCTATACACCCGACAGTAGGCCTATGGAGTAAGAGTTTCTATACATCCGACGGTAGGGGTTGTGGAACAAGAGTTTCTATACACCCGACAGTAGGCCTATGGAGTAAGAGTTTCTATACATCCGACGGTAGGGGTTGTGAAACAAGAGTTTCTATACACCCGACAGTAGGCCTATGGAGTAAGAGTTTCTATACACCCGACGGTAGGGGTTGTGAAACAAGAGTTTCTATACATCCGACGGTAGGGGTTGTGGAACAAGAGTTTCTATACACCCGACAGTAGGCCTATGGAGTAAGAGTTTCTATACATCCGACGGTAGGGGTTGTGAAACAAGAATATCTACATACCCGAATGTAGGTCTTTGTTTACTTTGATTACTGTATGATTACTGAATTTCTGTTTTACTTTTTACACACACATACACAAACATATAACACCCATGCCCAAGGCGGGATTCGAACCCACGATCCCCATGGGGACCGGCTCTTGGGACAAGAGTTTCTACTCAATCGACGGTAGGATTGTAGAACAAGTGTTACTACACACCCAACAGAAAGCCTATGTAAAAACAGTTTATACACACCCAACGGTAGGGCTATGAAATGAGAAATTCTAAACACCCAATAGTAGGCCAAAGGAACAAGAGTATATACACGCCAACGGTACAATTATGGAACGAGAATTCCATACACCTATGGAAGAAGAGTTCCTACACATACGGCGGATGGTTGTGGAATAAGAGTTCCTACACATGCAACGGATGGTTATAGAACAAGAGTTTCTACATATCCGACGTAGGGTTATAGAATAAGAGTTTCTGCAAATCCGAAGTAGAATTATAGAACAAGAGATCCTACACACCAGACGGTAAAAATATGGAACAAAACTTTCTACACACCCGACGGAAGCGTTATAGAACATGAGATCCTACACACCCACGGAAGGGTTATAGAACAAGAAATCCTACACACCCGACGGTAGGGTTATAGAACAAGAAAGCCTACACAAGCGGTGGTAGGGTTATGAAACAGCTGTTTTATGGAACTAAAGGCGCTACACCCAGCGGTAGGTTTATGGAACGAGAGGAGTTCCACACCCGATGGTAAGGTTACGTAACCACAAGAGTTACACAGTTGGGGTTATGCAACGAGCGATTCTGTACAGCCGGCAGCTGCCCTATGGAACAAGAGTTTCTACTCACCCAATGATAGGGTTGAGGAACAGTGTTTCTGCACACCCAACAGTAGGCTAATGGAACAAGAGTTTCTACACACATGACTGTAGGGTTGGGGAATAGTGTTTCCACAGACCTGACAGTAGCCTATGGAACAAGTGTTTATATACACCTGACTGTAGGGTTGGGGAATAGTGTTTCCACTGACCTGACAGTAGCCTATGGAACAAGTGTTTATATACACCTGACTGTAGGGTTGGGGAATAGTGTTTCCACTGACCTGACAGTAGCCTATGGAACAAGAGTTTCTACACACATGACTGTAGGGTTGGGGAATAGTGTTTCCACAGACCTGACAGTAGCCTATGTAACAAGTGTTTATATACACCTGACTGTAGGGTTGGGGAATAGTGTTTCCACTGACCTGACAGTAGCCTATGGAACAAGTGTTTATATACACCTGACTGTAGGGTTGGGGAATAGTGTTTCCACAGACCTGGCAGTAGCCTATGTAACAAGTGTTTATATACACCTGACTGTAGGGTTGGGGAATAGTGTTTCCACAGACCTGGCAGTAGCCTATGTAACAAGTGTTTATATACACCTGACTGTAGGGTTGGGGAATAGTGTTTCCACAGACCTGGCAGTAGCCTATGTAACAAGTGCTTCTACACACCCAATGGTGTGGTTCATTACAATTGTCTCTACACACCCAAGTGTAGGCCTATGTAACAAGAGTTTCTACACACCCGACGGTTGGGTTTGTGGAACAAGAGTTTCTATACACCCGACAATAGGCCTATGTAACAAGAGTTTCTACACACCCGACAGTATGCCTATGGTACAAGAGTTTCTATACACCCGAAGGTAGGTTTATGAAATGAGAGTTTCTATACACCCGATAGTCAGCAAAGAACAAGAGTTTATACATGCCCAACGGTAGGGTTATGGAACAGCTGTTTGTGTATACCCGATGGTAGAATTATGGAACTAGAGGAGTCGCACACCCTATGGTAGGGTTATGAAACGAGAGGAGCTACGCACATGGCGGTAGGGTTATGAAACGAGAGGAGCTACGCACATGACGGTAGGGTTATGGAGCAAGAGGTTCTACACACCCGATGGTAGAATTATGGAACTAGAGGAGTCGCACACCCTATGGTAGGGTTATGAAACGAGAGGAGCTACGCACATGACGGTAGGGTTATGGAGCAAGAGGTTCTACACACCCGATGGTAGAATTATGGAACTAGAGGAGTCGCACACCCTATGGTAGGGTTATGAAACGAGAGGAGCTACGCATATGACGGTAGGGTTATGGAACGAGAGGAGCTACGCACATGACGGTAGGGTTATGGAGCAAGAGGTTCTACACACCCGATGGTAGGGCTATTTAACGAGAGATTCTGCACACACGACGGTAGGGTTATGTAACAGATTTTCCACATACCCAATGGTAGTGTTATGCAACGTGAGGAGCTACACACGACGGTATAGTTATGGAACGAGAATTTCTACATACCCAACGGTGGGTTTACGGAACGAGGGATTCTATATATCCGTCCATAGGCCAAAGGAACGAGAGGTTTTTCACACATGAAACATGAGGAGCTATCTTCTCACCAAGGACGGCTCGTGTGCGTTCCCGGGCAATATCATGTGGGATTTGTGGTGGGCAAAGCGACTTTGGTGTAATTTGTCCAGGTTCTCCGGTTTCCCACGCCATCGTATTCCACCGGTGCGTCATCTTCATTCATATTGTCATCACTGTCATTGCCTGCGGTGCAACATGTAGTAAAACGGTCGTAAAACAATATAAAAAAGGGCTACACACTGGGTAGTTGTAAAATGGGAGCTTCTTGTTCTTTCCGTGAACTCAAAAAATGTTGGTGCCTGAATTACTTCCTTGTGTTTCTTAGATGAAATTTTGGGAAAGATTGTTTTAAAATCGTCTCCGCAAAGCGCGGTATGAGTAAAAATCATGAAAGAAACCATTGTCTGTTCCTCGAGATGTGTTAATTAACCGCTATAAACAATGTGAATATAACGCACCTACGAATGCTTTACTGGGATTCAAGGATGTTATTAGACGCAGATATTTTATTCCCCTTAGGTGCTGGGTAACGTTTGTGTAATTATTAGGCGACAAAAACCATTTGAACATATCAGAGCCTTCACAGAGCTTCAAAACCTCACTTCTCTGGACAATGAGCTTTCTGCTCTGAAAATCATTCACTTTTCCTCCTGTACAATGTTCTAAACGTTTCTTAAAGTAAAAATCTGATTTTCTGGAAAGATTTTTTTTAGTTTTAATATTTATTATCGCTTATATTTTTGTGTAAAGCATAAAAACGGAGTCTGTAAATTAATATAACTAAACTTTCAAACAATAAAGATATTCAGTCCATTAAATAAAAGTAAAATAATTGAAAATACAAAAATAATATGGATCAGTTTAAAGGTATTGAACAATCTGCATATTCTCAACTCCAATAGAATTGATGTTTTATGGAGCTTAACATTAATGTGGGTTTAGAATTTTTATCACTTAAATAACGACCCTTTGCATTACATATTCTTAACGACAACAATAGTATAATAAATCAGAATGTAGGTTTAATAATATTCGCTTTCCTATGTATCCTTTTGATTCTTAAATAGTTGATGTCCCTTTAGACGCATTTGGTGCAGAGAGTGGACTGCTATCAATATTTGACCCTTTCCTAATCGCCTAAGCACTTTTCCGTCTATTCCGAATAAATTTTGAGGAGTATTTCCTTTAGCTATACCTGTCAAAATTATCTTTTTCATACATTTCACGGCTCTTTCATTAACCGTATTACTTCCGTCTCAAGAATGTTTTTGAAACTAAATTATAATTCAATTTATAGCTCAAAATTTAACTTAGAAAAAAATTTACCCTCTACCGCCAGAATTAGGATGTACTTGAAATGACAAATTACTGTATTATTATTATTATACAAAGAATACCATCATATGAAAGACTTCTTCGACGAATGGTGCATCTAGATATATATTAGTTACTCTAACCTATTTATTCGTTGAAATTTTATCATTTTTCATTTACCTTATTTCTGCACATTTGGGTGAACTGGGGGCTTAGAATTTATTGCGCCTCTTTACTGCATTTCTTACTGTGCCTTGTTTCCACACATTCCACCTTTGATTTTCCTTGCTGTAACTTATCTTGGCTATTGGCAGCACAACTTCAGCTTTATTTTCTTTTCGATTTTCCTTTCTTTTAGGCCAAAGATGGACAGATGTGGGTGTATATATACATATATACCCACACACTCATACACATACACACACGCTAGGCTTTAAAAGGTTATCGGAGCAGTTCAAAACGAAATTTGATATTTAAATTCCATATTAGATTTTTACCGAATACCTATAGATTCTCAGCAAAGTCGCATCACTCTAAGCCATTTAGATTCCAATAAAGTTGACAGCGTTTCACAAACACTGATACCTGAGTTCTAATTTCATTAAATCTGCAATCTAGAATAATGTAGAGCGAGTAAATTAATACATAATCTTAAGAGTGAGGTATCATAACCTAAGGACCGGTAACATATACATTAGTTTTTGTTAAATTCTGTTGCAGTTCACAAACTCTACAAATATTTATGTTAAGTGTATCTATTCTGATTTTCCCCTTTTTTCCGTTTAAACAAGCCAAAAATCCAAGCAAAGTAATAACATGTTTTATTATAGGACTATAATTAGGAAGAAAATGAATTAAGATTTGGGTAATTGTTTAAATAAGAATCCAATACTGGTTGTATTTATAAATATCTGTAGCCATGTTAACATGTTTATTTACGACCTTTGTTTATTTATTAGATTACTTGAGGTTTTCAATCCCTTAGAGGTTTGCTTGCATGAGTATTTGAGTGTTACCTCATCTTTGTATTGCTTCTGTTTCTTTTGACGGCAGTATATCTTCTGTGTCACATCTCTTTTGACGGCAGTATATCTTCTGTGTCACACCTCTTTTGACGGCAGTATATCTTCTGTGTCACACCTCTTTTGACGGCAGTATATCTTCTGTGTCACACCTCTTTTGACGGCAGTATATCTTCTGTGTCACATCTCTTTTGACGGCAGTATATCTTCTGTGTCACACCTCTTTTGACGGCAGTATATCTTCTGTGTCACACCTCTTTTGACGGCAGTATATCTTCTGTGTCACACCTCTTTTGACAAGAATCTGCTATAAAAATTAAGGAATATGTCATAGGTTTTGGTTTTCCTTTATTTTTCATGGAAATGTTTTTCATATGAACAGGTTATTTGGGTAATAATGATTTTCTTTAGTCATTCATTCTTTAACATGCGAACGTTGCTTTTCTTGGAAACTTCACAATAACTTTACTTCTCCGAATTCCCGTTTTTCCTTCTGAACATTAAATCAGAATACCTTAGCAGTTCAAGGATGCAGCTTCTTCATTAGAGTCTGTCGCACTTTAAAATTTGATTGCGATGAGGGAAAAAATACAAAGGAAAACATTTTCAGGAACTACTTTTTGTTTTTTATTGGAAATAAGAATTTGCACACTCATAATGAAATGAAAATTTTGCTATCGTTTACACATTGGGAGTATATCAAATTCAATTTAAGGGGTCATGATATTGATGTGCGCTTCAGATCTTGAATGTAATAACCGACGTTCTGATGAATTTGTTTAATTAAAACAATTTTAGTTTAATGTTATCTAATGTTTAAATAGAGTAAGTCAAGTATAATTTATAGCTAATAATAGCTCAAGAATGTAATTTTACTATTTGTTGTTTGCTAATATTGAAAAGGCCTTCGATAGAGTGATTTAGGCCTTCCCTAAACTATGGCAAATAATGAAAGAACGAGGATAATATCAATCTAAGGTCTATATGAAGAAACCAATATAGTGATAAAAAATGTTAGAAGAAATTTAATAAATGAAGGAGTCAGAGGAGGGCCCACTCTTTTTAATATATACATATATTGACGACCTAATGAAACAATTGACAATTTTAACAGGTGAAGGCCTTAGATTGAACAATAGAACAAGTGTTACTCATTTTATTTCTCCGATGATTTAGTCTTATTACATAATTATGAAGATCTATTACTGTTGACTGCTCATAAACCGAATATAATATGCAACGAGTCTAACTTCAAGGTCGTTTCCTTAGTGCAGTGGCAGTGCAGCTGCTTACCAAGCGGGAGACCTGAGTTCGATTCCCGGAACCAGCGTGGGGATTTTTGCACCGCTGGGAGACCTGTCCCGGGGTACACTCAGCCTCGTGAGGTCCCTGGGGGGTCAATTGAGTAGCTACCGGCGCTAAGTCATGAGGACTGCATTAAGCGGCCGGGAGGGGGGGGCTCGAGGTGCTAACCACGTCTCACCCTCTAATACTGCGCCCCATCCATGACATCTGTCATGGACCGTGATGGGGGACGCAGAGGCCGAGCGATAGGCCAAGGTTCCTTGTAATCCGTCGGACCATGCAGTAATTACTATATGATTGTAATTTTAAATTTCCAATAAGTAAAACCAAACTAATGCCATTTTTGTAAGAAACATTCTGCGCTCAAGAATAATCATTAGAGACAGAATGACTGAACAAGTATCTCAGTTTAAATATTTAGGAAGTGATGTTGTCAGTATGGATACGATAAAGATATGGGACATTAAGCTTTATGTGCCACAATAAATAAAAAAAATAAAAATGTTGTGAAACAAAGGCAGTCCCTATACTTGTTTGTATATGGAAGCGAATCTTGGATTATTACTATCAAGCAGCTGAGACAACAGTACTAAATAGATAAGAAACGATTATGTCCGTGAAGAACTTCAGATCCACTCTAAAAAAGAAAAGATAGCTAACAACAAGAGCATGTACTGGAAAGAACATGAAGAAAGAATGGAAGAGTGTAGATTACCAAAGAAAATCCTATATTATTTTCCGAGAGGATGAAGACATGTCGAACGTCCTCGGAAGACATGGTCTCAGATCTATTTGTGAAGACGGAACAGGCAATCAATGCCTAAACGAGGAAGCGAAGAAGAAGAAGAAGAAGAAGAAGAGAAGAAATTAATTTTATTCATTAATACCATAGAAAAAATTAGTATTATTTCTCGTTCACACTTTAAGAGAATCTTCATCCACGGATAGAGAGAAGAACATTATTTTTATGGCAGCTCAGTTAACAGAGTACCTGTTCGAGATGCTGTGCGAGAGTTTGATTCCTGATTGGGGTGGTAATTTTTCTGCCATGAATGAAATCAAGGATCTCTACAATAAACTTCTTAATAACCATTAGGGCTGTAGTTAAACATAACATTTGATTTGCACTCAAAAAGTATGGAATTATCAATCTTACTTATTAGTTGAAAGTAAGTAAGAAGCAAATTAATTGTAATCAGTTACGACCTGATAACCAAGATTATTCCCTAACCTCAAAAGAGTGGAAGTATGAACGAGAAGGTAAACGTTTTCGTGTAAAGTTAAAAATAATATACCAAAGTTTACCACCAATAGTAAAATAGTAGAACAAGTGAGCACTTGTTCTAAAGGGGGGGGGGGAGGAAACCGCCAATATGACTTTAAAACGTTAAAAGCGACATATAAATAGAACAAACAAAAATAATAGTATTTGCTACACTATGTCTTATTTAACCATAGAAGTTTAAACATCGTTTTTAAGTGTATGCAGAAGGACGAAACGACTGAAACATGCTTTCGTTAATTTGAATGCAAAGCTGTTTAAATAAGCTAGGAAAGATACTGTATAGAAATAAGTTTAGCAACTGAGTATTTATGTACAGAGAACACTTTTCAACAACAAAAAAACTGCAAAAAACCCAAAATCCCTTTTATGTTTTCGATGCTTTTTAATAAAATTGAAGATATGTTCAGGGTGCGCTTGAAATGCATTTAAGTCTATTTCAAAACGCATCATTTCATATAACATTTTATGGTGTTATGAAACATTTCTCAGCTAAAGTTACTGTAGAAGTTATTGCAAACATAAAGTGGAAGTGATATGAATTTTACGGTTACCAGTTGCTGTACAACACAGGCTGACAGACAGCATGTGTGAATAGCGTTCTTGATTATCACATGCAATGAGAGGAAACCCTGCCTCCTGCAATAATTGTAGAAAGCCTTGGTAACACTTATTCAAGTAAATAACAATGGCAAGTTAAGCACATGTGCTTTGTAATTTGATAATATTCAGAGTTATGAGAGGATTTAATTACACAAATGCTGCATCAACGAAAACTTTAATAGGGAGAAAATGTCCCTGACTACGGATATTGTATCGTCAATGACATGATACCAACTATAATCCCTTCCATTCTGCTAAATATAAACGTTATTGCTTTGGGACTCTTCAACAGATTTTACAAGATGAAAACAAATTCATCCATATCATTTTAGGAGTGACTTTTGTTCTCCAAAATGCAACAAATATTTTACTATGCAGTAGAGCACCCAGCGTACAAATATGTAGGGGTGGACATTTTCTTTCATTTGTAGGTATATTAGTTGCCTTGCCTTGATTAACGCGTGACATTTTACTGTTTCATTGTTTGCTGTAGAAAGGCAATCTTGTGAATCAGCATTTTAGATATGTCCTCATAGCTTTGGTTTCAATTTTTTACTGGCTCTCCATGCTTGTTCACCGCAGCAGCGACAAAGAACTTCGCAGGGCTACAACCTATAAGCCACCAATATTTTAGCCATTATTATTTTGGAATTTCCTCAATGCTCCATCTTTCTAAGAAGAATTGAGAGATTTTAGGTTTTAAACATGCAGTCAGTGATTCAAAGCTTTATTTTTAATATTGAGAATTCACCAATCTCAATATATTGGACTGAATATTTTTTTTTATTGCAACCAATAGTCGGAGTTCTTCAGGGTGAATAATTATTAACTGCCACTACATTATTAAACAACTAAGTTGAGATATCTTCAGATGTTACACCTGTATTTTTAAATATACTCGTATCTATGGAATTCTTCAGTGGTTCTTGCAAACCTACCGTCTTGAAAGATTTGAGAAGTAAGGGGATTATTCTCTATTTAAAAGAAATAGGACTTAAAGTTAGAATGTCCTAGCATCCATGTTACTGACGTGCGATCGAGTGTACGATTTATATTGCTTGGAAAAAACTAAACTCTTACCAAGGAACTTAATGTTTTTCTCGTTCCCTCCTGAGCCTGGAAGCGCTCTTTGTTCATAAGTTAATGTTGAATATCAGACTTTTTACATCATACCAATAAGAGAAAGGCTCATCCATGGGCTGGTTGTTGTGAATTTTAAGATCCAACCACTTAAGGGAAATGTTTCCATATGTTTTTCTTTCGCCGCGCACCTTAGCCTGACAACTGTTCATAGGCTAAGGTTTGTGCGAGAGTACGTGTTTGAATTTGCAGTAATAAGCCTGGTGTGGAACGCAAGTTATAAGGAGTTTCTACCAACACTAAATAAAGAGAAACCTTAAAGGGAACCAAAAACGTCGACACTTTTCCCAGTACCCGACTATACACTTTGTCCCCGCTGAACTTTTGTGAAATGTGCGAGGCAGTTCAAGTACCCATGTTAGGAATGAAGACGACATTTTTTCAAACACAAATTATCTATTTCTCAACATAGTCCTCTTTTAGGGGTACTTCTCCCAGTGTTTCTTCCATTTAACCCCTGCAAAAATACATTTTGTCAAGCACTGCAAAGTATGCTTCTGTCTTGATATTGACCTCTACATTTTGTTCCCGCGAGCCATTTTTTCAGGTTTGGGAGCCAGGTCGGGAAAATATGGGGAGTGTTGCGCTAATTCGTAAAACGAAATGCAGCGTTTGGCGACAACTCCGATAACTGTGCTGGTACGCAGTGGTAGTGAAACAGTATCTTCTTTTTCGTCTGACAGGTACACGTCTCCAACTTCTTTGAAATTGGGCCAATAACTCACTGTAGTATTGTCCAACAGAGGTTTTTCTTTTTTCTAAGAACAAAAAATCGTTGCCATCACCTTTCCGACTTATAGGACCGTATTTTGGCTTTTTTGGAGCAGATTCGCTGGCAGAAACCGTTGCAGATTATGTACAGTTTCCGAAGTATGCTGATTAATCCAAGAATCATCAATGGTGACCGCTTGAACCAAAAAAATCCTTCGGACTTCGCTTAAAAGCTCCTAACCTAGTTCGCAAACCGCTGGTTGTCAACTATGACCATCGGATCTTCCACTTTTTCATCTTAAACTTATCATGTAAAATATGAGTTCCCGTTCTCCAGTCGACACACCTTTGGGCTCTGCCATTTCATTCGACGATCAGCGATACTTTAGAGAACTGGCCGCTCCTCATCAAAAACGATGTTCGCCACGTTTAAAGTCGTTGAAATGTTATCATAAACAGCACCAATTTCGCTTTTATCTACTCGCAAGTTTTCCCACGCAAAAGTAAAAAGCACATCATTGGAGCGATACTGATAGTTCCACTTTAGCAAAACTACGTGGAACAGTTAATTTAAATGCTGCCAGTCGAAACTAACCGAATGATTTAGTAGCAAATTTGTTTATGAAACGTATAACAAATGACAGAACACAAGCTGCCATAGCAACACCAACTATTTTGAAACACAGTTACTTATTTAACCGACCCCATACATACATACACATTGGTTTGTTTGAAGCTGTTGAAATGATGCAAAGTAATGGTATTGTGCATGTCTAGAAATCCGTGACTTCTGAGTGACAGTCAGGTAGGTTATCGCTAATAACAGTGACAGCTGCATGTGGTGCTCAACTCAGCCAAAACGCGCCTGAAATTCGCCTATAATTTATGCCTACCAGCTCCTGATTAGCCGTGAATGTGAAGCCAGAGCTCTGTTTCCCCCTCACGTCATAGGTCATGTGGGCGGTTGGCAATGACAAGAGGAACACGCTGAAATGTCATGAAGCGATGTCACGTGTCGACCCTGTCTTTTGCTCGATAGCATCTGCAACATCGACTTTGAGGAGATCGGAACTGATGCGAATCTGACTTGGTTTGCTTTACTGCGGACTGTTCATTATAACTGATGCAACTGAGCTTTACGAACGATCATACTCCCAAATATCATTCTCTCGCAACACGAGTTCTTTAGATTTTTTTCTCGATTACTCGAGTTAAAATTAGCAATTTTACCCAAATTTGAGGTTTAGGCTCCGGAATACATTTACATTTTTTAACACTTTTAGAAACACGTTCGTGTGCAGAAATGTAGGATAAATATAAGATTAGTTACTTAAGTTTGATATTTGATGTATCATAAACTTTCTACAGAGAAGTTTTCTACGAAATCCTCCCATCTCAAGGTTACATATATATTGACAAATGCTCGATATATTAATTTTTTCAAAACTAACGATTCAAAATATTTACATGGCAGAAAAAATGATGTACTGAATTTTATGCGAATAGCCTGTGCAATCCTCATCGATGGGAAGGAAATGTGCATAACGAGTAAACCACAAAAGAAGGTAGAGCTCTTTGAAATATACATTTTATTTTTTAGTTGCTTATCGAAATATAATGTTAGAGCATTTAGCGACTGACTATCGATTCCATTTCCAATATTCTCTTTGTATGGAAAAGTGCGTGCAATATTTTATATCATTGAAGTAGATAGAAAAATAGGCTTTCGTAAGACTAGTTTGTGGAAAATATGGAATAATAAAGGATATGGGTAGAGAAAGTCGTGTGAAGTAATGCAGCAAATATCTTTCTCATACAATACTTAGCTCTGCTCGATGTTTTCTTAGTTCTTTCACAAAAATCTGAGAAATTGTAAGTTACTTGTTTCGTTGAGCAGGTGAGAATCCAAGATTAGGAATAGATAAATTATACTTAGATGTAAGGTTTCAAAACTGAACAAAACTGAGTTTGAACGTTTAATATTTAATATATGCATTTGAATATAAAGTATAGATGAAGTTGTCGGTTTGTTAATATAAATTATGTCAAACTGGTAAGAATTAGTGTAACGTTTGTTAACTTTTTAATATAAAAATTTAAATTAAAATAAACTAAATTGTCAAGGAAATTGAATGTAGCTTTCCATTGATCATGTTTATATATTTCTAATAGAGGGGACTAGACAATACTTTAGGGTTCTGTGTGAATTTGAAATGAACGTTTATAGTTAGGTACCTGATATTTCATACTGCAATTATTCTGTTTGCGCTTTACCTTCTGTACTACGTATAGTAAGCAGGGGAGTTACTTCCCCTACTACATAGCGTGAATCCAATACTATAACTATATACTTAGCTTTTGAGTTATTTTAATTTTGGGTTACCTAAGTAGTAAGCTTTCAAAAGCTACAACGCGGTATGCATAGAGAAAGAAGATTTCAAAAGAAGATTAGTGGAAAATGAAGGAGTCATTCATTGCAACAAATAGGTAACTGCAGATGTTCAATTTTTAATTCAACAAGTACTGTAGTAAAATGTGAAGAAAACAGGAATCATCTATTTGTAGCACCGCTACTTTATAGATATGTTTCTGGATATCTATTTCTCATCTGTGTGCACTGTGTTTTTGTGATACACGATTATCTCAATTTTTAATAATTAAATAATTAAAAATATAATTAGAATTCTTAAAATGTTCAAGCAAAGATAGTAGTAAGTAAAATTTGCAAACAGTTTTACGTTTTTTTTTTGTAATGTTTAACGCCCGCTTTAACTACTTATGGCACCGCAGGCGGTGACACTGGTGATACATGAATGATGATGGAGCACCGGTGGAAGGCGATGGTGGGGGAAACCGGAGTGGCCGGAGAAAACCCGCTCCAGCGTCGCTTTGTCCACCACAATTCTCACATGCGGTCGCTTGGGATCGAACCCTGGTCGTTTAAGGGAGAGGCGAGTGGTCTAACCACTCGGCCACGGCGCGGCCCAGAGACTGGTAAAAAGCTTGTCTACTATATATCAGTTTCATTACTCAGAATTGCTCTACAATACAGTGTTGCCAGATTGGGCAAAAAGTCGCCGATTGGGCTACTAAAATCCGCTTTTTACGACCAAATTTTGATGAAGGCGACTTGCGAATTTTTGGGCTACTAAAATATTTCTGCAAAATATAACTTTTATTAATGTCTGTGTTTAACTTTATGCGCCGTTTGGTAGCTCTAAATCTAAATTGACGAAAGACAAATACTAAATCCTCTCTAACGTGAGTAAAGCTATATATACAAAGTTATTTTAAGCCTGCTAATAATTACTTTTTTTTTTTTTTTTTGCGCGCGCGCGAGATAATTTGCGGTACTTATTAATATTGTTGCTATGGATGGATCATAAGTTGGTATTCTCACTTGCAATGGGGTTTCAATGAAAGCAAAAGAAATTTCCGTGCTGGTAGTTAATGTTTCATTATACTTCTTATATATTAGACTTGTTGATTTGGTTTTATCGATATTTTAACAATTAAATTTAATCATGATCAAAAGCATTTCATACGAATAAAAAGTATATTCCCATAGCAACACATTGGAGAATCGGCTCCTAAAATGTAACATTTTTCGTTCTGTTAATAATATTCAGGTAATATTTCAATATAATTATCGGCGCAAACACCTCGTATTTTCATACTCTTTCCTAAATCTGTGTCAGCGTAGCTCACACTAGTTAGTACTCCAATATTATGCCATTTATTGTGATTGTGTTTTACTTACAGAGATACCGGTTATAAGAATCTTTT
This sequence comes from Hymenopus coronatus, assembly GCA_030762935.1. Taxonomy (NCBI): domain Eukaryota; kingdom Metazoa; phylum Arthropoda; class Insecta; order Mantodea; family Hymenopodidae; genus Hymenopus; species Hymenopus coronatus. The sequence goes on along the minus strand of CM060888.1, from coordinate 138,326,747 downwards.
GAAAATATTCCAAGAGTGTGTTTGTGTGTTGTGTGTGTGTGTGTGTGTGTGTGTGTGGATGTGTTTGTGTATATTAAATAGTAAAATAAATTACATATTTTAATAAAAATATTGAGCGACTTCAACTGAAACTTTGCGATTTTTTTAATGATTCGGGCGAAATTTTGGGAAATGCTTTTGGCAACACTGCTACAATATAGTCTGAATTACTGACTATCAGTCACTTAGTCCCCTACAGAGTTATTACGTGATATAAATGTGTGACCAGTTAGGACAGTGTGTATGGTGACACAAATGTTTTAGGACAGAGTGTTTCTATAAAGATCAAGTAAACTTGTAAAGCAATGGAAGTATTGAACGATTTCGGGAACTTTCATGTTTTGAAGGCAGCTGATTACTATGAAGGAGGATCACGTTCGGAATTTGGTGAATTGTGATAAATATTATTAATAAGAACTGAAAGAAGATGAGTCCTTTAATGAAGGCCACTTTGTGAGACAAGTTCAGTCCTCTTAGAGACTAAATGTGGACCTAGTCAAGACGGTGAGTGAAGTGAAACAAGTCTCCTGTACCTAATGAACCCATTTAAAAGGAGTGGAAGAACACCTCGAAACATTGAGACATAGAAAATGAAGGTTGCAACCAGGTAGGTGGGTAACAGTATTCTGGAAACTTCCAAAGCTTATATATTGAAGTTCCACAACTGAACAGGACAAATGAAAATATATTTAATTTTTGTAAAGACAAGAAATTCACCCGATAATGAATTTGACCAGACAAGAAAGGAAGAAGGGCCAGGGAAAATCCATTAGTTCTTATGTACAGCAAAAGCTCTCATGAAGAGATTCAACAAGTAAATCTGTTTTTTTTTTTTAAATGAGACTGGCAACATAATTGTAATGTTATAGTTCACAAGGTGGTTCCAAAAGGGGTCTGCTACATGTAGAACAAAAATATAGCAGCGAGTTTGCATCACGCCTGTCTACTGTTTCAGTAACCATTATGGAGGGTTGAATGTAAATCAATTTGTGGCAACAATGAGTATAAATGCTGCTAAGTTTCTCAAAATGGGTGTCCCGGAATTAAAACTGATTAGTCATTCAGCAATAGGAACTAGATTTTAGCGATTAGGAGCTTGTTACTGGCCAGGGTATTAAAAAGCAATACAATTTTGTAAACAGTCCTTGCAGAGAGAAGGGGGCAAATTGTACACAGTCGCCCATAATATTGTCTTTGTAAAATACAATTTTGTAAACAGTCCTCGCAGAGAGAAGGGGGCAAATCGTACACAGTCGCCCATAATATTGTCTTTGTAAAATACATAGAGGAGACATTTCATTGGCAAGAAACCTCTTGGATTAAATTTGATGCACCCTTCGCTGACTGTTTCAAATTGAATGAAAACTCTGACATCTAAGACTTCAGAACAGTTGACTGCAGTAAAACCACAGTTAGTTATGGCGTTAGTTTAATATAATAATGTGTCAGCAAAGCCCAGTATAAAGATTTGATGTTCTTTATCACAGCAAACCATCTGCCATGATAAAAAAATAACTATTAAGCAAGATTAGCATAAAAGCTAATGTATTCTACCCAAAAATTTAATGTTCAGATTTCACAGGAAATATATGTTTGAAGGTCCATTGAATTCAATGAAGCATTTTAAAAGAAGGTCCATGAGTGTCCATGTATATGCGTGTGTTAGTGTGTGTGTGTATGTGTGTGTGTGTGTGTGAGCAGCACAACTGAAAAACGAAAAGTGCGTTAAATATCGAATTAAATATCAAACTTTTTATTTAAGTTTTGCACTTATCAGTTAAAAAGACGTGTGATTGGTTATAAGCTGCTAACATATTATTCAAGTGGTTCCAATCCATGTTGATTAAAAATGTTTTAATTAAATTGGTAAAAGACATTTTTATAACACACAAAATCTATATCTTGAATTTTCTGGATATAACTTCTGAGGTCCAATTTATCTGGATGACTTTCGCATAGCTAGTAAACCGTTGGCCATAGAGAAATTTTTCATCACAAAAAATGTAGATCTCGTTTAAAACACTCAATGCATGTCACATACATTTTTTGTAGAGTTAGCCATTTCCGAAATATTCTTATCGTTGGTGTCAATTTTTGTAATACTTGTACTTTTCGCAAACAGAAAGCAGTCATTCACTTTTATTTTTACTCTGGCCATGGAAAAGGTACCGAAGTTCACATAGCGACCATGACTTGAAAGATTTCAATATCGCTTTAATATAATGTGTGCCCTTCTACCTACAAGTACATAAGTAATACGACCAATTTTATCTCGATTGCCATGAAATAGATAGAGTAAAGAATAGAGAACACAGAATAATTATCATTTCTAAGTATAGTTTAGTGCAGAGTAGATAGAGAATGAATCATATCAAATTTTGAGTTAACAACTGAAGTTAAATTAGGAGCATAAATCAGATACAATTGCGTGCGAAGGAACAGGCTTATTTACTTATGACTGGTATTCATATTGTTACGGATGGTTCAACAATATTTGAAAGGATATAGGATAAATTTGATGATTCGTGACAGTTTGTCGCCTTTATTGAATGACATAAATTAATACAGCGATCATTTGCTGTTCGTAGAAAAGGCCTTAGTCAACTGATACAAATGTTCTGTAAACAGGTCAGTGCAACACATCCTACTGCGTCTACAGAATGGTACCAATAAAGCAACGTGAACTTGAAGTTATATTAATAAATATAGAAGAAATGATTAAACATCATTTTACAGCAGATATGGGAACGCCCCTCAGACTAATGTTATAATATAATATTATTTTTCAGGTGAAGTTTAATAAATTGCTAACGACATTACGACAACAGCAAATGTAAAATATTTATAGCAATGCTCAAGTGTCACCATTTGTACATTATGTCATATGTAGCAATGTTGCCAGTGTTTACCAATACAAATAGCGCATAATTAGCAAAATTAAAATTAAATTATTTATTTAATCCAAAATCTAACTGTACGACTATGCCCTCGACCAGACCTTCCCAAACACGCTTCTAATTCGTACAGTAACACTAATATTAATAATATATACTGTGATCATTATACTTTAAAGAATTACAACTTTTGTACTTAATTTCCATGTACAGTAGAGTTATACATTCACAGACATACAACTTGATGTCCGCCTCACATTCAAAAGGTCGTGAGTTCGAATCTCGCTTAGGGTGAGTTACCCGGATAAGGTTTTTTCGGGTTTTCCCTTATACTGAGAAGACGAATATCGAGTAACTTTAAGGTCCATTGATCTCGAGATAATTTGAGCATAATTTCACCAATTTCATTCATCGTCCGGTATGACCAACTAGGTTAAAGGACGTTAAGCGGGTAGTGTAATAGATTTTATTTCAATAAGTCAGGGTTTAATTGGCAGAATTAGAAATTTTTGGGTGGGGGATCGTATCGAGTCACATCACTGCCCGGTTGTCCTGGATCTGAATATAGAGACGGCCATGGTGGCGCTTGCACCTGAAGAGGGGCAGGGGGACGAAGGGAGATTCATTAGTAAATTTATATGGAAACCGGTAGAAAAAGAAGTATTTGTTGATAAATTAGAAAGAAGATTAGGGGAAAGGAACGCAGACACAGCGGAGGAACTAACGCATATAATAGCAACGGCTGCGGGGACAATGAAAGTCCAAATGCATGGTGAGGTAAAACGATTCAATGGTTGGTATGACCAGCAATGCAGGGCTGTAAAGAAACAAGCAGAGGAGGCTCTGTCAAAATTCAGAAGGGAGGGGGGAGATGACATTAGGAAAATGTTTACAAAAAAGCGAAGGGAGTATAAACAGCTCTTACGGGAAAAGAGAACTACGTGGCAAGACAAAATTACTCAGAAAATTAGTAATATGTTAACACGGGGGGATAACGCTGAGATGTGGCAAGTAGTAAAACATTTAAGAGGCAACCGTCAGGCGCCCAACGAAATTTCTCCCAGAAAATGGGCAATGCATTTTACGGGAATATTCGGGAAAGGTGAAAGGGAAGGAATTTTTATAAAGGAAGTGCAAATTTTGGGAAATCTTGAGATCCCAATACTGGACGAAGAAATATCAGCACGAGAAATAGCACAGGCGCTGAGGAGTCTGAAGGAAGGCAAAGCTCCAGGGTTGGATGGGCTGCCCCCGGAAGTTTTTAAGCCGCAACTAATGTTAATGAGTTTGGTAGGAGTATGCTCCAGATATGTAACAGATTGTTTATAGAGGGGAATTACCCTACCTGTTGGGGAAAGGGCATTATTCATCCCATTTATAAAGGGAAGGGAACTATTGGAAATCCGGATAACTATAGGGGGGTTACTCTGTTGCCAATTATGGAGAAAATTTATTGTAGAGTGTTATATAACCGGATAAAGGACTGGGAATCTAAATTTGGCAAACTTTCAAAATTTCAAATGGGTTTCAGAGTACCATAGATGCCGCTTTTATATTAGACACTTTAAGGACGAAGCAACTGTTAGTTAAGCGGGGAAAGCTTCATTGTGCTTTTGTGGACTTTAAGAAGGCATTTGACTCTATCAATCGAAATGCATTATGGTACAAACTAGGCAGAAAAGGGTTATCAAGTAAAATGGTTAGAGCATTGCAGGCAATGTATAAAAATGTCGAATTCTGTGTGAAGTACGACAGAAACAGAGTGTCCGAGAGCTGCCGAAGCTATAGGGGAGTGAGGTAGGGTTGTATTTTATCTCCCTTGCTATTTAATCTCTTTGTGGATGATATTACTGATACAATGATAGCAGAGAATATTCAAACGCCAGTAGTAGCGGATTTGCAGATCCCAACACTTTTATACGCAGACGATTTAGTATTGTGCTCTACAACAGTAAACGGATTGCAATGAGGACTGGACAAACTTAAGAACTATTGCGATGAATGGCTACTTACAGTTAATGTGAATAAGACTAAGGCAATGCCTTTCAAAAAGGGGTTGTGTTTATAGCAGGGAGGAGACTTGGACATGTGCAGGACAGATACTGGACAATGTTAAATCTTTTGTGTACTTAGGACTCACATTTACAATGAACGGAAAATGGACAAAACACATTGACATTACGAAACACAAGGCAAGGGTGAAAGCGGCGGAAGCTCTCCGGATACGCTGCAGAATTCCGAATATCTCCATAACCATAATGGAAACTGCATAAGGAGCGACAGTTAGATCCACGATGACATACGGAGGAGAAATATGGGGGTGGGAACAAACAGGGAATATGGATCAAGTGAGAACCCAATTTTTGAAAGGAATTCTGGGTGTTGGGAGGGGTACGGCAAACTGCGGAATAATGAGGGAATTCGGGGCACATAGTGAAACGATAGAGTGCAAAATCAGAGCAGTTAAATATTGGATGAGAATCGTTCACGGAAACCAATCTCTAATTAGGGCAGTCTGCTACCGTGAACAGTTGCGAATGGAAGGTAATTTGACGTGGGCATCAAAATTAAAGAAAGGGTTGGAAACCATTGGGATGGGAGACATTTGGATGGCGGGGCAGGAAAACAGGCGAAGTATTTGGAGAAAAATTAAGAAACGTCTCTGTGATATTGACAGACAGCAAATAATTGCGCAATGCACAGAGAAGGTGTCATTAGAAGTACAGTCTGGGCTGAAATCGGAGTGGGGTATGGAGCAATACATCAAAACAGGTACCAAACTCATTAGAGAGGGGCTCGCGTGGATTAGACTAGGAGCAGGGGAGAGCACGAAAATCTGACGAGAATGGTACGAGAATCTGTCCCATTTGCGAGGAGGAAGAGTCGTGGACCCATATCTTGGCAAGATGTAGGGGTACGGAGGAATGGCGGGAAAAATATTTGCCGCGATTTTTTACCTCTGCGAATGTAGGGATAGAAGCATGTTGGACGCTACTGGCAGGCACGGAAAACATGGACGGGCTAGGTAAATTTATACTTAAGGCAAGACAGCTGAGATCTGAGGAGGCTGCCCATAGAGAAGGGGGGGGGGATAAGATCAACTAAACAAAAGTGACTACAATGTTCTACATACATATATATTATGTCATACTTAGGTCACTGTTGTGCTAGGGTTGTATATATTATGTGTATATATGTCTTTTAAGTGTAATTATCTATTATAAGAGGGTGCATTTATGAAGGTGTACTCTGTGCTGTAAATTTAAATTGCTATATTTGAATATCTTTGTTTCTTTATTTTCGGATTCACTCTTAATTTTTATTGTTGTTTAATATTGCTTTTGACTGTGTATTTCCTTAGTCTTTTTATTTTCGTGTTTACTCTTTTAATTCTTTGTTGTGGTTGTTGTTTTAATATTGCTTGTAATGTGTATTACAAAAGCACATATGGTCTGTGGACCCGTGCGACTGTTGAAATTCTATGTATGATATTGCTATGTTAATAAATACACTTATTCATTCATTCATTCACAAAAAAAAAAAAAAAAAAAATCTTTATGATTCAATGACTTACATGGGCTTACCGAGCGGAATGGCTGATGCAGTTAACCAAGTGGCCCGCTTTCGGGAGGTCGCGGGTTCGCTTCCTGGCCTATCTGACCCAGAAGCTTTTTCGGGAGTTCCCCGGCTTGCCATGTGAATGTTGGTTTGGTTTCTTTTATCCTCGCTCGGCGTTCCAGGGAAAAAGGGTGCTCAAAGTTATCTCCGTCCCGCGACTTCGACTGGTTGCCGGGATGAAGACCGCTCCAACGGGACCCTAGTCTTCCTGTCCGACTGTGGGGGTTCTTCAATCTGGAGCTTGTGCCCTCGCTCCTGGTTCCGTCCACCCAGTGCATCATCTCACCTCATTTCTCACTCGGGGTCACCTCCTCGTGGGGGTGTGGGTACAAGAACTCACAGTCTCTTCCCACCGTACATGGCTTTACGAGTCTGGCTTATATTAGCTGGGATGTAAAATAAATCCACATGCATTTCCTCACATTATCATCTCAAACTTCCAGATTTAACTGCTCTTATATTAGCTATAATAGAAAATGAACTTAAACACGAATATATCATAGAAAACTGCAGCAAATCGATGAGCTATAACAGAAAATGAACTTAAACACGAATATATCGTAGAAAACTGCAGCAAATCGATGAGCTGTAACAGAAAATGAACTTAAACACGAATATATCATAGAAAACTGCAGCAAATCGACGAGCGTTCTTTTTTTTTTACTCCGGTGAAGATAATGTTGCTGAACAGAAATTCAACAGTTGAATACATCTTATTGATGTGTGTTATTCCTCGGGTGTCCAGTTATTCTTCTTCAACAACTCGCAGTTAAGCAGAACTGGAAAGTGCCAGAGGATTTCTTATCTAGTCATACTGGTTTATGTCTAGTGTTCGGAAGTACCCTTCCGACATTTCTTTCAATTGTAGTAAACTGATATGAATCAAACTAACGGCAGATTTAGAAATTGCTTTCTATTGTTTTCTCAAACTGCAGCAGTAAAGACATTTAGACACTTATCTTGTAGACTTGCAATTGTATTGTTGAGTATTTGAAAAAAATCAGAAAGGAAAGCTAACGTTGTGCTCCAGAGTTTGTCTTTTAACACATACACATGATCACCTGTTTGCTTTGATGTTCAAACAACTTGCATCCATACTGTCATACACGCAACACAATCTTCTGCTGCTAGATAGCAGTGGACTTCTGTATGAAGCGGATTACATTGCCGTGATCCTAACTTGTCATGTATTTCAGCGAAAAGTCTTTGGCTTCAGAGGCCTACCGGTTAAGATCCGAACAAAAAAAATTAACTCAGGGATAAAAAATAGGGAAAACAAATGTATAAACATCTTTCTCTATGTAAATGATGCGGATGTTATACTGAATAGTGAGGAAAAGCTGCAAAAAGCTGTGTGTAAATATCATACAGTGAGGAAAGAATATAATTAAGAATATCACAAGAGAATGCTGAAATAACGGCACATAACGGAAATATCTTGTCCGCTCAAATATAAAAGTATAGAAGGGAAAAGGCATTGGAAAAGGTTTTCCATTTGAAGTGCTTAAGATATGACACAAGTGTACATCGAAATCAAGATCAGAATATAAAATTAATACATTTCAACAGATTTGTGCAACAATAAATAAAAAATTGTTATATAGGGTGCGATAGGAAACGAAACTGAAATGTTATAAAACAATGGCAGTAGCAGTTTTATGTGTGGAAGCAAATTATGGATCTTAAAACAGATGGATGTAAGTAAAATACAAAGCGCTGAGGAGTGTGAAAGCTTTTTCAGGAATTGACTAAGTAAGAAACGTGGATATACATGAAGAATTAAACATATAAGATTTAAATAAGAAGACTGAAGAAAATAAAAATAGTTGGAAGGAAGATATGAAGAGAGAGTTTCCAGGACTGTACATATTTATACGCGTCAAAATGTCGGTCGCCCAAAGTAGGGATGGGAATAGGCTGAAGGCCGAAACCCAGCAACGAAGAAGAAGAGCAGGTAAGAAACGAAATTGTTTTAAAGAATCTTAAAACTATTTGGCTGTTTCAGGAAAAAAAATCACGAGCTCTCTAATACTATGTTTTATCCTTTCCACAATTATTTAACCACATGCCAAGCATTTGGAATATCATAAAAGTGTTTGGAAAATCACATTACAGAGCGTTCATTATTTGATTGCTTCTGTTCAAAGTGAGGAAAAGTGGTGAAAGCATGAGACACGCGTTAAACTTTTAAAAGTGAACAAAATTTAAGAAAAACTTAAACAGGAGAAACATACTTGAGGGTGCTCAACAATAGCAGAGCTTGGCATTTACCTATTTTGTTCCTGATGAGTTTTGCGCCTCTTTAAATGCAGTTTATATACATAAACTCTATTTGTACACGTTAAATACGGGCCAGTTATCAAACACAAAACTTATTCGTTTGCCATGAGAAATAAATCATTTTAGTACTAGCTCATCGCTTTTCTTCATAATATGATGATCTTATTGTTTTCTACACGCAGTGCTTGCCTAGAAATATCATACTATTCAATTGCAAACACAACAGTAACCTGCTTAACAGAAACACACAATATACGTAATAATAAAAACCAGTGTGGGAATGTAAAAATACTCAAGAGTGAAATCACTTAAAATCTGGTAATAGAGTTTTCAATAAAATTACATGGTAGCTACTACTACTACTACTGTTATTAGTGTTTGTCACTTCTTCTTCTTCTCCTCCTCGAGGTCTTCCTTACCCTCTTCCCTCTGGTATACACACACACACACATATATGATATGGCGACATTCTTGTTACTCTTTCCATTTGTTTTGGTAATTAAATATGTATTTCATTCACTGTATTCAGTTCTGCACAAGCAGCTTCATTTATGATTATTTTTCAGTGGCATAGTAACTGAAGAATATAAATATAACAAATTAATGTTGAGAGTAGATGAAGAGAATTTAGAAATTTAATATATGATAATATTTCTATACTGCTATGTCATATGAAAATTAAGAGTCAAATGAACACAGGATGCTCCATATTTCAATGCTTATCATTATCGACATTTTCTATATTAATGCTTAATTTTAAAATTGTAGTGCCTTTTTGCTTGACTATTCTAAGCTTTTAGGGTTTATTGAACCGGGTTCTGCTGTCGTGTGTAAACGGAATATGTTTCGGAGTATTACAGAATTATTACAGATTATTAAGGTATGAATTTAAAATTTGGGCTTAAATTTAACCAATTAATATTTTAAAAATCTTTATTATATGCTCTTAATGAGAAATTATTATTTTCAGGGGTTTATTATACATTTTAAAATTGTCTGAAAAGAAATATTTTCTAGGTTTCAGCACATGGAAATGATAAAGTAATAGAAAAATCGAGATTTAGACTCAATGCAGCCAGCATTTCCTTAGCACTGTCCACGCTTTGCATGGCTGGTTCATGTAGGACCAAATTGCCATGCTCATTGTAATTTCAAAATGCAAACATGCCTAAAAAGCACAAAGATTGTATTAAAACGCGGCCCCAGAGAGAGATTAGCTCTCGGCGTTGCGGTCCGACAGCAAAAGAAGGCACAAAATAACAAACATGAGAGCAATTAGATTCAGTTACAACAATGAGGCACTACAAACAGTAATTTGTTTCCTGATATCGATTTCTCTGTTTGCTATCGGCTCGCTTGCGACACAATTGTTATTGGTTGTTGTTGCTGTTGAGCTAACTAAATACCCATGTCGGTAGTGCAGTTAACAGTGCAGCAGTTAGGATGTTTTTTTTTTATGACCCACCCCCGATAACGAGCTAACACAATTCCACTGGCCGTCCACACGCATGTGTTTGTGATCATCTCGCCCCGTGTCCATTAGCCTCGCCTTTTTTCTCAAAATGTTGTTTGTTCATCCGTTTAACCCCTGGGGGGAGGGGAGCAGTTTCAACTAAGGGAACTGCTTTTCCTATTTCGTTCCACAAAAAGGTAAGGAGGATCGTGTACTAACACCGCTAAATTTGGAGTAAAACTCCATAAAGACTATTTAATTTGTATTCCGTCATCTCCGGATATCAGAGTTAAGGCGTTACAGTCACCATGTTATGTTTGATAACGCTACCAGTGTCATCCACGCTCTATGTTTTGGTAGGTGTTTGCAGAATGTTGCTGCTACCGAAGTTTGCTGTTTAGAGCAAGGCAAACACATTACAGTGCTATGTGTTTACCGAGTGTAGCTGCTACCGAAGTTTGTCTTTTAGATCGAGGCAAACACGTTACAATCACCTTGTTATGTTTGATAACGCTACCAGTGTCATCCACACTCTATGTCTTAGAACGAGGCAAACACGTTACAGTCACCATGTTATGTTTGATATCGCTACCAGTGTCATCCACGCTCTATGTTTTGGTACGTGTTTGCCGAGTGTAGCTGCTACCGAAGTTTGCTGTTTAGAGCAAGGCAAACACATTACAGTGCTATGTGTTTACCGAGTGTAGCTGCTACCGAAGTTTATCTTTTAGATCGAGGCAAACACGTTACAGTCACCATGTTATGTTTGATATCGCTACCAGTGTCATCCACGCTCTATGTTTTGGTAGGTGTTTGCAGAATGTTGCTGCTACCGAAGTTTGCTGTTTAGAGCAAGGCAAACACATTACAGTGCTATGTGTTTACCGAGTGTAGCTGCTACCGAAGTTTGTCTTTTAGATCGAGGCAAACACGTTACAGTCACCTTGTTATGTTTGATAACGCTACCAGTGTCATCCACACTCTATGTCTTAGAACGAGGCAAACACGTTACAGTCACCATGTTATGTTTGATAACGCTACCAGTGTCATCCACACTCTATGTCTTAGAACGAGGCAAACACGTTACAGTCACCATGTTATGTTTGATAACGCTACCAGTGTCATCCACACTCTATGTCTTAGAACGAGGCAAACACGTTACAGTCACCATGTTATGTTTGATAACGCTACCAGTGTCATCCACGCTCTATGTCTTAGAACGAGGCAAACACGTTACAGTCACCATGTTATGTTTGATAACGCTACCAGTGTCATCCACGCTCTATGTCTTAGAACGAGGCAAACACGTTACAGTCACCATGTTATGTTTGATATCGCTACCAGTGTCATCCACGCTCTATGTTTTGGTAGGTGTTTACAGAATGTTGCTGCTACCGAAGTTTGCTGTTTAGAGTGAGGCAAACTACGATCGATCGACTTAGTCCCGTTTACTGAATGAACTCTCTTCTTTAAGGGACACTGGAGTGAAATTTTGTCTGCAATCTATCCCCGTATTATGGCTGACAACCCCTAGGATTTACAAGAGGATGGCTAGGGGTCAGAAGCCTGTTCGGGAAGCCAACGGCACGAAACCTGTGAACGAGTGGTCGGCCCATAAGAGAATGATATAAAATGCAAGTGAAATGGATGATAGAAAAGGTGAAAAGGCGGCAATTGGTGAAATGAGTGCCGAAGGAAACCTGAGGACCGGAGAAAACCCGCCCAGATTCCGCTTCGTCCACCACAAATCCCACATGCGGGCACTTGGGATCGAACTCGAGCCCAGGTGGGTGCGAGCGGTCTAACCATTCGGCCATGGCGCCGCCAACTACAATATATTAAAAAAAAATCGAAAATAGTGTTTTATAGCAAATGTTTGTTGGAACTTTTGGGATAGAGAATCAAAGTTTAACTGGTCCCCTTGCTTCGGGTTCTACAGCCATTTAGCGATCGTATAATATCTACATCTTGTTCCTAGCATACTATTTTATAAAACAGCGCTTTTCTCAAAACTAAATTTTCACTCTTTCGAAATGTTCCACAACTCTCCGTTTTTGTGTAGATGTTTAGATAGAATTAATTTTTCCCTGAATGTGCAAAAATATCTAATGTATTATTTCCTATACTTATATAGATTACTTTATTGCTAGTATATGTTATTTTTCTAAACTTTTAAAACAGTTGCAAATTTATTGAAATACCACCGCGTAAAGTTTATAAGTTGTAGTTTAAGAAATGCCAGACAGTTTTCTCAATTGGCGCATGGAATATTTTATTATATTATATTAATTATGCAAAGTATTTATCCAATCTGATTAAAATGTGATATTTCATATCAATATAACAGTAACATTTTAAGAAAGTCTATACAAAATATAAAATTTGGATTTGTCCCTCAATGTCCCTTGAACGACAACTCAGTCATGGTAGAAACTCAACGAGTTTGGAGAAATAGTCAATGAATCTTACTAGCTGCCACGGACACTTTTGGTGCCTAACAGACTTCATTGCTCTGTTTACGGAAAATTATTATGATTTTGCATACACAATAAGAACGTAAAATTTTACTCTATTGGTATCATATGTGTATTTCGTACTGGTCATGCCAAATATATATTTAATATAAACGAACGCGTAAAATAATGAAAATGTGTTTATGAAAATTAACCAATAGTTATGAATCCTGAAATGTACACAATATAAATTATGAAATCTTATACAATCATAAATATGAGTACACTTATCAAGATTGATAACAGAAGGATAACGTTGTGCTAGCTCAGAATCATATTCAAAGAAAATAACTGGAGTACAGATACTAACTTCAAATTGGAACGAATTACAAATTAATTAACGATTATCATAATGTTATGAATTGCTTTTCTACAATCCATCAACCTTATATATCAGCAACTTTGCTGTATTTTGTAAACAAGGGTTTACTCGGCTTTGAATGAAAATCGCTTGCAACATCAAGCAAGTCTATTCTGTTCCGCAAATATGGCTTCGAACGAGTTTGACCGCGTTCGAGTATTTTAGATTAAACGCTCGATGCATATGTTTTTATGGTTGCTTGTGCAGCAAGACTCACGTCGTCCTGTCTTGGTTCGGACACTAATCGCTAGCCCTCAATGCATCTGGATTACTGAACATTTGAATACTGCAACAAATGTCTTTATTGACTCATAAATGGTAGTTAACTGTTGCAAATAACTCACTCGAGATTCCGACGCGTTTACAGTTAGGCTGCGTTCCAACCTTGGCTTGCGCACCACTTCGAGCTAACATTCCGGTCATTCACTACTCAGCGCAGTTCACAACACAATACACTGCAATCTTCCTCCTTTTATAGCTAGAAAATGACGTCACATACTTTCTGGAATCTTGCCGAAGATGGAAGCTGAAGCTTGGAGAAACTTCTCGAATATCGAGAAGAATCATGATCTCGCGTGAAGAGTCTTTTGTTCCGAAGGATTCTGTAGGTTGCGCCAATCTTCTGTGTTGTTTACGCATCTTACATACAAAGGCGAAGATGAGAACCGTGCCTGAGACGGCACTGTTACAATACTGTAGGTATTATTTTGTAGTGTTCTATTTGTACAGCCCCTTTTATCCCCTTTATGGTCATAATGGGGGCTTTGACTTGACTAGGTTACTGACATTACGCTAATCGTTAATAATCATTAAACACACGGACATTCATTCTCACATGCACACTTCCAGACTGTGCGGGGTAGGAAATAACTGGTTAGAGAAAAATTCCACACGCGGCCGGGAATCGAGCCCGGAGGGAGGCAGTCACTGTAGATATTGAGAAAATTAGAATCGTTTTCAGTGCTGGCCTCTAGCTCCCAAGGTCGCGGGTTCAAACCCAGTGAAGAGCGATGGATTTTTTTCGGGCGTAAAAATCCTTAGCATGGCTTCCTTCGGAAGAGAAGTAAAGCCATTGGTCCCATGTCGTAGATTTAGGGCACGTAAAAGAACCTCAAGCCTGATAGGCTTCTGTGCAAAATTAACCGGGCTTTCACGCCCAATATATATTGAGACGCTGAGAACTGCAGCAGTTAAAGAGCATCCTTAAGTAATACTCAATTTAACTTAATTATGAGAATTTAATTTAGTACCAAGATAACCAAAATAGGCAAATATTACCTATAAGTGTTTTGAGTTTGACATTTCGAACCTACTATTAGGTTTCAATAGTGTTGGGCCCTTTGCGAGTGTATCATCAGAATTGCTTTACTTTATATAAGTTCACTTTTTTACCTGCCTAGATAACTTAATATTGATTAACTATATGCACTGTTAACGCATGGGAACTAAAGCACCACGCTCCAGCCCATTACACCTCGATACACAACATATTAAACATATTTAAAATGTATTGAAAAGATAACTATGTGCCACTGCAGCTCTTTCGCGCCTGCCTACCTCCCCAAATATCGGCCTCACGCTCACTTATGCACAGTAGAGGTGGACGATCTCCAACCGATATGGAAAGGAAGTGGCCAGTATCAGGCATCCCACAGACGGAATATTGGCTATCATGGTAAGGATCGCTGCCTACCGCAGCTCCTTAGTTTCCTCATAATGCTGAGTGGGAATTAGTCCTATATCCGGTACTTAAAATATCCAGCAACAGGAGTGGAATCAAATCCAGGCACATTCCTGGGCCGCAAACCAAATCTCTAGGAATATATGTGTCTGCCATTAAAATATCTTACACAAACGGAGTTTAATTAGAGCCATTCTTAAGAAGAGAAAAACAAGAAAATGATATATCTTTTATGATCTTTTGATTTGGGATGTTTTATTTAAAATCTCTGTGTCACATCTTTGAAGCCGCTAAACTTGGATACCGGATTTGTTGTTTCCATTCCAAGTTTTTTTTATGGTTACAGATTCGAGCACACGTCAAGTTTTGAAAAAAATTGGGTGTTTCAGTGGATCTAAAAACATGTGACTCGGAAATCTTCATATTGAATATCTGAGAGAAGCACATAATTTCTTCTATTCACTATAGGTATGTCGAGGAGAACGTTGAAATTTAGATTTGAACTCCAATCTCCGTATTTTACGTCAGAAGCAAATGTGTGAAGCCCAATACAAAGATAAATATGAAGTTTTGAGAGGCAGTCCCTTAATTATGACCATGTAAGCGTCGCAGAAGGAATGGATGCATCATTAGGAGTCCCAATTATGAATGAAATAAAAAGAGAGCACGTTTTTGAGTTTCTTCTCTCTTGGAGTGCTGAGGACATCTGAAATTGATGTGAGTTTTTCTTTCGCTGCTCCTTCTCCTTGAGTCTGGGGAGATGAGAATTGATTGTTCTAGGTCACACAGATGAGGAGGCTTCTTTTGTTTCTGCGGATAATCATTGGTGCCAATGGGAAATGAATGGAGTGCTGCAAATGGTAACACGATGTAGCTACATTCTCAAGGACAGCAGATAATTAACTTTAATTAGTTACACTCTACAATAAAACAATTATGAGTATAATTTTTTCAGGAGAATAAACATACAACATTTCTTCCTAAACAAACATCTCATGAAACGACATTTTCAAATACTTCGAGGTTTAATTCCACTTTAGGTTCACATTAAAAAAAATAGAGTGGTACAATTACTAATATAATACACAAAATTCGGTTCTTGTAATTTCGTTTAACTATGATTAGAAAAGTAAAACTAATCGGTAAAGCTGGTGAAAAATATAAAGCGTTATATTCACATGAGTTTCTCTGCCCAAAATGATTTAACATGCACTCAAGTATAGAAATTCTCCTTAAAAACACATATTTCTACCTCCTTTATGCTAATCCACATAATATTTGAAAACCAAATGGTTTCCTTATTATATCGTTGGAAATATAGGACAGAGGAGGCTGAAGCGAATCTGTATATTTCAAAAGAAGTAGGACGCTATATGTCTGATATTCTTATTTTTATGTGACATCAGAGGAAACCAATGCACTTAAAAATGAAAGTTTTTAAACATTCAAACAAATAAAAAAATATGTCAGGTATGTTAATGCTAACAAAAATGTGTTTCATATACAATTATATTGTGGCTTTCTTCCATATTTTATGATTAATCAGAATTTAAAGCTACAGGGATGCATTTAAAATAATGAAAACTTTACATTACAAACGCAAAAAACTCAGGATGTATGTTTCGTTAGCCATACATATACCTTAAACAATTGCCTTTTATCAAAACCGTTATAGCAATACTTTAGAAAAACGAAATAATGAAAACGTTTTCAAGTAAGATAATAGTTTAAGGTCGCATCCTTAAAAATAATGAGGCCGCGCATTGGCCAAGTGGTTAGACCACTCATCTCTCACCCAAGCGGCCCAGGTTCAATCCCAAGTGACAGCATGTGGACTTTGTAGTGGACAAAGCGGCGCAAGAGGATTATCCGGTTTTCCCCGGAATCGCATTTCACCGGTGCTCCATCGGTGCCATCACCTGCGGAACTCTATGCAGTAAAACCAGGCGTTAAACATTATTAAAAAAAAAGCATTGAACTTAAATATCGATGTTTCGTTTCTGAATAATACCGTTCACACAAACACACACACCACACATACACACACACTACAAACATATATTTGCCTATAATTACTTATTTTATTCAGAAGTACGATGAAATCTTGGCAATCAGGTTTTGGATTAAGAACAACATTCCCTTTGTTTACTACATGATAAGTAAGGTGAAAATAACTAATTTTAAAATGTACTATTTTAATATACCAGGGTCAGCTGATAAGTCCTGCCGCTCAATGAAAACAGCATTTAATTTTTTTTTTTTTTTTTTTTTTGCTTTATTTCTCAACATAATCACCAGAAAGACTAATGCATTTATCATATCAGTGTTCTAATTTAATGAAACCATTTGTATAGTGCGATTTATCAAGGTCCTCAAAATAGCTGTTTACCGCATCAATAACCTTCTCGTTGCTGTGAAATCTTCGTCCTCCAAGACATTTTTTTGAGGTTTGGGAACAGGTGAGAGTCACTGGGTGCTTGAACGAGCACAGGACTCGTGCTTTTTATGCAGAGCACTCTAAATATGTATTTCTTGTAAAATATCGTATGGAAGTTTTTGGTAGAGTACAATAGCTTCTCTATCCACTATGTACATTGTACACACGTGTTAGAGTAAAATAAAAAGAAGAAAGTCTTGATTGTACACAATCCTGTTCGAACCAAGTCCTACTTAATTTGCCGCAAGTTTTCTCTAGGTAGGCAACAACTTTATCTGTTTTAGTGTTATATCCTGGTAGTTTCTAATTACTCGAAAATAACTCTCTACATCTCTATACCAACTGTGTTCGAAGATGAAGTGTCAGCTGGCTGAGCAGTGGCAATATAATTTTAACCAATACTTAATATTTAACTTTCTCTGTACGTACTAGGTTCATAGTGTATAGAGAAGGTATTGTATTCCACCCAAAAATTCGATACCGCGATTTCACCGAAATACATGTTTTGGGTTCCACTGAATCAAAAAAAAAACATTTTTTTAGAAACACAGTCCGTGTGTGTGACTGGACAGCATAGCTCAAAAGCGAACAGGCCGTTGAATACCTAACTTGGTATTTAAGTTTGGTATCTTCCAAGGATGCGACACGAAGATTTTCAAGAAAACCCCACTTCTCCTACAACCAATTTACATGGAACTTCGAATATTTTGATTTTCTCAAAAATGGCTGTAACTATTTTGATGAAAATATCATATAGTAAAGATATTTACCTGACAATTCAAATGTATATTTTGAAGTTTCTGGGAATAGCCTCTGAAGACTACTTCATTCTCGATGAATTTTACGGAATTTTGCGTAACTAAACCGTAAGAGATGCATAAAAACGTACTACACAAAAAATGCAGAGCACGTTAAAACACACAATGTTATATACTTTTTTCGTGGAATTGATCATTTTCAAAATATTCCTTGTTTTTGGTTTCAGCTCTAAAAAAAAAAAACATATCTCATACAGGAATTTATAACTTCTCTCTATACAAACAAGGGAACTTCAGTCATATAGCAGCCAGCTTTTGACTATTACTTTAACCTATGGTGCTCCCATATTTCGCTTCTACTTACAAGGAAGCAAGCAATAAAACTATTCTCGTAATTTTTTCTCAATTAGCATAAAGTAAATAGAAGCATAAGCTTTTTAACAATAATTTGTTGTAGAGATGTAGAGAAAGTCATGTGAATGGAACACATCATATTTTTAATTCAGAATTTACGAGTCAATCTGTATTATAGCGTAGTCAAAGATAATAAAACTGTCAATTTATTATAGTCTTAGAGCTTTTTCCTGAAGTTAGCAAGTGCTACCGCAGTAATATTTGGTGTAAATCTTGTTTTTTAAATATGTAGGAATGCAAGTTTCTTCAAAATGTTTCTAGACCATGATTACTGTATCACTTTTTCCAATCTCGGAAGCAATTAGATGGGGTTTACAAATCGATCGGAGGCGCCTGTAGAAGAAAGAGAGCATTCAGAATGCTGATTGAGAATCAAAGTGTATTTTAAAAGAATGTGACAAAGAAGCGTAGGCGGAAGAATCCTGGAAGAGAGCGCGCGAGGGAGAAAAAGGGAAAAGTGCTAAAAAAGAGGAAGGGGAAAGGAAGAAAAGTTGAACGGGGGCTCTTATTCCTTCTTATCTTCACGTTTCCGGTCCAGTGGAGCGGAAATATTCGTTGCCTACTGCGAGGAGGTGGAGAGAGGGAGGAGGAGGATGAAGAAAGACGGAGAAGACTTGATGATTTCCTCGGAAGTGCGGTCATTATGTGCAATTTCTCTACCGCTCTGTTGGCAGTCCCCCCCCCCTCCCCAAGAGCCCATCCTCAGTAAGCAGGCGGTAATTCGGGTGTAATATTCTCAAAATATTTTACCGAATACACAACGTGGGAGACGTGGTGCTAAGACGCCTTAAGAAATACCTCCCATCAGAATCTCACCGGAGCTGGCGCTGGTGCTGCCTCAGTGGCAATCTCCTGCACTACTTATTCCAGAAAAAGCTGATGATAAAACTTTTAATACTCCCAGCTCTTTCCTAGATTTTGCTTCCATAAACATAACATTTATAACAGTAACGAAGAAAAGAAGGAGAAAAAGAATATTCGATAGTCTTTCCCGAGCTTGATGGTCCTCTCTTAGAAAGCACAGGTGTTTGGAACAGAAAATGCCATCAAGGAAGGAATGTCATTTTACTTCCAATATGCGTCCCCAACGTCGTCTTTTAGTTTTCGTTGGAGAATTTTAATTTTACGGAATTCGACCACTAAAAATTAAGTACAACTGGAAGAGGAAGTTTTCATCAACTGGGTAGAGTGCGATCTTAAAAATGTACATTCCGAATTTAATGTAGGTAAAGGAGGAGCTGTTTCTCCTGAACCATGTTGCCATTTTATAGTTTTAGGCATCCAAATGGCAATAAAAGAGGTATATTAGTGGTGTAAAGAGACACACCACTCTAGCTCCAAGCATTTCAGTAAAAACAATTAAAAGGGTCCTTACACAGTGCCTTGAAATCATCGAGCGAACGTTTACGTCATGGTAAACGCAAACGAATACTGTTATGCATGTCTTACTTTCAAACAATTAAATTCCGTGGTGTAACCAGGTAGATAAGTTATGAATACAGGGTTACTACAAAAGAAATAGACAGCTTCAACTGCCTGTAAAACAAAAACTATTATAGATAGCAACCTAATTATTTTGGAAGTATGTTGAGAAACTCTCAAAGTTTCGTTTGTTACTATTGGTAACGCTGTAGTGTTTTGTTTGTTGTTGCAGAAGCTGAAATGGCGGAAAATCCTGTGGAAAAGGCATATTGCGTGTTGGAATTTGCTAGAACGCAATTAGCAACTGTTGTCCAACGAC
This sequence comes from Hymenopus coronatus, assembly GCA_030762935.1. NCBI lineage: Eukaryota > Metazoa > Arthropoda > Insecta > Mantodea > Hymenopodidae > Hymenopus > Hymenopus coronatus. The sequence goes on along the minus strand of CM060888.1, from coordinate 138,306,558 downwards.
ATTTTAGAACACGTTACCACAAAAATGAAATGATGTGCTCACAAAAACCAGCATCGTCTTCATCATGTCGCAACATGTCGATGCAAAAGTCACGCCGTTTGACCTTATCTTCTTCACTCAGAAACTGCAACATCTGTAATCTGTAAGGCATCATGTGCAGCGCTTCCGGAAGATTTTCCATACAGTTTGCTGTGGAATTTGTAATTGCATGCTTGCCCTAGATGTCGATTTCTGTGGGCTTCTTATGTAGGCAGACCGAACACGTTCAACGTTTTCTTCCGAAACTCTTGGTCTTCCCGAGCTCTTCCCTTTGCACAAACATCCCGTTGTCTCGAATTTTCTATACCAGTCGTAGATTGACTGTCTAGTCGGTGGCGTTTTGTGGTAACGTGTTCTAAAATGTCGTTGGACAACAGTTGCTGATTGCGTGTCAGCAAATTCCAACACGCAATATGCCTTTTCCACAGGATTTTCCGCCATTTCAGCTTCTGCAACAACAAACAAAACACTACAGCGTTACCAATAGTAACAAACAAAACTTTGAGACTTTCTCAACATACCTCCAAAATAATTAGGTTGCTATCTCTAATAATTTTTGTTTTACAGGCAGTTGAAGTTGTCTATTTCTTTTGTAGTAACCCTGTACTTTGAAAGCTACCATTGCTAGTATATGTTATGTTTGTCATATTTGCACTGTATCGTAAATATTTAAAATCTGATGTGTTCTATTCATATCACTCTCTACGTCTGTCCTGCAACAAATATGCCTAAAAAAAAGCCTTGTTTGTCTTCTCTCTATTTCATGCTAGTGAAGATAATCATTAGACTATTGAGATAATTACTATCTTTGAGTATATTTATAAAAATAATTATTTTTTGTTTTTACAATGAAAATATAATGTTTTATTTAAACTCCCTTCTAAATAGACGGGAAATAAGGAAATGAACTGAGTTAAACCGATGTTCAAGTCTTTTAATACTGGTTGCAATGTGATATAATTGAACACTTCCCCTTTTTTTGCGTGACTAGGATGAAAAAAGTGAATGACTTCGCATTTGAGAAAAGTCTTAAATATTGAAATTTCAAAAACCAACAAAAACAAATAAATGGAAATGGTTTACTCGACAAAAATGTGGAATGAATTGTGTCTTTTAAAGAGAAATTCTTTTATTTTTTGTACAGTAAGTTTTTTGTAAATCCCTTATGGTTTATGCAAAATTCAACCAGAATAAAGAGGTCTTCAGAGGCTATTCCCGGAAAAATGAATATAAAGATTTTGTTAGAAATAAAACTACTTTAAACATATGTTATTTTAAGAAAAATCGTTAGGGCTCCCTTTTAAAAAAAAATCTAAATTTTCGAAAAACTTTCCATGAAAGTTGAGGTGGAGGGATTTGCTGGAAAATCTTTGTGTCGCATCCTTGAAAGATGATTGACTTAAACACCACGTTTGGTATTTAACCGATTGTTAGTTACGCTGTTCACAAACACATGAGCACACCTTTTTCTAAAACTGTTTTAATTTATTTACTTGTAAATTATTTAATTTGTTTAATTTTAATTTATTCAAATCATCTATTTCCGGTGAAATCTCGAATTCAAGTTTTTCAGTGTAATCCTGTACCTACCTTACGTACGTATTACGTGCCACCCTTTGTGGTATAACTAGGTTACCATGCTAGGGTTAAAAGAACTTAATAACTCATTAATTACTTAACTAAGCCTTTAAAACAAATTTAAAAAATATATTTATATATTTAAATTTGTTAAAAAACTATTCTAAATTCAAGATTGCAAGTTCAAACCTTGGCGGAGGGTGATGGGTTTCTTTTTAGATGGCTTCCTTCGGAAGGACAATAAAGCCGATGATACCGTGCAATATTTACTTGCATGTCAAATAACACAATAACTTGAAAGAAGAAAGTTGCTGGGCAAAATCCCGCCACTTTCCGCCTACTAGTCCTCATTTCGTCTGCTATCAGGTCTAAACTGATTACAACTAATTTACTTCTTATCCGCTATTCCTTATTTAGGTATTGATTTAGTCCATTGAGTTTGAGGTGGGTTTGCTGTAGATAATGTAACTCTAAATCGATTTTTCACCTTTCTTGTATTATCTGTGGGTGACGAGGCAATCCTTCGTCACCATGGCGCATAGTGGCGAACTCCTTTAACCTGGTTGGTCATAACGGACGATGAATTAAATTGGTGAAATAATGCTCAAATGATCTCGGGGTCCATGGAGCTTAAAGTTACTCAATATTCGCCATCTCAGAACAAGGAAAAACCCCGAGAAAAAAAAACCTCATCTGGGTAACTGACCCTGAGCGAGAAGCGAACTGAGACCTGTTGAATATGAGGCAGACACGTTACCAGCACACTACCGAGGCGGGCTTGAACTAGAAATTCATATCCGATCATAGAAACATAATGATGTTCCACTTAGGAGCTACAGGAAACTATCTATAGGTTTTAAATTATTGTTGATAATAATAGAATGATTTTAAAAGCTAGGGGACTTGTATTTCTAAACTTCCTGTAATTGGTATTCCCTTTTCGGGACCGATATCTTACTGTTTTTGCTTTTGAACAAACTATGTGCAGGTAGCTTTGAAAAGCTCAGGCCTTGGTAGAGATTAGAAGCCGGTATACAGTGTTGGTGCATTTATCAACTGAAGTATCTTATTCTATTCTCCGTCAAGAAACTGCAAAGGTTACGTGACATTTCAACTGGAATGACGTTTTTGACGCTCACAATAGGATTCCATCATCATCATCATCATCCTCGTCGTCGTCGTCAGCAGCCGCAATTTTAAAACAAAAGTATGCAAATATGCGTCGGAAGTACTCATACGTAATGTATTACGTATTCAGAATAAGTAGATATAATGAATTACAAATACATTTCACCGGGTTTGCTTGAAGTCCACTCCCAAAAAATCTGTGTGTTTGTGTGTGTGCATTTGTGAACAACATAGTGAAAAAAGAAATATCCGATAAATACTAATAATAGAAATAATTTTTCCTAAACGATTTTCTTAGATAACATTTAATTTATTTATATACCAATAAAAGCGTGTATCTTGAATTTTCTGGAAATAGGTATTATTTCCTTGAGCACGTATGTAAGACGTAGAGTCGGTGAACGGAAACGTGCCGATATGAGGGAAAGCTGTTTAGGTTGGTTAAGTAAATGGCACCACTCCTGTGCCACGCCCCTATTCAAACTATTGTCAGTTACAGCAAGGTAACCAGAGGTCCAGACAGTTTTAGAAGCATTGAAGCATAATTTTATCTTAATTTGATTATTGTATTGTTGAGGAAAGCAACAAAAGCCGGAATGTCAATCCTTTTCGAATAATGAAAATTTTACTTTCTCTATACGTACTATGTACATAATGTATAGATAAGGTATTGTATTGCACACAAAAATTCGACACTGAGATTTCACCCGAAATATGTTTTGAGATCCCCTAAATCTAAAAAGAGCATTTTTAGAAAAATGTCTGTGTATCTGTATGTGTGTGTTTGTCTGTGGGCAGCATAGCTCAAAAACGAAAAGACCGTTAAAAACCAAACTTCGCACTTAAGTTTGGTATCTTCAAAGGATGCGACACGAAGATTTTCAGAAAAATCCCCGCACTTCAAAGTACCCTTTAATTGGAAAATTTTTAAAAAAATTGATTTTCTTAAAAATTTTGAATGAAATTTCTTATATTTAAGACATTATTTGCCAAATAAAATGTGTACCTTGAATTTTCTGAGAATTGCCTCTACCTTAATCTGGATGAATTTTTCGGAATTTTGCATAACTGCTAAACCGTAACAGATGGACAAAAACTTACTGCACGAAAGTGTAGACTATGTTAAAACAAACGATTTATATAAATATGATATAAATATTTAGATAAATGTTTTTCGTGGAGTTGATCGTTTTTGAGATATTCCATGTTTTTCGTTTCAGTTTTGAAAAACTTATATTTTTCTCATAGGGGAATTTGTCAACTCTTGTCCATACAAACAAAGGAACTTCAGTCACATAGCAACCAGCTTTTGACTATCACTTTAACCTATGGCACTCCCTTTTTTTGCTTCTACTTACAAGGAACAGGTAATAAGGCCATTTCTGCTAATTTTTTCTCGATTAGCATGCAGTAAATAGAAGCATAAGCTTTTTAACAATACTTTGGTGCTGAAATGCAGGGAAAGTCATATGAATAGAATTAGATTTTTTATTATATTGTATTACCTTAAACTCAACATTACTGACATTTGTTTAGAATCATGGCATTTTATTACAAAATAAGTCGCTGTAAATTAAAGCAAAATATATCAAGCATACAAAAACATTCTTAAAGCATGTTTTCGTTGAAGAGACAACGATGATAATGAAGCTAATGTTCTAATAATGAATCCGTCACTCCCCGTTCTGACCATCGGGTAAAGTTGTTTCTCTACCTCTCCCCGTTCACTACCCTTCTTGGCCGCTCTGTTTGTTGCTTGTGTGTGGGTTTTGGTAAACTCAGCACTGGTGTGGAACACAAATGGTGAACATCTTTCGCCAACATTAAATAAAGAAGCAAACCAAAGCTACCAACACCATCGGCACATATGCGTGCACCGGACTGTACAAATAGCTAGAGAAAGTATTGTATTCCACCTAACATTTGATACCGAGATTGCACACAAAATATATTTTGAGGTACCCTGAATTTATAAAAAGCATTTTTATAAAAAGGTCCGTGCGTTTGTTTGTCTCTCGGTCTGTGTGTGTTTGTGTTTCTCTCTGTGGGCAGCATTACTCGAAACCGAAAAGTCCGCTAAACACCAAAATTAGTATTTAATTACAGTATATCCCAAGGATGTGACACGAAGATTTCCAATCAACTCAAAATACCCTTTGCATGGGAATTTTTTTAAAATTTTGATTTTCTCAAAAATTGCTCTAATGATTTTGATTAAAATACCATATATTAAAAGTAGTTTCACTACAAATAATTCTATCTCGAACTTTTTTTGAAAATCCTCTTCATTCTGTTTGTCTTTTGCAAAACTGGTAAACCGTATGGTAGACAAAAACTTACAAGACAAAACATACAACTAATGTCCTATACATTTTTGCTGCTAGCCATTTTCGAATATTATTTTTTATTAGTTTCAATTTTAAAATACTTATATTGTTCTCAAACAGGAGTGGCCGGAATTCTTTTGTTTTACTTCTGGTCATGCAAAAAAACCTAATTTCAATTAAAATCGCCTAGCGACAACTTTAAAACATTTAACTATCGCCGCTTTAGCGCAGTGTATACCCTTATGTCCTTCTGCTTATAGGAAATTAAGTAATACGACCGCTATACTAAAGTCTATCTTGATTAACATACAAATGGCACACATCACATACTATACAAAAAATGATAAGTAGCTTTAAATACACACTTTATTTTAAAAAAGAGTAATAGCAATTGCCGAGTTATACGTTATTATAGATTTGAATTTTTCAAAAATTACAATTTTTTAAAAGTACTGTTTGCGCAGTGTCATGGTTTTATTTCAGGGATCAGCGTTCTTTTAAAAAAAATGACCATCAATTCGGTCTCCTGCATTCCCTTTATACCTTTAATGAAATGTGCAGTTAAACTATTTCTGAAAAATGTTCTCGATTAACTTATAGTACATAGAAAATAAGCGCGTTTTGCATTTACACCGCCACCTCTACCTTTTCTCAAAGAAACTATTATTTCTTGCAAAGGTTTACTCTTCCATCTACTTTACGTTAATTTAAATAAACATTATATTAAATATACATTAATACAAATAGTTTTATTAGATGAAAGGGCAATTAAAATAAATAAACAAGTATGAAATAATGACTTCTCATTTGGTGATAATATACCTAATCGTTTAAAAATTCAAACTAATAATAAGCGATATTTCAGAAATGGTTAATACAACAAATAATCATAGGCATTTGTTACGAATTTGTGCTTAAATGAGTTCTACATTGTTAATTACGAGAATTTGGATTTCGTCTCTTTCTGACAGTTACCAGCCAAAGAAATAGCATCCAGAATGAGAAGCACTTCCGAGGGTATTTCCAGAGATTTCTATATATACATACATTTCATTTCTCAAGAAAATATCTTAAACATTTGGTATTTTAATGACAGATTTCGAAAACATTTCCATGTAGATAGTACTTTCTAGTGGAGGATTTTCTGTAAAATCTTCATTGCGCATTCTTGCAAAATGTAGAACTAAAATGCCAATAATGGGATTTAACCAACTTTTATCTTCAAATCATGCATGCTATTCTCTCTCTCACTCTCTCTCTCTCTCTCTCTCTCTCTCTCTCTCTCTCTGACACATACACACAGACACACACACACAGTCACACACACTCACTCACACACACTCACACACTCACACACACACTCACACACACTCACTCACACGCACACTCACACACACTCACTCACACACACAGTCACACACACTCACACACTCAAACTCACACTCACACTCACACACTCAAACTCACACACTCACACTCACACACTCAAAATCACACACTCACACTCGCACACTCAAACTCACACACTCAAACTCACACACACTCACACACTCACACTCACACCTCAAATTCACACACTCAAACTCACACACGCTCACACACTCACACTCACACACTCACACACTCACACTCACACACTCAAACTCATACTCACACGCTCACACTCATTCACACACTCACACACATTCACACTCATACACACACTCATACACACCATCACACACACTCACACTCACACACACTCACAATCACACACACTCACACTCACTCTCACACACTCACACACTCAAACTCACACTCACACGCTCACACTCATACACACACTCACACACATTCACACTCATACACACACTCACACACATTCACACTCATACACACACTCACTCTCATACACCCACACTCACTCTCACACACTCACACACTCAAACTCACACTCACACGCTCACACTCATACACACACTCATACACACACTCACACACATTCACACTCATACACACACTCACTCTCATACACCCACACTCACTCTCACACACTCACACACTCAAACTCACACTCACACGCTCACACTCATACACACACTCATACACACACTCACACACATTCACACTCATACACACACTCACTCTCATACACCCACACTCACTCTCACACACTCACACACTCAAACTCACACTCACACGCTCACACTCATACACACACTCATACACACACTCACACACATTCACACTCATACACACACTCACTCTCATACACCCACACTCACTCTCACACACTCACACACTCAAACTCACACTCACACGCTCACACTCATACACACACTCACACACACACTCACACACATTCACACTCATACACACACTCACTCTCATACACTCACACTCACTCTCACACACTCAAACTCACACTCACACTCACACGCTCACACTCATACACACACTCACACACATTCACACTCATACACACACTCACTCTCACACACTCACACACTCAAACTCACACGCTCACACTCATACACACACTCATACACACGCTCACACACATTCACACTCATACACACACTCACACTCACTCTCACACACTCACACACTCACACTCACACACTCAAACTCACACTCACACGCTCACACTCATACACACACTCACACACATTCACACTCATACACACACTCATACACACCATCACACACACTCACACTCACACACACTCACAATCACACACACTCACACTCACTCTCACACACTCACACACTCAAACTCACACTCACACGCTCACACTCATACACACACTCACACACATTCACACTCATACACACACTCACACACATTCACACTCATACACCCACACTCACTCTCACACACTCACACACTCAAACTCACACTCACACGCTCACACTCATACACACACTCATACACACACTCACACACATTCACACTCATACACACACTCACTCTCACACACTCACACACACACAGACACACAAAACATGAATCTCCTTTGTGTTTCGTTTCTGATTCTGAATGTCTCAAAGCATAAAGTTCCAATGAATCTTGGCAGACAAGCTCTTGTGAATGCAAAACCTTTATTGTTGTTTAAATCTTATTGTCAATTGTACGAATTAACGCAAGTATATGAAGACAGCAAAGGAAATTGTGTGTTGATACTCGAGTAACTGCGCAGCTGAGCTAGATGGCTCATGCGGTTTCGTCGTGGCCCACATTTAGGAAATCGCGGTCTCGTGGCAGGCCTATCTGACCCATGGATTTTTTCGGGGGTTTCCTCTTTCGTCGTGGCCCACATTTAGGAGATCGCGGTTTTGTGGCAGGCCTACCTGACCCAAGGACTTTTTCGGGGGTTTCCTGTTTCGTCGTGGCCCACATTTAGGAGATCGCGGTTTCGTGGCAGGCCTACCTGACCCATGGATTTTTTCGGGGGTTTCCTGTTTCGCCAGGCGAACGCTGGGTGTACTTCTTTCATCCCCCGATTTTCCTGTCCATATGTCGTTTCCATTGTCATTTCATTCATTCTTCATCTCATTGATTTCATTCAAGGTTGGAGGTGTCGGTGCTGCGTGACAGGAGAAAAGGCTGTTCTCTGTGACTATCTCCGTCCCCTGGTTGCCTGGAGAAGCACCGCGCGTGGCGGCGACGCTGGACATGAGGAGGGGTCGCTGGCCTGATTGTCGGGGTGCTTTAATCTGGAAACTATAGAGACCTCTGGTTCCGGCCGCCTGGTGTATACTCTCACCACATCCCTCCCTCCTAAATAACCACTAAGTTTGGTGCCGAGGTACCTGCGAAAATATCCTAATCCCTACGTCCCTTGTCATCACGATTAGACTTCATCTTACAACAAAAAGGGAAAAACGTAACTAACTCCAAGTGAGACTGGAACTCGAACCCGTGAGATGAGAGGCAGACACAGCAAGGTATTGGAGGAATATTCCATTCTTTTACTTATGTAAATATTTATTTTAAAATATATAAGTAACAGAAGTCTATAGAAGCTGAATGCATACTGTATACTAAAAACAAACAATTCCCTTGATTTTCTGTCCATATTCTACAACAAACTATTCTTTACAAAAGTGCACTCTTCTATCTGATTTATGTCAATCCAGATAAAGCGTTTTTATACATGCTTTTATTACATCTCCCCTAGTAAAGGGAATACATTAGGCTAAACCGATATTCAAATAATAAGAACTGTTCAGTAATGATGGTTTTACTATTTTCTTGAGCAGGAGAAATAAAAAGGAATAAAGACATTCCATTTGAGGATAGCATAAGTATTTTAAAATTGAAACCAACAGTAAGAAATGCCTCAGAAACGTTATTTGAAATAACGAGGTCTGTGTTGTAGTAAGTCTTTGACTATCTCTTGGCGGCATCACTTATGTAAAGGTAATCCAGAATAAAGAGACGATTTGTAGTGGACAAAGCGGCGCAGGGCGGGTTTTCTCCGGGTTCTCCGATTCCCCCTCCACTTCATTCCACCGGAGCTCCATCTTCATGTATCATCAGTGTCATCGCCTGCGGTGCCAGAGTAGTAATAGCGGGCGTTAAACAATATAACAAAAACGAATGAAGAGTGCTTAGATGCAATTCCCAGGCATTTCAAGGTATACATTTTGTTTGTCATTAAATGGTTTCAATATATGAAGTTTTAATGAAAACTGCGAGTTCAACCATCACATTTTTAGGGGTTGCAAAGCGTTTGAAGGAGCAACTTGATATATGATAGCGATAGTCTGTGACGACAAAATTTAAACTTAAAAACCTATTTCGTTCTAATATTCGTACTATAAACGCAAATAATGCAGAGTGAAATGCAAATGCGCTACTGATTTCCACTGTAAAACCATCAGAGTCTCTTCTGAAGCGCGAAAATGCCTACAGTTACTGTAGTTTAGTAGCTCGGAGCTTTGTTTTTATGGAAAAAGGAGCCAGTGCCTTACTGATAGAGCCAGTGTCTTACTGATAGAGCCAGTGTCTTACTGATGGAGCCAGTGCCTTACTGATAGAGCCAGTGTCTTACTGATGGAGCCAGTGCCTTACTGATGGAGCCAGTGCCTTACTGATGGAGCCAGTGCCTTACTGATAGAGCCAGTGCCCTACTGATAGAGCCAGAGCCTTACTGATAGAGCCAGTGTCTTACTGATAGAACCAGTGTCTTACTGAGGGAGCCAGTGTCTTACTGATAGAGCCAGTGTCTTACTGATAGAGCCAGTGTCACACTGAGGAAGCCAGTGCCTTACTGATAGAGCCAGTGTCTTACTGATGGAGCCAGTGTCTTACTGATAGAGCCAGTGTCTTACTGATGGAGCCAGTGCCTTACTGATAGAGCCAGTGTCTTACTGATGGACCCAGTGCCTTACTGATAGAGCCAGTGTCTTGCTAATAGAGCCAGTGTCTTATTGATAGAGCCAGTGTCTTACTGATGGAGCCAGTGCCTTACTGATAGAGCCAGTGTCTTACTGATAGAGCCAGTGTCTTACTGATAGAGCCAGTGTCTTATTGATAGAGCCAGTGTCTTACTGATGGAGCCAGTGCCTTACTGATAGAGCCAGTGTCTTACTGATAGAGCCAGTGTCTTACTGATAGAGCCAGTGTCTTATTGATGGAGCCAGTGTCTTACTGATGGAGCCAGTGCCTTACTGATAGAGCCAGTGTCTTACTGATAGAGCCAGTGTCTTACTGATAGAGCCAGTGTCTTATTGATAGAGCCAGTGTCTTACTGATAGAGCCAGTTTCTTACTGATGGAGCCAGTGCCTTACTGATAGAGCCAGTGTCTTACTGATAGAGCCTGTGTCTTACTGATAGAGCCAGTGTCTTACTGAGGGAGCCAGTGTCTTACTGATAGAGCCAGTGTCTTACTGAGGGAGCCAGTGTCTTACTGATAGAGCCAGTGTCTTACTGATAGAGCCAATGCTTATGTTTGTATTTACTCCTCCTACTCGAGAACAAATTAGCAAAAATAGTCTTATTACTTGTTTCCTTGTAAGTAGAAGCGAAATAAGGGAGCACCATAGGTTAAAATGATAGTGAAAAGCTAGTTGCCATGTGACTGAAGTTTCTTTGTTTACATGGACAGGCGTTGACAAATTGCTATATGAGAAAAGTAAGTTTTTCATAGCTGAAATCAAAAACAATGAATATGTCAAAACACTCAACTCCACGAAAAAAATATATATAACATAAATTGTGTGTTTTAGCGTGCTCTACATTTCTTGTACAGTAAGTTTTTTATGTAAGTCTTACGGTTTAGCAGTTATGCAAAAGTCCGTAAAATTCGTCCAGAATAAAGTAGTCTCCAGAGGCTATTCCCAGAAGATTCAAGATATACATTTTGTTCGCCAGGTAAATATCTTTAAAATATGATATTTTAATCAAAATCATTAGCGCCTTTTTGCAAAAATCAAAATTTTCGAAAAACAGATCCATGTAAAAGATATTTAGGGGTAGGTGTATTTTTCTCAAAATCTTTGTGTCGCATCCCTGGAAGATACTAAACTTAAATACCAAGTTTGGTATTTTACCGACTTTTCGTTTTTGAGTTATCGTGTTCACAGACACACGGACACACGGACACACTGACACACGGACACACGGTCACACGGCCCACACACACACACACACACACACAGAGGACCTTTTTGTGAATATGCTTTTTTTTTTAATATAAGGGACCCTAAAACATATATTTCCGGTGAAATCTCGGTATTGAATTTTTTGGTAGAGTGCAATACCTTCTCCATACACTATGCACATAGTGCTTGTAGAGAAAGTAATAAAAAGACAAAGGTAATACACAATAAAAAGCAAAATTAAAACAACAACAAAGAATTAAAAGAGCAAACACGAAAATAAAAACACAAAAAGCATTGAAATACAGCAACTTAAATTGACAGCACAGAGTACACCTTAAGCATAGACTGTACGCTCTTATAATAGATAAATACACTTAAAAGAAATATATACACATAATATATACACAATATATGAAACCATAACACAACAATGACCTAAGTGTGACATAAAATATATGTAAATAAAACATAGTAGTCACTTTTGTTTAGTTGTTCTTATTGCTTCACAATAACGATTCCAGAGGAAGATGTGTAGGTAAAATGACGTCATATTTTGTGAACACGTGCTGCATGTACCACAGTGAGAAATAAATGGAATTACTGTACCGATACCATGCCACACAAATGTGCTAAACTGTCCGTCACATGATATATCATTACTACATACGTCAGCACCCTCTCACCCTCGCCGGCTTTGTGTTTGTGGCAAGGCATTCTCATCTCACTGCTCTCTATCTGCTGACGTCAAAACAGTTTTGCAATATGAGTCATACTATACAAGAAAACTTCTATCTTTTCTTCATCTATCACTCGGCTCATTTGAAATGTCGTTCTTTATCCTTAACCTCAGTTTTTAGATTTCGGAATAGAGCAATGGTAAATATATTAGTAACACGACTCAGTATAAAGTTCTATATTTTCTCTATGGCAAAGGATCCTAAAGGAAATGCATTTCAGCCAAAAAAATAAATGTAATCTCATCGAAAATTGGACTTACATAACTTAGGAATTACTAATTTCAAATATTATTTCACAACACAGCTATACTTTTTTCTGTTAGCTACTTATAGTAAGCAGAGAAAGTACTGAATTCTAAACAAAAGTTAGATGTCGAGATGTAAATGGAAATACAAGTTTTGAGAATCCTTGAACACCCTAAAAAGTGTGGTTTGCAGCCTCTTTCTCTCTCCCTCCTTCTCTGAGTATGTGTTAGCAGATGTTCGATTTACTATACGAAGTGTGGATGACGTACATACGTACATGCACCTTGCGCACACACGGGTAACAGCACATGACACATTGCACGATGCATCCATAGGGATGCCAACAAGCAGTAATGGGCTCTCATTGATGCGTATAAATGAATGCTTTAGTAATTACTTTCGCAATTAAAATACATTATGGTGAACAGTAACCATTAGTGAACAGTAATATTGGATTCTTCACATGATGCAGATTGGTGCAAATATAGCGAGAAAAATACTCTCTGTTGCCAACATCAACATGACTGAAACTAAACATATAATATTTTTAATGATTTCGCTGGACTTTAGAGCTTTACATATAATATGGTAATCCTTGACCTTACCATACAGCATAAAGAGCGCTATACAAATGTAAGAATTAAAACTAATAAAAAGTGTCTTAAACTGAGTTAACACGTAGGTTACTATGATGTTTATAATAACAAATCTGATGTATTCCATTCACATGACTTTCTCTATATCTCTGTAATAAATTGTTGTTAAAACCGTTATTCTTCTGTCTGCTTCTTACTATTTCAGATAAGCATTAGTAGAATGGTCTTATTACTTGCTTCCTTGTAAGCAGAAGGTAGTATACTAGGCTAAAGCGATAGTTACATAATTTAAAATCTGGTTGCTATGGATTTCTTTGCGTGGCTAAGAGTTGACAAGTTCTCGTATGAGACAAGTTTAAGTATTCTAAAACTGAAACCAATGACAAACAGACTTGTAAACAGTCATTTCCAAGAAAAAAGGTTTTACGGCATAAATTGCGTGTTTTGAAGAAATCTAAAGTTTTTATGCAATAAGCTTTTGTCTATCTATTACGGTTTACCAGTTCTGCAACATTCTTCCAGAAAGCAGATTTCAGAGGCTATTCCCAAAAAATTCAAGATATACATTTTATTTTACATGTAAATATCTTAAATATACGTTATTGTAATCAAATTCGTTAAAGCCATTTTTGAAAAAATTATAACTTTCGACTTTTTTTCCATGTAAAAGTATGGTGGATTTTTTTTTTTTACCGTGTTTAACGCCCGCTTTTACTACTTGTGGCATCTAGGTGATGATACATGGAATGAAAATGGAGCTCCGGTGGAATGCGATGGGGGGAGGACCGGAGAAAACCCGCTCCTGCGCCGCTTTGTCTACTACAAACCTCATATGCGGTCACTTGGGATCGAACCCGGGCTGTCTAGGTGAGAGGCGAGCGGTCTAATCACTCGACCACGGCGCGGCCTCTAGCTGCGGATGAGGAGATCGTGTCGCATCCTTGGAAGATGCTGAACTTTATCACGGAATTTTCGTTTTTTGAGCTATGTTGCTCACAGACACATGCTTTTTGGATTCTCAAAACATATATTTCCGATGAAATCTCGGTATCGGATGTTTGGATTTTGGGTGGAATACAATGCCTTCTCCATACACTAGTACGCGTAGAGACACTAATAATGCAGCCACACATATGTACATTTTGAACAGGTGAATTCACATTGGGTTCTAAATATAAACATGATATGACGAAGACTGGTAGACACAGCAGCATGCCTGAAATTAAACATAATGATCCCTTAGGACTTCAGATGTTAATCATAGAGGTTAAAGAGGGCAACACAAATGCAACAATTAAAACGAACACTTACACAAAAAATCTGATGTGTTCCATTCACATGAATTTCTCTACAGCCCTGCAACAAATTATTGTTAAAAGCTTATGCTTGTATTTGCTACATGCTAATATAGAAAAAAATGAGCAGAAAAAGTCTTATTACTTGCTTCCTTGTAAGTAAAAGCGAAATAAGGGAGTACCATAGGTTAAAGTGATAGTCAAAAGCTGGTTGCTATGTGACTGATGTTCCTTTGTTTGTGTGGACAGGAGTTGACAAATTCCTGTATGAGAAAAGTTAAAGTTTTTCAAAGCTGAAACCAAGAAAAAGGAATATCTCTAAAACGATCAACTCCACGAAAAAAATGTATATAACATAAATTGTGTGTTTTAACGTGCTCTACATTTTTTTTGTGTTAAGTTTTTGTCCATCTCTTACGGTTTAGTAGTTATGTAAAATTCATCCAGAATAAAGTAGTCTTCAGAGGCTATTCTCAGAAAATTCAAGACATACATTTTAATTGTCATCTTTAATATATGCTATTTTAATCAAAATCGTTAGAGCTATTTTTTAGAAAATTAAAATTTTCGAAAAAAGTTCCATATAAAGGGTAGTTGGGGGTGGGGGATATTTCTCAAAAGCTTCGTGTCGCATCCCTGGAAGATACTAAACTTTAATACCAAGTTTGGTATTTTACCGACTTTTCGTTTTTAAGTTATCGTGTTCACAGACACACGGACACACTGACACACACACACACGGACCTTTTTGTGAAAATGCTTTTTTTAGATAAAGGTGACCCTAAAACATATATTTCCGGTGAAATCTCGGTATCGAATTTTTTGGTGGAGTGCAATACTTTCTCTATTCACTACGTACATAATGCGTATTGAGAAAGTAAAAATGTATATAACATAAATTGTGTGTTTTAACGTGCTCTACATTTTTTGTGTGGTAAGTTTTTATCCGTCTCTTACGGTTTAGCAGTTGTGTATAATTCTGTAAAATTGACCCAGAATAAAGTAGTCTTCAGAGTCTATTCCCAGAAAATTCAAGATATACATTTTATTTGTGAGTTAAACATCTTTAACATACGATATTTTAATCAAAATCATGCCATTATTTATAAAATAAAAATTTTCGAAAATAATTCCACGTAAAGAGAAGTTGGGGGTGGGGAATTTTCTTGAAAATCTTCGTGTCGTATCCTTGGAAGATACCAAACTTAAATACCAAGTTTGGTATTTAACGGCCTTTTCGTTTTTGAGCTATGCTGTCCACAGACACACACATGCACACACATGTACCTTTTTCCAAAAATGCTTTTTTTTGAATTCAGGAGGACCCAAAACATGTGAAATCTCGGTATCAAATTTTTGGGTGCATTACAATACCTGCTCAACCATGTTCATAGTACGTATAGAGAAAGTAAAAATATTGTGTGACATTTTGAAAGGAAAGGTTGTAGAGCAGAGAAGTATTAACGCCCAAACACACATAATTATTATCGTGGTCACATATTTCTATGTAGGAAAGCAGATAGACAAGTAGTAGGAACTTTTCTCGCCAGATGGTGTATTAGATCTGTAATGGAGGAGTTTGATAATGCTCCTGCAGTGAATCATGTCACCCAGATTTGGTAACAAGCTCCTTACTTCAGTTACGGCCATAATAATTATAACTTGTCCCTTGAGACTGCTCCGAGACCATATGGTAGCAGTATAAATAAATCCGTAACTTGAAGTTTAGGTGGCACATACTATCTGTGACTGTTGTCTCGAGAAACAAGTTGTAATATGGCGATTTCACTGTCCACGTTCGTAGTATTAAAATGTTTATACAATGTTTATAGTTTAATATATTTTTATTGTATTAATTCTAAATATATATCTGTAAAATTATAATGTTTGAAGGTTTAATAAAGTTAAAATCTGTAGATATACGTCCCGGTGTAGGTAACTATTTATTTAATCGTCATAATGTTACTTTCTGCCATACTCACAGCAAATCTAGACAACTACGAACCCAACAGAGTTGAAGGGGTTCACAACACATCTGTGTAACGTACGCAGATAACACCAGTTAGTTATCAGTCGTAATGAAGCACCAAGATGAATAGAAAATTAACTTTTGGAAATTGTAAGCCTCATCCGGCACTGCTATTCTGGTAAAATCACTTTATAATTGTATGTGACTAGTTTGGCAGGCTCGAAGGGTGTTATGCCGTTCACTTTATAGAAATACTCTTTTACACATAAGCCGTGTTTTATAGATAGATGAATGGCCTAGATAATTATTGACACAAAAGACTGTTACACAGAAGTGTTATACCCTTCGTGGTATAGTCATTACCATCTTAATCTCTAAAACCTCTAGAGTAATTCAAAGTTTATATTGTGCAATATAATATACATCAATAACAATGACAAACAAATTAAGACAAATCAAAGTGTTAAACAATGTCCCCAGCATTGTTAGGTGTGTATACTATATATGGACGATGTCATAAGACAATTGCAAGAACATTTAAATGTAAGTTTTAAAATAAATAACAAGAGCTTAAACACTGTAGTATTGCTTGCAGACGAGCAAGACTGTAATGTTCAGTAGTACACAAAGTTAGCTACAAATAGCAATACACAAATTAGAAGGAATAGCCAGGAATTACAACACGAGAATCTCACAGAAGAAAACAAAAGTGACGGCGTTTCAAGGGACACTTAAGATGCAAAATAGTAATAAATAATAAAATAATAGAACAGGTAAATAATTGGAATTTAATGTATCCTATTGCCAAAAGTATTAACATAAAACTAAGCCGACTCTAGAGCATGCGTGGAGCAATAAGAAGAACATTGAGAAATAAAACATTAAAAACAACTCAACTGAAAGGCTATGAAACTATGGCAGTTTTCAGTTAACTTATGCTTGTGAGAACTGGACACTAGTAAGATCAGACAAAAGAAAGACAGAATCAACCGAAATGAAATGCTTACATTCCGTAGCGGGATTTACATTTTTAAATAAAAAACATAACGAGCATAATGGAATAGAACATAATATATTCGATTTAAACGTCAGAAAAAATGAAATGAGAAATAACTGGTTAAAACATATAGCAAGAAAGTCACAAAATAGAGTACCAAAGATATTATCACTTCAATACCAACCTAAAGATAGAAAAAGAGTTGGAAGTCCAAGCACCAGTTGGATAAATTCGATCTCTTGATGTGGAAAAAGATCAAAAGCCGAAATTCATAGGGCAAAAGAAGAAGACTTCTAAAACCCAGAATTATAGGTTCAAATGTCCCCCTGCGTGGTTTAATAGTTATGCTAGCCTCATATGCCCATGGTCGCGGGCGAAAAATCTTTAGCATGCTTTCCTTCGGAAGGGAAGTAAAGCCGTTTGTTCCGTGTCGTAGTTTTACGGCATGTAAAACCACCTCCAGATGATAAAGAGGCCTCTGAGCAAAATTTAGCGGTCTTTCATGCTCAATACAGAATGGGACCCCGAGAAGCACAGCAGTTAAAACGCGTCCATAAATAACGCACAATTTTCATGTAGGTTCAAATCTGGCGGAGGATGATGGACTTTTTTTCGGTCGCAAAATTGCTTAGCATGCTTCTTTTGGAAGGTAAGCAACAGATGGTGGTCTCGTATAAGTTTATTTGCACGTCAAAGAACCACAAACCTTGAAATATCAAGGTTCATGGGCAAAATACCGCCATTTTTCGCGTTCACAGGTGGTGATTTCGTCCTGCCATGTCATCTGTGCGCGATGAGCCCATCCTTCGTCACCGTGGCGCATAACGGAAAACTCACGTACAGAAATGAAAATCCGATCACAGAAACATCGTAACGATGCTCTATACTGCACTTAGAAGCCACAGGAAATTAACTAACTAAGAATATCCGAATAACCTTCATAAGCTAGAAGTGAATGGCAACTTGGATTCTCTCACAAAGCTCGTATTATATACCAAAAGTCTGGAGAGTGCAAACAATAATTTCTCTCAAAGCACTCGTTATTTTCCTTTCCTAGTTTCACATTTCAGGATCTTCGTTTGCAGTGTTCGGAAGAGCTCAAAATTTGTTAATATAGGAACAGTGTTTGAAGACAAACACCAGTAACAACAATGGAGGTATTCTGGAATGTGAGAAGGAGATCTAGAAAATAATATGTATTATCTCCCCTTCATCCGTCCCTATCAGAAGCCACGCGTAATTAAGCACTTCCCTACCAACTGTTTTGTATTAAAGCGTTGCGGGAAGCAGCAAAACTGTTTGGAATTATCTCTTTGGTTTGCCCTTTAACTGCTTCTACTACCCCACGTGGGGGAGTGCATTTCTCTCTTTCTTCACCTATAAGACAGGTGAGGCATTCAAAACTTTTGATGGCACATTAAGAGTATCTAATCTTATTTTCAATGTTGGAGTGTGTATTTGAAATTGCTTACTTGATCATTTCCTTTAGAGGTTTTCTTTGTTTTAATGCAAACGCACCCGTCTGCTTTTGTGAGAATACTACATATTATAGTGTTCTTTTGAGCCTGTGTAAGGCTAATTTATTCAGTAATCAATTCTTTAAGGGGAAACAAGAGAGCCAAAAATTACCCAAGAGTAATATTTTTGGCACTTTACGTAATCTTAAAATTGGTTTATTCCTCTTCGACATATCGTTATAGACACAACAACCATATTACTTTCTCTACATGTACTATGTTCATAGTGTATAGAGAACGTATTGTAATGCACCAAAAAATTCGATACCAAGATTTCACCGGAAATACGTGTTTTGAGATCCCCTGAATAAAAACAATCATTTTTAGAAAAATGTCCGTGTGTGTGCGCCTGTGGGCAGCATAGCTCAAAAACGAAAAGTCCGTTAAAAACCAAAATTGGTATTTGGGTTAAGTATCTTCCAAGGATGCGACACGAAGATTTTGAAGAAAATCCCCCAACCCTCAGTTATCCTTTACATGGAACATTTTTCGAAAATTTTGATTTTCGCAAAAATGGCTCTAACGATGTTGATTAAAATATTGCATATTAAAGATATTTACCTGAAAAATAAAATGTATATCTTGAATTTTCTGGGATTAGCATCGGAAGACTACTTTATTCTGGATCAATTTTACGGAATTTTGCATAACTGCTAAACCGTAAGAGATGGACAGAAACTTACCACACATAAAATGTAGACCACGTTAAAACACACAATATGTGTAATATATTTTTTTTTCGTGGAGTTGATCGTTTTTTTAGATATTCCTTGGTTTTGGTTTCAGCTTTGAAAAAAGTATATGTTTCTCATACAGAAATGTGTTAACTCCTGTCCATACAAAGGAACTCCAGTCACATAGCAACCAGCTTTTGACTATCACTTTAACCTATGGTACTCCCTTATTTCGCTTCTACTTACAAGGAAGCAAGTAAAAAGTCTATTTCTAGTAATTTGTTCTCGATTAGCATGAATTAAATAGAAGCATAAGCTTTTTAACAATAATTTGTTACAGAGATGTAGAGAAAGTCAAGCGAATGGAACACATCAGATTTTTTTAAAATGATATTGCCTCTGCTACTATACATACTTAAATTCTAAATACATTTAGAAAAACAATCTGATATTTAATATTCAAAGAACTTTTTCATCTTATTGTTGCAACCCGGTTGGGCTGGCCATCTTGGAGGAGGGGGGACGTAGGTGGGATAGAGAAGCAGGGCGGCAGCCGGGAGTGGAAAGAACTAGGATCAGGGGATGAGGAATCACATGAGAAGACATATTCTCTATACTAACAAGCTATTATCACCCAAAGCGAGAATCGAACTCGCGACCTCTTGAAATTGAGGCAGGCACGATACCCCTACACTACCGAGGTGGACCCATTTACTGTATTATTGTTGAATAAAGAAGGCGAAGGCTCCCAGAAAGGAATGAGATCGGAGAATTTTACCTACACATAAACCTACGTCTAGGCAGGGTTTCTAGTATTTTCCGGAGGCGCTTGGGCAGAGTAATTGCGTGTCGAGTAGATGAATCTTGCGCGCTCGCGTTCCACTTTTAACCCTGGCTTATATCCTATTGCTAAAGATTTTTGTATTTTTTTAACTGTTTCATTTAACCTGTAAGGTCATATCGTTCTATTTTACTTTCTCTAGCCCCATATGTACAATGTACATAGGGATAGAGAATGTATTGTAATGCACCCAAAAATTCAATACCGAGATTTCATCGGAAATATATGTTTTGGGGTCCCCTGAGTCCGAAAAAAACAATTTTTAAAAAAAGGTCCTGTGTGTGTGTGTGTGTGTCTGTCTCTGTGTGTGTCTGTGGACAGCATAGCCCCAAAACGAAAATACCGTTAAATACCATATTTGGTATTTAGGTTTAGTATCTTCCAAGGATGCGACACGAAGGTTTTCAAAAAAATTACCCCACCACAAACTACCCTTTACATGGAAAGCATTTCGAAAATTTGTATTTTCTTAAAAATGGCTCTAACGATTTTGATTAAAATCCCGTATATTAAAGCTATATATGTCCGAAATAAAATGTATATCTCGAATTTTTTGGGAATAGCCTCTGAACACCTCTTTATTCTGAATGAATTTTGCCGAAGTTTGCTTAACTGCTAAGCCGTAAGAGATAGAAAAAAAAGTCACTACACAAAAAACGTACATGACGACAAAACTCACAATTTATGTCCTTTACGATGTTTTTGTGGAGGTAACCGTTTCCAAGGTATTCCTTGTTATTGGTTTCAATTGTGAAGTACTTATTCTCAGACAGGAAGTGTCCGTTTTTCTTTTGTTCTACTCCTGGTCAAGCAAAGAAGTTATTTGCAATGACATTCGCATAACGATAGCTTTTAAAACATTTGACAATCACTTTAGCATAGCGCATTCCCTTATTCCCTTCTACTTATAAGGAACTAAGTAATAAGAAGGTTCTGCTAATGTTTATCTAGATTAGCATTGTGTACAAAGAAGTATTATCTTTTGTAGGAGGTTTGTAGAGCAGCTAGAGAAAGTCATGTGATTGTAACACATCAGATTTTTTATTTTTCTCAAACACATACATACTTTCATACTCTGGGGAATAATTCTGGTTAAAGAAAATTTCCCCGCCCCTGCCGGGAATCGAAACCGAAGCTCCGGGTGAGAAGTCAGCTCGCTAACCACTTGACCATGGAGGCAGTCGCTAAAGATTTGTCAGAATTCTGAATATTCTAATACGTTAAGTGGACCAATAAAATTAAGATGAAATCTTCACGCTGACTTCAAATCAGACTCCATAAGTTGTAGTATTCATCAAAATATTCTTATAAAACTTAATCTCCTATAAATTTTATGTTAGATAAACGTTTGCATAAATACTTTTATTAGATGTTTCATTTTAGGTACACGGGATATATAGCAATAAGCGCTAGTGAAATGTTTAAAGAGCTACTTATGATGTTTTTCACATGTACAAGAAAGAAAAAATAATAACAACTGCCTATTAGAGCGAAGTATAACAATTTCCAAATTCAAACCAGTAACAAGGAATATCTCTGTAATTGTTAACTCCACAAAAACTTGACATAAATTGGGTACTTTAATGAAATCTACATTTTGCTGTAAGAGACCCTTGCGGTTTATCGATAAGGGAAACGTTATTCAGAATGACGGGGACTTCAGAGTCTATTCTCAAAATATACCCTTGTTATTTCATTAACATTTCTCAAACATGTGGTATTTTATTAAAATTGTTTGAACCATGTCAGAGAAAAATTAAAAATTTCGAAAAATGTTCTATATAAAGAGAGTATGGATGAGGGATTTTTATAAAATCTTATTAGGGCATCCTTGCAAGATTTCGTATTTAACAGACTTTTCATTTTTTAGTTATGCTGTTCCCGACACACCACAAGCATACACACCTCACACATGTGCGCAGTTCGTCTTTTTCTTTTTTCTTTTATTTTTTTTATTACCATTTTTAACCAAATTTTACGAGAGATCTTGTGTGGGACGGTGAATAAATGGTTTAAATAAATACCGAAATAAAACTATGATCAGCAGAGTTATTATTTACTAGATACAGACATTCCTCTATAACTAACATTCCCACAAAGAGAAAAATCCAACACTGTAAATTTATACCCCGAGGCCCATGCTTATTTTGCAAATTTTGGAAGTGTGTCTATAGTCCTTAGCAATTGTTTTAGTGGCAAAGGAAAGTGGAATTTGTGCAGTATGAAATAATACTGTAAATATATAATAAGCACTTAATATTATATATACCATATTAGATGTAACTAAAATAATTGGAATATATATATTATGCATTTATTATTGTGATCCTTTCCTATTTCTCATGAAGGTTATGTGTGCACCATTTCGCTCAGCTAAACGCAAGCTTCATGAAACTTCATGGAAGGCTTTGATGGCTGGACTCTGGTGGTGGTTCCAAGGTCTTTCGGTTTGTAGGAATAAGCGCGAAAGTGGTTCCGCGAGAGGAAGTCGTCTCCCGGGAGGATATTGGACACCGACTTGCACGGCAGTAACGTTTTCGTTCTATACGCTTTGGCTGAGCACATTTTAGACCTATTCTAAATTCATTTCATCATCCTTTTGTATGTTTATGATTTTTAAAAATCCTTACTGTTGTGACGTGTTTGTTAACGTAAGTTGTTTACGGTGTGGCAAGGACCAAAAGTATTCGCAATCTTGTATAAAGAAAAGAAAGGAAAGAGGCAGAGTCATTTTTCTTTTTTTTGGAATACTATTCATGTTAAATTTTGTGTAAGAAAGGTCTGTTTGTGTAAAAGAGTGATAATCATTTTGCGCAAAAGGATAGAAAAAGATAAAACGCAAAACCGATGTAGTTAAAAACTACTGCTTGGAAGGAAAATAAAATGTATTTTGGAAGCAACGCCTTGAAATGTTTCATTTGATACAGGTAATAAAAGGGTGTAGCCCAGTATTGTTTCTAAGGAACTTATCCACACTTTATGCTCATAGTCAGAGAGTGTAACACTTATTATACCTTGTATAAATAAAGACGTTACTCACACAAATGTATCCAAATTATTACTTGAGGTTAAGGAATATTTTAGGGTTCCCATTGGTCATTTGTTTGTTATCGTAAAAGCTTCAGAATGCTCAGGTAACGTTACTTATACATCCATGGCACCACCAATCTAACTAGCAAACAAGAGAAAAATCAAAATTCTAAATAACTGTTTAGGCTGTCAGTATTCGCGTGAATGAGACAAGTCAACCAGCATATTTAATTTTGCTTTCCAGAAAGGAATCGTGGCTGTACGGCTTCAGGCATAAAAAAACTGCACTCAGTTTTCTGTTATAGCCTGTCCAGTAGCTCAAACTCAAAAAGTATTCTGTAGGTGTGCATAATAGACACGTGTGTGTACGTTGCGTATGTGTCTGTGTGTGTTTGTGTCTATATGTGTGCGTGTGTCTGTATGTCTGCTTGTGTTTGTATATGTGCGTGTGTCTGTGTGTGTTTGTGTCTATATGTGTGCGTGTGTCTGTATGTCTGCTTGTGTTTGTATATGTGCGCGTGTCTGTGTGTGTTTGTGTCTATATGTGTGCGTGTGTCTGTGTATGTTTGTGTCTATATGTGTGTGTGTGTCTGTGTATGTTTGTGTCTATATGTGTGCGTGTGTCTGTATGTCTGCTTGTGTTTGTATATGTGCGCGTGTCTATAAATGTGTGTGTGTCTGTGTGTGTTTGTGTCTATATGTGTGCGTGTGTCTGTATGTCTGCTTGTGTTTGTATATGTGCGTGTGTCTGTGTGTGTTTGTGTCTATATGTGTGCGTGTGTCTGTATGTCTGCTTGTGTTTGTATATGTGCGTGTGTCTGTGTGTGTTTGTGTCTATATGTGTGCGTGTGTCTGTATGTCTGCTTGTGTTTGTATATATGCGCGTGTCTGTATATGTGTGTGTTTGTGTCTATATGTGTGCGTGTGTCTGTATGTATGCTTGTATTTGTATATGTGCGTGTGTCTGTGTGTGTTTGTGTCTATATGTGTGCGTGTGTCTGTATGTCTGCTTGTGTTTGTATATGTGCGCGTGTCTATAAATGTGTGTGTGTGTCTGTGTGTGTTTGTGTCTATATGTGTGCGTGTGTCTGTATGTCTGCTTGTGTTTGTATATATGCGCGTGTCTGTATATGTGTGTGTTTGTGTCTATATGTGTGCGTGTGTCTGTATGTATGCTTGTATTTGTATATGTGCGTGTGTCTGTGTGTGTTTGTGTCTATATGTGTGCGTGTGTCTGTATGTATGCTTGTATTTGTATATGTGCGTGTGTCTGTGTGTGTTTGTGTCTATATGTGTGCGTGTGTCTGTATGTCTGCTTGTGTTTGTATATGTGCGCGTGTCTGTATATATGTGTGTGTCTGTGTGTGTTTGTGTCTATATGTGTGCGTGTGTCTGTATGTCTGCTTGTGTTTGTATATGTGCGCGTGTCTGTATATGTGCGTGTGTCTGTGTATGTTTGTGCCTATATGTGTGCGTGTGTCTGTATGTCTGCTTGTGTTTGTATATGTGCGCGTGTCTGTATATGTGTGTGTCTGTGTGTGTTTGTGTCTATATGTGTGCGTGTGTCTGTATGTCTGCTTGTGTTTGTATATGTGTGTGTGTCTGTGTATGTTTGTGTCTATATGTGTGCGTGTGTGTATATGTGTGTGTGTGTGTCTGTGTATGTTTGTGTCTATATGTGCGCGTGTGTGTATATGTGTGTGTGTCTGTGTGTGTTTGTGTCTATATGTGTGCGTGTGTCTGTATGTCTGCTTGTGTTTGTATATGTGCGCGTGTCTGTATATGTGCGTGTGTCTGTGTATGTTTGTGCCTATATGTGTGCGTGTGTCTGTATGTCTGCTTGTGTTTGTATATGTGCGCGTGTCTGTATATGTGTGTGTCTGTGTGTGTTTGTGTCTATATGTGTGCGTGTGTCTGTATGTCTGCTTGTGTTTGTATATGTGTGTGTGTCTGTGTATGTTTGTGTCTATATGTGTGCGTGTGTGTATATGTGTGTGTGTGTCTGTGTATGTTTGTGTCTATATGTGCGCGTGTGTGTATATGTGTGTGTGTCTGTGTGTGTTTGTGTCTATATGTGTGCGTGTGTCTGTATGTATGCTTGTATTTGTATATGTGCGCGTGTCTGTGTGTGTTTGTGTCTATATGTGTGCGTGTGTCTGTATGTCTGCTTGTGTTTGTATATGTGCGCGTGTTTGTATATGTGCGCGTGTCTGTGTATGTTTGTGTCTATATGTGTGCGTGTCTGTGTATGTTTGTGTTTGTATATGTGCGTGTGTCTGTATATGCGCGTGTGTCTGTGTATGTTCGTGAGTCTGTGTAGGTGCGTGTGTCTTTATATGTGCGTATGTCTGTGTATGTTCGGGTGTCTGTGTATGTGCGTGTATGCATGTGTGCGTGCGTCTGTGTATGTTCGTGTGTCTGTGTATGTTCGTGTATCTTGGTATGTTCGTGTGTCTGTGTATGTGCGTGTAAGCATGTGTGCATATCAGTGTATGGGTGTGTGTGTGTCTGTGTATGTGCGTGTGCCTGTATATGTGGGTGTGTCTGTGCGTGCCTGTATATGTATGTGTGTGTCTCTGTGTGTATGTGTGTGGCTGTGTGTATGTGTGTGTCTGTGTGCGTGTGTCTGTGTTTGCATAAGTATCTGTGTTTGTGTGTTAGTCTGTGTTTGCGAGTGTGTCTGTGTTCGCGTGTGTGTCTGTGTTTGTGTGTGTCTGTGTTTGTGTGTGTCTGTGTTTGCGTGTGCGTCTGTGTTTGCGTATGTGTCTGTGTTTGCGTATGTGTCTGTGTTTGCGTATGTGTCTGTGTTTGTGTGTGTCTGTTTTTGTGTGTGTTTCTGTGTTTGTGTGTGTCTGTGTTTGTGTGTGTCTGTGTTTGCGTGTGCGTCTGTGTTTGCGTATGTGTCTGTGTTTGCGTATGTGTCTGTGTTTGCGTATGTGTCTGTGTTTGTGTGTGCCTGTGTTTGTGTGTGTTTCTGTGTTTGCGTGTGTGTCCGTGTTTGTGTGTTTCTGTGTTTGCGTGTGTGTCTGTGTTTGTGTGTTTCTGTGCTTGCGTGTGTGTGTCCGTGTTTGAGTCGTATGACGAGCAAACGACTGACCTCGGGGGTGTCTACATGTTTTCGCCCGCACCATATGTCGCATTGCCTTGTGTGTCTTCCTTGAACTCTTATCCTGCATATTTGCTTCCGTATCCGGTGTGATCATTACTTTAGATTCTCCTTAATATAATGCTGTTGTCCGTTCATATTCGGTAAGTGGTTCGGTAAGGGCAATCGAGCGGAATTTTAAGAACAAACTCAAGATCTGGGAAGTTTGGTGCACGATTTTTTTTTTCACAGAAAACGATGTTAATGCGAACATATTGATACTTTTTAAATTGTAAACACTGTCCATACATTTGTTTCATAAATATTTATACATTAGTATTTATTCCGTTTTTCACACGCATTTCCTTTTATAATTATGTAGCATATGTGGCCATTTACTGTGAATGTATTTATTGTTTCGGGGGCTAAATATAAGAGTTGTTAAAAGAAAATTTCATCAATGACAGTTAATACTCTATAGTTAAGGTCTGTTGAAACAGTACACCCCAGCTCCATCTAGCGCCACGCTTACATGAGGCGTTGGGAATCTGCTAGGAACGCCAGGTGCTAGATGATCAATGGTCGTCAGTTTAGGATACCTTGTTAAGAGAATAAATTGTGTTAATACTTTAACTTTAATGTTGTAAATTTTGTGTAGCATAACTATTGATGACAACCAATGAAATCTGGGTGCGTATCACTCAGCAAGCAAGCCGCCCGCCATCAAGCATGTATTGCGTTTATAAAGAAGTAGTTTCTAGTTGTTGATCGGTTATGTATAGGGTCGCAACATATACATAGAATAGATAGACAGACAGGCTGGCAGACTGACAGACAGACAGATAGACAGGCAGGCAGGCAGACAGAAGACAGCTAGGTAGGGAGGCTGGGAGGCAGGCAGGTAGGTACGTAGGTAAGCAGGTAGGTGGGTAGGTGGGTAGGTGGGTGGATAAGTAGGTGGGTGGGTAGGTAGGTAGGTGGGTGGGTGGGTGGGCGGGTAGGTAGGTAGGTGGGTAGGTAGGTAGGTGGGTGGGTGGGCGGGTAGGTAGGTAGGTAGGTGGATGGGTGGGTAGGTAGGTGGGTGGGTGGGCGGGTAGGTGGGTGGTTAGGTAGGTGGGTGGGTGGGCGGGTAGGTAGTTAGGTGGGTGGGTGGGCGGGTAGGTAGGTAGGTGGGTGGGTGGGTGGGTGGGCGGGTAGGTAGGTGGGTGGGTGGGCGGGTAGGTAGGTAGGTAGGTAGGTGGGTGGGTGGGCGGGTAGGTAGGTAGGTGGGTGGGTGGGCGGATAGGTAGGTAGGTGGGTGGGTAGGTAGGTGGGTGGGTAGGTGGGTGGTTAGGTAGGTGGTTGGGTGGGCGGGCAGGTAGGTAGGTGGGTGGGTGGGCGGGTAGGTAGGTAGGTAGGTGGGTGGCTGGGTGGGTGGGTGGGCAGATGGGTGGGTGGGTGGGCGGGTAGGTGGGTGGGTAGGTGGGTGGTTAGGTAGGGGGGTGGGTGGGCGGGTAGGTAGGTAGGTGGGTGGGTGGGCGGGTAGGTAGGTAGGTGGATGGGTGGGTAGTTGGGTGGGTAGGTAGGTGGGTGGGTGGGCGGGTAGGTAGGTAGGTGGGTGGGTGGGCGGGTAGGTAGGTGGGTGGGTGGGCGGGTAGGTAGGTGGGTGGGTGGGCGGGTAGGTAGGTAGGTGGGTGGGTGGGCGGATAGGTAGGTAGGTGGGTGGGTGGGTAGGTAGGTGGGTGGGTAGGTGGGTGGTTAGGTAGGTGGGTGGGTGGGCGGGCAGGTAGGTAGGTGGGTGGGTGGGCGGGTAGGTAGGTAGGTGGGTGGGTGGGTGGGCAGATGGGTGGGTAGGTATGTGGGTGGGTGGGTGGGTAGTTGGGTGGGTAGGTAGGTGGGTGGGTGGGCGGGTAGGTGGGTGGGTAGGTGGGTGGGTAGGTAGGTGGGTGGGTGGGCAGGTAGGTAGGTAGGTGGGTGGGTGGGCGGGTAGGTAGGTAGGTGGGTGGGTGGGTGGGCGGGTAGGTAGGTGGGTGGGTGGGCGGGTAGATAGGTAGGTAGGTAGGTAGGTAGGTGGGTGGGTGGGCGGGTAGGTAGGTAGGTGGGTGGGTGGGCGGATAGGTAGGTAGGTGGGTGGGTGGGTAGGTAGGTGGTTGGGTGGGCGGGCAGGTAGGTAGGTGGGTAGGTGGGCGGGTAGGTAGGTAGGTAGGTGGGTGGGTGGGCAGATGGGTGGGTAGGTATGTGGGTGGGTGGGTGGGCGGGTAGGTGGGTGAGTAGGTGGGTGGGTAGGTGGGGGTGGGTAGGCGGGTAGGTAAGTGGGTGGGTGGGTAGGTGGGTGGGTAGATGGATAGGTGGGTAGGTGGGTGGGTGGGTGGGTGGGTGGGTAGGTAGGTAGGTGGGTAGGTGGTTGTTTGGTTAGGTGGGTGGGTAGGTAGGTGGGTGGGTGGGTGGGTAGATAGGTGGGTGGGTGGGTAGGTAGGTAGGTGGGTGGGTAGGTGTGTAGGTGTGTGGGTAGGTAGGTAGGTGGGTAGGTGGGTGGGTAGGTGGGTGGGTAGGTGGGTAGGTGTGTGGGTAGGTAGGTAAGTGGGTAGGTGGGTAGGTAGGTAGGTGGGTGGGTGGGTGGGCGGGTAGGTAGGTAGGTGGGTGGGTAGGTGGGTACGTAGGTAGGTGGGTAGGTAGGTACTTCATTGTAACACACCTAACTATCCCTATAAACGGAATGTTGAAAATCTTTGATTAAATACGGAATATAAAATGCTGACACATGTCCACCATACAAGTAATCACGTTACATAATTAGCGGAAGTAGTGAAGGGCTAAATATTGAATAGGTAGCACATTTGTATAAAGAAGAAATTATTTTCTGGAAGATAAAACCAAGAAGATTGGCTGAATTTTGTTCGAGATACTCAAGACACGCAAAGATAGATTATATGCAAACAAAAGTGTTCACCCTATGGTTTATACTGGAACGCAGCTACCAATGTTATTGCCGGCGCCCTCCGGTCGTCTGCTAAGAGATACGGAGAGATAATTAGTGTGCTCACTCAACCATAAAGGCTATTGAGAAATAATCTGAATATTCTGCAACGTTACTTCATCCCGGCGTCCAGAACACTTTAGAATCATCTGTGGAGATTTCAAGTATGTTCGCGGTTCGTTAAGTTGGTGAGAGTGTTTCTGATACGTTTGTCGTGAGGTACAGTGAGTACTGCTACTCCGAGGGATTAGAGACATCGTAAACTCGACTCCCCAGCGAATAAACTATCCGAAATTCAGCCGTATTTCATTTTCGCTACAGCGAAAAAGATAAGATTAATATTTTTCCGTCGTAAATGAAGCTCGTATGTTGGTTTTTGAGGGCTAGATATTTTGAGATCTTCCCTTCGGCTGCAATCATTGACAGAGTTGAAGAACCTGTTCATTATACTGCTTATACATTTGTTTAGTTAAGGATAATAAGCATCAAGATAACTCTGACAAGGTTTAATTCTACAAGGAGACTACCTGTCCCGTAGCTCGACAAAAGAGAATTAAATTCCTCGCAAAAGGTAACCCCCTAGTAGCGGTAATTTCCCAGTTTGTCCGAGAAGGCTAGCTTAAATATTTCTACACTGCACGGTACCAATCATTTAGGGGTGATTTTCTCCGCACTTGTATGTCATTGATCCGTGCAAAGTGTTATCGAAAGTGTTATCCCTCAATATCAAGAATGCAACTAAAGCAATTTCCATAACAGGCAGGGAATTCTAAATTCTGGTCTGTAATGTAAATCATAGGATTCATCCTTGATAAACATATTTATTATGATTAAGTGGGTGTCTCGCAAAACCAATTTACGTTCTTCTACTACTCTGAATACGTTTTTCTACTACTCTTTCCAACGTCTTAGGTAGGAATGATGACCAGGTGATTAGTCAATAAGCCTTAGTGTTAAACTTGAGTAACATTGGTTATGAATTAATACCTTAGATATCCCGCATATATCCCCTATTTCTCCCAAAAATAGTTCGAACATTTTCAAACACTGTGCTTTAAAACTGTTATTTCCGAAACTATAGCATGAAACTCCCTTATCAATACATAAACCAGATAACTTTGAATAACCTCCATCAATTAATTTATTAAAGTCACCCACAAGGTCTCGCTGCAAAGTTTTCCCTTGGTGTTCACTTGTTTTTAGTTAGGAATTCATCTTGTCCTTCTTTGGAGGCAGAGGATAGATTTTCAGGTTTTGATTTTGATTTCTTCATCAAGGGAGATCATCATCAGAGCGTCTGCGTTTAGCTCCTTCCTTTATTTTAGATTTCCCTTCGTCATTCCTGTTCCTTCAAGTTTATTACCTCCGCCTGATGGCAACTTCATGGATAAAATTTTATCCATTAAAGAGCAATCTTCTCTTTAAGGAGTTTCTTCCTTTAGGTTCCGAAGAGTCTAATTTAATTTTCCCAGTTTACTTATATCTCACCATGTTGCCACTAATGCCAGGAGCAGCGGACTTGTTGTCTCTTTTGAGAACAAGACCTCGCAGACAGACAGGGAGAGAGATGCGTATGTCCCCCACGAGAGGCAAGCTTGGAAAATGGTATCCTAATTAAGGCTTTTTCTCAGGAAATCAACCAATAACCAGAGGTAACATTTGAGACATTTTATTTTGTTGTTTGGTCTCGAGGATTAATAAGATTTGAGTGGATGTTCCAAGTCGCAATAGCCCTTTGCTTCACCACGGCATGAAAACTCCTCCAGCCGGCTTTACGGTGTCTCCGGGGAAAAGTACTGTAATATATGTGCCATATTCGATGAGGAACCTTGCGGTATTAACCTTTAGCGAAACAGAGGTGACATCATTATGGATGATCCCTGTTGAACCATATTTCAGGCTGTTCCACCTCGACTCGTCTGAGTCAGACTATGTACTCAACCTCAGCTAGAGGAGGAGGGTGGTAGCGGATACCTCACTGAGCGAAACACATAACACACTTGCCACTTTATTTCCAACACTGGTTTGCCCTCAATGCTGCGCCGTATTGCATGTTGCAGATAACCCCTGTTACTCACAAACTACTCGCTACTCTCCTGCCTCGTTTTACAACGGTGAAGGAACCATGAATCATTGGTTTCCGCGGACTTTTCGTTTTTGAGCTATGCAGACCACATGCACACATACACACAGACAGACAGACAAACTCATACACGGATATTTTTCTAAAAATGCCTTTTTTGGTTTCAGAAGGTCTCGAAAGCTGTATTTCCGGTGAAATCTCGGTATCAAATTTGTGGGTGCATTACAATACCTTCTTTATACACTATGTACATAGTACGTGTAGAGAAAGTAAAAATATGACAAAATAGAAGATATAATGGCATCCGTAACTTTAAAGCTAATGGTAAACATGTTCCATTTATTTTAATAAGTTCATAAAGATTAACTTCATCTAAAATCGTACAGTCGCGTCCGCATGTCATTATTCTGATATAATACCAAGAAAGTAATTGGTTCTTTTCGTTACCTGAAGGAGATAATTTCCACAGTGTCAGTATGAATGTAAGAACAACTGATCGGTGGCGCTCAAGTGGCTAGAAGCACAACTATGTGTCGAACAGCTATATTTATTGTCGCAACTCTAAACGGTAAAGGCGTCCTTATATGGTATATCTATCTGCTGCTGCCTTAAGCCGCAATTGGACCTTTTCGAGAATGTGTAATTGTTGTTCTGAGACGTGTAGATTTATGTACTTATTGTGACAATGGATTTAGTTGCATAGTCACCTTTCTGCTCCATCTACGATTGTTACACGTTTTACTTTCTCTACACGTACTATTTACATAGTGTATAGGGAAGGTATTGCACTCCACCAAAAAATTCGATACCGGAAATATATGTTTTACGGTCCTCTGTATCCAAAAAAAGTATTTTCGGAAAAAGGCCCGTGTGTGTGTGTGTGTGTGTGTGTGTGTGTGTGTGTGTGTATGTGTGTGTGTGTCTGTGAACACGATAACTCAAAAACGAAAAGTCGCTAAAATACCAAACTTGGTATTTAAGTTTAGTATCTTCCAGGGATGCGACACGAAGATTTTGAGAAAAATCCCCTCACTCCAAACTACCCTTTACATGGAACTTTTTTCGAAAATTTTGATTTTCTAAAAAATGGCTCTAACGATTTTGATTAAAATATCGTATATTAAAGACATTCAGCTGACAAATAAAATTTATATTTTGAATTTTCTGGGAATAGCCTCTGAAGATTACTTTATTATGAGCCAATTTTACGGAATTTTCCATAACTGCTAAACCGTAAGAGATGGACAAAAACTTACCACACAACAAATAGCACTTTAAAACACACAATTTATGTTACATACTTTTTTTCGTGGATTTGATTGTTTTTGAGATATTCCTTGTTTTTGGTATATGCTATAAAGAACTTATACTTTTTCATACCGGAATTTGAGAACTCGTGTCTATACAAACAAAGGAACTTCAGTCACATAGCAACCAGTTTTTGACTATCACTTTAATCTATGGTATTCCCTTATTTCGGTTCTACTTACAAGAAAGACTATTTCTGCTTATCTTTTCTCGATTGGATGAAGAAAATAGAAGCATAAGCTTTTTAACAATAATTTGTTGCAGAGATATAGAGAAAGTCATGTGAATGGTACACATCAGATTTTTACTTTCTCTATACGAACTATGTACATAGTGTATAGAGAAGGTATTGTATTCCACCCAAAATTTCGATACCGAGATTTCACCAGAAATACATATTTTTGGCCCCACTGAATCCAAAAAAAAGTATTTTTACAAAAAAGGGCCATGTGTGTGTGTGCGTGTGTGTGTGTGTGTGTGTCTGTGTCTGTGGACAGCACAGCTCAAAAATGAAAAGTCCGTTAAAAACCAAATTTGGTATTTAGGTTTGGTATCTTCCAAGGATGCGACACGAAGATATTCAAGAAAATCCCCCACCCCCAACTACCCTTTATTTGAACTTTTTTCGAAAATTTTGATTTTCATAAAAATGACACGATTTTGATTAAAATATCGTATATTATAGATATTTACCTGACAAATAAAATGTATATCTTGAATTTTCTGGGAATAGGCTCTGAAGACTACTTTATTCTGAATGAATTTTACGGGATTTTGCATATTTGCTAAGCCGTAAGAGATGGATAAAAACTTACTACACAGAAAATGTAGAGCACATTAGAACACACAAGTTATGTTATATACATGTTTTTCGTGGAGGTGATCGTTTTTAAGGTACTCGTTGTTTTTGGTTTCAACTTTGAAAATCTTATACTTTTCTCATACAGGAATTTGTCAACTCTTATCCATACAAACAAAGGAACTTCAGTTACATTGCAACCAGCTTTTGATTATCCTATGGTTTCCCTAATTTTGCTTCTACTTACAAGGTGGCAAGTAATAAAACCATTTCTGCTATTTTTTTCTCGATTAGCATGAAGTAAATAGAAGCACATGCTTTTTAACTACAATTTGCTACACAGATGTAGAGAAAGTCATGTGAATGGAACACATCAGATTTTTTTTACTTTCTCTATACGTACTATATACATAGTGTATAGATACGTTATTGTATTGCACCCAAAAATTCGATATCGAGATTTCACCGGAAATATATGTTTTGAGACACCCTGAATCCAACAAAAACAAAACAAAAATTAGAAAAATGACCGTGTGTGTGTGTGTGTGTGTGCGCGCGCGTGTGTGTGTGTGTCTCTCTCTGTCTGTGGGCAGCATAGCTCAAAGACGAAAAGACCGTTGAAAACCAAACTTGGTATTAAAGTTCAGTATCTTCGAAGGATGCGACACGAAGATTTTCAAGAAAATCCCCCAATCCCCAAACTACCGTTTACATGGAAAAAATTTCGAAAAATCTTATTTTCTTAAAAATTGCTCTAATGATTTTGACTAAAATCTCTTATATTAAAGATATTTACTTGGCAAAAGAATGTATATCTTAAATTTTCTGCGAATAGCCTCAAAAGACCTCTTTCTTCTAGTTGGTTTTTATTGATTTTGCAAAACTGGCAAACCGTAAGAGCTAGACAAAAATGTAGATAACGATAAAACACACAATTTACGTATATATATTTGATGCAGTTGGTCGTTTTTTAGATATTCCTTGTTTTTGGTTGTTGGAACTTCAGTCACATAGCAACCAGCTTGACTGTCACTTTAACCTATGGTACTCCCTTATTTCCCCTCTACTTACAAGAAAGCAAGTCTTAAGGCTATTCGTGCTAATTGTTTCTCGATTAGCATAAAGTAAATAGAAGCATAAGCTCTTTAATAATATTTTTTGCAGGGATGTAGAGAAAATTAGGTGAGTGAAAGACATCAGATGTTTTAATATATAATAAATAAAGTTTCAGGTAATGGCATATGAGTATACAGTCCGGCATTTAACTACCCAGCAAGAAAGTCCAGTGTTTGGTAAACGGGAATAGAATCAAGGTTGTGCCGAAAGCGACTCATGTCATTACATCGATCTTCTTGCTCTGTTCCTTGCTACACTTCGCTTACTATACCGATGATGTCAATTGGTAGAAAGCTAGGAGCTAGCACAAAAAAAAAAAATATGCTATGTATACAAAGGAATTTTAAAATGCTTTACGAAATTATTA
The DNA here is from genome assembly GCA_030762935.1 of Hymenopus coronatus. Taxonomy (NCBI): domain Eukaryota; kingdom Metazoa; phylum Arthropoda; class Insecta; order Mantodea; family Hymenopodidae; genus Hymenopus; species Hymenopus coronatus. Next base: position 138,271,281 of record CM060888.1, on the reverse strand, counting down.
ATTTTGTAAGGATTAATTATTATACTTACTCGTTTGTTAGCTTGATTTTAACTAGCTTAATACAGTCTGTAATGACGTTTTTATCACCACATCCATGTTTATATCTTATTACAACTGTTAGTTCAGCTCTTTAACACCTAGGTCGCTTCTCACCTATACTACCTAGGTTCGATCCCAAGCTACCGCAGGTGAGATTTATGATGGACAAAGCGGCGCAGGGGCGAGTTTTCTCCAGTTTCCCCCGCCATCACGTTTCACCAGGGCTCTAGCATCATTCCATGTACCATCGCTTGCAGCGCCACAGTATTAAAAGCGGGCGTTAAACACTATAACAAACTTTAACACTTTGAAAATGTAAGACATGCATTGCAACAGAAAGTAACCCGAAATACGTGTTTCGAGCCCCGCTAAATAAAAAAGATATTTTCAGATAAAAGTGCTAGTCTGTAAACAATAAATATAGATTCAGCATCTTCTACAGATGGGACATGAGATTTTGAAGAAAATACCCATACTTCTAACTACCCTTTAAACGAAATATGTTTCGAAATTTTCTATTCTATAAAAAATTGTTCATACCAGTTTTGTTACAATACCTTATGATTAAGGTATTTGTATTAATAGCAAAACTTATATCTTTAATTTGGGTAGAAAAGGTTTCTGAAGTTCTTTTCATTCATAAGGAATTTTGTATAGTTTTGTATAACTAGCAAGTAAGTACGTAAGCAATAATAATAATAATAATAATAATAATAATAATAATAACGAATATGTCTTTAACGCACATTTCTTTAAAATACACGACTTTTTCCAAATAAGTTTTTTTGAAATTTGCCATTCAGAGATAACGGTTATAACTCTTCCATTCAGTTGTTTTTCACGATGTTACGGAAGATGTCTGGGGTTTCTAGGAGGGTAAAACATTTAAACATTTGACTATTCATTTGGTTTACTCTATCCGCTTCAACGAAATGTGAGATGCAACTATTTGTTCAAAGGCCTATCGAGTAACACGAAAAATAAGTTATCGAGCTAGTAGTTTTCAGGAGCTATATATATATAGTGATACGAAGTAGAGGAATTAATGTGAATGTAGCACATCACATTTTTAAATATGCCGTCTTATAAAATTCTAATTGCGTTAATCATTCATCTTCTACGTTTATTGCTATAATATATGAGGGTTTACAGACAAACACTCAAATCATATAGGTATCTCCAGTAAATGGACAAGAAATACTACTGATGCACAGGATTTGGGGCTAGGATGGTGAAAAGTTAAGTTGAACTGTTACTGGTCTTCAGCCAGTGACGTCGCAGAACACACCTATGCCTGCTGATTTATCTCGATTCGACTGTGTAAGCACATGTTTTGTTGGGAGGTGTTTATTGGAATGTATGATTTAAGTATTTAAATATCAGTTCTTTATCAAAATTTAATATGATATTAGAATAATTACTGCAGGCGACTGCTGAAGAAAGCTGATTGGTGGCGTCATGGCTGAATCTAGCCCGCAGCATTAGCACACAGGCCGCACTTCTGCGCTGCTGTTTGCTATAGCGTCATGCTCCCTTAAACACGAACCCTATATCCCGTATATCATGAAAATCAGGAGTGCGTGCGTACGCCAATACTTCGTGTATCAGTCCACGAAGTTCTAAACGTTGTTTGCAGAACACTTGGTACATTTTCTGCGCGTTTTCGTGCTTCCCGCTGACCTCAGTATTATACTATTCCTTAATGGAACGCATTTTAAACCAGTGTTAATTTTGCTTTTGAAAGAAAATTAGTGTTGAACCCTTCCTCTGTTTATCTCTTGTCTTCCTTATTGTCCTTATTTGAGTACAGTCCATCTATCCGCAAGAGCTGTCATAAGAAAAGGCTTGTCCGACTTGTAACAAAATTAATGGCTGAGCAATTAACATTTTTACTTTCTATATATATAGTCTATACAGAAGGTATTCCACTCCACCCAAAAATTCGATACCGAGATTTCACCGGAAATATATGTTTTAGGGTCCCCTGTATCCTAAAAAAGTATTTTCAGAAAAAAGTCCGCGTGTGTCTGTGTGTCCGTGTGTCTGTGAACACGATAATTCAAAAACTAAAAGTCTGTAAAATAACAAACCTGGTATTTAAGTTTAGTATCTTCCAGGGATGCCACACGAAGATTTTCAGAAAAATCCCCCAACCCAAACTACCCTTTATATGGAATTTTTTTTCGAATTTTGTTATTTTTTTAAAAATGGCGCTAACGATTTTGATTAAAATATCGTATATTAAAGATATTAACCGACAAGTAATATGTATATCTTGAATTTTCTGGGAATAGCCTCTGAAGACTACTTTATTCTGGATGAATTTTACGACATTTTGCATAACTGCTAAACCGTAAGAGATGGACAAAACTTACCGCACACAAAATGTAGTGCACATTAAAACACACAATTTATGTTATACACATTTTTTTCGTGGAGTTGATCGTTTTTGAGGTATACCTCGTTTTTGATTTCAGCTTTGAAAAACTTGTATTTTTCTGATACAGGAATTTTTCAAGTCGTGACCATACAAACAAAGGAACTTCAGTCACCTAGTAACCAGCTTCTGAGTATCACTTTAACCTATGGTACTCCCTTATTTTGCTTCTATTTATAAGGAAACAAGTAATAAGATAATTTCTGCTAATTTTTTCTTGATTAGCATGAAATAAATTGAAGCATACGCTTTTCTACAAAAAAATTGTTGCAGAGAGATGTAGAGAATGTCATGTGAATGAAACACATAAGATTTATCATTCAGTTCTGAGCCCATCATGGTCTAGGGGTGCCTCCAGTTCTCGATGTCGAATTTCAAATTCTTCGGAGGGCGATAGATTTTCTTTTCGGGCATAAAAGTCCCTAGCAATGCTTACATAGGAAGGAAGGTAAAGCCGATGGTCACATTTATAGCACTCAAAAGTACCTCAATTCTGATAAAGAAGCCCCTGAGTAAAATTTCTGTTCTTTCACGCCCAGCATAGAATGGAATGCTGAGAACCATAGTAGATAATTAAAGGGCGTCCCTAAATACAACTCAATTTAATTCCCAGCAGTTCTTATCTTCTGAATTTACTTTGCTTCTCCGACACCTTTGCTTCTCAATTAAACTGAAGAGAAGTTTAATAGCAGCAGTTTGGTTCGCATCTTGCTTCATTGTGTACTACTGAAATAGATTTCAACGTATTTTTTTTTCCTAGCTCAGAGAATTCCTAGGGACATTTGTATCATTACCAGGCTTCAGACATCACTTTAGGTTAACTTCTGCTACACTGATACGTTGTTTACAAGCAAGCAGTGAGGCGAGAGGCAGAAGTCCCCTGAGATACTCCGTTTGTGCTACGTGGGCACAGAATAAGCAAATATGAATTTTTATTAAAAGATGTATATAATATCAATAAAAAATACTGTTTGTGGCAGCTGGAATAATCAATTGCTTATGAAATTTACAGGGGCATGGACAGCAGCTATTGCAATGTATTACAATATATTTCCTAAGGTATCAAATGCAAAGCATTTTTTATTGGACTGTACCTTCAGAATAACTTTTATATGCACTACCTTGCTTATAGTGCATTATCTGCAGTTCTTGAGGAGGAGGAGGAGGAGGAGGAGGAGGAGAAGGAGGAGGAGGAGGAGGCGGAGGAGCTCCATGTGAAACTCTTTGTGACCTAACTGTTTTGTGCAACCAAATAGAAACCGTGTGTGGAGGCCAATCATCATGGTCTAGGCTTCGATATTCTTTAAGGGCACTGGTACTGCTGCTAATTTTCATAAATTTCAACCAAGTTTTAATATTTGTAATTCATTATTAAATTAATAAAAATAATACAACATTATTGTTCGTTTTCCTATTATCAAAAATTCTTAGAAAGTAATTTTTAAATAGTTGAAAAAGAATATTCATATGTGAATTTCTCTGAATTGTAAATTTCAAATCATAACACATTATTTTTCATATTATTTCTCGACTATTTTTCTTTATACCTTGGTATTATTTCCATATTGTTGTCCCTGCTTTGAACAAGCCCTAAAGTAAAACGTAGCCATTTAAAGATTGATTATATTCATCCCTAGCAGTTTCTAATCAGACTCACAGACTCCAAAATATACATTTACAAATAATGAAAATAAAAAAAGAACAAATAAAAGAGATATTAGAGCAGCGCGTAATTACACTGTAAACTTGATCTACTGCATAATCCTATGACAGAAGACTTTAATGATTTGTAGGTCATGGATTTCTTGGTCAACAGTGACATCCTTTACATTGTAAGCTTACTAAAATGCTGTATACTGTCCAAATACTCAATTTGGACTACTTGCCTATGGACCCTTTTAACTGTAATACTTGCAACTTATGTAAATAAGTGAAAAATTACTATATTGTGATGCTCTCGCTCGAGGTGGCGCCGAAGTAGGTCGCAAAGTTTCGGGTTCCAACCACTAAAGCAGCCCATTGCGCGTGTTTTTTATTCACAGTTTTTCTTGAAATGCTGCGTTGAATAATTTATCATACGAATGTTTTCAATCATCCGTTTCATCACAACATTTAATTTCTTTCATCACTGCCACTTTATCCAAAACTCCATTTAAAGAATCTTTTAAAATAGAGTTTGTTTATTACACTTTTAGTATTTTTACAAGTAATAGAATCCATGTTCATCTTTTAAATGGAATACATTAGTTGTGCAAAATACTTAAAATCTGATAAACAAAGCAATGTCTTAAAAGAATATTTAATAGAATTCCAGGCAAAATTTGATTATTTTGGAAGGATGGATCATAGGTAGTACCCTACATAGTAGGGTAAATGGTACTTAAGTAGAGAAGGCATTGCACTCCTCCCAAATATTCGATATAGAGATGTCATCGAAAATTCAGGTTCAGAGTCCCCTGTATCCAAAAAGCATATTTAGATAAAAATCCACGCATGTGTGTGTGCGTGTGTATGTGTGGGAGAGCTCGTTTGTCTGTGTAAACGGTAATTGAAAAACGGTAAAATAACAAACTTGATATCTGAGTTTAGTATATTCCAAGGATGTGACTCGAAGATAATGAGGAAAATCCCACACCCCATACAACCCTTAACATGCAAAAAAAAAAAAAAAAAAAAATCATTACCGTGAAATGTATATATTAAATTTTCTGGATATTGTCTCTGAAGACTTCTTTATTCTGGATGAATTTTGCTAAATTTTGCATAACCGTGAGAAATAGGGATAAACGTGCTACACAAACAACGTAGCTTCGTTATTACACACCATTTATGTAATCTAACACTTTATTAGTAGTAGTACTAGTGGTGCTGGTAGTAGTACTAATAGTAGTAGTAATAGTAGTAGTGGTAGCAGTAGGAGTAGTGGAAGTAGTAGTGGTACTAGTAGTGGTAGTAGTAGAAGTAGTAATAGTAGTGGTAGCAGTAGTAATAGTGGTAGTATTAGTGGTAGTAGTGGTGGTGGTGGTAGTAGTAATAGTAGTAGTAGTAATAGTGTTAGTAGTAGTGGTAGTAGTAGTAATAGTGGTAGCAATAGTGGTAGCAGTAGTAATAGTGGTAGTAGTGGTAGTGGTAGTAATAGTGGTAGTAGTAGTGGTAGCAGTAGTAGTAGTAATAGTAGTAGTAATAGTGGTAGTAGTAGTGATAGCAGTAGTGGTAGTAGCAGTAGTAGTAATAGTGGTAGTAGTGGTAGTAGCAGTAGTAGTAGTAGTGGTAGTAGTAGTGGAAGTAGTAGTGGTGCTCGTAGTATTGGTAGTAGTAGTGGTAGTAGTAGTGGTGGTAGTAGTATTGGTAGTAGTAGCAGCAGTGGTGGTAGTAGTAGTAGCGGTAGTAGTATTGGTAGTAGTAGTGGTAGTAGTAGTGGTGGTAGTAGTATTGGTAGTAGTAGCAGCAGTGGTGGTAGTAGTAGTAGCGGTAGTAGTATTGGTAGTAGTAGTGGTAGTAGTAGTGGTGGTAGTAGTAATAGTGGTAGTAGTATTGGTAGTAGTGTTAGTAGTAGTGGTGGTAGTAGTAATAGTGGTAGTAGTATTGGTAGTAGTAGCAGCAGTGGTGGTAGTAGTAGTAGCGGTAGTAGTATTGGTAGTAGTAGTAGTAGTACTGCTGGTAGTAATAATATTGCTGGTAGTAGTAGTGGTAGCAGTAATAGTAGTAGTAACAGTAGGGGTGGTAGTAGTAGTAATAGTGGTAGTAGTATTCGTTTTAGTATTAGTGGTAGTAGTAGTGGTAATAGTGGTAGTAGTAATAGTGGCAGCAGTAATAGTGATAGTAGTAGTACTAGTAGTAGTAACAGCAGCAGTAGTAGTAGAAGAAGTATTAGAAGTATTAGTGGTGATAGTACTAGTAGTTTTTTTTTACATATAAAGAAGGGGAAAACCCTCAAAGGCATCAGGGGAGAAATCCCGGATATGCCGGACTCTTACCGACTAAAAAGAACCCTTTTTTATTCACTTGGATACATTGCGGAAACTGCTTCACAGCATTACTTCACAATGAAGCAATCATGTTTATGCCTCTTTTTCATCCATATCTTTAGCTTTTATAATTTTTATACATTTTTAATAATTTACCATTTATTTTCAGTTTCTATCATTAATGTAATAATTTTTTTAGCAGTTATTTCTTGTCCAGTTTGTTTTATACCTGATTGTCTTATAGCATTCCATTTTTTACATTTTAATACTGTATGTTCAGGTGTATCCTTTTCCTGACAATACAGACAGTTTTCACTATTAGTGATAGCCAGTTTAAACAAATAGCTTTTAAAGCGTCCGTACCCCGATAAAAATAGGGTTAAATAATACTCCTCTTGTCCATGTTTCTGGTTTATCTAGGTATCTATATCTGGTATTAATTTCTTGGTCCATTTCTTGGTTTCCTGTGCCCATTCATCTTGCCATGACTGTATCATTTTTTCTCTTTTCTTACACTTTTGTGCGTTTCTATGTTTTTCAGTTGTGTGTGCACACTCCCGAGGTCATAGTGCTGGCTGGCTATTACTTGAGTTGCCCGCGTTGATACGGTCCTATAGGCACTAGCAATTCTAATCGCTATCTTGCGCTGTACACTTTCCATAATTCTCCGGAAGGTCTCTATTTCCACCCATGTTACCAGGCAGGTACACAGTACAGCATATTAGAGTTTACTACACTACTCAGTACTCTCCTTTTTTCTGGTTTAAGTCCTCTCATATCTTCCTAGAGCAGCAATACTTCTTTCTGTCTTACCAGCTACACACTTAATGTGTGGCCACATGCTCAGATTTTGTCCCATTAGAATACCCAAATATTTCATGTTCTTACTGTATTTTAGTTCTTGTTTACCGAAAAAGAACGGTTATTTCCTTCCAGTTATTGCTTCGTCTTTACAGTATTAGCATTTCCGTTTTTTCTGTTGCCAGACATAATTCTTTTTTGATCATCCATATTTCTATTATATTCATGGACCATAGGATTTTCTCTTTCACTTCATCTATAGTAGTAGTAGTATTAGTTGTAATAGTGGTAGTAGTAGTGGTAGTAATAAAAGTACTAATAGTAATAATAGTGGCAGTAGTAGTACCAGTAGTGGTAGTTGTAGCAGTTTATAGTACAGCTGATAATAGTAGTAGTAGTAGAAGTAGTAATAGTAGCATTAGTGATAGTAGTAGAAGTAATAGTATTAGGAATAGTAGTAGTAGAGGTAGCAGTAGAAGTAATAATAGTAGTTATAGTAGTAGTAGTAATGGTAGAAGTTTGACCATAGGATTTTCTCTTTCACTTCATCTATAGTAGTAGTAGTATTAGTTGTAATAGTGGTAGTAATAAAAGTACTAATAGTAATAATAGTGGCAGTAGTAGTAGTACCAGTAGTGGCAGTAGTAGCAGTTTATAGTACAGCTGATAATAGTAGTAGAAGTAGTAATAGTAGTATTAGTGATAGTAGAAGTAACAGTATTAGTAATAGTAGTAGTAGAAGTAATAGTAGTAGTTAGAGTAGTAGTAGTAATGGTAGTAGTAGTGGTAGAAGTGGTAGTAGTAGTAATGGTAGTAGAAGTAATAGTAGTAGTAGAGGTAGTATTAGTAATAGTGGTAGTAGTAGTTATTAACATGCTAGTGGTTGCAATAATAGTAGTGGTAGTAGAAGTAATAGTGGTGGTAAAAGTAGTGGTGGTAATAGTAGTGGTGGTAATAGTAGTGGTGGTAGTAGTAATAATAGTGGTGTTGGTAGTAGTAGTTGTAAGAGTAGTATTAGTAGTAGTGGTGATAGTAGTAGTGGTAGTAATAGCAGTATTGGTGGTAGTAGTAGTGGTGGTAATAGTAGTGGTGGTAGTAGTAATAATAGTGGTGTTGGTAGTAGTAGTTGTAAGAGTAGTATTAGTAGTAGTGGTGATAGTAGTAGTGGTAGTAATAGCAGTATTTGTGGTGGTAGTAGTAGTAGTGGTGGTAACAGTAGTGGTGGTAGTAGTAGCAGTAGGAATAGTAGTAGAAGTAGTGGCAGTATAGTAGTGGTAGTAGCAGAAATAGTAGTAGGTATAGTAGTAGTGGTGGTTTTCGCAGTGGTAGTAGTAGTAGTGGTAGTAATAATAGTAGTGGTAGCAGAAGTAATTGTAGTAGTGGTGGTAGTAGTATGAGTGGTAATAGTAGTGGCGGTAGTAGTAATAATAGTGGTTGTTTGTAGTAGTAGTAGTTGTAAGAGTAGTAGTGATAGTAGTAGTGGTATTAGTGGTAGTCTTAATGGTAGTAGTAGAAGTAGTAATGGCGGTGGTAGTATTAGCAGTAGTAGTTGGCATTAGTAGTAGTAGTAGTAGTAGTAGTGGTAGTAGAAAGTAGTAGTGGTGGTTTAAGCAGTGGTAGTAGTAGTAGTAGTAGTAGTAGTAGTAGTAGTAGTAGTAGTAGTAGAAAGTAGTAGTGGTGGTTTAAGCAGTGGTAGTAGTAGTAGTAGTAGTAGTAGTAGTAGTAGTAGTAGTGGTAGTAGGAAGTAGTAGTGGTGGTTTAAGCAGTGGTAGTAGTAGTAGTAGTAGTAGTGGTAGTAGTGGTAGTAGTGGTAGTTATAGTAGTAGTGGTAGTAGTAGTAGTAGTAGTAGTAGTAGTAGTAGTAGTAGTAGTAGTAGTAGTAGAAAGTAGTAGTGGTGGTTTAAGCAGTGGTAGTAGTAGTAGTAGTAGTAGTAGTAGTAGTAGTAGTAGTGGTAGTAGGAAGTAGTAGTGGTGGTTTAAGCAGTGGTAGTAGTAGTAGTAGTAGTAGTGGTAGTAGTGGTAGTAGTGGTAGTTATAGTAGTAGTGGTAGTAGTAGTAGTAGTAGTAGTAGTGGTAGTAGTGGTAGTTATAGTAGTAGTGGTAGTAGTAGTAGTAGTAGTAGTGGTAGTAATAGTAGTGGTAGTAGTAGTGGTAGTAGTAGTGGTAGTAATAGTGGTAGTAGTAGTGGTAGTAGTAGTGGTAGTAGTAGTAGTGATAGTAGTAGTGGTAGTAGTAGTAGTAGTGGTAGTAATAGTAGTGGTAGTAATAGTAGTGGTAGTAGTAGTGGTAGTAGTAGTAGTGGTAGTAGTAATAGTGGTAGTAGTGGTAGTAGTAGTGGTAGTAGTAGTGGTAGTAGTAGTGGTAGTAGTAGTAGTGGTAGTAGTAGTGGTAGTAGTAGTAGTGGTAGTAGTAGTGGTAGTAGTAGTGGTAGTAGTAGTAGTGGTAGTAGTAGTAGTGGTAGTAGTAGTAGTGGTAGTAGTAGTAGTGGTAGTAGTAGTAGTGGTAGTAGTAGTGGTAGTAATAGTAGTGGTAGTAGTAGTGGTAGTAGTAGTAGTGGTAGTAGTAGTGATAGTAGTAGTGGTAGTAGCAGTGGTAGTAGTAGTGGTAGTAGTGGTAGTAATAGTAGTAATAATAGTGGTGGTAGTAGTAGTGGTAGTAGTAGTAGTGGTAGTAGTAGTGATAGTAGTAGTGATAGTAGTAGTGGTAGTAGCAGTGGTAGTAGTAGTGGTAGTAGTGGTAGTAATAGTAGTAATAATAGTGGTGGTAGTAGTAGTGGTAGTAGTAGTAGTGGTAGTAGTAGTAGTGATAGTAGTAGTAGTGGTAGTAGTAGTAGTGATAGTAGTAGTGATAGTAGTAGTGATAGTAGTAGTGGTAGTAGCAGTGGTAGTAGTAGTGGTAGTAGTGGTAGTAATAGTAGTAATAATAGTGGTGGTAGTAGTAGTGGTAGTAGTAGTAGTGGTAGTAGTAGTGATAGTAGTAGTGATAGTAGTAGTGGTAGTAGCAGTGGTAGTAGTAGTGGTAGTAGTGGTAGTAATAGTAGTAATAATAGTGGTGGTAGTAGTAGTGGTAGTAGTAGTAGTGGTAGTAGTAGTAGTGATAGTAGTAGTAGTGGTAGTAGTAGTAGTGATAGTAGTAGTGATAGTAGTAGTGATAGTAGTAGTGGTAGTAGCAGTGGTAGTAGTAGTGGTAGTAGTGGTAGTAATAGTAGTAATAATAGTGGTAGTAGTAGTAGTGATAGTAGTAGTGGTAGTAGCAGTGGTAGTAGTAGTGGTAGTAGTGGTAGTAATAGTAGTAATAATAGTGGTGGTAGTAGTAGTGGTAGTAGTAGTAGTGGTAGTAGTAGTAGTGATAGTAGTAGTAGTGGTAGTAGTAGTAGTGATAGTAGTAGTGATAGTAGTAGTGATAGTAGTAGTGGTAGTAGCAGTGGTAGTAGTAGTGGTAGTAGTGGTAGTAATAGTAGTAATAATAGTGGTGGTAGTAGTAGTGGTAGTAGTAGTAGTGGTAGTAGTAGTGATAGTAGTAGTGATAGTAGTAGTGGTAGTAGCAGTGGTAGTAGTAGTGGTAGTAGTGGTAGTAATAGTAGTAATAATAGTGGTGGTAGTAGTAGTGGTAGTAGTAGTAGTGGTAGTAGTAGTAGTGATAGTAGTAGTAGTGGTAGTAGTAGTAGTGATAGTAGTAGTGATAGTAGTAGTGATAGTAGTAGTGGTAGTAGCAGTGGTAGTAGTAGTGGTAGTAGTGGTAGTAATAGTAGTAATAATAGTGGTGGTAGTAGTAGTGGTAGTAGTAGTAGTGGTAGTAGTAGTGATAGTAGTAGTGATAGTAGTAGTGGTAGTAGCAGTGGTAGTAGTAGTGGTAGTAGTGGTAGTAATAGTAGTAATAATAGTGGTGGTAGTAGTAGTGGTAGTAGTAGTAGTGGTAGTAGTAGTAGTGATAGTAGTAGTAGTGGTAGTAGTAGTAGTGATAGTAGTAGTGATAGTAGTAGTGATAGTAGTAGTGGTAGTAGCAGTGGTAGTAGTAGTGGTAGTAGTGGTAGTAATAGTAGTAATAATAGTGGTAGTAGTAGTAGTGATAGTAGTAGTGGTAGTAGCAGTGGTAGTAGTAGTGGTAGTAGTGGTAGTAATAGTAGTAATAATAGTGGTAGTAGTAGTGGTGTAGTGGAAGTATAGGTGGTAGTGGTGTTGTCGTAGTCGTAGGAGTAGTAGCGGTAGTATTAGAAGCAATAGTAGTAGTAATAGTTTTTTTGTTTTTGCTTTTTGTTTCGGCTGTGAAAATTTTTTTCTAAGAGTTGCATTTTTACCAACTAAAAAAACCACTGTCTTATCCGCTTACCCTTTCGGAACTGCTTGCCGCATTTCATCAAAATGGCAGCTGTCTATATGTATTGTTAGTTACTGTCTTTTCTCTGTTTCCTTTGTCTCCATAATTTCTTTACATAGTTCTTTTACTGTATTCCATGCTTTCGTACTCCCAGTAATGGTCTGCTGTAAATTATCTACTGTTATAATTTTACCCAATTTTGTGTGAGCTTTATTCCTATAGGTCTCCCATATTGGGCGGTGGAGTAGCGAGAGGTAGTGGTGGCGGTAGTGGTAGCGGTAGTGGTAGTGGTTGTGGTAGCGGTAGTTACAGTCGTAATGGTAGCGGTAGCTTTAGTAATTGTGGTAGTGGTAGTGATAATGGTAGCGGTACGTATCCAAATTGCATTTGTTTTAATTGAGGTGTCCGATAATAAATGTCTCAGACGAAATGTCCAAACTAATTACAACACCAACGTTTCACTTTTTATGTATTTATTTATTTATTTTTTCATTTTCCTTCTTAGTCTAGCGAAGACTAACATATTAACAGAAAATGCATATCAGTGTGCAGAGTGATAAATGCTTGTGCTATCAAAATAGCAATCATGGAATATATCCAACAGCCGTTGCCTTATTGTCTCGCTAGGAAACTTTGAGAAATAAAGGACATTCAGTGCGAAGTCTTGTTTTATTACCGTGAAAGAAGAGCGGTATGTGGTTATTCTTCAATGCCTTTAAGTGCTCCTCCTTTTGTGTCAGTGGCGTGAGCACGGATAATGGGTTTACCCACAATGGTCACGAAATGTATTCCTCGTTGCTCATCCGTTAACTTCTAGTTTATAGCGGGGTGTACCCAAAGTTAAACACTGTATTTGTAGAGTAAACGCTTGGGTGTAATTGAAATATATGGAAAGTTACTAGAGCGCCATAATATTTAAAAGAAGCTAAAATGGGGTTTTCCTGCAACCAACATATATATACGAGGTACGTCCAGAAAGTAAGTTCGTTTCAATTTATCTCCGCTGCAGCGCTGCGATCGGAATTCCTGACATGCGCGGTAGACGCTTTGTATCAAAGAGAAGAAACGTGCGCCATTTTGAGATCGCTGTCAGCCACATACGCTTTGTTGTGCTTGTTTACAATGTCGGTGTTGATTGAAAATCCCGCCCCTTGTGAAATCAGATCTGTGATTCGTTTTCTGAAGTGGGAAAGTGAAACCAATTGAAATTTATCGGCAAATTTGAGAAGTTTACGGACAAAATGCGATGAGTGATTCAATGGTGAGAAGATGGGTCCGACAGTTCAATGAAGGACGTAGTGAAGTGCACGATGAAGAACGAAGTGGGCGACCATCGTTGGTTACAGAAGAACTGGTTCACGCGATTGATGACAAGATCCAGAAATACCGCAAGTTTACAATTAGTGCTCTCGTTATGGAATTTCTCCAAAGCTCACGATCACTAATTCATGAAATTGTTCCCGAAAAACTGAAATTTCGTAAACTTTGCTCACGTTGGGTACCAAAGATTCTTACTGAGCAACACAAAACAAAACAAAACGAATGGGTAGTGCACTTCAGTTTTTAACCCGTAATGATGAAGATGGCGAAGAATTTCTGACTCAGATAGTCACAGGAGATGAGACTTGGGTTTCTTACGACACCCCTGAAAGTAAGCGGCAATCAATGGAATGGAGCCACACTTCATCCCTAGCAAAGGTTAAGCCGAAACAAATCTTGACACCTCGAAAAATGATGTGCACAGTGTTCTGGGACTGGAAAGGCATCTTCCTCATTGATTACTTACCACGTGGTCAAACAATCAAAGCAGATGTTTATTGCGAGACGCTTAGGAAATTGCGCCGCGCAATACATAATAAGCGCCGAGGATTGCTGTTAAAAGGTGTTGTTTTTCTTCACGACAACGCACGACCACACACTGCAAATGTGACGAAAAACCTCCTACAGGGATTTGGCTGGGACGTGTTTGACCATCCTCCGTACAGCCCTGACCTTGCTCCTAGCGACTTTCATCTGTTCTTACATCTCAAGTCTTTCCTTGGCGGTCAACACTTCAACAATGATGAAGAGCTGAAACAACATGTTTCCAAGTTTTTGAAGACACAGGCGGTAAACTTCTATGAAGAAGGTATACAAAAACTTGTGCCACGCTATGACAAATGTCTGCAAAATTTCGACAGTTATGTGGAAGAGTAGTTTAAGAGTTGTAAAATGTTGTGTAATAAATAATTATTCTGTATCTGTACACAATTTAATTTTATTACCAAACGGAACTTACTTTCTGGACGTACCTCGTATATATAATTTTGTTGTATTTAGACTACCTTTTCACTTACTTTCAGCATCGTTTCCCTTACTTAAGCTATACTACTTATCCCATGTAAATATGCGTTAGCCGCTACAACCGCTTGGACCTCTGGCTTTTAGCGAGGGTTGCCCACATTTGTTTGTGCTATTTAGTCCACCCCAATCCTCCTGTTTTTATCGTTACTATCTCTCCTGTTATACTCTCCCATTTGTGTTTTCAAATTTCCTTCATCCAATTTTTTTTACCTCTTTATGTTCTGTAAAATCAGTGAACAATTCTGTCTTGTTCCCCGCACAAAATACAACGTTCTAATTCATCGCCTCTCGTCCCTTTTCAAAGTAATGTTCCTGTCTGCACCCACGCTAATTTTCCACTGCTTTGTTTACTAGATGCATTTCTACATCTCCCTCTTAAACACTTTTTCTTTATTTTCTGGTATAAACAATGCGAAATTGATTTCCTAGCTCACACCATAGTTCCTGTCTATGTCTTCAATACTATTTATCAATTATTTCTATAATCCTTTTTCATGTTCTTCTCTCTTCCTTCATATGCCTCTCATCCGTATTTTGTCAAGATTTGCTCTAGCTGCACCCACCAATACTTATCATTCTTAAATTGTCTAACTGTTAATATATATTTGTATATAAAATCACCCCTGTTGTTGTCGGTCTATAATTCTACCATCATTATACATGTTGGTGTTGCTCTGCTTAGTCATAAAACCTTACTATAGAACATTCTCTCTACAACATCTTTTCCATACTTCGGCAACAATAAAAGGGGTCCTAAGTAACTTATTTACTCAATTGAGCAAGGTTAAACTTCATTGACACAGATAGCCGAAGTCGTTAAGATATTTACTCGTAAAAGGGAGTTTCGTGCTTCAGAAACCATAAAGACCGTCCTATTGGGGTTTTATTAGGTTTTCCTCAGCTCTCATAAATTTAGGCCTGTAACATTCTTTGCTCAAAATTCGTATCCCATATATAATTTCATATTATGTATCATCAGCGTTCATCACATGTGGCGACGTATGTAATAAGAACGGGCGATAAAAACTGCTGAAAACAGTTCAGTGAGATTAAATTCCGCTTTGGTATGCTAAAGAAAACTATTTATTAATTATGTAATAGCACTATGACATAATAGAGATCTAAGTGTTATAAGCAATGCAGTCAAAATTGTGTAGAAGGTAACTGTCATAGATATGGATTTTACCATCATGGTATCGGCCGTTTTACCATTTTTGTTAATTTTGCTTTAGGTTCTCATATTAGGTAATTTCACGTTAGTTCCCACCTCTAGATATTTTAAGGGGATTTAAAATACTACTACTTATAACAGCAGTGTTACGAAGTGCACATTCAAGAGCTTCCGAAATAATCACCTTTTGGTATAATACCCTGCTCTTATCTCATCCATTAGAATGAGTACTTGCAATTGATGAAATTCGGATATAATTTGCGACTTCTTCTAAATTTTATGAAGTATTATGTGGGTAGTGATGTAGAGAAGTGTTGAATATTAATGACGTATACAAATGTTCGGAACTCTAAAATTCAAGTGTAAAATGGATATAAAGCAATATATGTATTAAACTTTCAGAATTATTCTAAAGATTCTATGTTCGCATCATACAAGGCTAAGAGTTGAAACTAAGATGGGATTGCAGAACATTTGTTTCAGGTGGACTGAAATCATAGTGGAAATCAGGACGATTCTGATCACTATATTCAGTGAAAGAATGTGGGTGACAGCGTCCACAGATTTCCGCAGCTTCGGTTATTTTCCGTGCTATGTGGTTGTAGACGAACTTCTGGTAAAACTGAAACAAACATTTACTCGTACACTCAAGGATATGCTGATAATATTATCATGCTCATCCACAAGAAATTTCCCCGTAGATTATTTGAACTTATAGTCAAGGAGCAGAAATATATGGAAAAATCTGATGTGCTTCATTCACATGACTTTCTCTATATCTGTGCAACAAATTATCGTTAGAAAGCTTATGCTTCTATTTCCTTTGCTAATCGAGAAAATATTAGCAGACATAGTCTAATTACTTCCTTCCATGTAAATAGAAGGGAAATAAGGGAGCAATATAAACTAAATTGATAGTCAAATGCTGGTTGCTCTGTGGCTGATGTTCCTTTGTTTATATGGACAGGAGTTGTCAAATTCCTGTATGAGAAAAGTATAAGATGTTCAAAATTGAGACCAAAAACAAGGAATATCTAAAAAATGATCAACTCCATGAAAAAAATGTATTTTACATAAACTGTGTTTCAACGTGCTCTACATTTTTTGTGTGGTAAATTTTTATCAGTCTCTTACGGTTTAGCAGTTGTGCAAAATTCCGTAAAATTGACCCAGAATAAAGTAGTCTTTAGAGGCTATTCCCAGAAAATTGAAGATATACATTTTATTTGTTACGTGAATGTCTTTATATTTTTCATATTTTAATCAAAATTGTTAGTAAATCAAAATTTTCGAAAAAAGTTCCATGTAAAGGGTAGTTGGGGGTTGGGGAATTTTGTTGAAAATCTTCGTGTTGCATCCTTGAAAGATACCAAACTTAAATACCAAGTTTGGTATTCAAAGGTTTTTTTCGTTTTTGAGCTGTGCTGCCCACAGACACACACGAACATTTTTCTAAAAATGCACTTTTGGATTTAGGGAGTCTCAAAACATGTATTTCCGTTGAAATCTTGGTATCGAATTTTGGGTGCAATACATACCTTCTCTATACATTATGTACATAGTACGTGTAGAGAAAGTAAACATTGTGCAGCGGGTCGAAACTTGGGGCAAATTCTTCTATAACTAGACCTTCTATGCCCACAGATCAAAGAAGTACGGAACTTCTCAGAGTTACCAAACAAACTGATGTTGACTCTCACTTGCACTACACAATAAACACACGAAAAATTACGTTCATGGTGGCGAGAAAAGCGGATATTTATAAAAGAGAGTTAATAGCCATAATCACTTATGACTGGCCAAATATAGTGGCCAAATGTATTTCGGAAACAGCCGGCAAGCAAATTATTATATTTCAGAATAGAGCTGCAGTACAAACCTTTATTTAATTGTCAGTTTAAATATTTACACCAAAGGAAGAGCAAAGCTGATTATGTATAGGTTTGAAAAATGGTAACCGTCAAACCTGGACACACCTAATCACAAATATAATCGGAAACCCAATCGTTGAGACTATGTTGCTTAACTATCCTTTAAGAAACAATTCAATACCTGGCTTTAATGGTGTCGGAATACAAACAATAGCCGACCGTTCCGGTACACAGGTGATTCAGATTTGGATAGTAAATCAGAAGCTAGAATGATGTAACATTTTTGTCCTCTAGGTAGCAATATTCCAGGTTGAAACTGTTTCTGTGTAGAGAATGATGTAACACAGGAGATATTTCTAGTTTGTTTTGCAAGATCCCCAACAAGGATGACTGTTGCTAAGGAATCTGCTCTTGACTATGTAATCCTTCACTCCAGTATTTGATATCATCATGTTGACACTATCCACATGACAGGCTGATCCTGCAGCAGAAACCTTGATTTCCACGGCAGGCTAAGTAGTTCTTCCTGCAATTTGAGTTGCTCCTCTATAAAATTATCAATTTTCAATTTACACGACAGTGAAAGCTAAGAGGTTGTACAATAAGCACAACTACCAAGGTAATTTATAAACATCTGATATCAAGCGACTCAGCTAAAACTGTTACTGAAAATAATTTTGATAGGCGAGGATTTTTAGATGCACAACGTTTACACAAATGAGTGGCATTCATGTACTGGTTCATGATTGTATCGCATGTAAATTGTTTTCAACAATTATGTTGCCTAGAAATATGTTTTAAATTCAACTAGATTTCAAGAAAACATCGCTGGGAGAAACTAGTAATTTTTCAGCATGCTCTGACCAAAGAAGCTGCTCCATTTACTACGTAGAGTAGTCAGATGGAGGGGTCTCCAGAAACTGCTCATAGGTCGCAGTGCTCCTGGCGAAAGCAATGCAACTTGGGCCCACCAATGCTTTGTTAAACAATTATATAAACATTTGAATGTAGACGCAACAATGAAAAGTGTTTTCATTCGATTGTAAAATATATTGTATTCGGTTCTGCGTTGCATTAAAATGATATTCGTGCATAGATGTAAACATACAATTTTCAAGTGGTCCTAAAATACAATTTTGTTCTTAAAGATGTAATTACTATATGTATATATATGTTTAGTACTTACATACATGCATTATGGAGTAATTAATTACTAACTTATGCATAATGTGATTAAGTTATGTTCATATGTAACTATAATTTTCGCAATTATATTGATGTGCTGAAGTATAATGCAGTTTATAGTTGAGTATATGAATAAATATAATTATTTAACCCTTTCCAGCCATATTTATTTTCGATTGAAATTTGCTTTCTGAAAACTTGCCCTTTAGGATGCATATCTGCCTTAAAAAGTTGGTCTTACTTAAAGTCTTATTGGTAGCTCAATTGTATAAACTTCTAAAACATTGAATATCACTGATCAAGATTTTAGTGTCACATATTAACCTAAGTTGGTATTCTCTATAATTCTACAGTGATAAAAGAAGAGATAGACCCAGGTAAAACAAACGCTGATTGACATATCTAAGTGTTTACTGGATCTTGATAGCATTGTAGCAGAATTAAGTTCTGTATTTCTTAGTAAAATGTATTTTCAAAGGAACTTTATGTTCGCTTTTGCTGGTTTTAATCCGTGTTAATATCAATAAATTTAAAGAAAATGCTGAAGCGCACACAATGAAGGCAGGGACCTATTGAACTTTAGCCTTTACTATGTTGAACAACAAACAACGCCATCATTGGGCTGGAAAGGGTTAACATCCATTTAGTCAGTTTTGTAACTTTTTCCTACTTCCATTATTTTTCTCTCGTTGCTCTTTTACCAAAATTATAACAATAGTTTCCAAATTTTAATACCAGCTATTTGCAATATTCTCAGTATGGTGAAATACGAAAAATCGTCGGGATGGAATGCAGTCATTTTATGTTTAATGGATCCAAGAGTCGTGAAACGAAAGGTATTAGAAAGAAAGCTCATACACGCTTAGAACGCAAGGAAGCAACAGCATCAATATATAAAAATTATGAAAACAGAATTTCTGTGACATCCATGCATATTGTTGCACCTCCCAATAAATTATTTGTAACGTTTATTTTATATAATTGTACAGGTTTTACAAGTTTTAAGTTCAGACTATATAACTTCAATGTTGTTACTGGCGCAAATAAAACCCTTGTGCAATTTAGCTTCCAAAATTCACTATGTAGCATTATTATACCCTAATTTTCATTAACGATTACTACTTTGCTTAGTTTATTTTCATTTTGTTATTTAGCACATTTAGTGGAACTAATTATATTAACTGATATTTATTTTGAAACTTAATATATACTCAAACAATTGAAAACTGATGAACAAAGTATTATTGTTGTTCGTATACAAGTAAACAGAATTACGGTAACCATAGGATGAATCAAGCAATTTTCTGTTTATAATTTTCTCCTCCTATAATTTAAGTTCATATATGGTTGCTCATTTTTTCATAGTTTATTATATGATTGTCGCTGAATATATTCCACGAGAAACTGATAGAATGCGATGAATTGAAAACCTCTCCTTAGATGTCAGCAAATAGCTGGTTGATATTAAAATTGTTTACATGCACAATATAACCAGACGACGATGTGCGCTAGTGAGGGGTGTTGCTAACTTATCGCCAACTTGTGACAGCTAACCTTGTCCAAGTCACAGTCAGACGAGACAGGTAGGAGACCCCAACACCGTCCTCTGGCGCAACGCATTGATTCTGGTCCTCAAACTGATGTGGACACGTGAAAATGTTAATGAAGCGAGTTGTACTTTCAGATAAGCAGTTCACTAGTCGATTCATGCCTGTCACAGTCAAATATCTGTCACCTGCACTATACGGCGCTGCACTGATAAACATGTGTTTTCATATGTATATTCACATCTACAAAACATCTATACAAATGGCCTACTATATAAACAATGTCAATCGTCTGCCTCCAATTCTTCCACACCTGACAGTCCTTCGTCTTCGCTCACGTCATTGTCATCATCAACGTTATCGCTATTTTCTGCACAATTATCTTGGATTAGAATTCTTTCTATTTGATTTTCTACAATTCTTTCTAATGATTTTCGATAGTCCCAACATGACAACATAGATTTTCCCATTGTGGCCTGCCAATTTTTGCAATTCTCTGGTGACACAACTATTCCACATATTTTAATTTAAAAGTGATATATTAAGTTTTATTTTTCTTTCTTTCTTATATTTGATAAGCCTAGAAGCGGAACTCAATGAAATATCAGTTGTTCTAGCTATTCTTTTGTTCACTTTCTACAGGCTTTTGAAGAACTCGGGGACCCTACATTTTCTTCCTTCAACTCTGCCCCATGTTTCATGAAGTCAAGAACATTTGCAATTATTTCTCTGCTCTGACTAAGTAATAACTTACCACTTAACTTTGAAAACCAGGAGTCATGGTTAAAAAAATAATATAAATAAATTGAACACTATTTATTGTCCACTTCGAATACAAACATATGCGGAACACTTCGATACACACTGTACAAAGTTTGTTCGCTGTGATTTTAAGTAAACAAAGCATCATACCACAAACTCCGATAAGTTAGGCTCGGTAGCTGGGTTGGCGGTCAGGGTCACGATTCCAGAAGTTTTGCGCCGGCAGTAAGCAGAAGAAAGAAACGATGGAAGGAAAATGTTGGTTGAAATAATCCTTGGGAAGAATCGGAACCTGCTTCTCCCGCATGTGTTCCTCACAGGTTACCGCGAAGCCATCCCCCTCGCTCGGTGGAATACAAATATACCGCAGATTCCTGCTTCCACTACCTATGAAGATTTTCATCCAAAACTAAACCAATAATTTTAAAGTAATTAATATATACAGTGTGATCCAAGCTTCACTTTATCTCTAAGCTTACCCAGCCAAATAAACTTATAATGAATTAACCCTTGTTACAAAGTTACTAAGTAATTCTAATATTGCAGTGGATTGAAGCTCCACAAATAAATGCTATACTCTTTTTACTTTCTCTATATGTACTATGTACATAGTGTAAAGAGAAGATATTGCACTCCACCCAAAAATTCAATACCGAGATTTCACGGGAAATATATGATTTAGGGTCGCCTGTATCAAAAAAAAAAAAAAAAAAAAAAAGCATTTTCAGAAAAAGAACCGTGTGTGTGTCCGTGTGTCCATGTGTCTGTAAACACCACAACCAAAAAACAAAAAGTCGGTAAAACATCAAAGTTGGTATTTAAGTTTAGTATGTTCCAGGGATGCAACACGAAGATTTTTATAAAAATCCCCACCCCGAACTACCCCTTACATGAAACTTTTTTCGAATCTTTTTATTTTCTCAAAAATGGCTCTAACGATTTTGATTAACATTTCGTATATTAAAGAATATTTACCAGACAAATAAAACGTATATCTGGAATTTTCTGGGAATAGACTCTGAAGACTACTTTATTCTGAATGAATTTTACGGACTTTTGCATAACTGCTAAACCGTAAGAAATGGATAAAAACTTACCACACAAAAAAATGTACGAGCACGTAGAGCACGTTAAAACACACAATTTATGTTATTTACATTTTTTGTGGAGTTGATCGTCTTTTAGATATTCCTTGTTTTTGATTTCAGCTATAAAAAACATACTTTTCTGATACAGGAATCTGTCAACTCCTATCCATACAAACAAAGGAACTTCAGTCACATAGCAACCAGCTTTTGACTATCACTTTAACCTATGGTACTCCCTTATTTGGCTCCTACTTACAAGGAAGCAAGTAATAAGACTATTTCTGCTAATCTTTTCTCGATTAGCATGAAGTAAATATAAGCCCAAGCATTTTAATAATAATTTGTTGCAGAGATGTAGAGAAAGTCATGTGAATGGAACACATCAGCTTTTTTACTTTCGCTGCACGTACTATGTACATAGTGTATAGAAAAGATATTGCACTCCATTCAAAAGTTCAATACCGAGATTTCACTGTCAATATATATGTTAGGGTCCCCTGTAACAAAAAAATAAGTATTTTCAGAAAAAGGTCCGTGTGTGTCCGTGTGTCTGTAAACACGAAAACTCAAAAATGAAAAGTCGCTAAAATACCAAACTTGGCATTTAAGTTTAGTGTCTTCCAGGGATTCGACACGAAGATTTTGAGAAAAAATCCCCCACCCCAAACTACCCTTTACATTGATATTTTTCGAAATTTTTTACTTTCTGGAAAATGGCTCTAGCGATTTTCATTAAAATGCCGTATATTAAAGATATTTACCTGACAAATAAAATGTATATCTTGAATTTTCTGGGAATAGCCTCTGAAGACTGCTTTATTCTCAATGAATTTTGCAGAATTTTGCATAACTGCTAAACGGTAAGAGATGGACAAAAACCTACCACTCAAAAAATTTAGAACACGTTAAAACACACAATTTATGTTATGTACATTTTTTTCGTGGATTTGATATTTTTTTAATATATTTCTTGCTTTTATTTTTAGCTTTGAAAAACTTGTACTTTTCTCATACAGGAACTTACAACTATTAAGGAAGAAATACACGTGCTCTTCCACAAGCGCCCGAGTGAGTTATCATTAGGACAAAACCTGTTTCTACCGCCGCTGTATTTTCCACGATCCAAACTGAACTGTCGCCTTTTGTTTATTACTTTCTCTACAGGTACTATGTTTTAGGATCCTCTGTGTAAAAAAAAATTATGTTCAGAAAAAGGTCCGGAATTTTTGAGAAGGTAATAAGCAGATTTGGAACTGTTTTCCACTTAATCCATAGTTCATAGGTAGGTAGAGAAGGTATTGTATTACATACAAAAATTCGTTACCGGGATTTCACTGGAAATATGCGTTTTAGAATCCCCTGTATTAAACATTTTAAGAAAAAGATCCATGTGTTTTGTGAACAACATAACCCAAAAATGAAAGATAGACTAAATACCAAACTTGATAAATAAGAGCAGCATCTTCCAAGGATTCGACACAAAAATTTTCAGGAAAACGTTTTAATTTTCATTTTCTCAAAAATGGCTCTAAAATTTCTAAATAAAATATATGAATTAAAATAATGAATATTGGAATGCCAATTTAAGCTACAATAGTTCTAAATGCTGTGTGTATTTCGGGTCATGGTAAATTAAGTACACTGATTGAAATAAAATGTGTTTGTTTACGTTGTAAGCACGTAAGTGAATTTTGTGGATTGGAATCTGAGAATCAATTCCGCCACTGTAGGTCTCTTAAATGTAATTCTGGTTTATGCTCCCTGAGAAGGCGTTCAAAACCACTAGGACTCACATTAACTGCCTCTTAAACTCATGAAAGCGTTCTTTTCGGAGTACAAGATACTGCTGCGTTGCTGTGGCAAACTCTGCCAATATCCACAAGTTTGGTTGGTAATCGAGTTGCACTTGTTCTGTTAACAAGAACACTTGTTCAGACGCTACCATCTCCATCCGGGAACAAGGCACCAATATTACTCTTCTGCTGAGGGGGAGAAGGTTGCGCAGAATGAAATGTCAGTTGGATGAAACGCGCCTGCCATAGAAATCTAAATTACTTGGTATGGGATTAATGAATACGTTGCTTCTCAACTTTCCTATACATTTTTCATCTTCGCCAGCAAAAGGATTCTGCACTGCTATGGACGTTATTAAAGCAGAACTATCTTGGGTTTATATCAGGCGATGAAACATCGCTATCAGAGCCAGAGAAATTATCATAGTTATAAAATAGACACAGAAAAAGGAAAATATGATGAAGAGCTGCTGAAGATGACGATGATGATATGGACAATGATGACGAGAACGAAGCCATAATAATATTTTGCTGAGTAAGCTTTTTGATGATTTGATAATCTGATTTTCGGTGTTATCGCTATCTCAGCAAAATATGCTTGATAAGCAGAGGAATTAAAATATTGTACTAAAATAGTAGATATCGTGACTTCATTGGAAATACAAGTTTTGGGTTCCGCTAAATTGAGATATTAGAAGATGCGTGATTTATCTGACTCAGACTCTCTCCCTCTCTAAACAAAAAATCTTATGTGTCCCATTCACATGACTTTCTCTACATCTTCTCAACAAATTATTGTTAAAAAGCATATTCTTCTATATACGTTATGACAATCGAGGTAAACATTAGAAGAAATTGTCTTAATTGCTTGCTTCCTTGTAGCTAGAAGGAAAATAAGGCTCAAATGGTAGTCAAATATTTTAAAAGCCAGTTGTCAGGAGGGTGAAATCCGTTTCTATGCAGGGCCAAGAACTTACAACTTTCCGTTTGAAAAAAGTATAAATATGTTAAACCTGAAACAAATAAAAAGGAATATCTCTAAAATGGTCAATTCAACAAAAAAAACAAAAAAAAAAAAAAACAAAAAAAAAAACAAAAAAAAACGTATATGACATAAATTGTGTTTTAACGTGATCTACATTTTTTGTGTTGTAAGTTTTTGTCTATCTCTACATGATCAATCACTAACGTTCCTTGTTATCAATTTCTCTATAATCAATATTATATTTGAAAATGTATACGTTAGTTAGGGTATATTGTATTGCTTTACACTTCTAAACTAGGCAACATACCATACGTAGGGTAATCAGCATCAAGTTTTTAAGAAGCGGAATGTTAGAAAAGCTGTGGTACTTTTGATAGGATAGGAACCTACTCAATGACGTCGAACTCGTCACATAAACTTGAATACGACGAGACACTTGGGCCCGCGTACTCGAGTCAGGGTAGCTGCTGTGTTGGGGTGTAAACACGCATGCAGCGTGTCTCTTTGCAGAATGTCTAATCTGCTGTAAATACCATGTTCGCATCAAAGTTCCTTCTCAAAGCCAGGATTTTCTTCTAGTGTTCTCTCCATTTGATGGAGAATGCTTCTGGTTTCAGAGAGTAGATCACTTGTTTCTTCCCTATTCCAACATCTCAACTCTTAGTACAAGATCTACTCATGACTTTTTACTTACTCTACTTTCCTATATTAAGGAGAGTAAGTGCTCATTGCACCCACAAATTTGCAACAGAGATTACATGTTTTGGGGTTCCAATAAACTTTTAGAGTCATTGGATCCACCAATTTGGATATGCAATAGGTTAAAAAACCCAAAGCCTTAAAACCAGTTAATCTGCGGCTGAGGAATCAAGTACACTAAATCCATACCACAGTCAGAAAGAAATCTGTTTATTGTCCCTAAGCTTCACCGATACTTTTATTGATTCAACCCATGCTATATTCTTATGTCACATAACCTATATTCAGTGTCACCAATGTTGTCATTCCTAAAATATATTTAGAACTTAAATCCGCGTACTTTTTCATTTTAATACTCATTCCTACTTATGGACTATCACATTTCAAACATCATGCAGAATTTTTTTTTACTTTCTCTACGCTCACTATGAACATAGTGTATAAAGAAGATATTACATTCCACCCAAATTTCGATACCGGGATTTCACCAGAAAAATATGTTTTAGGGTCCCTTGTATAAAAAAAAAAGTATTTTCAGAAAAAAAGGTCCGTGCGTCAGTATGTCCGTGAATACAATAGCTAAAAACCGAAAACTTGGTATTTCAGTTTAGTATCTTCCAGGAATGCGACACGAAGATTTTGAGAAAAATTCCCACCACCCCAAACTACCCTTTACGTGGAAAAAATTTTGAAAATTCTTATTTTCTCCAAAATAGCTAACGATTTTGATTAAAATACCGTGTATTAAAGATATTTATATGGCAAACAAAATGTATATCTTGAATTTTCTGGGCTCCTTTTATTTATTATGGCCTCTGAAGACTGCTTTATTCTGGATGAATGTTACGGTATTTTATATAACTGCTAAACCATAAGAGATGGACAAAAACTTACCCCTCAAAAAATGTAGAGCACTTTAAAACACACAATTTATGTTATATATATTTTTCTCGTAGAGTTCATCGGTTTTGAGATATTCCTTGTGTGTGGTTTCAGCTTTGAAAATCTTATAATTTTCCCATACAGAAATTTATCAATTCCAGTCTATACAAACAAAGAAACTTCAGTAACATAGAAGCCAGCTTTTGACTATCACTTTAACGTATGCTACTCCCTTATTTCGCTTCTAATTACAAGGAAGCAAGCTGTAATACTATACCTGCTAATTTTTTCTCGATTAGCATGAAGTAAATAGAAGCCTAAGCATTTTAACAATAATTTGTAGCAGAGATGTAGAGAAAGTCATGTGAATGGAACACAACAGATTTTTCAAATTAAAATTACAGTTGCGCTTATGAAATAACTAGCTTTTAATTTTATGACATATTTTGTCATTACATGTGGAAATTTTTGTATAAATGTTAGTATGAATAGTTTAAGTTTTAGATAATAAGGAGAGAATAAGGAAATCTGTACGCATCTACGCCCTCTTTTGTCTTGTTTCCTTATGATACGGCACGTTCTGATCTTCAGGGGGCACTTGACTTTGACTCCTCGACTTGTTCAGCCCCCGGCCGGTGCAGCGCTCAGACCTCTGCGTCGCGAGTGTGTTCATACACCCACTACTATCATTTTCTTCCTTTCATTTTCCTTCAGAGCCTCATAAATGAAATGTTTGGTATAAAGAATAAGGTGTACAATTGCAAACACTCAAACCTATCACTTCTTTACATACGTAATTGTGACGAAGTTTAATGCAAGTATGAGAAAAATGTCACCTAAAGTAAAGGCTTGAATACCTCGACTAGCGTTGTAAACCCTGTAAGATTATGATTTCTTGCATATTTTCTATATACATGTATGATACTACGAAGGAGAGCATTTTAAATTCCAGTTTTAGAAACCTGTATAACATTTAAACTGGTATTTCATCTTTTGTATTTGGTTCTTAACAAGGCATCCTCACTGAGAAGGAACCTTTCATGGAGACATGGTGCTACCTGCAGATTCGACATTTTGAAACGAGATACAAAGGAGGCTGTATGCGTATTTGCACAATCTATTAAGATCCGAAAGGTAACCAGATTGGGACGGCGAAGTGCGCTGGGAGTTCCTAACGATTCCAACATGGCATTAACGCTAATATTGGATTGACACTCCCACCCGCAACGATTCCAACAAAACACTAACGATGATATTGGATTGACACTCCCACCCGCAACGATTCCAACAAAACACTAACGATGATATTGGATTGACACTCCCACCCGCAACGATTCCAACAAAACACTAACGCTGATTTTGGATTGACACTCCCACCCGCAACGAAACCAACAAAACACTAACGCTGATTTTGGATTGACACTCCCACCCGCAACGATTCCAACAAAACACTAACGCTGATATTGGATTGAAACTCCCACCCGCAATTTTTTCCAACAAAATACTATCGCTGATATTGGATTGACACTTCCACCCGCAACGATTCCAACAAAACACTAACGCTGATATTGGATTGACACTCCCACCCGCAACGATTCCAACAAAACACTAACGATGATATTCGATTGACACTCCCACCCGCAACGATTCCAACAAAACACTAATGCTGATATTGGATTGACACTCCCACCCGCAATGTTTCCAACAAAACACTAACGCTGATATTGGATTGACACTCCCTGCCGCAACGATTCCAACATGGCACTAACGCTGATATTGGCTAGACACTCCAACCTCAACGATTCCAACATGGAACTAACGCTGATATGGGCTAGACACTCCCACCCACAACGATTCCAACATGGAACTAACGCTGATATTGGCTAGACATTCCACCCTCACCGATTCCAACATGACACTAACGATGATATCGGATTGACACGCCCACCCGCAACGATTCCAACATGGCACTAACGCTGATATTGGCAAGACACTACCACCCGCAACGATTCCAACATGGCACTAATGCTGATATTGGCTAGACACTCCCACCCGTAACGATTCCAAAATGGAACTAACGCTGATATTGGCAAGACACTACCACCCGCAACGATTCCAACATGGCACTAATGCTGATATTGGCAAGACACTCCCACCCGCAACGATTCCAACATGGCACTAACGCTGATATTGGCTAGACACTCCCACCCGTAACGATTCCAAAATGGAACTAACGCTGATATTGGCTGGACACTCCAACCTCAACGATTCCAACATGGAACTAACGCTGATATTGGCTAGACACTCCACCTTCAACGATTCCAACATGAAACTAACGCTGATATTGGCTAGACACTCCCACCCTCAACGATTCCAACATGGAACTAACGCTGATATTGGATTGACTCTCCCACCCGCAACGATTCCAACATGGCACTAACGATGATATTAGCTGGACACTCCCACCCGTAACGATTCCAAAATGGCACTAACGCTGATATAGGATTGACACTCCCACCCTCAACGATTCAAACATGACACTAATGCTGATATTGGCTAGACACTCCCACCCGCAACGATTCCAACATGACACTAACGATGATATTAGCTAGACACTCCCACCCGCAACGATTCTAACATGACACTAATGCTGATATTGGCTAGACACTCCCACCCGCAACGATTCCAACATGACACTAACGATGATATTAGCTAGACACTCCCACCCGCAACGATTCTAACATGACACTAATGCTGATATTGGATTGACTCTCCCACCCGCAACGATTCCAACATGACACTAACGCTGATATTTGCTAGACACTACCACCCGCAACGATTCCAACATGGCACTAATGCTGATATTGGATTGACACTCCCACCCTCAACGATTCCAACATGGCACTACCGCTGATATTGGATTAACACTCCCACCCGCAACGATTCCAGCATGGCACTACCGCTGATATTGGATTGACACTCCCACCCTCAACGATTCCAACATGACACTAATGCTGATATTGGCTAGACACTCGCACCCTCAACGATTCCAACATGGCACTAACGCTGATATTGGCTAGACACTCGCACCCTCAACGATTCCAACATGGCACTAACGCTGATATTGGCTAGACACTCCCACCCGCAACGATTCCAACATGACACTAATGCTGATACTGCATTAACACTTCCACCCTCAACGATTCAAACATGACACTAATGCTGATATTGGCTAGATACTACCATCCGCAACAATTCCAACGTGACACTAATGCTGATATTGGATAAACACTCCCACCCTCAACGATTTCAACATGATACTAATGCTGATATTGGACTGACACTCCCACCCTCAACGATTCCAACACAACACTAATGCTGAAATTGGATTGACACTCCCACCCTCAACGATTCCAACATGACACTAATGCTGATATTGGATTGACACTCTCACCCGCAACGATTCAAACATGACACTAATGCTGATATTGGATTGACACTCCCACCCTCAAAGATTCCAACAAAACACTAATGCTGATATTGGATTGTCACTCCCACCCTCAACGATTCAAACATGACACTAATGCTGATATTGGATTGACACTCCCACCCGTAACCTGGGAATCCCAGGAATAGAGGAGATGCTCTCAGAGCAGTCTTGCCAGGCACAGGAGAAATTCCTCTATAATGCAGATTTCACCTTTCGCAGCACACCAACCTCCGCTGTCTGGTCTTACAGTTCTGAAACAGATGAAGCAAAGCAGATGAAAGGTAATATTAGTTGCAAGACAGTAAGATCGTTACAAGGGGACCGACCACACTAGCATCAATCCGGGGAAACCATGAGAACTAATGTTCATTGCGCCTAAACGAGGACCTCCCGAATACGAACCTTATACTTTAACACGGAGCTATTTTGCTCGGTATTCTTTGTTTTTAATTTTATATACCTGCAGATTAATCTATTTAACAGTCTATAATCACTCTTAATAAGTTTGTCCACTTGTATACACAACAGTTCAAAATTGACTACATCAGCTCGACTGTAGGTGCGGAACAGCATACTCATAGTTTTTGAATTGGCGTCCATGTTTAGGAACGCATATTTGGGCACTGTAAATATGACTTTTCAGAAATGGGAAAGGAAGCACATTCAACATTTTGACATGAATCTTGCACCAGCTCAGCAGGAGTATAATATCGCCATTGACTTACAAGGGGAGTTCGAAGTGAGGACCTTCAAGGTCATTACAGAACTTGGCACAGGTGTTCAGACGCGCAGTTGTGATGTTTACAGCAAGTGAATGGATTTGTACCACATCCATCATTCTGAAAGTTTGTGAATAGAATTCTATGTTCTACAAATTCATTTCTATAAATAAAAACCTCTGGAATGACAAACGCACTCAAAACTGCGCAAATAAACTCTCCCAAATAACGGAGTCTATATTTAGTAATCAACCCATGTATGAATGGAAGGGAAGAGAGGAGACGATGTATACTCGATTGTGTATTAGTTATTCAAGATTACCCCATGAACACTTATTATCAAAAAGCTGACCCAATTTCTATTATTATTGGAAGGTACCAACTCCGCTCTAAGTTAGTTTACTCGGTTGTAGGTACATAACAATATTTCTCGGCGCCCAACTATGTCAACGGTATTAGTCAATATGTCAATGGTAAAGGTCATAGCAAAAGTATTTGCGCCTCCCGCAAAATTATTGCCCTCAATACTAAACTGTGTTGCATACCGCAGGCAGATTCCTGCGAGACTGATTACTTCACTGCTCTTTGGCGCCCACCCAGGTAGAACAGATAGGAGTATTTTTGAATGTGATACATAATACTTTATAGATTGCAGTATAAAATAATTCTCGGAGGTGTAAACAGTGAATTATTAGAATCCACAATAAATATTATGAAATAAATTAAATTAACAATATTATTTTAATATTTTAATTGTGTTGCGGTGCATGGTATTTTAATACAGTTATGCAGATAAGTAAAGCTATCGGAAAATGAAATATAGTGTTATTGTGCCTATGTTTTGTGTTATTATGCCTAAGAATATAAAATTATTAAACTATGTATAAAAATATAAATGCAAATATGTACATAATATGGTCATTCTTGACCCGAACGTTAAACGTTATTAATATTTATTTATGACCTAAAACAAATACCAAGAAAGAAAAAAGTATACAAATATAAATACATACCAAGAAGTACATATACGTTTTAAATATGGACCTTGAAAAAAGATGACGCGTTCTGGTCATATGGCTTGCTCTATTTGTTCTGCACACAAATTATTCTTACAAAATATTATTTTTTTATCAAATGATGCTAATTGAGAATATTAGCAGAAATGGCGTTATTATTTACTTCTTTGTATGTAGAAGGGAAATAAGGGAATGCACAAGGTTAAAGTCATAATAAAACCCTTTAAAGGCTGGTCGCAATGTGAAACAATTGAGCTTCGGTTCTCTTTGTATAGCCAGAAGTAAAACATAGGAACAGGAATGACTTCAAACCAATAACATCTTACGGCTTACTAGTTATGCAAAAGTCATTCAGAATGAAGAGAGCTTCAGAGGCAATTCCCAGGAAATTCGAGATGTACATTTTTTATCCCATAACTATCTTTATTACATGGTATTTAATTAAAATCATTAGAAACATTTTCCATGAAAAGGATTGTTTTCCTGTCGTATTCTTGGAAGATGACCTCAAAACATATATTTCTAGTGAAATCTCGACATCGATTTTTGTTGTTGAATACAATGCTTTACTGGTACACAGTACGTATAAAAAAGTCTGGGTTCCATTCACACGAGTTTCTCTTTCCTTACAAAAGATTATCCTTTTATCTACGTGAGGCTAATCGAAATAAACATTACCAGAAATTGTTGTATTGCTTGCTTTCTTATAAGTAGAGGAAAAATAAGGGAATACACTAGGCTACAGTGATATTCATATCTTTTAAAAGCTATATGAAACAATAGAAATTTGGCTCATATAATTATGGCATAAATTGTGTGTTTTAATGTGATCTACATTTTTCGTGTAGTAAGTTAGCCAGTTTACGAGTTATATCAAAGTCATCGAGAATGAAGAACTCTTCAAAGGCTATTCACTGAAATTTCTAGATATACATTTCGTTTGTCATAAAAATATCTTCAACATATGACATTTTAATTCTAAAGAGTAGTTGGGGATGAGGGAATTTTCTTGATAATCTCCTGTCATATTTTTGGAAGATACTGATCTTAAATACCAGGTTCGGTATTTACTTACCGAATTTTCGTTTTTGAGCTGTGCTGCCCACAGAAGCACGCACACGGAAATTTGTTTGCATTAAGTAGTTGTCAAGTTATGTATTTCTGGTGAAATTTTGATATCGAATTTTTAGGTAGATTCCAGTATATTCTCAATCGACAACTATCTGCTATGTACGTTTACATATGTGGTAGAGAAAGTAAAAAAGTAAAATATAGAAGTATGTAATGCAGAAGCAGTGTAATATTCAAGCAAATGTGAAGCATAATAAACCACACAATCAGAAATATGATAATTGGAAAATAATTGAAGATTTCTACTCTGAATGATTGCATAATAGAAAATAATATTCTAAAAATCATGCTATGAGAAAGACTGAGGAGAGCTTTTCCAAGCTATATTTAAACTGCAAACTTTAAAATACAAAAAGAGAATTTAGATACCCCAATTTTTACTGAAATGATACGCACCTTCTTCAAACAGCATAAAATACAATAATGCAGATCGCAACCCATGCATCTTTACATGCTAATTTACTGTAAAAATAACAATAATTCAGAGTGAGTTTAGGAGATGTTAAATTTCCATTTACTATTTATTTGGAGTGTAAATAGTTCGTTTAGTGCTGAAACCCTTAAGATGGCTTTGAGCATTTCGTTATTAAGGATTCTGGTCAGTTACAATTACATACCTAATCCGCAATTATACTAATCTGTGATTACACCTACCATCTAATACGAATTTATCCACCCCAAGGGAGACCTTGAGCACAAATTAAATTCCCCTCCTACTGGCAGGTGACCAGGAGGTGCACACTGACAGTCAGAGCTCATGCGTTAACAAATTAACTTCACATGTTTCAGGATTGAAAAACATTTTTCACTTGAATACTGAGTATCTTTAGTTAGCTCATTAATTCTTGAAAATTCCTAATTACATAGTGTTTACAATGGGTGGTTACAATTTATGCAGTTATTGAACCAACATAAATTAACGTAGCATGTAGATACAATGGTAATTTAATATAAACAACACTATTGTATATAGCACAAATAAGTTAATCAAAAGCATGTTAAATTGACACATAGAAAGGGTCGAATATATTACACTGGTATGTAATTGGATGTATAAGAAGCGAAAGTGCAGAAATTATTTACTTTTTTCAAAAGATATTTTCATGTGTAATACAAGAATAGACTTACTGTCTGCCCCGGAGGTTGTAAGAGAAATAATTCTTAAGCCCTGAGGAAATATAAAGTAATTCAAATAAAAAAAAAAGGAATGTTAAAGTATTTTGTTGTGCAAATTTTATTGTATTTGAATGAATAAGTTACAAATTATGTAGGAATGTAAATATTTTAAATTTTGTTTCGCTGCGATACTCAAAATCAAAGATAAAACACAGCAAAGGGTGTATAAAATGTTAAATTGTTATTAATAAGAGTTATTTTTCTGTACGTTTTGTTATCGAAGAAGTAGATAATAATTTTAATGTAAATAATTAAAGTAGAAGTTAAATATATTAAATAATAAAATGGCTGCAAATGTAAAAGGGAAAAAAACCAAAGATAAGAAGACGTTCACACGATCATTGTTTTTGTCATAGTAACCAAAAAGTTGAGAAATGTTGCTTAGAATAAGCTTAGAGAGACGCCATTACGTAAAAGACACGCTTCATTTGCGGGAGGCTACGATTGTAGAGAAAAGTAATCATTGTGCATTAAATAAAACAATATTTTAAATTGATATACAATAATTAAATTAGAAGAGGATTACTTCATTGAAGAAGAAAAGTCATAAATGTAAAGTAAGTCATAGTGTTTTAAAATGTGTATTATTTTATTTTGAATTACAACGTCAAAAGTTTGGCAAATATAATAAAATGTATTATCTTCAACGCATGTTGAATATTTCCAAAAGAACAGTTTTCCGATCCTCAAGTACCTGAAAATAGGCTCTTGCTGAAAAATGTAGAAAATACAATACTCGTACTTTACTACGCCGAGGCACATTACACCTGGAGACACGCTCTGGAATAAGAACACGTTGAAAGGAAATGTGTTACTGCTGCGGATGGAGTGGATTGCCACCACTTAACTTTATATAACAAATGTTCCTGCCACGTTAGTGTTAAAGACACCGCTGCGAGGTCCAGTGGTCAACATTCTGCCTTCTCAACCCAGAGATTCAGGTTCGATTCCCGGATGGAGCAGGTAATTATTCCCTATTCCCCACATAATCTGGAAGTATCAATATGGGAATGAATGTGAGGTATTTAATAACACAATACTGAAGAAGCCATTGCTAAGAGCAAACACCAGCATTGTTTCTCAAGTCAAAGACACCGCTATGCCCATAACAGTAAAGGGGCTATAGAAATTAGACACACAAAAAAACAACATCAATTTTCACATATTTATAGTTACAAACTGCTTATTCAAATAATCCAGTTTTAAAATAATGTGATGTGTTTCATTCATATGACTTTTTCTAGCTACTCTTCAGCAGAGTATTGTTACACAAAAGACCATTCTCCCTATTTCGTGCTAATTGTCGTGTGATTGAAAAGTATTTTAAAGCTGTGAAACTAATAACAAGGAATATCTAAAAATGGTCAACTCCACGAAAAAATGTATATAACATAAATTGCGTGTTTTAACAAGATCTGCATTTTTGTGCAGTAAGTTGTTATCTATGTCTTACGGTTTACCAGTTGTGCAAAAGCCATCCAGAATGAAGAGGCCTTCAGAGGCTATTCTCAGAAGATTCAAGATATTCATTTTAATGGGCATGTGTCTTTTAATCAAAATCATTGGATATATTTGTGAGAAAATTAAAACGTTCGAATTTATTTTCAATGCAAAGGTAGTTTGGGCTGGAGGGATTTTCCTCAAAATTTTCGTGTTGCTTCCTTGGAAGATGCAAGGTTGGTATTTTACTGACTTTTCGTTTTTAAGTTATCGTGTTCACAGGCACACGGAGCCCTTCCATTTTTCAAAAATGTTTTTTTTTTTGTATACAGGGGACCCTAAAACGTGTATTTCCAGTAAAATTGCAGTATCGAATTTTGGGTGCAATGCAATAAAACTTCTCTACCTTCTATTTACAGTGTACATAGCGCTAGAGAAAGTAATAACGAAATATTATTCGTGTCGTACATGTATTAATTTTCTTGTAAAAGAAATTCAGCATTACTCTGTCGCTCTACATATCACTGTATAAACACGACGCAAACCAAAATGGGCTCTCTTACATTCTCATATTGTACACATTTTCTGCCTGCATATGTGAATCTATGTATTAACTCTGCAGAAAATTAAGTAATCAACCAGTTGACGGGAGATGTTTCGCTATAAAACAATTTAAACCAAACGCTCGCACTTTAGGTGATACATGTCTACTACACTTTAATGTTTGTTTTGCAGAAGTTATTGCTGGATTTTTGTAATCACTGTGCTAGGAGTTAGACATAGAATTAACTAAATCAGTCCTCAATAATCACAGAAGCCTTCAAATATCATTATAGACTATTTCATATAACTCTTTCAGCTTCAAATGTAGTTTATAGGTAACCTGATAGTGGGGATACATTAGCTGCAAATTAGATGATTTTGGGAAATGGTGTGTTTGTTTGTTTGCTTACTTCTTTCTCTCTTATTGTGTTTGTGGTTTTCTTCTTGAGTATCTAATTTTGCAACTCCTGGAAAATGGGAGAGGGTATACCTTTATCACAGCTGCAATACAGATGAGGTGTCGCTTTACGGATTGCAAGTTAAAAGCACTACAGATTGATGATGTAGAGAGAGACAGGTGACGAGGTCTGTTCACCCTCTGCTCAGCGCTTCGCCTGCCTGTGCTTTATCTTCTCTGTTCAAAAACCGATTCGGAGAGCACGTGCTGTTTGCGGATACAGGTTAATATACTATGTCTTCATGTACTCCTATACATAACAAAAACACACAATAAAGGCTTCCGTCAGAAAAATAAGGATATTTGTGTCATTAAATCGCTTCCAAAACTTATTTACCATATAAGTACAGGAATATTCCACTTATTTACAAGAAGTGAGAGAGCTTTTACTGCTGTGTTTCTGCTACTGAGTCATCCTATATACATTTTGCACTTTTACTGGAAATGTTAATAAAATGCATCTTATAATACGCATATGCACTGTTGCATATGTGCAATATAATAATCATATTTAAATGTTGAATTTTACAATTTAAATATTACCTATTTAGTTCCGCTTATTTGTAAAAATGTATTACTATTTAATTCATATAACAGTTAAACATATATCAGCACCATCACCTTCAGTTGTTGACTTGAGCAACACTACCAGGCGTGGCTATACGATCACTAAACATACCTCAGCACTATCACCTTCAGTTGTTGACTTGAGCAACACTACCAGGCGTGGCTATACGATCACCAAACATATATCAGCACCATCACCTTCAGTTGTTGACTTGGGCAACACTACCAGGCGTGGCTATACGATCACCAAACATACCTCAGCACCATCACCTTCAGTTGTTGACTTGAGCAACACTACCAGGCGTGGCTATACGATCACCAAACATACCTCAGCACCATCACCTTCAGTTGTTGACTTGAGCAACACTACCAGGCGTGGCTATACGATCACTAAACATATCTCAGCACCATCACCTTCAGTTGTTGACTTGAGTAACACTACCAGACGTGGCTATACGATCACCAAACATACCTCAGCACTATCACCTTCAGTTGTTGACTTGAGTAACACTACCAGGCGTGGCTATACGATCACTAAACATACCTCAGCACTATCACCTTCAGTTGTTGACTTGAGCAACACTACCAGACGTGGCTATACGATCACTAAACATACCTCAGCACCATCACCTTCAGTTGTTGACTTGAGCAGCACTACCAGGCGTGGCTATACGATCACCAAACATATATCAGCACTATCACCTTCAGTTGTTGACTTGAGCAACACTACCAGACGTGGCTATACGATCACCAAACATATATCAGCACTATCACCTTCAGTTGTTGACTTGAGCAACACTACCAGACGTGGCTATACGATCACTAAACATACCTCAGCACTATCACCTTCAGTTGTTGACTTGAGTAACACTACCAGGCGTGGTTATACGATCACTAAACATACCTCAGCACTATCACCTTCAGTTGTTGACTTGAGTAACACTACCAGGCGTGGCTATACGATCACTAAACATACCTCAGCACCATCACCTTCAGTTGTTGACTTGAGCAACACTACCAGGCGTGGCTATACGATCACCAAACATATATCAGCACTATCACCTTCAGTTGTTGACTTGAATAACACTACCAGACGTGGCTATACGATCACCAAACATACCTCAGCACTATCACCTTCAGTTGTTGACTTGGGCAACACTACCAGGCGTGGCTATACGATCACTAAACATACCTCAGCACTATCACCTTCAGTTGTTGACTTGAGCAACACTACCAGACGTGGCTATACGATCACTAAACATACCTCAGCACTATCACCTTCAGTTGTTGACTTGAGCAACACTACCAGACGTGGCTATACGATCACTAAACATACCTCAGCACTATCACCTTCAGTTGTTGACTTGAGTAACACTACCAGGCGTGGCTATACGATCACTAAACATACCTCAGCACCATCACCTTCAGTTGTTGACTTGAGCAACACTACCAGACCTGGCTATACGATCACTAAACATATCTCAGCACTATCACCTTCAGTTGTTGACTTGAGTAACACTACCAGGCGTGGCTATACGATCACTAAACATACCTCAGCACCATCACCTTCAGTTGTTGACTTGAGCAACACTACCAGGCGTGGCTATACGATCACCAAACATATATCAGCACTATCACCTTCAGTTGTTGACTTGAATAACACTACCAGACGTGGCTATACGATCACCAAACATACCTCAGCACTATCACCTTCAGTTGTTGACTTGGGCAACACTACCAGGCGTGGCTATACGATCACTAAACATACCTCAGCACTATCACCTTCAGTTGTTGACTTGAGCAACACTACCAGACGTGGCTATACGATCACTAAACATACCTCAGCACTATCACCTTCAGTTGTTGACTTGAGCAACACTACCAGACGTGGCTATACGATCACTAAACATACCTCAGCACTATCACCTTCAGTTGTTGACTTGAGTAACACTACCAGGCGTGGCTATACGATCACTAAACATACCTCAGCACCATCACCTTCAGTTGTTGACTTGAGCAACACTACCAGACGTGGCTATACGATCACTAAACATATCTCAGCACTATCACCTTCAGTTGTTGACTTGAGTAACACTACCAGGCGTGGCTATACGATCACCAAACATATATCAGCACTATCACCTTCAGTTGTTGACTTGAGTAACACTACCAGGCGTGGCTATACGATCACTAAACATACCTCAGCACTAGCACCTTCAGTTGTTGACTTGAGTAACACTACCAGGCGTGGCTATACGATCACTAAACATACCTCAGCACTATCACCTTCAGTTGTTGACTTGAGTAACACTACCAGGCGTGGCTATACGATCACTAAACATACCTCAGCACCATCACCTTCAGTTGTTGACTTGAGTAACACTACCAGGCGTGGCTAGATCACCAAACCAGTCTACCTAAATACATCAATTTCTCTATTTGTTCTGAAAGCAAACCTTTTTACAAAAGATTCCTCTTTTATCTACATCATGCTAATTGGGCTGAACGTTAACGTTATTGCTTGCTTTCTTGTAAGTAGAGGGGAAATAAGGCTATACACTAGGCTAAAACGATAGTCAAATCCTTTAAAAGCTGGTCGCTATGTGATACAATCCAAATTCAATCTCTTTGTGTTGGCAGGAGTAAAACAAAAGAGACATGAAATGAATGAAGACTCCGTGATTGAGAAAATTATAGGTATTTTAAAATTGAAACTAATAACATGGAATATCTCGGAAATGGTTAACCCTAAAAAGAACGGTACATGATATAAATTGTGTGTTTTAAGAAATGTACATTTTTCGCGCAGTAAGGTTTTGTCTTCTCTTACGGTTTTCGTAATTTAAGTCATCCAGAATGAAGAGATCTTCAGAGGCTATGCTCAGAAATTTCAAAATACACATTGTCTTTGTCATGAACATATCTTAAGCATATGGTATTTCAATCAAAATCTTTAAAGCCATTTGTTTAGAAAATAATTTTTTTCAAAACTTCCTCCATATAATAATAATAATAATAATAATAATAATAATATCGCGTACAAGTTGCACATATGTTTGGAGTTATTTTGTACAAAAGTCTGTCACTGATCTGATCCGCTTTGAGCACGTTAGGACATGGTATCTGTCACATATATTGTCACTAGTACAGGTGTGGAATGCCTTATTCCTGCATACTTTGTGATGGTATCCATGTGCTGCCATCGATGTCGTGAAGTGTTGGAGCTTCTGGTTCGTGCCAGTCCAGTTCCGGTTTACCATGGCTTCTGTTGACTTCTGTTGACTAGAATTCTGGCCAGATGTCCTCCCTTTTCGTCGAACGTCTTCTTCCAGTTGGGGTCCAGGGAAGTCCAAGTCGTGTCCTGAGTTCTTCTATTAAGAAGGCTTCTCGTGATAGCAGGTAGACGAATCTCGATAGAATGAGCCTGGATACTCCCAGTGTAGCCTTCAGCTTTAACGGTCTCTAGGGTGCGGAAGTTTTTCGAGCGGAGTTTGTCCCATGTTAAGTCTAGTCCGTACGTAAGTATGGGTACTATTTTTGTGTTGAACAGTGCCAACTTCCATATAAAGGGTAGTTTGGGGAAGGCATGATTTTCTTGAAAACCTTCGCGTCGCATCCATAGCAGATGCTGAACTTAAATATCAATCTTTTCGTTTTTAAACTATGCTTAGACTTACCAGACGGAATTTGACGTATTCAAGAAGAAAGAATAGTGTTCCGTATTTCATGCTATTTTTTAGTTTACATTCTGAAATGCTCGCATCTTCATTCGGTGCATCGGTTGGTCACGTGGACATGCGTGGTGGTATTTATTTTTGTAACGCGCACAAACATGTACATAATAGATAGAGAAGGTATTGTATTCCATCAATACCATCATTTCATTGGAAATACATGTTTTCAGACCTCCTTAATCCAGAA
The DNA here is from genome assembly GCA_030762935.1 of Hymenopus coronatus. NCBI lineage: Eukaryota > Metazoa > Arthropoda > Insecta > Mantodea > Hymenopodidae > Hymenopus > Hymenopus coronatus. Next base: position 138,230,933 of record CM060888.1, on the reverse strand, counting down.
AAAACCGTTTTAGAAAAAATGTGTGTGTGTGTGTGTGTATGCAGGGTAGCTCAAAAACGAGAAGCCGGTAAATACCAAACAGGTATTTATCTTCCAAGGTTACGACACGATAGTTTCAAGAAAATCCCCCTCCCTCCAGCCACCAACTATAGTTTTTTTTTTTTTTTTAAATTTTTATTTTATAAAACGTGGCTAACGAATTTTATTAAAATACCACATTTTAAATATACTTTCATGAAAAACAAAATTAGAGCTGGAATTTTCAGAAAATCGCAACAGAAGACCTCTCTATTCTGGATAACTTTGAATAACTCGTAAACAGTAAAATATTGACAAAAACTTACCACACTAAAATTAAAATAAGATCTCATTAAAACACACAATTTATGTCATGTGCATTTATTGTAGAGTTAACTGTAACCGAGATATTCATTATTATTGGTTTCATTTTGAAAGTACTTAAATTTTTTTTACTTTCGTTTCCTTTTTTTTTTTTTTTTTTTTATTCCCGGGAATGCAAAAGAGAAACGAATCTCAATTATTTATATATTGCATTCCCTTTATTTACAATGGAGCAATTAATAAGATCATTTCTGTTTATCTCGATTAACATGACGTAGATAAAAGAATAATCTTTTAAAACAAAAATATGTCTGTAGAACAGCTAGAGAAAGTCATGTGAATGGAACACATCAGTCTTCTATTTATTTAACAAAATGGGGAAAACATAGTATTGGTGGTAAGATCCGTGAAACTAGTCACAAGAACTTGCAATCCTGAGGTTTTTCTTATACATCTATCCTCATTCAGCAACGTAGTGTTCCTCTAAGGAGAATAGAACAATCTTTTAAAGAAAGATAGTAATGAAAAACAATCTGTTACAGCCAATGAACCCGCAATGAATTATCACAAAATAAACCAAAATCTTAGTTATACGAGGCGCACGCGCGCGCGCGCGCACACACACACATACAGACACACGGAGCTTTTCTAAAAATGCTATTTTAGACGTAAGGGACACATTTCTGGTGGAACTTAAGACATCGAAATTTTGGGTGAGTAGTTAAGATAGAGGAACCCGGCGCAGTGGGCCAATGCGTATGGGAGAGAGAGGGAATTCAGGGAGGCATGCTAGGAGGTGAGAACCTAACCTAAGTTTCGAATAATGTTTTCCAATCTATTGGGTATGCTTTTCAAGGGCGTTGGCATTATTTTACAGTTATTTTTGTTTTCTCAGAATTTTGACATGTTTTAACTTTTTTTTAAGCATTTTCCTATGTTTGAGGACCTTTTTTTATTTTATTTTGCAGTGTTTTGTTGGTTTTTATTGTTGTTGTATTTTGGGGATGCTTGTAGATCATTTGAACACTTTTGAAAGTTTTTGAATGATAGGACAGTTTTTTGTTGCTTTCAATGACTTGCCATTTGGAGGATGTTTAGGACTCTAGGATAGCTAGTTTCAGAGTATGCATCAGGCAGTTTATTTCTTTTACAGCTCATGTCACGCCATTTTGAGGATATTTGGGGTTCTTAAGCAGGTTTCAATACGCTTTTCCAGACTTTTTTTGCTGATATTTTACGATATTTTGCTGTGTTTTTAATTATTTTTACTACTTTTATAGGCATTTTAGTATATTTTGGGGACTATTTTTCTGTGTCCGTAGTGCTTTCACTTCATTTGTTGAGAATTTTAAAGGATATTTTAGTGTTAGCACATTGTTTCTAATGCTTTTAATGACATTCCATGCCATTTGGAGGGTGTTTAGGACAGCTAAGTTCAGGGTATTCATCAGACATTATAGCACTTTTTCCACTAATGTCGTGACATGTTAAGTGATGCAATAAGCACTTTCGAGCGCTTTTAAAGACATTACACGTCATTTTTAGAGTAGTTGGAATTATAGGATAGTTTCGGGGTATGCACCGAACATTTCAGCTCTCTACCAGTCCTTTCGAACCATTTTGAGAATATTTAGGGCTCTAAAACAGGTACTCAGTTCTTTTAGACGTTTTGCACATATTTAAATATTTTGAGGGTTTTCAAATGATTTTAATACTTTTACAGTCATTTTAGTCACATTTGAGACTATTTTTCAATGCATTTTTATGACATTTTAAGGTGATTATAGCGTTGTCACTGTTATTTTAGAATGTTTTTAATGAACATGTGGAGTGTGTTTAGGTCTGTAGAACAGCTAGTTTCTGTTAACTCTTTTTTCCAATTCGTTTCACGGTATTTTGGGGGTATTTAGGGCTCTTATACAAACATGTTAGGCTTTTTAAGACGTTTTTTCTCATATTTTACAGTATTTTCGAAGGTATTTTGCACTTTTGCATACATTTTAGCACATTTTGATACTGTTTTACTGTGGGTTTACAGTGTTTTGTCGTGTTTTACGTCCCCTTACGTATCATGTATATAATTTTTAAGGTATATAGATACATGGATTAGGTCTTAAGCCCTATTGCAATAGGCAGTTAAGCACACTTTGAACATATTTTTGGAACTTCTCTTAAGGAATTTGAGCAGTGGTGAAGGTATATTAGAGGTTTTATAACATTTAGGAGTGCTTTGAAGGTATTCAGGATATGCATCAGATATTTAGCTCTTTTCCAGTCACTCTGAGTCATGTTGAGGGTATAGAGAGCTCTAAAACAGACATTTTAACGCTTTTCAGACATTTTGCTCACATTTTACAGTATTTTGCAGTGTTTTATAACGGATTTTTCCACTTCTACATTCATTTCTAGTTCTTTTCAGACCAATTTGTAGTATTTTTGCAGTGTTTTGTAGTGCTTTGTCGTCTTACAAATAATTTATGACTTTTAAGATATTCAGAGCTATAGTGCAGTTTTAAGTCCTCAGAAAATACATATTTGAATCCACTTTTTAAGGCCTCTTTTTAAGGACTTTGTGACAGCGCTAACGATATATTGTGGATATTTTAGGATGTTTAGGAGCACTAGATCTATTTGAAGGTGATGAACTGTTCTTGCTGCCTTGTAACCCCTTTTCTTATGCTGGCATTTTATACTAGCTTTATGTCTTTTCTACAACAATTTTCAAAACGCTGAAATCCTTTCATCCACGTTTTTGTTTTGTGTGGAGTAGCACATGTGGCTTTTAGGAAAATTATATGTATCTAAATGTTCAAGAAATCTAGTTTGTTGAGATATATGTCAGCTGTTGTGACTCGATGGATGAAGGAGTCCGTATCCATGTACATAAGCTTCAAGTTTTCGACCCCGTAATACAGCCCATCATATTGGTATGAGTATATGAGGATTTTTGAGGTATCCAGTACGCCCATTCCGATGTATATGGGCTTGTTGAATATTATCTGCTGTGATGTCATATGAACAGCTGCTATGTTAGGTCCATTCTTCTATCAATGAACGTAGCCTTAGCAATTAGCTTTTCTCGTTGGTCACAAGGCGTATATCCACTCAATTTCGTATATTCTCCATGGTTTTCTCTTGTTAAAAATCTTATATAGATGCTCTTCAAGGTCATTTTTAATCTGTTGCAGTAGCGTGTTAATAAACACTATGCAAGGTGTTTTAACCAACATGGTTGTTGAAATTGTAGCAAGCAATGGATTTTTGTTAATCGTAGCCCATATGAGAGTGCCTGTTTTAACGTTATGAAATGTACAACTTCTTCTTGCTTCCAAGCTGTGCAATTAGCTTCTTTACACTTGATTTCTTAGGTTTCACACACTCAGGCAAGAATGTAAAATCCTCCATAAGGCAGTGGATGCTGCTTAGCCCATCTATATTGGTTATTGGCGTCTTCGAATGGGATAAATTGAGTTGGTTTATCCTGAACGAACTCCTCCATGTAGGCATACCGATGAGAAATCTGACATAATCCTTCCCTTATGCTAGATTCCAGCATGAGAAGCTGATCATAATTCAATCATAATTCTAGCGTCCCAGGTAAGCCTTGGAGATGTAAAATGATGAGCAGGGTCAACTATATGAGTATTCAATGTTTACTTATAAAAGGTCAGGTTAAGTACGACTGTATTCTCCCAAATTTCAAATAATAAATTTCTCCCATGCGTTTTTAGCATATTCGTAGTCTTGGTCATTGAGTATAGAACGCTTCTTTTGGAGGCAAGCATGTTTCTTTCAAAACATACCATGACGTGATGCAATCGTAAGGAAATTAAATATTTCTCTGCGTGTTACCAAACCCATCTTCTCGTCTCCAAAGTATTTACTCGTCTCAGAAAACGATGTTAAGGTTTTTATTACTTTATCCAAGTTTGAACTGAGGAAACCGTATGTGTCCACAAACCTGAGCTTAATATCTTCAACCTGTTTTGACAATGTAATATAGCCATTTTTTTTTAATCAGCTCCTCTCTTTCACTTATACAACCTAGCGCTTTAACGATGAAATGAGAATCATATCCGCTTACGTTAAGCATGAAGACAGGGATATAATCAGCTCCTCTCTTTCACTTATACAACCCAGCGCTTTAACGATGAAATGAGAACCATATCCACTTACGTTAAGCATGAAGACAGGGATATAATCAGCTCCTCTCTTTCACTTATACAACCTAGCGCTTTAACGATGAAATGAGAACCATATCCACTTACGTTAAGCATGAAGACAGGGATATAATCAGCTCCTCTCTTTCACTTGTACAACCTAGCGCTTTAACGATGAAATGAGAACCATATCCGCTTACGTTAAGCATGAAGACAGGGATATAATCACCTCCTCTCTTTCAGTTATACAACCTACTAGCGCTTTAACGATGAAATGAGAATCATATCCGCTTACGTTAAGCATGAAGACAGGGATATAATTCGCTCTTTTGCAGGCTAGATTGCACTTATTATGAAGGCTTCATCGATATTCGCCAATCAAATAATTATGATCCGAACCTTCCAGTTCTCATCTGTTAGGTTCAGAGGTTTAGCAGATTTGTTTAAACTGCTAATCTTCATTGCAAGCGATATTAAATAATAATGCATAAACTTCTCAGCAGGGGGTAATGGGGAGATCAGTCAGAGTTGCTCAACATATGACGTTGGTTTAACTTAAACAGCGAAACTCCAAGGAGAATGCTTCTGATAGGGTATTGTACAGCTAGCTTCTGGATTAGATGCACACGAGCAATACGAACAGAGAATATTCTCATATACGGGAGTTTCAGATCCTTGCCACATTTTTAAACTGAACGATCGGGATTTCCTTTGTGAACATAACTACCCTATATGTTATATCCGATAGTATGCTGCCTACAGATAGAAGCACGTTCCTGCAATTTTTCCACTCCACTCCGTCAATATCGATCATCAAAATGAGTGAAGCATCCTTTACAGGTGTACACTCATCCTTTATAATTTCTCTTTTGTTCTCATATAGGCTTCTCAAAGTTCTTAATGTGTACATAGTGACGCGTTCCATTTGCCCCTATTTATTTCAGCATCATGGACCATTCCAAAGTTTTCAATGCTTTCTGTTCAAGTTAACTCATGTATTTAATGTATTTTCGTTGCTTTAATAAGGTAAATAGCGCATAACACACATGCTTTGTTTATTTTAATATATTTTATACGTTAATAAACTTTTATCAGAATAAATTCATGAATTTTAATTTAAATAAGGATTAAGCATGAGAAATTAAAAGACCGTCGCTAGCATTCCCATTCATTTCTCCTTGTTATTTATCATAACCGTTCGACAGGTTAATGCATTTGTAAACCTTTCGCCCTAAAACCAGTTTTCATGTTTTAACCTTAGGCATATTCCTCTCAGCCTCATATATCGCTGCTTAATAGAACCTCTAAAAAGTTAGTTTACAGCCTGTCTATTCTCGTACCAATACCTCCTTAGGCACCCGCTCATCCCATTGTAAAGGTAATATTAAGAACAACTCTATTCGCTTGCAACACTAGTACAGGACACCAGTGCTCCCATAAAAAGCAACATAATTTTAATCATACCACCTTTTCATAAAGATTAAAAAATGAAATATAATTAGGATCGTGATTTATCCTCAATTCTCTTAAAAAGCATAACCGTATCTCAATAAACTCTTCAGTAAAATTCAAATTGCTTCGTCACAATTAAATAACTCTATTAGCCCTAAAATATCTAAGCCATCATGAGCACCTATGTCATCACATAAAAGAAACATAAAGAGAGAAAAGCGAAAAGAAGGAAATAAACCACAGCTTATATCAATCACATATACCCTTAGGCAAGCATCACACCCCATCGGTTCAAGTATTATTTAATTTCGTACTATGTTCTCTTAAGTTTTCGGTGCTCAAAGTCTAGACCGCGAGGATCAGGATGTTGTATATAGCTAATTGAACACGTTAAAATGCATTTAGATACTCGTTCCAAAGGTTATTTGGCTTCTAAAACTATAATGCATAAGCCCTCCCGTGAAAGGACGGGAATCGAGCCGCTGTTCTTTTAAAGAGTTATTAGCTGGTTTAATATCCCAATAATTCCTCTTCATGTGTAAATTTATTTAAGCTATATCACGTTCTCAGTTTCGAAGCTATAAAAGCGTACCCTTCATTGATTCGAACCACTATTTTATTTGTTTTGATATCCAACGCGGCACCCGTTTCCGTTTTATTCGATCTCCTTAAGACCAAAGTCGATCGAAGCAGGTCTACTAGGCTAAGAAGTACTCACAATCTTGAATGGACGAGACAAACGCATCAATATCCACTTTTTCCGTTAATGTATGCTTCATAGTTGAGGATTACGCCCAAATCTTAAAACATCCTCGAAAGTTATAGAATCGAACCAAGGTCCTGCAATCATAATTTACTCTAGTAACTGTTGTTCGTGTACTAATAACTGTGTTCAAACCTTTTTCCCCTCTCGTTAGGGTTGCCGTTCCTGAGATAATATTGTTTAAACCTTTCGTTCGAACCCCTAACATTCAGGTACATCTATATATATATTTAAAACATTGTACATAAGAGCATATATTGAATAAGGTTTACTCGATGTCTTAAATTTAAATTAGTATAGCCTCTGTAACAAACTAAAGTTTAATACATCGACCTAGAATCGAACAGAGACCTCCTCTAGGTTAAAAAGAATATATAATTTCAATTTGGTATACTAATTATATCAATATTGCACGCCTCATGAGTCAGGATTGAGCCGAAAACTTAAAAGTCATCAAAAGTTATGGTTTCGAATCTGGGCCCTATGATTACAAGTAAAATTATACTTTTATCTGATGTTGTGTACTAATAACTGCTATAACGTTTTTGCCGCATCTTGATAGGACTAACCGTTTCTGAGATGATCTCGAAAGCCAGAACATAAAATAAACGTGCAAATACAGTTTATTTGTAGTCCTTAAACAAGTTTGGGCACTTAAATATCGTAAGTATAACAAGACCGCTGTCGCAGAGCCCTTAAAAAGAACGCTACAAAACATTCTAGGTGGTTGAAATACCTATTGCCTGAGGACTTAATACTGCTCTATAGTTCTGAGTCCCTTAAAGTCATAAATGATCTGTACGAAGACCGAGAGCACTACAAAACACTGCGAAACAGTCTCAAAACGTGATAAAATGACTGTAAAAGTGTTAAAACCATTAAAAATACTGTAAAATACTAGAAAATATGACTAAAACGACTGAAAAAGTATTAAAATGCCTGTTCTAGAGTCCCAAAGACTCTCCAAATGACATGGAATGTCATTAAAAGTCTCCTAAACAACCGTGCTATTGTGTCCTCAAAGTGCACCCCAAATACATGTAAAGCACTTCAAAGCAAAACAAAAATAGTTTTAAAAGGTGCTAAAATGCATGTAAAGTGTTGAGACTCATTAGAAAATGCTGTAAAATACTGATTAAGTTCTTAAAAGGCAAAAATATATTTAGAGTTGTAATATCCTCAAAGTGGTATGGAATGCAATTAAAACCACCCAGATTTACCGGCTCCAACGCTCAAACTGTCTTCAAAATGTTGCAGAATACATGGAAAGTCACTTCAAACTAAAAATAGACCCAAGATATGCTAAAAGTACCGTAAAGTTGTTAAAATCATTAGAAACCCCTTAAAATAATATAAATATGAGTAAAACGTCTAAAAAGAGTAAATACTGTTTTAGAGCACTAAATGTCCTGAAAATGGCTCCAAGTGATGCAGAAAAGAGCTGAAATGTTCGATGCATACCCTGAAACTATTTGTCCTATATTTCCAAATACCATCAAAAAATGACGTTTCATGTCCTTAAAAGCGCTGGAAAGTGCTTATTGCATCACTTAAACTGCCTGATTCATATCTGGAAATTAGCTGTCCTAGAGTCCTAAACATCCTCCAAATGACATGAAATGCAATTGAAGGTATTCGAAACAACTGTCCTTTCACTTTCAAAAGTAACGACTTTCAAAAGTGTTAGAAATGATCTGAAAGCACAAAAAAAAAAAACAGCAACAAAACACTGTAAAATAATAAACAAAAAGGTGCTCAAACATCACCCACAATACATAGGAAAGCGCCAACAAAGCAGTTAAAACAAATTCTGGGAAAACATTAAAAATGACTGTAAAGGACACCCAATAGATCGGAAAATACATCCATTACTCGAAAGTTGGTTAGGTTCTCACCTGCTCGTAGCATGTCTCTCCCATGTATACGCATTGGCTCCCAGCGCCAGAACCCTACCTTAACTACTCGGGTGGAATACAATATCTTCTTTACGTATCTACTATGTATATACTACGTGTAGAAAAGATAAAGCTAATAGTGATTCATTTTATTTTCGCGTAGACACTTGTTTTAATCACTATCATCGAAAAAATAATATGCAGACTCCAATTTGTGATTTCAAACTTATTCCTACCGCACTTGTATCATAATATGCAATTAAAGATCTGATTGGTTCCATTCGCATGACTTTCTCTACTTGCTCTGTAAACAAACTTCTTACAAAAGATTATTCTTCTGTCTACTTCATTTTAATCAAGATAAACATTAGCAGAAATTGTCCCTTGTACATAGCAGGAAATTAGAAAATACGATAGGCTAAAACTAATCCAATATTTTAATAGCTATCGCTATGAGATGGTCATTAAAATGCGTTTCTCTGCATGACCAATAGTAAAACAAAATAAGCAGGATCGACTTCCTATAACAGAAAAATATAAGTTTTTAAATTGAAACTAATAACAAATAATATCTCGGAGATGGTTTGCTTTACAAACAAACAAACAAAAATTGTGGGACTTAAATTGTGTGTTTTTACGAGATCTAAGTTGTTGAAATAGTAAGTTTCTGCTGATCTCTTACGGTTTACCAGTTATAAAAAGCCGTTCAGAATGAAGAGGCTATTCCCAGGAAATTCAAAATATAAAAAAAACTTCATGGGACAACGGCACGAAGTCGGGCCAAGGCCTACCGCCCAACCGCTGCGTCCCCCATCTCTACCCATTAGAGCTGTCATAGGTGGGGTGCAGTACTGGAGGGGGGCAGTGGTTAGCGCCCCGAGTCCGTCCCGGCGGTTTAATGCGTTATATGCAGCCTAGAGCTGCTACTTTTAAATTCATGGTAGGTATACATTTTGTTTATCATGTAAATATCTTTACTAAACGGTATTTTAATGAAAATTGGCGGAACCATTTTTAGAAAATCAAAATTTGTACATAGAAAGGATATTCGGTGTTCGGAGATTTTGTTGAAAATCTTTCATGTCGCATAAATTTGGAAGATGCTGAACTTAAATATGAAGTAGAGTATTTAACCGATTTCCGTTTTTAGCTTTGCTATTCACACACCCATACATCACATACGGACGCAACGTGCACATTTTGGTAATGTTTTTCTTATACAGGGAACCTGATTACAAACACTTACTTCACTATCTCGGCATCGAAATTTTGGGTGGAATACAATACTTTCTCTACCTGTTATGTACATAGTACCTCTATGTGAAGAAAGTAAAACTAACAATGATTAATCCTATTTTCGCGGTGGCTATTCACTATTGTCGAAGAAATAATATGCAGACTTCATTTCGTATTTTCAAGCGTATTCCTAACACACCTATAGCGAACGCAATATGTTATTTAGTATGGACACGCGTTTGAAAGTGCAGCTGAAACATCTCAACTTGGTGAGAGTATATGGCGGAGATGGCAACTGAAGAAGACTTGCAAGAAGACATGCAGACTGACTCATTTGGACAGCTCTGAAGGGCCTCTCTCTTGTTGACGGATGCTCTCCTTCCTTTCAATTTGTGTACTGCACTTTAGTATGCGTGCGTGAGCTCAGACAAAAGACCAGACGAATCCTATTTACAAGAGATCCAAGTGGCCAACCCCTCCCTCACCCACACCTATTTCTATTCTGTCTGAGTTAGCAGTTATCAAGTGGCTCTGCACAATATCACCACCCTCTCCACTTCCCTCTTCCTTGCGGCTTTTCATCCCCTTTGCATCAGCTTTTTAAACCTCCATCTATACTGCCAACACCGAAAGACTGTACTCAGACTGTTCTTCTTTTTTCTCTTTCTTTCTTTTTCTTTCTTCGACGCTAGCTTTCCTCTTCTGTAAGACTTTTGCGAATCTCGAATCACAGAAGACGGTTTTCAGCGAATTTCCAATACGCTTTGGTACAGTTTCTCTTAGGCGGCGCCGTGGCAGAGTGGTTAGACCGTTCGCCTCCCACCTTCGCGGCCCGGGTTCAATCCCAAAGGCCGAAACGGCGTCTGGGCGGGTTTTCTTCGGATCCTCCCGTTTCCCCCGCCACTCGTTCCACCAATTGTTCCATCATCAACTTTCCTATCAACCATTTCGCTTTCATTTCTTATCACTCAAGTCCTCACTGTCATGCCTACCTACAGGCCGACCACTTGTTTCAGGTTCCACATTCTGTGGCTACACGCCATTGGCCCATAGGCACCCCCTAGAGGCGTGTCAGTCCTACATACGGGGAGGGTAAGCCAACTACGCAACAGTTTCTTTTAAAATACTTGGACTATGATTCTTAAATTAAAGAGTTTTTTGACTTACAATAAATATAAACTCTATATACCTCAATGACGACTTATAAACTGAGATTCAAGTTCTTATGGAGTTTGTAAGTCGCCATTGAGTAATAACATCTCAAAATAACTTGAGAACTCCTTGTAATTTATCGGGAAAAACATGAGCCAGTTGGACAATTTAGTGCCTTTCAGGCATGTTGACGTGGTAGTTCAGTGGTCAGATCAACTGGAAGGAAACCTGGAGATCCATGGCTCAAATCCCGGCTAGACATTGAATTTTTCAGTCTGAACCTACCTCTCCAAGGTAGAAGAATTGCCCGTCTGAGTAGTGTGGTCGTAGCGTGTTCAACAGATGGCGGGTTCGAATCTAACTTAGGGTAAATTACCCGGATAAAGATTTTTGGAGCTTCGTGGAGCTGGAAATCATTTGAACATCATTTCACCAACTTTATTCATCGTCCGATATCGTCAACAAGCTTAAAGAACAATCTTAATAAGAATGATAATGATAATAATGATGATAATAATAATAATAATAATAATAATAATAATAGTTCACATAAATTATCTGATTTAAAAATCGGGAATCAGTTTTACATCTTTAAACTGTAAATAATCCTATTTACTTTTAACTATTTCAGTAAAAAACTTTTACTCCCTTCCGCAATAATTCGTTTTGCTACTTCCCCTACCAGTTACATAGTAGGGAGAGAATGTTACAAAAAATTACAACAAAAATTTGATGTAGAAATTTTGCCGGAAATTATGTTTTGAAATACCCTGATTCCAAAATAACATTTTTGTAAAAAGATCCGCATGTGTGTGTGTGTCTATGGACAGCATGACTCAAAAACTTACAGTCCGTTAAATACCAAATTTAGTATTTAAGTTCAGCATTTTTCAAGGATGAGACACGACGATTTTCAAGATAATCTCATCACAAACTACCCGTTACATCCAAAAGTGTTTATTTTCTCAAAAATAGCTCTGACGATTTTGATTAAAAATATAAATAAAATATATGTTTCAAATTTTCCAGAAATGGCATCTGAAGCCCCGTCATTCTGGATGATTTTTGCATCACTGAAAAACTATAAGAACTCGTTAAGGCACAGACTCTATCTTAGACTTTTCTTTTTTGTTTTTTGTAGTTAAACCATTTCCTAGACTCCCTTTCACTGACGTAAATTTTCTAATACTTATTACCTTTCTCAGACGGGAAGTTAACATTCGTTTTACTTTCTCTATACGTACTATGTACAAAGTGTATAGAGAAGGTATTGTATTGCACCCAAAATTCGATAACGAGATTTCACCGGAATTTGATGTTTTGAGACTCCCTGAATCACCCCCAAAAGAGCACTAAAAAGTTTCCAAATATATGATTTTATCAGAAATGATGTAATAATTTTGTACAAATACCATACAGGCTATCAAAATATTTATGCGAGAAGAGTCCTAGAAGTCCTCTTCATTCGTAAATAATTTTGTATAACTGTAAAAGCATAGACAAAACCGTATTAAAGAATCAGTTTAAATCTCTAAACACCTTATTCCAGATAAATGTTTGTGCCATCAGGTATTTAAGATATCTCGTCATTATTGGTTTTAATGGTTCAAACCCTTGTCATTCGTTTAAAGTGATGTCGATGTTCAGATGTTTCTTGCGATATCATAATAGGGTATGGAATTTTAAGCTCTGTTTAGGGCGTTCAATTCTATAAAAAATTGACTGTAGCTATTCCTTTGTATCAATAGCAAAATATATATTATAAGTATTTCTGAAAGGTTTATTTCGTTTATCATGAAATAGTCAGAAAAATAAGCTTTCGTAAGATTAGTTTGTAGAAGCCATATAATAAATATGTATTATATAGGCTAGAAAAAGGCACTAGAGTATTACAGATATTTTACTTTGAAACCTTATGAAGGACTTGTACACAATTTCTTTAAACGGATAATTAAAATTAAAATAATTAACTAATACAAAGATAGTTGGTCGCAAGGTAATTATTACAACTATGTTCCATTAAAATGTGTTTCTCTACCTATTCTGCAACAAACTATGCTTACATGCTTATTCTGCTCTTCACTTCATGCAATTCGAGATAAACGTTAGCATAAATGGTTTTATTGAGAGCAAACAGAATACACAAGGTTAAATGGTTTTATTGAGAGCAAACAGAATACACAAGGTTAAATGGTTTTATTGACAGCAAACAGAATACACAAGGTTAAATGGTTTTATTGAGAGCAAACAGAATACACAAGGTTAAATGGTTTTATTGAGAGCAAACAGAATACACAAGGTTAAAGCGATAGTCAAATATTTTAAAAGCTGATCACTATGTAATTGAAATCCTCTTTTATTTGCATGGTCAAGATGGAAAAAAGTGAATATCGACTTCACTTTAACCTATGTTACTCCCTTACTTCGTTTCTACTTACAAGGGAGCAGGTAATAACTATTTCTGCTATTTTTTCTCGATTAGCATGAATTAAATAGAATCATGAGTTTTCTAACAATAATTTGTTGCAGAGATGTAGAGAAAGTCATGTGAATGGAACACATCAGAGTTCTTCTTTTCTTTTGTGCTCAATTAAATTGTCCCAAGCTATCTTGATGCTATCTTGATATTGATCCACTTGTAATATTACTGTTGATAGTTGTAAGTAATATAACTCAAGCACCCATAGAAGTAAACATTGGCCAAGTGATGTTTTGTAGTAAGGGATATGAGCAGTTTTTAAATATTCATATGTGCGTATTATATAATCTAAAGCAAGGATTCATGTAGATTTTGGAGGTTGTAAAATAACAAGATTTTGCCAGGTCGTATAGAGATAAGATAAGGGGAATTCTCGTATACTGCTATTATCACGGCACTAAAAGTAGGAATGAGGTACAGACAACAGTTCCTGGCTCGAAGACCCGTCCCACTTCTGGGAGGGCGATGATTGGCTCATCCAACCTAGCAGCTCTTTAGTGTACACGGAAAAGATCCGCGTGGCATCCCAAACTTAGACATGAGAAGGTTGCCGAATTAATTGAAAATGAAGCAAAGGTAACTTCGTAGATGAGGAAAAAAAAAAAAAAAGAACTTCCGAGCAGAAAAAAACTCAAAACCCAAGGTCAGAGTAGGTGGTCGACGTGAACGGAGCACGTGACCTTTCTAATGCGATTATCACACACTACCTCGGAGCTAGCTCCTCCGGTCTGTTCCTGTAGTATAATAAAAAGAACCTTTAGAAAAAGGCCCAACCACATGTGCGTATGTATGTGTGTGTTTGTTTAATTGTATGTGTCTCTCTGTACATTTGTGAGTAGTACAACTCGAAAATAAAAAATCGGTTAAATACCAAACTAATTTATTAATAAGATTTATTGAACACATTGAGTACATACAGTTAATACAGTGGTATAATGATCATTAGATATGATATTCTTCTGCTTAGACAGTCAATGAGTGAGTCTATGATTGGCATAAGAGTATATGATATTGTGCACAGAGTCGATGTATATAATTCCAACGCCAGATGGTGTCCTCTCGACGCAAACCTTGTGATGGAATCCTTGAGCCGCGGTTCTCGTGTATATGTGTCGTAACTCGAAGTTAGGTTTTTTCCTTTCTTCGGTGTTCCTGGCTGGAGTTAGAAAGAAATCGGGGCTTATGTCCTCTTTCATCCCTGCTCCTGATGTGGGCTTCATATGCGGGTGAAGACCGTGGCTCTGTCTATTCTCGTGAAGTAGTCTGCGTCCGTCAGCAGGTATATTATCCTCGTTTGGGTAGATTTCGGATACTTGGAGGGCTCTCTTGAGGAAGGATTCTTTTACTGCCTTGAGTCTCCTGAGATTCGCTACAGTTAAGTATACTCACATTTTGCAATTGGAGTTATTTTGATGTGAAATAACGTAATGCTGTCTCAAGAGAGTTTCAGAACTTCTTTATGTCCAACATGGCCTTTATTGCAGCCGAGATCTTTTTCTATGAGCATAGAGAGGGTTTTGCCTGTTACTTGCAGTGTGAGTCCCAGGTATTTATAAGAATTTTATTGACAATTTCCAACTTGTCGCTGCCACACAGGAATACGTCAGTTTTGGAGATATTTCCTCCTCTTCTGAACTTCATGATCTTGGCTGTATTTATGTCTATGCCGTTTCTTTTTGACCATCCATGTAATCTGTCAAGCCCTAGTTGTAGGTCTCTCTATTGCTAGAAATTATAACCATATCGTCCGCCTATAGGAACATATGTATGTCTTCTGCTACCTCTCGTATTACATCGTGTGTCAGCAAATTAAACATCGGACTGAGAGGGTCCCCTTGGAGGACTTCATTTGTCTGGGTAATGAATCTGGAGTGGTGTACGTAGTCGCTGTCAGTAGATTGAAACTCGGGATGTTTTCTATTTACTGAAATTCTGGATTTTCTTCTCTATTACTGTTGCGTAATTTCTTCACCAGAATGCACCTGTCGACTCCGTCGGATGCTTTCGCGTAGTCGATCAAGACTGCATAGATATAACCTTCTAGTGTGTTATTTGCATCCCTTATGATGTCTAGAACCTTGCCGATCGCTTGACCTTCCAGTCATGAACCCAAATCAAACTTGATATATAAGTTCAAAATATTAAATGCTTCAGAAGCAATTATCAACAAAAAACGTTTGCGTATATAAGAAAATCCCAAAACTCTTTAGCCAATTTTGATAATTCCTTCACCATTTCTGATAGATACGAATATCTCTAACTTAATTGTTATGAATTACCACAACTTAAAAAGAATAGTGGCTATCTTAACACTTGCAAGTGTTTACATAAGAGGTTAAAGATGCGGAAGGTGTAGTTTTTGAAAGCTTTAAGGTAACTTTTATTTTCATTAAATTCTATTTTACAAATGTACACATTTTTCTAGACAGATTAAGGAGATTTATCTACATAAGAGATTTAAAATGAGGATAGCACATAGCTTTTGCCAAATTCTAAAACCCATACATATAAAGTCTTGTCAAAGCGATGCCAAAAATAATGCCTGATAAAGCTAAGTAAATCAAAATGGAAATTGAAAATAAATAAGTTCTAAAATGTCACAAAGTCATTATATTCGCAATAAAGACTGACAAATGTCATGGGCTCAGTTGGTAGAGCAGCCTCCAACTGTGAGTTGGTCCGAGGTTCTATTTTCACCTGGCGATGATCATTTCTTTAGCCAAGAGTTTGGAAGTATCCATGATTACAACTTTCCGTGTGAAAGAAAAACAACAACAAAGCTTGAGTGTTTAAATCTGAAACAAATAACAAGGAACATCTCAGAAATGGACAATTCACTGAAAACAACGTGTAGGTATGACATAAATTGTAGTGATATACATATCTGTACAGTAATTGTTTACGGTTTACCAGTTACGCAAATTTCATTCAGAATAAAGCAGTCCGGGCAAATTCAAGCTACATTTTATTTGCCAATGTACGGTATTTTAATAAACATAATTACAGCCATTTTTGAGAAAATCAAAATTTTCCAAATATTTTCAACGTAAAGGGTAGTTTGGGGTGGGGGGAGTTTTCTCAAAATCTTCGAGTCGCATCAATAGAAGATACTAAACTTAAATACCAAGTTTGGTATTTTAGCGACTTTTCGTTTTTGAGTTATTGTGTTCACAGGAACACGGACACGCTGACACACACACACGTGCGCGCGCGGACCTTTTCCTGATTTTTTTTTATACAGAGGACTCTAAAACGTCTATTTTCGGTGAAATCTCGGTATCGAACTTTTGGGTGGAACGCAATACCTTCTCTATACCCTGTGTACATGATACGTGTAGAGAAAGTAAAAATCAGAGGTGTTCCATTCACATGACTTTCACTATTTATTCTACAACGAACTATTCTTAGACAAGTTTTTCCTCAATCTACTTCATGCTATCAAGATGAACAACAGCAGAATTGTTTTGTTACTTAACTTCCATTAAATAAAAGAGAAACAAAGCTATACACTAGGCTAACGCGAGAGTAAAATATTTTAAAAAGTGGTCACTATGTGATGAATTTGAATTTCCCTTTTTTTTCAATGACTAGAATGAAAAAGTGAATAACTTCTTCCTATTTGAGAAAAGTCTAATCATTTGAAATTTTAAAACCAATAACAAGGAATATCTGGGAAATGATTAGCTCCACAGAAATGTCAATGACATAAATTGTGTGTTTTAACAAGATCTACACATTCTTGTGTAGTAAGTTTTCGTGTATTTTTATAGCTTACCAGTTATGCAAAAGTCACCCACAATAAATAGCGCTTCAGAAGTTATTTCCTGAAAATTCAATATATGTATTTTATTTTTATTTTCTCTATATTTCTATGAATATAGTGGGTAGAGTAGGCATTGTACGCCATGTCCTTTTTTCAATGTAAATATAAAATGTTTTGAGGTCCTCTGAGTCCGAAAAAATCATTTTTAGAAACATGTCCGTGCGTGTGAGTGTGCGTGTGTGTGTGTCTGTAGACAGCATAGCTCAAAGACCGTTGAACACCAAACTTGATATTTAAGTCATATATCTTCCAAAAATGCGACACGAATATTTTCAAGAAAATTATCCCACCGTAAACTACCCTTTACATGGAAAAGTTTAGGTATTGTTTTTCTCAAAAATGGCTCTAAGGATTTTGATTAAAATACTGTATATTAAAGATATTTAGATGGAAAATAAACTATATTTAGAATTTTCTGTGAATAACCTTTAAACACCTCTGTATTCTGCATAAGTTTTGCATAACGACTAAACAGTAAGAAACAGACAAAAGCTTACGACACAAAAAACGTAGTCATTAAATCACATAATTTATGTCATATACGTTTTTATGTAGATGACCATTTCTGAGATATTCATTGTTATTTGTTTTATTTTGAGACCGTTAAGTATCTTCTCTAATAAAACTATTGTTAGTTATTAATTATTTAGCACTGATTAACTAAAGATTACCAATGCTTATTAAAGTATGTATTTAACACAGTAAATTCAGCTGGGAGAAGACATAGAAAGCCTACGCCAAGAGAGTAGAATGGCGTGAGAAGTTCTTTACTAGAAAGGTTTCTTTTGTCCAGACACGTACGACCGGGTCACGCCGGGGGTAAACCTTAAAACTCGGAAGTCAGTAATTTTCCATTGTACAACCCGTGTCACGTGAGTGTTGCAGTGCACCCTGGGTTGAGAAAACTGAATTTTGGGTAATATTTACCCAATTGCGCGGCCTTTCTGTCCAACCAGAAAGAAGCCGTCATGACGGCATTTTTAGTATATAAAGAGCCCAAAAAGGCACATCGGGGCTATCTGCTAACTGCTGTCTGCTGTCTGTTACTGTTCGTCGCTGAATGACGCTGTCATGCTGATCTTGTAATACTGTCATGCCGTCGGTTGTCAGTCTGAACGCCACTTCTTCGCACAAAGATAACCACGGTAGCTTGTAACGAAAGTTTAGTAGTTTCCAGCGCTCTAAGTGTATTTATTGTTAGTGACGTGTGTTAAATTATATTGTATAAAGCAGAATCGAAGAAGAAGAAGTAAATATGGTTACGTGTAATCACAAGTATTAAAGTTCCTAACAAGTGTTTAAGTTAGCAGAATTGTAAAGCAAAGTGCTTATCTCGCATCTCCTAATAAGAAATAAACTCCAGGAAAGTTACGCAGGTCTTCATTATTATAAGATCACTGCCTGAACTACCCCCATTAGCTGCACCACCATCGTGCAGACTGGGTAACGCCGAGGCAAATTCACCGGTAGTAGATTCACATCACCAGGTACGTGGGTCTACTCATTGGTAGTAGAGTGAGTCTTGCCAACGTCACCAATCTGGGCTCGAAGCCGAGAACTCAGCATCTGGTGCTTTGAATGTGGTGATCAGGAGAATACCCACAACAATAAGGCCACCGCATACGGCACACAACCCAACGTATAAGTATACCGCAATTTTTAAGGTACTTATATTTTTCTCAAACGGGAAGTGACGCTTTGCTTCATCTCTCTTGTTTTACTGCAGGCCATGCCGAACTTCATTTGTTTCACACAAGGCCAGCTTTTAAAAGATTTGACTATCCACATAGCCTTATGTCCCTTCTACTTACAAGGAAGCAAGTAATAAGAAAATTTTTGCTAGAGTTTACCTTGATTAGCATGTCGTAGATCAAAGAATAATCTTTTAAATGGAAAGTTGTTTGTGTAACAGCTAGAGAAAGTCATGTGAATGGAACACGTCAGATTCTTACTTATTCTACACCTACTGTGTACATACATAGTGTTTAGAGAAGGTATTCGATCCCGAGATTTTTCTGAAAATACATGTTTTGAGACCCCCTGAATAAAAAAAAACATTTTGAGAAAAAGCTGTAATCTCTGTCCGATATTTATATGACATATAAGCCGTATATCTTGACTTTTCAGGGAACAGAGACTGAAGAGCTGTTTATTCTGGATGAATTTTGCATAATTGTTAAACAATAAGACAGAGAACAAAACCTACTGCACAAAACATGTATATCATCTTAAAACACACAATTTATACCAAATACATATTTTCGTGGATTTAACAGCTTTCGAGATATTCCTTGTTATTGGTTACAGTTAAAATACTTAACTTTTCTCATACGGGGACTTCAATGCCATTGCAACTAGCTGTTGCTTTAGCCTAGTGTGCTCCCTTATTTCCCTTTTACTTTTAAGGAACTAAGTAATACCAAACTTGATATTTAAGTTCAGTATCTTTTAAGGATACGACACAAAGATTTTAAAAAAAAAAATTCTCCCACCCCCAACTACACTTTACATAGAAAAAAGCAGATACTTTTGGTTTTCTAAAAAATGGCTCTAACGATTTTGATTGAAATCTCTTATATTTAAGATATTTACATGACAATAAAAATTTATATCTTGAATTTTCTCGGAATAGCCTCCGGTGACCTCTTTATTGTGGACCAAATTTTCCGATATGTAAACTGATAAACCGTTAGAGATAGATAAAAGTTACTGAACAAAAATGTAGATCTCCATAAAACACATAATTCCAGGCCACACAAAGAAACATATTTCAATCCCATAGTAACTACATTTTAAATATTTGACTGTCGGCTTAGCCTAGTGCATTTCAGTATTTCTCTTCTATTTATAAGGAACTAAGTAAGTATACCATTTCTGACAATGTTTATCTCGATTAGCATGTAGAAAGAAGAATAAGCTTATTAACGATAATTTGTTATAGCCATGTAGAGAGAGTAGGCATACGTATGGCGCACATCAGATTTTTAGAAAAAAAGATCGAGTCTGGGGACAGCATAGCTCAAAGTCAAGAAAGCCGTTAAATACTAAGCTCGGTATTTATGTATAGTATTATCTAAGTTTGCGATACAAAGATTTTCAAGAAAATCTCACCTCCAAAAACTGTCCTTTACAAGGAATTTGATAATTTTGTTTTTGTTTTTGGCTCTAATAATTTAGATTAAAATAGCGTATATTTAAGATATTTACAACAACACAAATAAAATATGTATATATATATATATATATATATATATATATATATATAATTTTCTGAAAATAGTCCCTAAAGATGAGTTTTGTGAAAATTTACATAGTGGTTATTAAATGAGAGTTAGACAAAAATGTACTACACAACAACGGTAGATCTCATTAAAAATCATAATATATGCCACATACGTAAAGTTCACAGTTTTCGAGATATTCCTTATTATTGGGTTTCAATTTTAAACTTCCTATCTTTTCTCAATCGACTCCATGCAAAGCGAACCGAACCTCAATTGTTTCACATAACGACCAGATTTTAAAAGATTTGACTGTCGCTTTAACGGGATGTGTTAACTCATTTCCCTTCTGCTTACAGGGAAGCTAATAAGACCAATTCTGCTAATGTTTATCTCGATTAGCATGATAGAATAATAATCTTTAGCAAGAATAGTTTTAATTGGAACAGCTAGAGAAAGTTATGTGAATTAACAGTCAGATTTTTTATAAAAGTATGTTTAACAAATAATACTTTAATCAAAATCGTTTACTACATTCTTGATCGAATCAAAAGTTTCAATAAACTTTCTATATGAAGGTTAGTAGGGTGGAAAATTTACTTCAAAATCTTTGGGTCGCATCCTTGAAAGCATGTATGGTATTTAACGAACTTTTCGTCTTTTAGTTTTGCTGTTCTCAGACACACACACACACACACACACACACACACACACACACACACACATAAACACGTGCGGAAAATTTTCTGTTTTATGTTGTTTATGTGTGTGTGTGTTTTTTCTTTTTTTTTTTAGGTAACCTCAAGATGACATAACGTAACTCTATGGCACGACAGTCCACAGGGGACCTAGGCCAACCGCCCGGCCGCTGCATCTCCCATCTCGGCCCAAAGGCGTCATGAATGGGATGCAATACTGGAGGGTCCTCTCGATCTATCTCCTCAATGGGTTCCCCCCCCCCCAATGGGACCTCACGAGGCTTGAGTGCACCTCTGACCAGGTATCCCAGCGGGGGAGAATTCCCCACGCCGGTACCTGGAAATCGAACCTAGGTCTCGCGCTTATCAAGCAGCCGCGCTACAACCGCACGAAATAGACGACCCTGAACATATCCGGTGAAATTTGGACATAAAATTTTATGTCGGAATGCAACACCTTCTCTACCTACTTTGTTTATAATGTATGTGATAGAGGAAACAAAAGTCCTGGATATTCACATTCAACGGTGTGGAATTCCAAATGGGTGGCATTAAAATGAAAATCACTTAATTTAAAATTTGTTGCAATTGTCTTACAATCCTTTGAGTTTTCTTAAGTTTCACAAATAAGTTGACGATTAATATTTACAATATGAAATCACAAAGATACATTTACAATATATTATCTAACATTTATTCATTTGCGACTTTGCCTACATTTTTTCAAGGACAGAGGACTGAAACGCTGCCACAGAAAATTCATTCCATTCTTTAATGGTTCTATTAACAAAAGAGAACTTTTCTAGCTCGGTTCTGTACCTTCTACTCTTAATTTTAAACAAATGACCTTATGGGTGTAATATGTTAGGTTCTCTAATCCGTCCACCAATGCATTGACACTAACATACCTTTAAATAATGTGCAATTCCTTTGCTTACGCCTGACTTTCAACGGCTCTCATTTAATCTCCTCTCCTTTTGTTGACCCAAAATATTTATCCCTTTCTGCTAATTTTATAGACCTTCTCTGAATCTTTTCTAACAGTTCAATTTAATGAACTTTATACAGGTCCCAACACGATGCTCCATATTCCCTAATCGGCCGGACTAAGGAATTGTAGGCAATAAGGTGACATGGAAGGGAACGCTGGAAAGGAAATCGTGGGAACCAAGAAAACTCCCGTGGTCAAATGGGAGTCACACACGCTACCGCAGCTCTAAGAACACATAATATGTACTCTAAGATCTAAAAGTTTTAATTTTCTTGGATTAATTGTTTTCTCACACAAACCGTGTGTAGGACAGGAGTTGGATAGGTAGAGTCAGACTCGGATCCCCCGATCGCTAGTCGGTTGCTCCACCACTGAGCTACCATGGCAACATACCGGCATAGCATTGAATTTCTCAATTTACTCGCATGTTTCCCGGTAAACCACAAGGTGTTCCCAAATTATGTTGAGATGACAATCCCAATGGCGACTTACAATGTACTTTAGACTCAGGATTCATAATATAGCCAACTATTATGGTCAATTTATATTGAAATAATTGTTTTTTCACATAAGCCGGGTGTAGGACAAGAGTTGGATAGGAATTTTCTTGTTTTACATAAACTTTTAACTGAACTCTCAAGAGGGATGTGTTGCCCCTATACTCACTCTCCCGCCACTCAGTTTTGAAGGCCCAATGAAGGAAGTACTTAGTGCAAGTGCAGGACGGCTGAACAATGTGGTGTAGCGTTACCTTCCTTTTAAAAAGAATTAGCAGTGCACGTGTCAGAACCGCGTTTCACAGCGACAAAGGCAGGACTAGCAGCAGGGTAACTGCTCAAGTTAGGCTTCTTGTCAATTATTCACCACCTTCAAGCAGTGATTTGTTGCTTCTTGAAGGTAGCAGCGCATAGTACTGTGGTGTACCTGAAATAATTAAAATTACAGGCCAGGTTTCTCAGGCGACGTCATCTGCCGAGCGACCATACGATTTTATCTTCCATTCTTCATGCTTTTAACGGGGAAAAAAAAAAAAGCTGGTGTGTTCCATTTCTCTACATCTCTGCAACATATTATTGGTAGAAATCTTATGCTTCTATTTACTTCACACTAGTCGAGCAAAAATTAGCAGAAAAATAAAGGAGTACCATAGGTTAAAGTGATAGCCAAACTCTGGATGCTAAGTGACTGAAGTTCCTTTGTTTGTATTGACAGGAGTTGACAAATTCCTGTATGAGAAAATTATGTTTTTCGAAGCTGAAAGCAATAACAAGAAATATCTCAAAAACGATCAACTGCACGAAAAAAATGTGTATTACAAAAATTGTGTGTTTTAACGTGTTCTACATTTTTTATATGGTAAGTTATTGTCCATTTCTTACGGTTTAGCAGTTATGCAAAATTCCGTAAAATTCGTCCAGAATAAAGTAGTCTTCAGACAATTCAAGAAAATACAGTATATACATTTTATTTATCAGTTAATACACGATATTTTAATCAGAATCGTTAGAGCCGTTTTTGAGGAAATCAAAATTTTCGAAAAAAAAGTTCCATTTAAAGAGTATTTGGGGGTGGGTGGACTTTCTTGAAAATTTTCGTGTCACATCCTTGAAAAATACCAAACCTAAATACCAAATTTGGTTTTTAACGGAGTTTTCGTTTTTGAGCTATGCTGCCCATAGACACACACATATACACACTGACAGACACACACATGGACATTTTTCTAAACATTATTTTTTTATTCAGGGGGTCTCAAAACATATATTACCGGTAAAATCTGGGTATCGAATTTTTGGGTGCAATATAATACCTTCTCTATACACTATGTAATAGTACGTGTAGAGAAAGTAAAAATATATCATATATGTATAAACTAAATACAATTAGAGAAAAAAATTACAATCTGTTCCATTAACGTGACCTTCACGACCCATTCTTCAATTAAATATTATAAAAAAGCTTATATTGACTTTGTCTTCTTCTTACACAGTAAGACGTATTCCACTCAAACATTCGATGTCAAGATTTCATTGAAATGCACATTTTAGGGTCCCTTAAATCCAAAAGAGGCATTTTTTGAGAAAGGTCTGCGCGCGCGCGCGCGCGTGTGTGTGTGTGTGTGTGTGAACGCATAACTCAAAAACGAAAATTTGGTTAAATAACAATGTTTCAAGGCTGCGTAACGAATATTTTAAAGAAAACCCAAGCTATGATTTAAATGGAAATATTGAAGAAAACTTTGATTTTCTCAAACATTACTAATGATTTTGATTCAAATACCGTGCATTAAAGATATTTGCATGACAAATAAAATTCATTACCTATTAAATTTTCTGAAGCAGCCACTGAAGTCTTGGCTTTTATATAGCTGATAAACCATAAGATATAGACAAAAACTTACTAGACAAAAATTATAGATCCCGTCAAAACACACAAAATAGATTTTCGTTGTGGAGATAACCGTTTCAGAGGTATTTCTTGTTATTGGTTTAAGTTTTTCAAAACATATTTTTCTCAATTGTGAAATAGTTATTCATATTTTGTCATCTAAGACAGGCCAAGGGAACGGAATTTCAATACCATTACATAGAGACCAATTTTTAAAAGATTAGAATATCGCTTTGGCTTACTGTATCTTCTTATTTCTTCTATACAAAGAAAGAATATAATAATCAAACAGTTTCTGCTGATGCTTATATTGATAAGCAAACGTAGATTAAAAAATAAGCTTTTGAAAGAATATTTTGTTGCAGCTTAGTAGAGAAGGTTGTAATGGAGCATATCAGATTTTTTTACTTCATGTTAGTGGAAATAAACATTATCAGAAATGGTGTTGTTACATCTTTACTTGTAGCTGCAGCAGTTTAGATGAATATACGCTTAAGTGTAAACCAATCGTTTAAGGGACCTTATGCATGTGATAGCTCTGAAATTAGTTCACTTTGCATGTCCAGGAAAATTACGAATAGTAAATTTCGAGTTCAGAAAGTATTTATTTGAAAATTCAGACCAATGGTATAGAATATTTCAGAAATAGTAAATACCACAAAAATGTATATGAATAATTCCTCTGCTTTAAAGAGGTGTGTGTTTTTGTCACAACATTTGACTATATACTTATATCATGTTGTCTATATCTTCAGGTTTACCAATCATGTAAAAGACATTTGGAAGGAAGAGGACTATTCCCGAACATTCAAGAAACCTACATTGTTAGTCGGCATTAGGGTACGATGTCTCAGAATATTTTGAGATCTGACTGTGGTTTACCAAAAAAAAAAAAACAAAAAAAAACGCAAGAATGGCAGGAATGGCAACTCAGTGGCTAGGGCAACTGAACCGAAACTTGAAGTTCCATTGTTCAAACCCCGGCTGTGGTATTGAATTTTCCAGTCTAATTCTACGTTTCCAATTCCTGCCCTACACATGGCTAGTTGGGAAGAAACACTTGGTTGCTAAATAGTTTGTCACAAAACTCTCTTAACATACTATTTTAATCAAAATCGTTAACAAAAAGTTTGGGGAAAGTTTCTTGTGAATCTTCTGGCAATATCTGTAGAAGATACAGCCTATCAAATTTGTTATTGATACACATATATGCAAATAGACACACGCTCGGATGGATCTTCATCTCTAAAGCATTTTGGGGTTCCGGTGAAATCAGTGGAATACAATATTCCTTACTAAGAGTGAGTACGCAATAGAGAGAATAAAATATTATAAAGCAAGAATAAAAGACGTTTGTGAGTGAGTTTCTCGAACGTGATAATCAAGAAGGTATTTTTCGCGAATAGCACAATTTTTCGAATAGTGTCACAGAGTGTTGTAAATCGCGGCTAGAGCAGTTTCCAGTTGCGAAGACGGACAAAACTTGAAACGGTCTATCAAAGCTGCAGCAATTACTAAGTCGTCAGTTACTCGAGAAACGGGAAGGAAATATTCAGAGCATTGACAGCGCTGCGGGTGACCCTAACAAGGGAGCTCTGCTGTCCATACTTGAAAGAGTACGCGTGTAAAATGTGTATATGAATACTTGTTTGTCGTTTTCAAGGCACAAAAGGCTGGTAGAGAGAGTTTAACCTTGTGCATTGTTGGATGAGCTATAAGAGACTGTATAATAGTTCCACAGTAAAATTTCTAACGGGAGATGTAAATGGCTTGGCGGGCTATGATAAATAATTACTGAATAAACAAAACGTGTTTAAATTCACGGGAGTTACAGGTCGCTGGCCAGTTCTTGACGAATGGCATTTTTAAATGAGAGGTTAGATGCGAGTTACTTACTCACCCACGTTTCCTGGCAGTCAGATGTGTACGTTATTCTCATGTTTCTCTGCTGCAATACTACAGCCACTACAAAGCCAATATAACGCTTACAATTTTCAAGTTTAGCTATACTTTACTTAGTTATATTGTTTTTACTTTCTCTACGTGTACTATGTACATAGTGTATAGAGCAGGAATTGCACTCCACCCAAAAATTCGATACCAAGATTTCACCGGAAATATACGTTTTATGGTCCCCTGTCTCCAAAAAAGAAAGCATTTTCACAAAACTGTCCGTGTGTGTGTGTCCGTGTGTCTGTGAACACGATAATTCAAAAACGAAAAGTCGGTAAAATACCAAACTTCGTATTTAAGTTAAGTATATTCCAGGGATATGACATGAAGATTTTGAGAAAAAAAAAAAACCCACCCCAAACTACCCTTTACATGGAACTTTTTTCGAAAATTTTAATTTTCTCAAAAATGGCTCTAACGATTTTGATTAAAATTTCGTATATTAAAGATATTTACCTGACAAATAAAATGTTTATTTTCTGGAATAGCCTCTGAAGACTACTTTGTTCTGAATGAATTTTACGGAATTTTGTAAAACTGCTAAACCATAAGACATAGAAAAAACTTACTGTACAAACAATATAGAGCACATTAAAACACACAATTTATGTTACATACAATTTTTCGTGGAGTTGATCGTTTTTTAGGTATTCGTTGTTTATGGTTTCACTTTTGAAAAACATACTTTTCTTATACAGGAATTTGTCAACTCGTGTCTATACAAACAAAAGAACTTCAGTCACATAGCAACTCCCTTTTTTCGCTTCTACTTACAAGGAAGCAAGTAATAAGACTATTTCTGCTAATTATTTTTCTCGATGAGCATGAAGTGAATATAGAAACATTAGCTTTTTAACAATAATTTGTTGCAGAGATGTAGAGAAAGTCATGTGAATATAACACATAAGATGTTTTGCTTTCTCTACACGTACTATGTACATAGTGTATAGAGAGGGTATTGCACTGCACCCAAAAATTCTATACTGTGATTTCACGGAAATATATGTTTTAGGGTCCCCTGTATCAAAAAAAAAAAAAAAAAAGCATTTTCACAAAAAAGTCCGTGTCTGTGAACACGATAACTCAAAAACGAAAAGTCAGTAAATTGCCAAACTTGGTATTTCATTTTAGAATCTTCCAGGGATGCGAAACGAAGATTTTCAGAAAAATCTCGCCACTCCAAACTACCCTTGACATGGAAGTTTTTTCGAAAGTTACGGTATTCTCAAAAACGACTCTAACGATTTTTATTAAAATATTATATATTATAGATATTTACCTGACAAATAAAATGTATATCTCAATTTTCTGGGAATAGCCTCTGAAGACTACTTTAATCTGGATGAATTTTACGGAACTTTGCATATCTGCTAAACCGTAAGAGACGGAGAAAAACTTACCACACAAAAAATATAGAGCGCTTTAAAACATACAACTTATGTTAAATGCATTTTTTCATGGAGTTGATCATTTTTAGATATTCCTTGTTTTTCGTTTCAGCTTTAAAAAATATAGTTTTCTCACACAGGACTTTGTCAACTCCTGTCCATACAAACAAAGGAACTTCAGTCACATAACAACCAGCTTTTAACTATTCCTTTAACCTATGGTACTCCCTTATTTCGCTTCTACTTACTAGGAAGCAAGTAATAAGACTATTTTTGCTATTTTTTAGATTAGCATTAAGTAAATAGAACAATAAGCTTTTAATAATACTTT
Source organism: Hymenopus coronatus (assembly GCA_030762935.1). Lineage (NCBI taxonomy): Eukaryota > Metazoa > Arthropoda > Insecta > Mantodea > Hymenopodidae > Hymenopus > Hymenopus coronatus. Next base: position 138,202,661 of record CM060888.1, on the reverse strand, counting down.
GTTGCAGAGATGTAGAGAAAGTATTGTGAATGAACACATCAGATTTTTATCTGTGGTTTCTACCGTTTTATGTTTTATCAGGGTGCTTATAACCAAGCTAGAAAGTCAATCATCATCATGAACATGATCGTCATAATAGTATTTAATTATTGTTGGTAACAACATTGTCCCTCGCAAATACTACCTCAGCAGACACATATAAACGCTGAATTAAATGGATGCAATGTTACCCAAAATAAGCCCGAAATCATAAAGATGAGAGCTAATCGATGTCTGTCTTATGAAAATAAGGAAACTCTAGGCAACTCCTCCAACCCAGACTCGAACTCGGGATGCCCGTATTAGAAAGTTAGACCTCCGCACTGGCCCTTGGTACTTGTAATGCAATCCTCGGGAGGAAGGGATAAGAGGTGAGACCCGAAAGGTGACGAGATCCTGGTGACAGAGTGCGAAAATTGGACACAGTGTCTGAAATTTCCAGTTCGAACCGCTCAAGCCAGTGGCCCCGCTGGAGTCTCCCTGTCTGAGCAGTTCGACTGCGACTACAGGAAAACCCCAACACGTCCAACACCTTTGTCTGGTCCTTCATCTCTGAACACAGATGATTATTGTAACAAATTTCTTTATTGACTTAAAAATTGGTTGCAATTTACTGCAGCAAATAATTCACTCGGCGCTTTGACAGGTAGAGAATTGATGGTTTTTTCCTACCACGCCTCGCGCAACTCTGCGTGCCAACCTCCAGTCACGATTCAGTACAATGCACTACACACATGGCTTGGAATTCTTCCTTTTTTATAGGTAGAACTTTTTGGAAGCTTTTCGAAGTTACTGGACGCTTCTAGAAGAATCGAGGCGTCTCTGGCAACCTCTTCCTGCAGAAGATATCACTGTCTTATTACGAAGGAACAGGAAATAAGGAAACAAGAATGTTATGATAGGAGGGGAATCACCCCAGGGTTAGCCTAGCACCCCGGAACCCGCAAAACCCCTGTTTAGAATTTGCCGAATGCAGACCTCACACGTTCCCGCTGAGCCATTTCACTCGACAGATACTCACATCATGCAGGTAGACTTAGCCAATCTGGGTTCCCTCAGCTGCCCAGGGTATTTTAACGCCTTTGTTCAATATTCCATCCATATTTATTATCTAGGAATAAACTAGAGGTGACTACGTAACTATGGCCGAGTGTCAAGTGTGCGTTTTATTAGGTGTACCTATGGAATCTATGTGGTTGTAAAATAATGTACAATAAATAAACAAATGTTTTAAAAGAATCTTTTAATCAAATTTTGTCATATTTGAGTATTTTAGGAGGGCTTTATGCTTAATCATTTCACTCACAAACCGATTCACTACCCCAAATGAAGGGTAAAAGCTAAATTGACATTTACAAATATGGCGGAAAATTCGCTTTTTAATCAATATGGATTTAGAGGAAATTCAGTAGATAAAGGGTATCAGTTAGACGTTTATTTATTAATTCAATCTAATATAGAATTTACTGATTGGTTATTAGTTTATTGGAATAATAAATTTACATGGTTCTTTAAGCTTAAATAGGTTTAATTGCTTAGTTTCATTTAAAGCAGTGGAGATCTTCCTCTTATTCTACAATGTTTCAATTCGAGAACAAATCTTACCTCGACAATGAAGGTCCTTCACTTAGTTCTGGCCTTGGCAACAGTGGTCCAAAAACAGTCGAAATATGTCATTGTAATAGAGTGGAAAAGACTACGTTGCTTCTTATCTAAACAGAAGAAAGAGCGCAGTTTTTTTTTTTGTTTTTTGTTTTTTCTTGTTTTTTTTTCTCGGGCCAAAACAGCGTCTGTTTTGTGAGTGCTTATGCGTGTTCAACCTCATTTATCCATTGTTCGCTTCACGGTTTCGTTTGGATTGCCCTGTAAAGCCTTCCTGTTGAGAATTTTTGCTGTTTTATTTTAAAGAGGCAAGAAGGGTGAATTCTGTTCTTATTTCTTGATTTCTAAATTAACCGCTTCTTCTACAGTCCTTCCTTCACCGTTCTTAATAACTCCATTTCCGGTGCTTGCACCTCTTTTCCCCTCCATTTTCTCTATCTCTTTTCCTTGCTGCTAGTTAGTACCTTACTTTTGTAGCTGGCTCAGAGAGATTCCTCTATCACTCGTCGAATTATGGACTTCTGTAACTTTTGTATATGATTCTTTTGTCTTCAACACTTTACAGCCTCAAAATCAAAGCCTCTTTATGCAGTAAATTATTCCGCCATGAAACTTACTTTATGAATAATTTCAGCTAAATTTCCTTTAGTTTTTACTTTGATGGCCGTGAATATTATGTAACTCTATGAACTTCATTTGTTAAGGTTTTCTATTAGAGCAGAGCTGTAAGGCAAGAACACCGTAAAACTTAACGGAATTCTTCTATATTTGCACCACTTTATTTGCTGTAAAATCTAAATGCAATGTATCTATAGCAATTAAAACGTTATAGTCGGACAACATTTTAAGAGTCAAACCGTTGTTAAGATGATCTGGCACAACTGTAAGTCATTATTGGTAGAAAGCATTGACCAACCGACTAGCGAGGAAAAAATAGCCCGAGGGGATACCGATCTCACCCAGCGTAGCTCCAGAAGCACTTTCGAGAGATAACGTGACTTTTCTGGAATTTTCTTTTTCCCGTCTTCAGAACATTATGGAACTCTGCGAAAATTTCCAGCGCATATACAATCCAGCGTGTTCGCGAGTTGGTGAGTGCGTTTCTGATGCAACATGAAGAGTGGTTCTACAAATGAATTTATAACGAAAGTTTTGACTGCTTCCAACAGGGATAAGAGAATATTTTGATCTATTATTGACGGAATCATTCGAAGATGAGAATGCCTCGCACGTAAATCATTACTCGGCTCCCGAAGAAAATGAAGTGTTAGGGAAAATTGAAGTAGATCACATCGTGAAGTGACTGACTGAACTAAGTAAAGATACAGTGAAAAGTGAACCTAAATGAAATAGCACTCAGAACTTGGTGAAGTGATAGTGGAAACTGGCAAAAAATAAATAAATAAAATAAAAAATAAAAGAACAAAAAAACAAATTATATTTTTCATAATGTGTTACCTTTTGATATGTTAATATAAAATGCTCACAGGCCTAATAGATTATACACGGCTACATAATGGCAAGCATTACATAAGCATAAAGACATTTTGTGCACGAAATTCATAATTTTAATCAATTTAATATCAAAGCATGTTATTAAATTAGAAATGCTTCTAAGTTATTGAAATAATTAATTTCCGCTGAGATATTTAATACCTTTTAACAAGTGCCCACAGTCTCTTAATCCATATTCCTGAGGCCCACCTGAAAACTTTCAAGCAATTAAGTTGTAAATCATGAACCAAAGAGCGTTCTGAATAGTGAAAAAACAGAAAAAAAGACTAATTTAGAAAAGTGGAGGTAAAGTTCTACGCAATGCTTTGGTGAGGCGCCAGTTAGACAGGCATTGTGTTTTTATAAATGTTGATATTAAAAACCAAGAATGAAAATACACGTTGTATACAGAAACAGCAAAAAAAAAAAAAAAAAAACGAGGGAAATTTTCATTACTTTTGTCATATTTCACAAATATATTGGCTAAAATAAATTCTGCTTCTTGCATTCAAAAGAACTGCTAAATCATTACATCTAAGTCCAATAGCTTTACAATGCACTGGAAAATGAGGAAAATTCCTTAATATATGAACAAATTGTCGCCGCTGCTGTGAAATATTGCAAAACAATATCTTGTGTATTACATTCAACACGGTTATCATAAACTGCTCATAAAATTTACTTCATGTTAATCGAGATAAACATCAGTAGAAATACTTTTAGTTACACAATGAGAATAGCGGTAAACAGTAGGCTTAAGAGCTGGTCACTATGTGATGGCTTTGAAACTCCGTTCACTTCGCTTGACCACGAGACAGAAATACTAATAACGATTTCCCATTTGAGAAAATTGAAATTGTTTTAAAATTGAAACCAATAACAAGGAATGTCTCAGAAATGGTTAACTCCACAAGAAACAAAGACATCGATTTGACATAAATTGTGTACTTTAACGAGATGTACATTTTTAGTGGTAAGTTTTTATTTATCTCTTACTTATTATGAAAGGTAATTAAGAATAAAGATGTTATTTCCAGAACTTTAAAATATGAATTTCAGTTGTCACGACAACAGCCAATGAATAAAACGCTCCGTACGAAAGATACTTGAGGAAGATTTTCTTGAGTCTTGGTGTCGCATCACAGCAAGATGCTCAACTTAAATACCAAGTTTGGAATTTAACCGACTTTTTGTTTGTGCTTTATGCTGTTCACAGTCACACGGATGCATATGCAACTCTCTTTTTTTTTGGGAGGGGGGGAGGGATTCGTGAGATCCTAAAACCTGTATTTCCGGTGAAATACCACTATTGGAATTTTTCGTGGAATATGTGCAATATCTTCTTAAATTGTATGTAGAAATTACGCTCCAAATCGTATTATGTTCACAGAATGTTGAATTAATGTGAATTAATTTCTGAAAGCTCATTTATCAATTAAAATGTAAGGTATTAGTTATGTGAATGGCTTCATAGTTTAGTGTAAATTCCAACATGAACAATTCACAAAGCGTTCATCGTGCAATTGCATCTAATGCGATAAATTTATGTGTCGAACTATTCAATCGGCTGGTCTCGACCGACCGATCTGGTAAGAGATAAACTAAGATAAGCAACACTCTCGCCCAGCACAAATACCGCAATATCGAGACACAACTAGAATATTCAGTGTTTTCTCATTGCCGGTCTCCAGAACGCTTCCAAAATTAGTGAAGGCTCTGTGGAAATAGCAGCTGGTGTATAAGCGAACGTTCTCGTCTGATGGAGCAAGAGCAAAAGACGTAAGGAAGTCAGTGAGTGATCGTTTCGGTACTACGAAAAGAGGGTATTCTTGACCATTGCTGAGACTAGTGAGAGCTAATTCTGAGAGATGAAGGATTGTGGGATCTCATCGAGTGAACCGTTTGGGAAAAGACGCTACGTCGTGCGCATTTTGTCATGCGGCGACGTCGTAGAAGAAAGTCAAGTGACAGTTAAACTAGGTCACGTTACGAAGAGACAATGAAAATGAGTAGGATGTAGTGAAATTGGAGTTAAAAACTGGAGGAAGTCACTATATAGGTACGTTCCTCGGAAAAATATGCTATGTTGTAAACATTGATCTTCTGTAATTCTTAAACCTATTCATCAAGCTTTATAAACAAATATGCAAATATATTTAAAGTGAGTTAAACAAAGATAAACAGCGCTCCCGTTCAGCATAAATTATCAATGATTTTGAGAGATAGTTTCTCTTCCCCCCGCTCCCTGAAGTTCAAGAAAGATCTGTTGAGTTAACGACCGGGAAAGTTAACGACCGGGAAAATGAATAACGCACCTGACATTAGCACTGTGTCACACTGTTGTCACGTTCATCACTCGCTGTCACCAATGTCCAATGCCTGCTCTCCCAAACTACAAAAAATCTGATATCTATACAATAATACACTGAAACATGCGCTGGTAAACTTACTTAAAACAATCAGCGTAATGCCTCTGCACACGTTATAATATGTATATTCTCTACAAATCATAATAACTGCAATTATAAAGCAGTACGTTAAAGCAGATACAAACAGAGGAATACAAGAATACTGCAACAAGAGTGGCATTTCTCCTGTAGCCGAGTTTATAATACGATTGAAGGAGATAGGGCGAGCCTCTTTCACACGTGGCTGTCATGTGGCCCTTTAGTGATGGAGTCGGCGGGTTAGCTAGTGTGTTTCTTCTGGTGCGACATAAAGTGGATTCGCCGAGAGAATAGTAGTGACCCGTACAGAGAGAGCGAGAGAGAGAGAGAGAGAGAGAGAGAGAGAGAGAGAGAGAGAGAGAAAGAGAGCTGTTTTCACGAAGATTTACTTCAAAGGTAGTGAAGCGTTAGTGATATTCAAGTGAAGTGCCATGCTAAGTTGAACTAGATTACATAAACGAAGAGACAATGAGAACTTGTGAACTGAGGTTAACAACTGATAAAGTTACAATATTATAGATATGGAAATTTAGACTTGCGTATATTTTAAGAGGAGCAGGTAACTGCTCTCCAGCACAGTCAGATGGCATGTTGAGATGTATATTAAGACTAGAACAACATTTGAGTAAAATTGACGCCTATCACAAGAGAGGCTAGGATGTCAGGGTGCCACTTATCTTGCCCTGTTGTTTTTCAACATATGACACATTGCATTGGCACCAGCCAATTTGGTTATGGTAGGAAGCTGCATCTATCATGTTCGTGAGACCAAACAGACAGAAGTCGACTACGTGGATAAAATCAAAGACCGACTTCAAGCTGTACGTGAGATGGCCCATTCAGATAACGACCGATCGGAGGAAGACCGCTTACGATCGGCGGACCAACAACCAGATTTACCAGCATGGTCCTACCAGGGTGCTGTTCCAAGCTTCAACAACCATGGCAAGGACAATGCCACGCAATGAACAGGTTTAATGATGTCTGGCGCATCCGGAGGCTGCTGCTACACCTGGATCGTGTAGTCAGCTTCGATAGTATTGGTCGTCGGGACGAACAGCCCTGCAGGATACGTGTCCTTGTGCATACACCTCTATATCTTTTCATCCTGAATTGTTGCACGTGCGCGGCTATAGCTCCACGCATTTTCCAATGTGTGTAATATTGTCACACCTGCGTGAAATTTACAAGTGCGATAATGTCATCCGCTCTTATATACAACGGAGGTATAAAAAGGGAGCCTCCAGGCCCACGGAGTTTAGGTTTGCACACAGAGCTCTACTAAGGATGCAGTTGAATTACCGCAGAAGTCGTCAACCGGGCACAAGCGTGGAAATGACGGACGAGAGATAAAAATTATGCTACTTTATTGTAATCAACAGAAATTGTAATAAAGAGGATTTGTTAATATATTTTTGTAAATGTTGTTCGTTTTTAAGATGTTGATGTAAAGGATGCCGGTCCCCATGGCCACGCTCGCTAAAGCGTCTCGCTTTGGTGCTTCGTGGGCAGGGGATCGTGGGTTCGAGTTCCGCCTTGGGCATGGATGTTATATGTTTGTAAAAGAAACAGTAAAACCAGTAATCAGTAAAACCTACGGGGGGAAATGTAAATAGGGATAAAAATAAAAAAAAAATAAAAAAGGAAAGAGGTTTTATTTGGAAAGCTGCATTAATCCCAAAGTATAGACTATGTTATTATTCTATTTTATCAAATCTAATTTGTGACCTGCAGAATCCTCCTTGGCCTTCCTTTAGAAATACTTTCGTTTTGATGTTCTTAAAATAGTATCTGTAAATTTCAGTCTTGTCACATGCAGCATGTTGATGTTTAATAAATTAATAAATAAGAGATAAATTATAATGTATAAAATTAAGTTTTAATTCATAAATTAAATAAAAGTCGTTTTATAGGAATACTGGTAGCATAAGAAGCATATGGCAGGATCAATTACCATACGCTTTTAAGGAAATTCCTACCATATTGTAAACTATAAGTACGTTTTACATATTTTCACAATATGTTTTAAAAATAAGCACTCAAACTTGGCACTTCTGTATTTATTCCCTCACTTCTGCTTAAACCGATAAAATCTTGTATGGAATAACTGTTTTTTTTTTTTTTTGTTTTTTTTTTTTTTTTTTTTTTTTTGCACATAGCCGTGGGAAGGACAAGAGTTGGATAGTAGAGTCAAACTGAAAAATTCAATGCCATACCCGGGATTTGAAATTGACCATAATAGTTGGTCATATTATGAATCCTGGGTCTAAAGTACTTACAGCATTGGAAGTGGCCATTGGGGTTGTCATCTCTAAGTAATTTGAGAACACCTTGTGGTTTACCGGGAAACATACGAGTCAGTTGAGAAATTCAATGCTATGCCTGCATGTTGCCATGGTAGCTCAGTGGCAGAGCAACCGGCTAGAGATCGGGAGATACGTGGCTCAAATTCCGGCTATGGCATTGAATTTTTCAGTCTGACTCTACCTATCCGATAAAATTTTATTTCATGCAATGAAAGAAATATCGCAAATATCTTCTATGAAGGAATGCAAAGTCTGCAACATTATGTGGAAAATAGGTTTTGCATTACATATTCTTGAACCCCATTCAAGCTCTTAGCTCGACAAGTTTCAGTTCACCTGTGTTTAGTCTGATATGATGTTCCTAATCAAATGAAGACTAAAATACGAGTACTTTGAAAGCGTTAACGGTAGCATTCAGACTACAATATTTGTTTTGTCTTTGTTTTAACAATAGATTTCTCTAGACATCCCGAACGGTGTGAATTTACAGAATAGTGCATGCTTGTGAGTGTGTATATCATTAAAGTACTCACTTAAGAGGCACTATACAATTAGAGAAATTAAAATCTTAAATGATAGGTCGTTTAATTTTGTATTTTTTTAAAGAAAAACCCAAATTTCTGTAAACCAAGCATGATTAACTTTAAGTTCTAATTTTAATAAAATAATGTATTTCGTTATCTTCCTGCAGTTGGTATGACAAATAAAGTTTTTTTATTTCTGTAATTTAAAGCTCCAACTTTGTATCCTCGAACCTCTGCATCATTCTTGTGTCAGACACTAGTTATTAATAAGATAATACATTCTTGTGTCAGACACTAGTTATTAATAAGATAATACATTCTTGTGTCAGACACTAGTTATTAATAAGATAATACATTTCTATTTTTCTTGGATTTTAGTTGTTTATTGCTATAATAATTTTAAATCCATATGTGAATTTTAAAAGTTTTTAAAGGTGCACAAGATTATTTCAATTTCTCGAAACACAAGGCATCACTGGCGTTATTAATAGTACGCTCTTTCAAATTATGAATATACACATTTTAACCTGTTTTTCGTCACTTTCCATAGTTTTACCATTTATTTGTATAATGTATTTATAACATTTTCCCAGATTATGACAGTGCATATATAATTGCTCATTTTCGCCATTGTAAGTCACTTTCTCTTTATGATATTTTTATCTATTTTTATCATCAATTTTTAACATCCGTCAAATTATGAAAATTCATTTTTTCGTTATTTCATTTCATTTTTTATTTATAAAATGTTTAATGTTAACACTTATTTTGTACTTTTTCTGTCTTTGATTTTCAGTTAGTCATTTTCTTATATTCACATAATATAGTAAAATTGTAAATACCGTTAATATTATTATTTTATATAAGGATTATCTTCAAACATTAGCAATTTCCATTAAATTGACTAATACAAGTAATTTTGTATATTTTATATTCACACTTCTAATTAAATGGTACAACCTGCTTATGAATTAATGCTGCAAACTAGGAATGAGACAAGTCAGTTTTTCTTGTGTCACATTGAGTGCATTCACAATGAATTTCGTCAAATCTAAGAACTCAAAAGAGTTAATGTTACAGTTTTGTAAGACTTGTTCCTTTGAGATTCTTAAAGTAAGAACTCAAAAATACTGATATTGATTTAATTTTCTGCATTAACTGACTATTATTCTTATATGTACACATGCACACACTTTGCCTACTTAATATAGCGTTTATATCTTTGTAGGAATTCATTCTGCACTAATTTTAATAAATCTCAGATTTAGATGCTATTTTGTGATTATTACGTCTTTGTTTTGAGTCTTAGACTAATGTTATAAGTAATTTTTCAACACCTTTTAGGTTTACAAGTTCCGGGACCCAACAGAAAGTGTATTTTCTCTGGCATATATAAAAATTGAATTAAATTAGAAAAAAAGTACCCAGTAAATATACATTTTCATAATAATACCGCAATGATACGAATTTATGTATCTATTTATAACGGCAATGTTTCAAGAATTAAAAGATGACATGCGCTTATTGTGCTCTAACTGGACAAACGCGGAGCTGATACCTCCATTTATGGATAAACGTCAAAGAAAACAAAGAAAAACAAAAACTAGTCCCTTTTGCTCCTTCCTGATATCAAATAACCCATAAGAAACACAGAAAGTTTTCGTATTAGAGCGCAAATGATATTCGCAAGTATTTCTTGTCAGTTTTGGAGATGCTGTTGCAACGAGTCAATTATTTTTACGACTATTTCATTTCAAAGAATGTGACTTGTTTTATACCTGCTATAAAGGAACGTTTGTAGGTAATATTTGAAGTAATTCTGATTTGTATTTAATGTTAAATTAGACTGAAGTTTAACTTGTAAACAGACAGTTTGAAACTCTTGCAATCTCAAAGGATTTGGGTGAGTTATGAAAGGTTACAAAGCCACCATAAAGCTCGAAGCTTGCTCGGTCTGCTGAGGTCTAGTAAGTATATTTTGCAGAGCAGGTTACGTGCGTATAAAAACGTCCAAGTTGGAAAGTCGACACAGGCCCCGGTTTGCCTTCATTTAGCTACTTACTTTTAATTACCTAGTCCAGTCCTTTTAAATGCAGTTTCCGTGTCATTTGCCTCTGTATGACATGACTTGGAATCTCCATTCCAGGGAGGGCAAACGGTGGAAATAACTACCGAATTAAAAGAGAGAATTCCCCTTCTCCTCCCCTTCTTCCCATTGTCATTAAAGTAATCTTTTCCTTTGCGCTTACGGTTTTTATTTCTGTGCACAAGAACGGTATATACATTTTTTCCCCTCCAGTTTCGTCTTCTCTCTTCCGAAAATGAATCCGATTATGCGTATGTAACGTATAACAAGGAGTAAGGAAAAGTTGTTGGCGAGTGAAAAATTGTCGTTTTTTTTCTGAAGGAGGAGAATATTTTCCCTCCTCCTCTCTTACCTTTTCTTCACGTTTCCCTCTTTCTTTGAAGGCGTTCCTCTGTCGGAGGAGAGGTTTTGCATAAAGAAAGTAGGACAGAAGCGGTTGCTAGTCCAAGGGTGAAGAAAGAAGAAGAAGAAGTGAATGAAATATGGCTGTCATAATAATTACGGGCAGAGGCGACTCCAAGAAGAGGGAATGGTAGAGGGAAAAACGGAATGAAAACTTTTATGATAAGGATCTCCTGGAGGATAGGAAGAGGCTGGAGAAACCCTTTTCATCTTCCTTTTTTTAAAATGGGAAGATGGCATTTCTCGAGATAACAAACATTGTCGCAATGATTCTCGACTCTTATTTCTCCAAGCTGGGTGTTTAGTGCACATGTCCTCCGTGTGGACGACGCAGCTCAAGTAAATGACAGATCCGTGACAAGATAACTTTACCGTCGCCAATTGCGGTTCTTACAATATACCACTGTAGCAAACATTCCCCCTAGATCATCAACCCAGGGGCGAATTCTCATATACACCGCAACTCAACTTTAGTGTTCAAAACGACTCGCAATAAACACGCAAAATAATCAGAATTTTTGTATGTCACTTTAACTAAATACGAAATAATCGCAAGTTTATGCGGTTAAATTGTGCGCGCATATCTATCTCACCGCAAGTTAAAATGATAACCATACCTATTCCCAACATTCTCAGCCAGCTAGGCAAGGCCAGCAATGGTGTGTGCGCGCGCATCTACTCCATCGCAAGATAAAGCGATGGACACGCATTCCCACTTTTCCGCCAGAGAGGCAAGGGGAAAGAAGCTTAGTTTCCAGCCGTTAGCTAAATTTTTACAATCGTTTTTAGTCTGTATTATTGTTGTTTTGCTTGTAAGTTTTAGTGAAAATGGCCGATGTAAGTGTTACTGTGGTTCTTGTGAATGTGCAGTAGAACGTGTGTTAAAGACTGCATTTCGGAATGAACAACTTAAAATAAAAAAACAACGGCAGGCCCACCAGGTCTGATTGCAAAATTTCAAGACAGAAAACTTGAAATAAAAAATAGTTTTAAACAGATGCATCTAGTTATGTCATTTGTATTTAAATCGCTTTAAGCGAAAACGCCTTAAATGAGAAGAGGGATGTTATAGACTAAGAAAAGCGATGATAAAAGGAGCGGTGTACTGACCACTCATACACACTCTTACTGCATCTTCTAAACCAGAACCGTTCTCTCCCTCTCTCTAAGAGCTTTGTCAATGATTGTCCTATTTGCAATGTAGTCATTTATAGAGCATCATTATATTGTAATATTACATATTCTTCTTCTTCTGCCTATCAAAGATTAAGTCTTTCGCCTCAATTCCATATTTTAACTGGCCTTTCTATGTCCCTCTTTCATATAGGTATATATTATAAGTCCATCTTTGGAATCCTTATTTCTTCCATTTTCTCCAGATGACCCTTCCATTTTTACTTTCTCTATACGTACTATGCAGGTACATAGTGTATAGAGAAGATATTGTATTGCACCCAAAAATTCGATACCGAGATTTCACCGGAAATATATGTTTTAGGGTCCCCTGTATCCAAAAAAAGCATTTTCAGAAAAAGGCCCGTGTGTGTATCCGTGTGTCTGTGAACACGATAACTCAAAAACGAAAATTCGGTAAAATACCAAACTTGATATTTAAGTTTGTATCTTCCAGGGATGCGACACGGAGATTTTGAGAAAAATACCCCCCACTCCAAACTATCCTTTACATAGAACTCTTTTTGAAATTGTTGATTTTGTCAAAAATGGCACTAACTATTTTGATTAAAATACCGTATATTAGAGATATTTACCTGACAAATTAAATGTATATCTTGAATTTTCTGGGAATAGCCTCTGAAGACTACGTTATTCTGAATGAATTTTACCATATTTTGCGTAACTGCTAAACCGTAAGAGATAGACAAAAACTTACCACACAAAAATGTAGAACACCTTAAAACACACATTTTATGTTATATACATTTTTTTGTGGAATTGGTCGTTTTTGAAATATACTTTGTTTTTGGTTTCCGCTTTAAAAAACGTACTTTACTCATACAGGAATTTGTGAACTCCTGTCTGTACAAACAAAGGAACTTCAGTCTCATAGCAGCCAGCTTTTGACTGTCACTTTAACCTATGCTACTCCCTTATTTCGCTTCTACTTACAAGGAAGCAAGTAATAAGACTTTTTCTGCTAATTTTTATTCGATTAGCATGAAGTAAATAGAAGCATAAGCTTTTTAACAATAATGTGTTGCAGAGATATAGAGCAAGTCATGTGAATGGAACAACATAGGATTTTTACAAAAATATTCAATTCTTGTCCAATTACTTCATTAGGAATCCTGTCCAGTTCAGTAAACCTTTAACTGATTGTAAACATTTAATTTCTGGAGCCTGTACACGACTGCTTTACCCTTTATCCTCATTACCCAGGATTCGCTGCCGTATAGTAAAACAGGTACAGCCATCTATCACTTTATAAAATTTCTTGTATTTCTTTTTAATTTTCTGCTTATTGTTCCACATGTATTCTAATATTTCTGTAATTTAATGTTTGTATCCTTATTCTGGTTAAAAGTGATATAGCTTCCTAAATAGTTGAAATGCTGAACTTAATCTAGGATCTGATCTTCAATGATTATTTTGCTTCTCACTGGGGATTTCTCATGGAATGTCAGTTTCTTCGATTTATTTATTGATATCTTGAAATAATACTCCTTTCCAATTATATTTAGAAGATTAATTAAGCTTTATAATTTAGATTTTTATTTTTAAAATTAAGTCTCTAATATCAAATAATTCATAAGCGCATTGATTACTGCCAACAGTCACTACAGCTCTAAATGTATACACTAGGAGGTGGAACATAAAGCTCTCACAACAGGAGCGCTCGCAGTTCTTCGCAAGTTACATCTCACTCGGAGAACGCATTTATGTTGCACCAAAAACGCTCTGCCTAACTCGCCAAATTACTCACTAGCCCGCTGCTGACATTTTCCATAGAACACTCTAGAACATTCTGGAGGTGGGAAGAGAGGAAACTCCCAGAGGAATCTGGTTATCTGTCAATTTCCCTTCTGGATTTACGCGGACATACCGCGTCTATGTATTTCTATTTATCTCCTAACTTACCAATGCCAACCTCTCGGGCGTAGTAATGTCCTTTGCCTTATAAAATGAATTGATTCGTTTGGAAGTATTTAATCACACAAATTCCATTCTAATTTATTGTAGCCTATGCAAATATCCGAAAATTACGAACCTGTTAATAGAGGAAATTAATTTTTAGATGTATTCTCTTCTTTTTGTGTTTTTGTTGTTCTGTCCATTCTCTTCGGCGTTCTTCCAATTTGCGTACGCTAATTACTACATAATGTCATCTAGTAATTAAGCTCTAGTACTTAGTAAACTGATAAAACAGTAACTCCATTTCCTTTTTCTAGTTTTCATCAAACAACACTGCTACTTCTTTTACGATTTTTTCTCTATGGTACCTCATTAAAGAACATGAAATGAGCAACTAATTGTTCCGTTCCTTTAAATGTTTTCTTAAATATAGCTTTATATTTTGAACAACACGCAACACCCTGTTGTGATACCTGTTGTCAGGACATAACTGCACTTCGGTATGCACAAGGGACTAGCAAGTTTAAAAACAGTGATGCTAATATCAGAAACACTTTTAAAAAGCTGATTTAATTAAAAACATTATCAAACTATTACATAAGAATATGACCAAGAACTCTCTCGCATTCTACCTCGCAGACACGTCACAGCAATAATGAAAAACGTGGCCCTTGTCTGCTTGTAACGGCTGAACAGAACAACAACAACAAGCTCTAACTTTACACCTGTCGTTATAAAACAGCCAATGTTTTACTCGCTTATACTGCTCACTCTTTCATTATTTACATTTTCATTAAAATTTCAGGTATCGTGGAAAACTATGGTAACTATTTCAACGTTATACGAAGTTAAAAGTTAGTAAGATACTCATAATAAATCTTAGCTGAAAGTTAGATTTGCTGCTAAATAACACACATGTGTAACGAATACCTAATGTGGCTGCGTGTGGCGCTGGGTAGCGAAACTTTGAAATGTATGATATAACCTACATAACCCATCTATTTAGAAAACCGAATATAACATCATTTTATTTAACTTATTTGAAAGGACAGTTAAAATGATGTAGAAGTATAAAAAAGAAATCCTACTGCTTAATTATTGAGTTTTGCGAAACGTGTAACTCGTATAGCAATTTTATAACGAGAGAAACTTTGTGTTTATGCATGTATTATGTAAGTATATATAGAGGTATATATTGCGTGTATATACTTATATGTGCATACATCTATTATATATGTACGAGGATGTACGAAGGTCCGCTGATAAGTGCCGGGCCTCACACAGTTATGGCGCCACTAGGCTAGTTAGACGGCAGCATCGCATAATTTAACTCTAGACTAGCTTGTATCCATAGTTACAGTTCAATAGCTTGATTATTTTTCGTTTGACAGCATTTTAAACAAGACAACTTTAGAGTTTTTACGAAAATTGAAGATTTGGAAAAACGAGCAGTGGTTAAATACTTCCATTTGAAAGGCTTAACGCCTAAAGAAATAAAGGAGGTAATGGACAGTACATTGAAAGACTCTGCTCTTTCATTAAAAGTTGGGTTGCTGAGTTTAAAATGGGACGTACGAGCACTAGTGATGAGCCTTGCTCTGGACGCCTGTAGAAGTGACAACTCCAGAGATCATTGAACAAATTCATCGTTTAGCACCGGAAGACCGCAGATTAAAGTTGTTTGAGACAGCGGAGACTGTAAACATATCAAAAGAACGTTCAGGTAATATTTTAAGTAATGTTTCGGGCTTTCACAAGGTCTGTGCAAGATGATTGCCGCGTTTGTTAGCACCTGATCAAAAGTTGCAAAGAAAAACTATTTCTGTTAAGAATGTGGAGCTCTACCGTAAAATATCCAATGAATTTTTGAGACGACTTATTACCATGGATGAAACTTGGATACATCACTACACTCTAGAAAGCAAATCACAGTCAAAACGGTGGATTGCGCCAGGTGAACCAACTCCAAAAAGGCTAAGTCAATTTTGTCAGCTAACAAGGTTATGACCAGTGTTTTCTGGGATGCACAGGGAATTATTTTTATTGATTAATTGGAAAATGGTAAAGGTATCACTGGTGACTACCACGCAAACTTACTCTAACGTTTGAGTGATGAGGTAAAAAGAAAAGGACCTCATTTTGAAAAAAAAAAAAAAAAAAAATGTGTGCGAATTAAAGCTGAAATTGCTAAACATCCATCCTATTCGCCAGATATAGCACCCTAACTTTAAAGAATTTCTTGGAGGGCGAAGATGTTACAGCAACGAGGAGGTCCTTGATGCGGTAAACAGCTATTTTGAGAACCTTGATAAATCGCACCACAGAGATGGTTTAATTAAATTAGATTACCGACATGACAAATGTATTATAGCCTTTTCGGAGATTATGTTGAGAAACAAAGCAAAATAAATAAATAAATGCTGTTGTCATTGAGAGGCAACGGGATTTATCAGTCGACCCTATTTGTATGTATTTACTATAATCTCAAAAACAAGTCAGAAATTTTGATAATTCCTGAAAATCCATCTTATTTTTGGTGTGCATTTACTTTCAATTAATACACTACTAAAGGATTAAAAAGATTTACGTCGCTGGTGGATCCCTGGAAATAGAAAAGAATATACCTTTAAGATTTTGACATTGGATTAGAACATAGATGTTACTCCACAGAAAATATATGTAAAATAAGACAAATTCAGCACCTTTTTTTAGCAAAATGAATACATTTATTCCACACGATGAATGGATGGATGGACGATGGATGGACGTAGGAATCGAGCGGAGGGACGGACCAGCGGGCAAAACTAACGATTTAGTAAATAAAAGATAAGACCCCGCAAGTCTAAGAGAAGCATAAGAGAATCAAATATGCTTATAACACTAAACACGCATGGGATAGCAATGCCAAAATATTTCAATAAGAAATTATTTGAATTTTGCGGCATGCTAATTAATTATATAAAGTGATAAAACTGCTACATAATAAAGCAGTAAACCGATATTTTGTAATTAATAACGTGGATATTATTTTTCTTGATAATGGCAGACTATGTTTCGTTTTCAACAAGGTAACTTAGTGGGATTTTGAATTATCAATTTCACCAGCTTCAACTCTATTTCCGAGTTTCTGCATTATGTGAAAACTATGTTGTTTTTACTCATTAAAGAACTGCTAGACGAAAGAGAAGGTATAACGTTTAAAAATTGTAACCTAATTATTTATTAAAATAAAAAAATTTTGAAGCATTGTAAGTCATGATTTTTCCACAACCAATATACTTATAAGCTATGCGACATTTCAAGAACTTAGAAGCCTGTTGGAGTGAGGTTAAAGAATCCAGAATTTTCTGCCGAAGTTTCACATAATTTTCTTTAAATTTTCATCCAGCAGTGAAATCCCTGGGACACATTTATAAGAGGTTAAAGAGGTGAAGTTATCCCGAAACTAGTATAGCTTATTGTGCAATAATTTCATAAAGAATGGGGAGGTAGGTTAATTCATCCTTCCAGTTAAGAAACTGCTCATTAGACATCAACTAGTAAAGTTATAATAATTAAAACAAAATTATTTGTTTCTGTTACCTTTTCTGAGATATCATGATAGGTTGGTTTAGCTGATGTGAATAAGGGCCAGTATTTGCTTGTAGTGCGCAGTTTTAGGCATTTGTTATGAATAAAGATATAAAAATCTATACAATAGGTTTATGAAAAGCTAAGATTCTTTTCAGAATCTATTATTTTCTAAGATCATATGGATGAATTAAATACTAAAGGTTCTGTGTAGTCATCTAACACAAATGCTAGGTTTTGGTTAGTATCATCTGTGGTGATGCTCATGCCTTGGTACCATCAAAACGGATGTTAGAAATGGCTGCTGCAGTCTGAGTGACATACTGCATGAAGGGAACGAAAGTTCCTTGTTGGGAACCAAACACTACTGGCTGCACAAATACACAATTATCGCCTTTCTGCACTTACTTTTCTAATCTATATTTGTTTTCATTTCTGCTTAACTTAGGTCTTAAATTACATTTTGACCTTCTCTATGTAAACACAGCAAATTCGAAACCAAATTTCACCGCAAATGCATGCTTTGAGGCATTTTAGAAAAAAAGTTCGTGTGTGCGTGTGTAGTCAGCATAGGCCCAAAATGAAAAGTCCGTTAAACACAAATTTAATACCTATTTGTTAAGTATGTTTCAAGAGTATGACACGACTATTTTCAAGAAAATCCTCTACCCCAAACTAACCGTTACACGTAATTTTGTTTAAAAATGGCTCTGACGATTTTGATTAAAATACTGTATATTAAAGCTACTTACATGACAAATAAAAGGACTTATATCTTGAATTTTCTGGAAATAACCTCTGAAGACCTCTTATTCTAAAAGAGCTTTGTATAAGTGGTAAGCCATAGGAGATAGAAAAAACTTACTACACAAAAATGTAGATCCCGTTAAATCACACAATTTGGCATATATATGTTTTTATGGGGAGTAAATCATTCCCGAGTTATTCCTTGTTTCAATTTCAAAAAACTTACTTTTCTAGAATGGAAATTTGTCATTCCGTTTTCCTTTGTTTCCTCCTTTTTCTTTGTTTCACTTCAAACGAACTGAATTACAATGATATGGCAGTCAGCTTTAAAATATGTGATTCTCCCTTTAGCTTAGTGTGTTCCGTTATTTCCCTCCTACTTATAAGGAACTAAGCAATGAAACAATCTCTTCTAATGTCTCGATGCAGTGTGTGGCTTGCGTTTTGGATCACTGTAATCGAATAGATAACTTTACCCGTGAATTTTCCTATCATCTCTTTGATCACAACATTTCTTCCTTCACCGCCTTAGCATTGGCTGATACCCTTCTTTTATGCAATGATACACAGTTTGCTTGCTGCTGACCCCACGACATTGGCTTTTAAGTCCTTGGGGGTTTAAGGCCCACAAAGAGGATGGTTAAACATGGAGAGAAAATCCCCCAAGTCTTTCACTTGTATCCGTTTATCACTACATGCAAACTTAATTGTATTATTCCATTCCTTCTAAGGGTTTTATGTTTTAATTCTTGTCGGTTTGAAAAAAAAATTTTTGCATACCAAATCCGATTTGTAATTTTAGAAGTACTATTAGTTTGATATCCTGAGTTTCGAGGACTGCTACTACTGTTTCTTTCTCTCTAATTTTTTGACTGGGAGTTAAACATTCTGTTATTGTCCATTGTGTTAACGTTCTAACTGTTCATTTTTTATCTACCTCTCCCTATAGTCCTGATGAGTGTTAGTTATTCCTTCACGTAAACATACCACGTGGCATTTGATGGAAGATTGGATTTGGTTTGTTGTAATGTAGAATCTCCAATTTGATTGATGCCGTTGTTACCTCAGAATTATCGGACCCCCCCATTTAGATGTTCATTAGCTGATTACTTAGCTGGTGAGGACCGATTCGGATGTGATACACACACGGGAGTTCGCGGGTTCGATGTGCCTGACCGATGGATTCTAGTGGCAGTTTGTCCGGATGTAAGATTCAGTATATCTCGACTGCTTGTCAGCTCTTTAGGGTTGACGGACCAATTCGGAGGGTAGCGGTTGGATGTTGGCTTGCGCACTGCAAAGGTGTCGCCGTCGGTACCACCTTCGTGTCTGAGGCTCCCTCTAGGGACGCTGGAAGCTCAGGGCTCGTGAACAGAATGGCGTGCTTGAACCTGTCGTTATCCGAATCTAGTCATCCTTGAGTCTGTCCCCTCATCCTTGCCTCCCGCCCGAGAGTTATGTAAGAGGCGAAGTGGCCCGAGTATTCTGCCACAGTGTCTGGCGTCCAGGTGCAATCCTAAATCTAATCCTAGCTTACCGTGATTTTTTTCTTTCCAATAAAATGTAAATGTTTTCATTCAGCTACCTAAGCTATTAATGATTTCTCAAGTACGACCAAATAAGAAAAATCTCTATGTTTGGACACGCCTATATGCTAGACACCTCATTGCCTTGGACAAGATTTTTGTATTTCAATAAACTCCTATGTTTTTAAATGTCCAATACACTATTATGTTGCACACCCTGAGAACTATATCTATGGAATTATCTTTGAAAATTATTAATGTATTTCGCTATGTAAATATGTAGTTTTTAGAGTTAAATTGTGTTTAATTAGGTTATTTTGCTCAGTTTAATGAGAAATGGATTTTTTACAACTATTAATCTGTTTCTACATTCCTGGATTTCTCGTTTAGTCCTTTTATTTTTGTAAGTTTTTGTGTTATTGTGAACTTGTAGCCGCGTGTTCTTTAGCGGTTACATTTCCTCATTGAGTGCGTACTTTTATATGTGTGCTGTCGCACAGCGTGATGTTTCACAATACCGCTGCTCTACACTTATAATAAATATTATTTTTATTACTTTCACTTCACATCTATGTACAAGGTATTGTATTCCACCCAAAAATTCGATACCGAGATTTCACCGGAAATCCAAAAAAAGCATTTTTGGAAAAAAGGCCGTGAGTGTGTGTGTTAGTCTGTTGTGTGTCTGTGGAAAGCATGGCTCAAAATCGAAAAGACCGTTGAATACCAAACTTGGTATTTACGTTTGGTATCATCCAAGGATGCGACACGAAGATATTCAACAAAATCCCCCCAACCCCCAACTACTCTTTACATGGAACTTTTTCAAAAGTGTTGATTTTCTCAAAAATAGCTCTAACGATTTTGATTAAATACCAAATTTGATATTTAAATTCTATACCTTCTAAGGATGCAATTAAAATATTTCAAGAAAAACCCTGATCTACAAAGTACCCTTTACATGGAATAAGTTTCAAAAATGTCGATTTTGTCAAAACTTACTTAAATTATTTTGATTAAAGTACTATATGTTAAAGATATTTACTTGAGAAATAAAATGTATATCTTGAACTTTCAATGAATATTTCTTCCTTCTGGATTACTTTTGCATAGCTGGTGAACCACAAGAGATAAAAAAAAGTGTACTGTCATACACATCTTTTGTAAGTTAACCATTTCCGAGATGTTCCATATTCTTTGTTTCAACTTTAAAATACTTTAACTTTTTTTCCCAAACGGGAATTTGACATTCCTGTTGCTATGCAAAGAGAACTGAACTTAAATTACACAGCTACCAGCTTTTGACAGATTTGACTATCGCTTTAGCCTAGTGTATTCCCTTATTTCTCTTCTGCTTAGAAGAAACTAAATAATACGACCATTTCTGGATATTCTATTAGATGTTTTAGATAAAATATGGTAAAGCTATACGATGGTTGCAGCACACTTACGGACACACACACACAAGGGTCATAAGAAGTAGTTTTAAGTTACTTTTACTGGCGATCCACATTTGAAAACATTGAGTTGTTCAGATGAGATGGTCGAAGTTTTGCCTACTTCTTGGGATCATTAGCTTCAGAAATCCCTCGGCTACGCTTTGCGGCTAAGGGCCTTTCGGTGTTGGGCTATGCTTTGCGACTTAGGGCCATAAACGTTTATAATAGACCAGTAAGTAACTACAAAGCTGCTCTAATGACGAAATAACAAAAGGGCCCAAGTATTGAAGTAATGCGGGTGGTGGTACCATCGTATACTAATAATTAAAATATTATCTTTTGCAATATAGTTTGTTTGCAGAACAGTAGAGAAAGACATGTGAATAAAGCACATGATTTTTCTTTAGGTATTTTGTTCTATAATGATGAGGAACATCTAGCTTCAAGTTCCTTGTAACCACTAAAGAAAATGTTTCGTGTGGAAATGCACATGTATGAAGTATGAAAATACTTGCAATGAAGCACATCAGCGATAGAGGGATATCGGGCCCTAATCCAAAACCAGGCTTTTACGTTAACACAAGTAAATAATATACATAATCATAATAATAATAATAATAATAATAATAATAATGCTCTTAAAGCGCAAAACAGTAAAGAAGTATACAGTATAATTGATTTATCGCCCATTGTTCTATATATATCGAAAGCGGTATAGCAACTTTAGAGTATTAGATTAATTGTTTTTTCACACAAGTCATGTGTAGGACAGCCGGGATTTGAACCACGAATCTCCCGATCTCTAGCTCTTCCACTGAGCTACCATGGCAACATGCCGGCATGGCATTGAATTTCTCAATTGACTCGCATGTTTCCCGGTAAACCACAAGGTGATTCAGACTTACAATGTTGCAAGTACTTAAGTCTCAGGATTCATAGTTAGCCAACTATTATGGTCAATTGGTATTGGATTAATTAATGCGAGTCAGTTGAGAAATGCAATGCTCTGCCGGCAGGTTGCCATGGTAGCTCAGTGGCAGAGCAACCGGCTAGAGATCCGTGGTTCAAATCCCGGCTACGGCATTGGATTTTTCAGTCTGACTCTACCTATTCAACTCTAGAGTAATTCAATGGCCAAATGCTATACATTCTCTACCCGCCACGACAAATCGACCTCTGAAGTAACATGCCGTGATTTGTTTCCTCAAACAGGGTTCCTGTGCTACTCAAGTCCTCTACCCAAAATTGCAGAGCATGTAATATATAATAAACAAAACCGGAAATAATAGAAATTAATAAAGCAATGAATTATGGAATAGCTTTCGGAATAACAGTGCACTTTTTGATCTTTCAAGATGCGCAGGAGTTGATTCCTAGATATAACAATAGACGTAGATATGTCAATTTGAGGGAAGTCTTCTTAGAATGGTAACTAAGTTTCCGCAAACTGTTTTGCTGCATGTAAACCCTTTGACTGTTATCTTTGGAAATTATGAATTCTGTCAGAAATGTATTGAGTACTGCAGTTCCGGGTGTTGCAAATGACATATGAGCCTAATACACAGCAACTTCTTAGGACAGCTTCAGAATCCTCAAGTGCTGTCGGAAAAAGAGAGGGTCATATGCCCTCGGTACGTAAAATAATATTGCAGGAAAACCTTTAAAAGTTCAGTAGATATAATTAGGTAGACATTTTTGCTCCAGGCATGAAGTAGTTAGAGTAAACGAAGACGACAAGAAGGATAATATAGAAAAACTGACTTTGAAAGGAAATTGGATCGTATAAGAGATAACAAGAGCGTGTTGTACATTGACAAGGATAACAACTTTGTCAGTAGCTATTAGGCAAGCCTCTTTGAGCCACAATACATTCATACTCTGTCTCAGAGAATGTACTCCTTATTTTTATTCATTTTTCGTCTGCACATTTAAATAATTATTACAAGATTTTCTTCGCTTCAAGCTGTAGACATTATATTTTACTGAAATCTCTGAATTCTAACAATAAAGTGGCAATATGAAACCTAGTCGTAATAATAATGTATTTAATAATAATAATAATAATAATAATAATAATAGTAATAATAATAATAATGACCTTCAACGTTCATTGATAAGTATTAGCCTATTTCCAATCAAGAGAGGTTTATAACCACCTGGCCAATGCTTCTTGTTTCTGTTGGCCTATAGTGTTGTTAAATTTTGGGGAATCTCTCATCCGTAACTTTTTGTATTTGTGTATACTAGGTCTCTTTTAAGTTACTTATTTTTCCATTAAACTATGTATGTTTAAGTTATTTCTGATATTTTCATTGTTAGTTATCTAAACTGGCGAATCCCGCCACTAAAAGTAAAAGCATCATCTCCGCTTCTTCAATTCTTGTTCTATCATAGCGCTTTACTATCCAATTTTTACTTCCGTAGGTGAACATAGGTGCAGCCATAATTTTGTAAAGCTTAATTTGCGTACATGAGTTTAAATGTCTACTGTCGTTATCCTAGGCAAATAACTAATAAAACTAACAAAATAAAATACAAAAAAAAAAAAAAAAACAAGAGTGAATCGTTGAAAAACAAAAACAAGAAATTTAAAGGTGTAGGGATAAAGATTGCAGGCAACAGCAAAGAAACACTGGCAGAGTTTCACACTGTATTAACTTTAGGCTTTTTAACACGCAGCTCTTAAAGGTATAACTGATTTTACCATTAATGTATTTTGGAGCGTACGAGAGAAGCGGATGTATTAGTGATCTATACAGAAGAATTGAGCATTCAAGGCCCAGTTTTGAGTGACTTAACTAGAGGATACAATGTTTTAATCTGGCGCTGGCGAGTATTACTTTTTGTGATATATGTGTATTCTAGTTTAATTTTGTATCGAGTAATAAGCCAAGATACTTTACTGCAGTTTCTAAAAGAAGCTAAGGAAGTTAGAAGAGAATGAAGGTGGATCGTGGAAGTGTCTTAGCGAGAATTTTTACATTTGGTTTTGTCGGTGTTTAGTAAAATACGCCAAGCGATTAACCATTCAGTTATAAGAGATGGGGATGATTGTAGTTGACTGATGGATGTGTTTATATTACTGTGAGAACAGGATGTGGTTGTATCATCTGCTGTAGAGACATGGGGCATATTTGGAGATCATAGTTGAATATATTAAACAGAATCGGTGCTAAAATTAAGCCTTGTGGTATTCCAGCTGTGATGGATCGAGTAGTTGATGTATAATCTTCAATGCGCACTAGAAATTGGGTGTGTGTGAGCGCTTTGAATCATCTTAATTAAATAATTAGGAGCTCCAATTCTATATAGCTTTAACAGTAGACCAAGATGCCAAACGTGTCGAAAGCTTGTGCTACGTCGAGAAAAACAGCAATAGATATTGTTTTTCTTCACAGCCTTTCCTGATGAATTCAGCAAATCATAATAACTGATGAACAGTTGAGTGTTACGGATGAAAACCCAACTGAAATGCTGCAAATATATTATTTCCATAGACATAGCCTTTTAAGTATAACTTTTTCAAATAGTTTTGATAACACAGGAAGCAGAATAATTGGTCGATAGCTTGATGGCAAGTGTTTTGGCTTCTTTGGTTTATGAAACACCATAATTTCAGCTAGTTTCCACCATCGAGCAAAGTAATGCGTTAAAATTTCAGTTAGCTGTACAAGTTTCTTCTTGGTAAGATTTTTTAGAACAATATTAGGTTTTAGATAATGACCTGGAGTTTTTTTATTTGGAAGTTTTTGAAGAAGGATGCCAATTCATGTGGGGAAGTGTTAGATATACTGTTCGAGACTCTTGGTTTATGAATGTTCTCGTCGAGTTCATTTTCAAAATCTGCTATTTTCCCATCGTTGCCAACTTTGTTCGGAGAAAATGTTTCTTCATAGTAGGTAGCAAGAACATTGCACTTAGATGAAGAATCGGTGTATGCAGCTGTGTCCACACGGAGAGCGGTAATGGTAGTTGGTTCTCATAGGATTCGTCTGGCTCCTTGCTAGAGGGAGTTATCTGACGGGGAAAGGAGGATGAATGTGATTGATACGAGTTAAGTCGATGCTGTTCGAGTTTAATTTATCCGTGTGAATCCATTGAGTCTTTATCGCTGCCATGGTTGTCTGTCACGTTGCAATTCTTTTCTATCCTTGTGCTTTTCTTGTTTTAGTTTGATAATATGTGGTGTAATGGTTACCATGCTAACTTCATATAGCGAAGGTCGCGAGTTCAAACCCGGCGGAGGACGATGGATTTTTTTCGGGCGTAAAAATCATTAACATGGCTGCCTTCAGAAGTTAAGTAAAGCCGTTGGTACCGTGTCGTAGATTTGCGGCACGTAAAAGAACCTTTAGCCTAATAGAGGCTTCTGAGCAAAATTAAGCGGTCTCTCAAGCCCAACATAGCCGGTCCCCATGACCACGCTCGCTAAGGCGTCTCGCTTTGGTGCTTCGTGGGCAGGGGATCATGGGTTCGAGTCCCGCCATGGGTGTTATATGCTTGTGCAATGTGTATATGTTTGTGTAAAGGAACAGTAAAACCAGTAATCATACGGGGGGGGGTGTAAATAGGGGATACAGCGCCGGAGTCCTGACCAGACTCCGGTACTGTTTTTTGAAGAAAAAATATATATATAATGGGACGCTGAGAACCACAGCAGTTAAAGAGCGTCCATAAATAAAACGCCATTTCGTTTTCATTTCGGCAGAAAGAAACATTCTCCTCGACGATGCGCTTCTGTGACTTCAAAGTCACCAAAGGAACACGGAAGGTTACGTACGATTACAGAGAACTTCTTGACTGTCGGATTTCTGTACGTGAAGTATTGTTGTTTTATTGAGGTAAAGTAGGCCGCGATTGCCCTAGAATCATCTGAGGTGGATGTATATACTTCAGTAGTAGAACCTCTAAGTACAGTGTAAAAACTGGATTCTCGTACTGCCTTCTTCTGCACTTTGTGAGTATTCCTCCATATTGTCTTGCGTTTCCAGGAATTGAAAGCGATTCTGAGTAGCAACTGCAGGGATAAATGTGTCAGACACGATCTCTTGTTATTTGATACAGTTACATTCCTGTTATTAGAAGTGCTTGGCGCAGTTAGCTCTTTAAGCACTTGGGAAATGGATAGCTTTGAAACTTTAGCAGTCTGCTTACTACATTTCTTTATCTCGTTTGTTGATTTATGCATCTTCAATTGTTTGCCTGGACTGTGCTTATATTAGCAAATAAACTTGAATTAGAGACTTGTGAATTTGAACTATATTATCCATGTAATCAAAAGATAAACTGGGTTGTCTTGCATGTTATTGCAGTTGATAACTACAGCTGATAACTAAACTTTGTATTTAAGTTTAGTATCTTTCAAGGATGCGCCATGCAGATTTTCAGGAAACTCCCCCACTCCAAACTACTAAAAAGAATGTTTTTTAATTTCCGCTTTTATCAAATATGTCTCTAAATAGTAACATAAAACATTAAAAATATTTATATTAAAATACCACATATTAAGGTTATTTACGTGGCAAATAAACTGTATATCCTGAATTTCTTGTTAGTAGTCCCTGAAGTTCTCCACGTTCTGAATGACTTTTGCAGAACTGATACATCGTAAGATATGCGATTCTAAGAATAGTTTGTTTCCAGAACAGGTAGAGAAAGTCGTGTGAATGGAACGCATAAGATATTTTTCCCCAATATTGGGTGACTCCAAGGTGAGAAGATAAAATTACTCAGTTTTTGAAAGCTATCCCTTTTAACATCTTTAAACCCGATATATGCAAGGAATTAAATATCAGAGAGGGAAAATCGAGTTTTTATTTTCCATCGACTCTCACTAAAAATCCCAGCTCGACCTGCAAGAACAATGTGACAGTCGCTTCTTGTCAGTATAGCGTGTCTTCTTCTACTCCAAATTTTGCACTCCGAAATGTAGTTCAAGGTGAGTAGTTATTCACAATGTTTTCTCGCTTAATTATTAGTTGTTTTTTCACACAAGCCGTGTGTACGTCACAAGTTGTAAGGAAGAGTCAGACTGACGGGATTTGAACTACGGAACTCCCGCTCTCTAGCCGGTTGCTCTAAACACTTAGCTATCATTGCAACATACCAGCACGCATTAAATTCCCCAACTGACTTATGTCATTGGATTACCAGTCTGACTACCTATAATAAATCGTAATAAACAAGTGAATATCAACAGCAGTTAAAAAAAATCTGATGTGTTCCATTCACATGACTTTCTCTTCATCTGTGTAACAAGTTGTTGTTAAAAAGCTTATACTTCTATTTACTTCATGCTAATCAAGAAAAAATTAGCAGAAATAGTCTTATTACTTGCTTGCTTGTAAGTAGAAGCAAAATAAGGGAAACCATAGGATGGTCAAAAGCTGGTTGCTATGTGACTGAAGTTCCTTTGTTTGTATGGACAGGAGTTGACAAATTCCTGTATGAGAAAAGTATGTTTTAAAAGCTGAAACCAAAAACAACGAATACCTTAAAAACGACCCCCTCTATGTAAATAAATGTATGTAACCTAAGTTGTGTGTTTTAATGTGCTCTACATTTTCCGTGTAGTAAGTTTTTATCCATCTCTTACGGTTTAGCAGATATGCAAAATTCCGTAAAATTCATCCAGAATAAATTTGTCTTCAGAGGCTATTCCCAGAAATTTTAAGATATACATTTTATTTTTCAGGTAAATATCTGTAATATACGATATTTTAATCAAAATCGTTAGAGCCATTTTTTAGAAAATCAAAATTTTCGAAAAAAGTTCCATGTAAAGGGTAGTTGGGGTTGGGGGCTGGGGGATTTTCTTAAAAATCTTCGTGTCGCATCCTTGGAAGATACCAAACCTAAGTAGCAACTTTTGTTTTTAACGGACTTTTCGTTTTTGAGCTATGCTGTCCACAGACACACAAACACACACACAGACACACACATAGACACACACAGACTCACACACACACAGACACACACACGCACACACACGCACACACATGGACCTTTTTGTAAACATGCTTTTTTTGGATTCAGGGGGACCCAAACATGTACATAGTTCGTATAGAGAAAGTAAAAATACTTATAGAGAACAACTGAAAATCATACTAAAGATTTTCTTTAAAACGTTTGTGTCGCTTCTTTTGAAGATTCCAAAGTTAAATATCAAGATTTAGTTCTTATCAAGATAGGTGTTTATCCAAATTTTAGTTTCTAATTTAAGCTCTTCTCAAATACACATTCAAACACAGACACGTATACACTTGGATATTTTTATAAGATCTGAGGCGATATATCAGACCGACCAAAAAAAAAATAGTTCATTAATGAAAAACCAAAAGTCAAATTAATATAAAAGGGTAATTTTTGGAATAGAAACATTGGAAAGCCAGTACAAAACTGAACATGTGTTTTCAGGGTTTAACTCTCGGACATCTGGTGTAGCGACAGTAAGGCGCCTCTTCACCCCCAAGCGTAAGGGTTTGTTGGAGAAGGCTTCATGACGCTACTTAGAGCCAATGAGAAAGTAATATTCAAATGTAAACAACGCCAGCATCAGTTTTTCTAACTGGCGAGATTAGCGAGCGTTGCTGCCATATAAATAGAATGTTCGTCCAAGCTCGGGGCAGTCAGTCATAAACAGACTCGAGCAGTCAAACAAAGGCAGAGAACACGCGATTAGTACGTCGTAATACGCGCTGACCCGCGTCGCTACTCTATTATAGTAAAGTCAGGCGCGAATAAATGTAACCATAAATAAGTCAAAGATTAAAGAGGTGCAAGATTCGTGCCAAGTAACGGTAAAAATGAAACGGATTTTAAATTACTCATCGCTACGAAGCAGACAATTTTTACTTTCTCTACCCGTACTATGTACACAGTGTATAGAGAAGGTAATGTATTGCACCCAAAAATTCGATACCGAGATTTCACCGGAAATACATGTTTTGGGCCCCCCTGAATCCAAAAAAAAAAGCATTTTTGGAAAAAGGTCCGTGTGTCTGTGTGTGTATGTGTTTTCTATGTTTCTGTCTGTGTGTCTGTGGACTCACGAAAGTTGTTAAATACCAAACTTGGTATTTAAGTTTGGTATCTTCCAAGGATGCGACACGAAGATTTTCAAGAAAATCCCCCCACCCCTAACTACCCTTTACATGGAACTTTTTTCGAAAAGTTTTATTTTCTCAAAAATGGCTAATGATTTTGATTAAAATACCTATATTAAAGACATTTACCTGACAAATAATATGTATATCTTCGATTTTTTGGGAATAGCCTCTGAAGACTACTTTATTCTGGATGAGCTTTACATAATTGCTAAACCGTAAGAAATGCACAAAAGCTTACCACACAAAATGTAGAGCACATGAAAACACACAGTTTATGTTATATAACTTTTTTTCGAGGATTTGATCGTTTTTGAGATATTCCTTGTTTTTGGTTTCAGCTTTGAAAAACTTGTACTTTTCTCTTACGGAATTTGTCAACTCGGTCCATACAAACAAAGGAACTTCAGTCACCTAGTAACCAGCTTTTGACTTCACTTTAACCTATGATACTCCCATATTTCGCTTCTACTTACAAGGAAGCAACTAATAAGACTATTTCTGCTAATTTGTTCTCGATTAGCATGAAGGAAATAGAAGAATAAGCTTATTAACAATAATTTTTTACACAGAAGTAGAGAAAGTCATGTGAATGGAACACATCAGATTTTTGTATTATTTAATTTTCATCTACAACAGCCAAGTTCCCGTATATATAGTTAGCTAGCCGGAGGAGAAGTCACGAGCGACGAGATTCGATCCTGAGATTGCCTAATCCAACGATCTTCAACTCGACAAAATGTCGAGAGCCAAAAAGAGCGGGACATAATTCCTTCTCTACCTACTAGATCTTGTTCCATAACTCTGCCTCGTCAGCTGTTAGCTATCGCAAGCACAAATTCGCTCTCTTTGTCTTCTGTTATAGAATAGCAAACTAGTTTCTTTTTATATAATCATTTATTTTAATATTTTAGAGGGAATTGTCAAATTGACATTTCCATAATCTTACGAAACGCCACCATGACTCGCTGATGACAGGTAAAAAACGAGGTCTCATGGTTTGCACATGACTATACGAGACATAGGAAGTGTTCTTTTTACTTTCTCTACACGTACTATATTTAAATAGTAGACAGAGAAGGTATTGAATTCCACCTAAAAATTCCATGTGGCGATTTCACTGGAATTATACATTTTGAGGTCTACTGAATCCCAAGTAATAAGTTTTAGAAGACGGTGCTTGTATTTGTGTTTGCGTGCATATACTTGTGGACAGTAAAATCAACAATAAAAGGTCGGTTAAATAGCAAACTGGGTGTTTAAATGTAATATTTTCCAAAGATGCGACACGAAAATCCCTCCAAAACGACCCGTTACATGAAACATTTAGGCTGTCTCAAAAATACCTCTAAAGTATTCATTTTGGGTGACTTTTGCATAACTGGTAAACCATAACAGACAACAATTTACTACCAAAAAGTGTAGATCTCGGAAAAACACAATTTATCTCCTATATGTTTTTGTTTAGGAGCAGGACGTTTCCCAGATATTCCTTGTTATTCGTTTTAATTTTAAAATACCTATTTATAGTTTTCTGAAATACAGGTCATCCTTTTGTATTACTCAAGGCTACGCAAAGATAGCGGAACTTCAACGGCATTCGCCTAGCAACAGCTCTTAAAACACTTGAATATCGCTTTAGCCTAGTGAAATCCCTTAGTTGCCTTCTACTTGTAAGGAACCAAGTAATAAGATCATTCTGATAATGTTTATCGATAAAAGAAGAATCTTTTGTAAGAAGTTTGTTTGTAGAATATGTAGGGGTCACGTGTTCTATAGAGTTGGGTGAGCAAATCAGCTGTCCCGCATTAGCACCGCAAATGTTAAAATCCATATGAAAAATTCGGCAATGAACACTTCACAAAGTTCAAATTATCCGCAGCTTAAAGTAGAGCCAACATGTATATTACTTTATTACGTCATAACTTTAAGGAAAGGAGTCGGAGCGCCGGGTAAAGCAAACGAACGAAAGACACTCTTTGTCACGAAGAGACCATAAATTAATTTGCAGCGCTATTCACGACAGTATGGTATACTGCAGAAAACACTATTGCGCAAACCTGCTTCAGGATGGAATTTGATACTAAGCCAGAACGCAACAGACAAATATTTGTTCGTAAAATATTAGAACTATTGTAACAAAAGAGTATAGAGGTATTCTGCACACTTTTCAGGTCACTATTTACATGCTATTATGGTAGGGAACACTCACAGCTGCTTTTATCCCTTAAATTACGTAAAAGCGCATTTTCGCTTAATCCACCTCCACAGGAATACGTAGTGTTGGTATTTCAATATGGGAAAACAAAATATTTTTAGAAAAACCTGTGTTTTTGTGCGTGTCTATCTGGGAACAGTATAACTGAACACATAAATTATATACTCTGTATTTGGGTGCTGCATCTTCCAAAGATGCCACACGAAGATCTTCAGACCAAAATTACCATTAAGGTGGGAAACGTTCGTTATTTTCAATGTTTCCAAAGATGGTACATTTTCAAGGTAGGGTCGAATTGTTTAAGATCTCTGACAAATAAATTGTACATCTTTAGTTTTTGAAACTAGCTTGTAAAGTCCTCTTGTTTCTTAAGGACTTGTGCATTATTGGTAAACCATGAGGGGCATAACCAAAAATATTACTACTCAAAATATCACATTAAAGCACACAATTTATTTCAAATATATTCTGTACACATTTAACCATTTCTGAGATCTAATTTGAATTGGTTTGGGATTTTAATACTACTTCTTAAAAACAGGATTTTTTTCTTTCTTCTGGTTGTCATTCAAATATCATGGAATTAAAGTCGTCACACCCTTTACAATTCTCAGTATCGATTTATCTGCGAGCCTCTGCAATGAAATGTGAAAACGTGAACTGAAGGTTTACCTGGATTAAGATTAAGGAGAGTAACGAGCTTTTGTAAAACGTGCTAGATGAAGCCTCGTTTGCTATCGGGTTAGTCGCTTGTGGCCTGTCTGCTTGTTGGGTAGAAAGCTTCAATGTGAACCAACTCCGTGTACAAGATGGAGTCTGTTTTGTGTGCGCGCCGCGCCGCGCCGTGGCCGAGTCGTTAGACCACTCGCCTCTCACCAAGGCGACCCGGTTCGATCCCAGGAGACCGCGTGAGGGATTTGCGGTGAGTGGAGCGGCGCAGGGAGGAGTCTTCTTTGGATTCTCCGGTTTCCCCCGCCATCGCATTCCACCTCTTCATCCCATGTATCATCATTGTCATCGCCTGCGGTGCCATAGTAGTAAAAGCTGGCGTTAAACACTAAAAAAACAGAAGGTTGAATGTGAAAGGTTGTTACTGGGTTGGTCGCTTGCTTCTAGTAGATCGCTGGGTAGAAAGCTTGAGTGGAAAAGACGAGACCTGGTTTGTTAACTTTTTCTGGTTATTCTCTGGGCAGAAAGCTCAGAATGTAAAAAATGAGCCTGGTTCGTTGCTGGGTTGGTCGGTGGTTAGAACATTTCAGTGTGAAAGGCGGAGCCTGGTTTGTTACTGAGTTTATCGCTTGCCATTTAGTTCGTCGCTGGGTATAACCTTGAGTATAACCTAGTTTGTTGTCTGGTTATTCGCTGGGCAGAAATTTGAGTGTAAAATACGGAGCCTCGTTTGGTATCTGGTTGGTCGCTGAGTAGAATACTTGAGCGTGCAAGATTGAGGCTGGTTTGTTACTGGGTTGGTCGCTTTCTACTTGGTTGGTCGCTGGTAGAAAGCTTGAGTGAGCAAGATGGAATCTAGTTTGTTACTGGGTTGGTTGCTTTCTAGCTGGGTGTTCGGCCAGTTGTGGCTGGGCGGTGACTATGTCTCTATTGAGACTTCTTTCCTGGCTCCGTTGTCAGACCACTATGTCAGGACCCGCCTAGGATGGGCGTCCGGATGTCTATGAGTAGGGCCCGAAGACGTTGGATGCATTTTATGTGGGATCTGGCCGCCCTTCGGGTCTCTCACCTCATTCCTCCCTCCCAGGTTTCACGTAAGTCAAAGGGTCACAGTGACATGTGGCACTTCCCTCCTTATAAATTTCCTGTAATTTTTTTTATTTATTTATTTATTTTTTTTTTTTTTTTTTTTTTTTGTAGCTTAACGTCCTTTAACCTGCTTGGTCATATCGGACGATGAATGAAATTGTTGAAATGATGCTCAAACGATCTTGAGGTCCATGGAGAGTAAAGCTACTCGACATTCGTCTTTTCAGGATGAAGGAAGAACCCAAAAATAAATCTTATTCGGGTACTCATCCTAAGTAAGATTCGAACTTGCGACCTTTAGAATATGAGACAGACATGCTACCACTACGCTACCCAGACAGGCAAAAGAATGTTGCCTTTATCAAACTTTCAGTATTGCAGTAAAAGGGATTTGGAACTAAAGTTAGGTTTTTGTTCACATTGCCATCTAAGTCACTGCTGTAACTTTTGTACTCAGCGTGTATCTTTTGTTTTAGCAAATAAATAAATTCACAAGAAAACTGCAATGTCGAAATGCTTGTGTATTGTTAAATATAGACCTGACACGTTTCTTTCCTTAATTGTTTCAAAACGAATTGTACTAGCGACAACTTATACTGAAATTGTAGAGGAATTTTGGGAGATCATTTACCTCTTGTGTATTGTTAAATATAGACCTGACACGTTTCTTTCCTTAATTGTTTCAAAACGAATTGTACTAGCGACAACTTATACTGAAATTGTAGAGGAATTTTGGGAGATCATTTACCTCTATAGCAAATGTTGAAGATGTCCTCCACCCTGTATAAGGCACAACTCAACACGTTACTGGCCACTCGTTGGAGGGCTCTGTTGACAATAGCTTGAATCTCCTTTGTGATGTGCTTCAGATCGTCCAAAGTCTGGGGACGTGTGGCGTAAACCCTGTCTTTTAAGTAACTCCATAGAAAGAAGTCCGGCAATGTCAAATCCAGAGATCTCGGTGGCCACAGGCTCCTAGAAATTATCCGGTGGTCAAAGAAATTTGCAATTAGGTGCATGTAATCATTTGCTGTATGGCTTGTAGCGCCATCTTGCTCAAACTATCCTTGATTCAGCTCTACATCGTCTAGTTGCTCAACAAACTTCATGAAAATCAGTCGGTGCTCTGCAGTGTTCACAGTCTGGTTAAAAAAAAAAAAAAAGTGGCCGAACTATTCTCTGTGCGGATAGTGCGCACCAAACTCCGATTTTAACCGGGTGCATAGGTGCTTCATGGATGACATGGATTTTCGATGGCCCAACGGCGTGAGTTCTGTGAGTTCATATAACCGGATAAATGGAACCACGCTTCATCTGTGAACCATGTGATGGGCAGTATGGCAGGATTTTGCACAATGAACATTCTGAAGCCAACAACAATAATTCAATCTCTTATCCTTATCTGGCCGTGCCGTGGCCAAGTGGTCAGACCACTCGCCTCTCACCTTGACGGCCCGGGTTCGATCCCAAGCGACCGCATGTGAGATTTGTGGTGGACAAAGCGGCGCTGAGGCGGGTTTTCTCCGGGTTCTCCGGTTTTCTCAGCCATCGCATTCCACCGGTGCTCCATCTTCATTCATGTATCATCAGTGTCACCGCCTGCGGTGCCATAAGTAGTTAAAGCGGGCGTTAAACACTACCAAAAAAAGTTATCCTTATCTGGTTCCTGTAGCTGATGAACAACCGTAACCCTACATGGCTTTAGGCCTGCAGCTCTCTGACACATTGAGTAGGTGTACCCTGTCTCCTGCGACAAACGCCTTAATGATTTTTTGGGTGACTGCTCCAGTCGTGCCCTTACGTCAACAACAACCTAGATGAACGATACCAGAGATCCAGTTATTTCCAATTTGTTTACCAGTCCCAGTATTGTGTTTCTTTTGGGAGGATTGCGAACACCAAACTCTCTCTGGGATGATGCCCTTTGAGTAGCTGTAATTGAATTCGTAAACCAGTATTGCTTCACAAGGAAGAGTCGCTGATTCAATGTGTACTGCATTTTCACGTTGACTACAAGAACAAAATGTCGAAACAGCCGTCCACAATGCAATCAGGAATAAAACATAAACATCTGCGTATCTAGTGACAAGGAATCGAAACTCCAGGAATAAGACATAAACATCTGTGCATCTAGTGACAAGGAATCGAAACTCCAGGAATAAGACATAAACATCTGTGCATCTAGTGACAAGGAATCGAAACTCCAGAACATTCTGCTTAATTTAGTGCTAAAATTGGGTCATTGAATGAATTTCTAGCGGAATAATTAAAGAAAGAAATGTGTCAGTTCTATATAAATCACTCTGGAAACGTGATCACTTTGAGTTGCTGCGACCGACCCACCCATTCTCCCAAATTGAGCAATTTTCTTATATATAAAACTTGTCGCAAAATGTAAACAACACATTCCATTTTGTAATTTTTACGAACACATAAATCATACTGCCAACCCATTTTTTCACGAAATTCGCGAGTCACATGTCCTAATAGCGACATAGCAGATTCTAATTCAGTTTTAGATTTGACTCTACTATTGATCGATTGACCAACATGGCTGCCCATGCACAAACAGACAGTACGAACGGAAGACTGATTGGAAACAAGAACCGACTTTCAGAAAGTCCATTTTACCCCCTATTTCGATCCAGTTCATTTACATACATCTAAGCTAACCTCGACGAAATCTCGAAACATGTTGTTCACCTGTCACGTAGCCATATCGTCTCCGTAACCAATAGTCATCTCGCGGTATATTTATCAATGTTGGTAGCCACTGCCATTGAATTATAGAAACTAAACAATGAAACTTAATGAAAAACTTGTCAACAACTACTTGAGCGTGGTAGCCACTGCCATTGAATTATAGAAACTAAACAATGAAACTTAATGAAAAATTTGTCAACAACTACTTGAGCGACCCTAACGGCCGAATAATCTACTATGAAATCTGGATCGGCAAAGGAATAAAGACCATTTATACAACTGAGTTATCTTGTTAATTATGGCACGAATGAATATTTGTTGAAAATTGTCACGAATGTCATATTACATATTATATTCGGGTAGGATATCTTTTAAGCAATATTTATATTATAAATCGTCGGAAATAAATTATGAAATAACGCATTAGCTGAGTAAGTAGGAGCAATATGACATTATGTCGCATTTGTTACCTCGCATGCTGAAGCTGTACACAATGCACTTGCATACATTCTCTCCCTGACAGAGAAGTGGGAATGTGTTACACATCGTGATCTCGCAGCACCAAATTGTAAGTAATAATAAATTCAGGCCTTAATTAATGATCTATATCAATAATCTATAAAAACATCTTCTTTGTTCAGATAAATGAATATCACAAAATGTTACCATCTTATCTTTATAAGCCAAGGCAACTGGAATAGAGGTATTAAGATATTACTGTAAGAAATACATAATTGGTATTATTGTCATATCTGTTATAATGAGCATAACCTGTTTGTAATGGCAGAAAATGCCTAAATATGTATCACACGACCTTGTTTTTACTTTAAGTTCACCGAAAGAGTTCACCGACATCAAACCTGAGCATCTGTTTTGTATACCATTTCTCTTTTATGTATTCATCGATGTAGGGCATCGCCTGCGGTGCCACAGTAGTAAAAGCGGGAGTTAAACACTATAAAAATTGATTTAGGACTTAAATGCAAAATCTTAGAATGTTGAAACCAATTCTGCTTTACCGACTGCGAGACGGTTACTGTCGATCCAGTTTTATAACCAGACTTGATGTAACATAACATTTTGTATCGTGTTAGTATTAGCTGCGAGGAACAACCACAAATAAGCCACGTGGGCTCGTGTTATGTGTTTATAGTAGTATATATATATATATATACATACACCGCCATAAAGGCTCAGTTGAAACTAAGTACAGGATAATTGAAATAGAACTCAACTTGAGTCTATAGATGCATCACTATCAGGAATACGTCACCATTTTAGATATCCACTCTGTAATTTATATTCACTTTATTTCTCTTCACAAACCCCAGTATAAAATAACTTTTTCTAGCAATCTTCGAAAATGTTACATCCACGAATAGCCGTCAAGCATTTGCTACAGATTTCTTTTTGCTCACCTGCTTTATATGGGGAGTGAATTACACCACGAAAAGTGGATCGCTTAACATTATCAGAGATGTGGACCTGATACGATATCCTGTGAATGACTGTTTTAGGAACGAACAACATCGTTTAACTCCATGAAATGCTACCTCGAAGTCTGGATTTATAGTCAGGCGTTCTAAAGCACGATAGAGGTAGCTAACCTATCAATACAGTCCAAATCTGTATTCTGCATTTAATAAAAACTGTGGAAAATGAACCATTGCGCAACATTGTGAGATGATAGTGCAGTTATCATGGCCGCGCGGTCTAGGGCATGGTATGTGAGAGTTCACCATATTGAAAGTTCCTACTAAAATATTTTTATATGTTTATTTTTATTTATCTGTTTGAGCATCTCCTAGGTTATATTGTTGAATGGGTTAATAGAAGGCAACGTAGAGTCACTGTTGACACAATTTAACGTTAACGGTTCGTTATTAAAGGAAAACTCGTACACTTTCATGGAACAGAACATTTCGTAAGGGCATCTGGTTTTTTCTAATTTTGACTTATGACTGTTTCTTTTCTACCTTATGCTCGCAATGTTCTTTATACAATACAAAATGGTCCACACGGAAACACCAGTACAATCCTTAACTAACTTAATAGTGCTATTTACAGGTACATAAAATGTGTTGAAAACAATGTTATTTACAGCACTCGTTGGTTTCTCCTGCATTAATTTGTTAAAATATTAAGCACAGTTTCTTTCTCCTTTTAACGACTGTAACAGAGTGGTTCACTATCACCTTAGCAAATAATAAGTACATAAGTACACATTTTATGCATTCGTAGCTACGAAAGCTTCTTTATTTTAAACGAGA
Source organism: Hymenopus coronatus (assembly GCA_030762935.1). NCBI lineage: Eukaryota > Metazoa > Arthropoda > Insecta > Mantodea > Hymenopodidae > Hymenopus > Hymenopus coronatus. The sequence goes on along the minus strand of CM060888.1, from coordinate 138,164,335 downwards.
GGAGAAAGGAAATATAAATATTTCCTTTATTTTTATTATATATATATTTGAATAATAAAAATATATTTGAATTTCACTGCTGCATTATCTCATCTCGATAAACTGTTGTGTTACTTTAACATTGGATAGGGAGGAAAAATATTACTATAGCCATCTACCGGAAAATAAATAACTACTGGCCATCGTTGGGAAGACTTCTTCGGTTCTTTATTTTAAACAATAGGAGTAAGGAAAGGACAGTTATTATATAAAAATGTATTTGAATTTCACTGCTGCATTGCGTCATTGTGTCGATAAACTAGCGCGTTACCTTAACATAGAATGGGAAGGGAAATATATAACAGTAATACGACCATTTAGCAACAAATAACTTGTACCACTGCCATCTGGCGGTCATTAACTGAAATACGTTCACTTAGCACGGTTTTTATTCATATTATGAGATTTTAAATACTTTCTCGTACTGTTTTTAAACATTTTCATCTCCACAAACCTTGTCGTGACAATAACGAATACAACAACAAAAAAAGAATTGTTCAATTTGATGCAGTCGTTGGGAAGTGATACGCGTACATACATTTCAACGATTCATTTATAATCACTTATAGAAAACAAAACCGGGCTTGTAGGCCGTGGTCCACTGGGCTTCTCCCTTCGTTCCCCAGACGTTTCGCCTGCGCAGACGCAGGGAGAAGCCCAGTGGACCACGGCCTACAAGCCCGGTTTTGTTTTCTATAAGTGATTCTAACACCGGCCGTGAAAGCCTTCGAACTTTAATGATTCATTTATATATAAATGAGAAAATGGTAAAGACTGCAGAAAATTGTAAAGCTATACATTTAATGAACTAAGATTATCTGTCTGCGATTTCGATTTATGAGAACAAAGAAATCTAGACTCAGATGATAGTTACATCCATTAAATCAAAGAAGAATTAGCAAGGAGACTGTCATTGCCTATTGAGGGAAATTAGAGATGGCGCGGCACGGCCAAATAGAAGAGCATGCATGCACAGCAGGCCCTGTAAAATCTTGTGGTGCGATCTTCTGTTGTTGATTTCATAGGTAATGCACAGAGAAAAGAAGCAGAATTCATCCTCTTTGCACGCAACGCAAGGATAAAGTTTGGAGTTTGTAAACTCTTGCGTTGCATTGCATTGCGTTGCGTCTTGCGTGTTTCTATGTTAATGCTTACATTAAATAATATGAGTCCAAACTCTTGCACTTACATTCGTCTCCGCTTGCACTTCATTGTGAATGCAGCATAAGGGAGGACTCATTGCGTGTGAGACTGACACATAAGACTTGTAGTAACATCTCTGTTATCGTTCGCTTCTGTTCTGTTATCGTGTGCCACCAAACAAAACTAAAAAAAAAAAAAAACTTCTTTAGTCTTACTGTTCATGTTATTGGCTATTTGATTATTCCCTATTTATTCACAGTTTTCTCTGTATATTTAACATACTTCTTGAATTTCACAGATAATTGCGCATATTTAAGGTACTATGTGTGATGTGCTTTGATTTTTCGCGACTCGCGGTCTAGTTAATGACGTCACATATCAGGTTTGGCTGATGTAAACTAGAACGTATAGCCATCCTCTAAACAGACGGCTTCAGTGGCAGACTGTTGTTGAATACTCAATGTTCAAAGAAAACCAAAAGGGGATTTTTCGCCTCTTTCGTTAGATCATAAACTCCTTCTACCTTGCAAAAGTGTCAGCTTTAATTTGCAATGGCTAAAGAAATCCACGCGAGCATTATACCTGCATATACAATGAAACCTCATAGGTTTATGGACAGCACCTAGTAGTGCTGCACAGTGAGCATTATGAAGACACACAAAACAATCTCGGGAATGATGATAAACTTATTTAAAATGACCAAAAGAGTCTCTACTATTCAGGAGAAAAGTCGAAATCCTCATGGACTTTTTTTTTTTAAAGCAGAACTTCCTGAAGTACACAGACATGGGAAACTTGTGGATTAATAGGGTTGAAGTTATTTGGTGCCTGGAATGTTACTTTCACATAAATTTCTCTCCGAGTATCATTTATTAGTGGCTATACAAATTATGCTTACGAAAGTTTATTTTTGTACATAATTCATTTCAACCAAGGCAACGATTTGTAGAAATAGCATGTTACCTGTTTCGTTATAGGCCAAAGGGAATAGCGACAATCAAATGTTTCATAACTGGAAGCTATGCGCTGACCTTACTTAACATTCCAAATTTTTTTCAAGCAATTACGAGTAATAACTGAATATAGAAGCATTATATGAAATAAAATAAAGTGTTTAAAAGAGATCTGCATATTTTCATTCTTTGTTTTGTTTTGATTTTGTATGAGTTGTATGTTGTGTAGCGCGTAACCCCATCGCATCCCAGTTCTATGTTGTGTAGCGCGTACCCTAACGTATCCCAGTTCTATGTTGTGTAGCGCGTAACCCCATTGTATCCCTGTGCTATGTTGTGTAGCGCGTACCCTAACGTATCCCAGTTCTATGTTGTGTAGCGCGTAACTCTATCGTATTCCAGTTCTATGTTGAGTAGCGCATAACTCTATCGTATCCCAGTTCTATTTTGTGTAGCGCGTAACCCTATCGCATTCCAGTTCTATGTTGTGTAGCGCGTAACCCTATCGTATCCCAGTTCTATGTTGTGTAGCGCGTAACCCTATCGCATTCCAGTTCTATGTTGTGTAGCGATTAACTCTATCGTATTCCAGTTCTATTTTGTGTAGCGCGTAACCCCATCGTATCCCTGTTCTATATTGTGTAGCGCGTACCCTAACGTATCCCAGTCCTATGTTGTGTAGGTCGTAACCCCATCGCATCCCAGTTCTATGTTGTGTAGCGCGTAACCCTATCGTATCCCAGTTCTATGTTGTGTAGCGTGTAACCCTGTCGTATTCCAGTTCTATGTTGTGTAGCGCGTACCCTAACGTATCGCAGTTCTATGTTGTGTAGCGCGTAACCCCATCGCATCCCAGTTCTATGTTGTGTAGCGCGTAACCCTGTCGTATCCAAGTTCTATGTTGTGTAGCGCGTAACCCTATCGTATCCCAGTTCTATGGATCGAATAAAATATCTTCCGGCGTCAGTCGCTATTCCTATAAAACTCAAGTTGATTACACATTTTATTTACCATGTAGATCTGTTTAATCACGGAATTTTAAGCAAAACCAATAGTCATATTAAAAAAGTGTAGAATTTTAAAGAAAACATATTAAGAATACATTATGGTTGTATGCTTTTACCGAATATGCTGAAATTAAATACTGGATTTGGTTACTGAACTTTCCTTTTATAAGCTATAAACAATGACACATACACACACACATATTGGTTTTTAAAAATTAGTTTTTATTCGGGATGCAACAAAATATGTATCTCCATCGAAATCTCGGTATTGAATTTTTGAACCGAATGCAATACCTGCCTTATTTACTGTGATAAGAAATTGTAAAGTGAGCTGATTGGAGTACTGAAAGCTAAGACATATTTGAAGTAGTCGAGAATGGCTTACTGAGGCAGTACGGGGAAATAATAGCAAATGGGACAAGGAAAACTTACATAGATACATGTAATAAAACGAGTCAAGTGTATGGAGCTAAAACTGCAGTTATGAATTTAAAATGTTTAACACTCAATAAGATATAGCAAAATATTTAATGTGTGGAGGAGACAAACAATTTTTTATTCTACTACAGTGAAACAAAATTATATGAGCCCACCTGGATAGTGTAGGGCTGGCGTGTCTGCCTCGTATTCAACAGTTTGAATCTTCTTTGGGTGAGTTAACCGGATAAGGTCTTTTTCGGGAATTCCCCTTAATCTCAGAAGAAGAATCTCGAGTAACTTTAAGCTCCTTGAACCCCGAGATCATTTGAGCATCATTTCACTGATTTCATTCATCGTCCGATATGACCAACTAGTATAAAGGACATTTAGCTAAATATATATATATATATATATATATATATATATATATATATATATATAAGAACAATATAAATAAAGTAATTAGATAAAGAAATATAAATTATAACGGTTTTTCCTATAAAGGAGAGAAAAATATGCAAACACGTGAGGCAATTCTTTGGGAAAAGTTGGAGAGGATTGGATAGGAATGATGTAAGAGTAAGTGGAGTGAGTCAGATATTGATGATATATATGGTCAACATTAGCAAGCGAAGTGTCGCCACTTTCAGAAGTGTGTATGGTTCCCGTTGTTGGTCTACTTGACCCAGGGGTTGTTTTTTCGTGGATCGACTGGCGAATTACTTCCTCTGAATTTTCCGTCCACTATTCCCTGTTCCATCATTTACGTGTTACTTATTTCAGGGTTAAAGAACCAGACGAGTCGTTCGGCGGGCTGCGGCTGGATGGTGGTGAGCGCAGTGTAAAAAGTTATTCTTGTGCAGCTTGATCAGGTCCCGCCTTCGGGACTTTCGGGCTCGGGCCTCTCGGTGAACCACGGAGGCTCGGAACTCATGAGTGAAATCGGGAGGCGTCGGAGGCTTTCCACCTGTAACTGTAAGGAGCCCATCTGAACCAAATGCGCCTGTCGTTATGCGGATCTGGTCTCTCCCTTCGTGTTCCCTCTCTGGTAAAATGGAAAGGGCTTGTGGTGTCCTGTACTAGTGTCTGGAGGCCCTAGTCCTATAGAGAACATTACAGTAATAACTTAGAGTTGTGCGTATATTAGTGTCATTCAAGATCTGTGTTGAATTCATGCTTACTTAGTGAGGCTACTACGGAACGTTACGCTTTAGAGGAGTTCGTTCGACTTTAAAACTATTTACTCTACGGATTCTCTGTCTGTCTCCTTACAGTATAAGGAAATTGGCTATCTAGCATTTTATTGTTTCCAAATATGGAACATTAAATACAAATTATTTGCTTATCCTCATACTTGTGTTGGTTATACATTTCAACACTGAATATAATAAAGATGTATTTTACAAAAACACGTGCATAAATTAATGAAAATACGTTTACAAAGTATAACCTCTAGTTATGAACCCAGAAATAATGATGGAATTCGTTATAACACATGAAAAAAAAATACATACCTCAAAACTAATAAAAACGGTCCTCTTTGCTCAGTATCATATCCAAAGGTAAATAACTAGCAGAGAGACGCTACCTCTAAATGGAAACGAATTACAAAGTAAATACTAATTGTGATCATAAAAATGAATTAATGAAAAGTCGTTGACTCTGTATGGATTAAACCAATCCTTCATTCTTATATACAACAAATTCCCAATATTTGCTGTATTTTGTAAACAAGTGTTTTACTCAGCTTTGAATGAACTAAATCCTTTGGAACGTCAGTACATCAAGCAAAGTCATCCATTTCAGTCAGCAAATATCGTTTGGAACACGTCCCTTCGAACGAATTTGGCCCCGTTCGGACATTCTAGATTACACGATCCACACCAGCTTTTAGTGTCGTTATTCGCACAAAATATGTATTTCTTTCATTGATTACAAATTCAAAACTGTGATGACCCGAAACAATTCTGAGGTGGTTGCTACTGCTGAACGCTTTGAAAGTCCTGCACGCTATGCACTTCCTGTTGAAAACTGAACTATATTCACAGCTAGTCGTCTTCTTTTTGTACCTGTCGATCACGTGTCAGGAAACTTTCAGCAGGAGTTGCAGGTTCAAACCACCACAGATGTAATAATGCGCGGCATGCGTGTCCACTCACGCAAGAGCTAAAATGGAGACAACCATCAGTTATGACTTTCGAAATAGCTGCTCACACACGTGCGACAAGTATGGGCGTTATAATTTGCAGCAATGCTGACGTTGCTCCATCTTGGTTGCCCGTATCCTGTTCAAACATTGTATGACGCTGCTGTATATGGAGTTGCGGGAGCAATAAGTGTTTAACTAGTTAATTCCTGTAGCTCCTAGTTGGAGCAAATGTCATCGTTACAATGTTTTCTTGATCGGATTTGATGTTATAGTTCAAGAGTTCGCCGCTATGCGCCATGGTGACGAGGGTTCGGCTCGTCATCCATAGATGGCACTGTAGGACGAAATCACGACTTGCGGATGTGGAATGGCCCTATTGTGTCCAGAAACCTTCTTCTTTCAAACTATAAGGTTGTTTTAGTGCAAATAAATATTACACGGAACTACCGACTTTACTTCCCTTCCGAAGGAAGCCATGCTAAGTATTTTTGCGTCGGAAAAATCAATCAGCCTCAGCTGCAATCTTGGCTTCTAAAGACTGGCATGGTACCCAGGATGGAGACAGCAATAAGTGCACGCCAGTATTAAGGTCATAAGTAATATTAGGCTACCTTAGACTATAATTCTTAATACATTGTATATAATAGCAGGTATAATGAAATAAATGTCTATTAAAAACCAAAAACAATAGAATATTTTGGATTACAGCTTTAGTAAATATGGAATGTACACCTGTGGTTTTTAAATTAATACTAATATCATAACTGATAACATGCGAAGCGAAAATGTGAACTTATCGAAATAAATTGACTAGATAATCTGATAATATATTTAATCTATAGCGTTAGATCCTTGCGAAATTGCAATTTTCACACGTGACAGAAAATGCAAGTGATTTCACCACGAGTCGGTGTGCCTCTAAACAGAGCACGTGCTGTCACACTGAGTGGAGTGCAAAGGGATGAGGTAATTTAATTAAAAAGTGGTTCGTCCTTTACCTGGCTGATACCTCCCAGGTGCCATCGACAGGTCGCCCCCCCCCCAAATCGGGTGCTGAACCTCGCTGTCAAAGCTCGGGAAACCATTATGATTGATTGTTAATTTTGTGTTTCAAGGTCTGGGAATATCAGGAAGCGTTGTGCTATATTACCTTTGCTATATCCACTGGTCTATGGTCTCTGCAACAAAGACAGATTAAAACAACTGCTTTATAGGGTTTTATTTTACTTTTAATCAGGAGAAATATAGTCTAAGAGTACACACGGGTGACATTTTAAATCTTGGAGTTTTTATTAACTTTTTTCTTAAAATTTTGTGACATGCTTCTCTACTAAAATTATGCGTATTTTAAAGTTCACAGAGATAGCTTTAACAGTTCTGAGAAGCTATATTTTATAACACTTTTATGCCGCTATTTAATTAGGTATCGCAGCCAATGTCGAAATCTCAATTTTGAAAAAATAAGAATACGCCACCTTATTTAAAAGTCTATTAAACAGCACTAGTATATAGTCGCTGTTTCACTCTTCTGGTTGTTTTATTATAATTTTGGTGACAAATCTACTAAAGCAATATTAGACACTTTAATTAAGGGACGAATTTTATTCATTAATTAATTAAATATTTGTCGTAAAATTCCTTTCTGAATACTGACAATTTTAACGTGATCAATTTCTCCAAAGTCGCAGATTCATCATTTTCTGGCATGTAAAAGAACTTGTGGAAAGAAATTCCGGCAGCCCGGCAGTACTGGTATGGTCCTGGGAATAGACAGTGTCGTTAACAAACAAATATTGATTTACACTGGTCGAATTAGTTGTGTAACATATTGTGCGAGTGCAGTATGTGAGAAAGAAAGACCTGGAAATAAACAAACCAGAGACTTGTGCTATTGCAGCTCTTTGTCATGCACTAGAATAGTGTTCCACCTCTTCTCGGATGTATCAGAGTACTTGCGCGTACGCAACAACAATCCTTGGAGCCCAGCTGGAAGGGGAGTGTGAGTCATTTCGTATTGGATGAAGGTCACAGATTCCTGCTGAAGATAATTTTCCCTCATTGCTTAACTGTATTGCATGCTGCACTCAGGCGTGTGTGTTACACTGCATTTTGACGCGCACTCAAGCTGTAGCAAACTAGAATAAGAACTGAAAATTTCCCGGCCACGGTCAGATTTCCGCGCCTTCCCAATACAATTTTGTGAATAACAGCTGTTTAATATTTGTACACCATTAGGTAGTTAGGAGAATTAGGAATCATTCACAGTAAAGATAAGCCATTAATATTATGACGTAAAAGTTAACGCGATATGCTACCATTCAGAACGATAAACGGATATATAAACTAGAAATAGAGGAAAGAAACATATGCTTATACAGTACTTAACATATTATAGTAAAATCAATTGAATCAGTTCATTTAAAATAACTCAAATTAGAAAAAACAATTTCATAAGTTATCAAATTTACATATTGATTTAGGAAAAATTAGTGGTGAATTTGTCGTGATAAGGCAACGTTAAATCGATTCTTTACATTTCATTTCGTTCTCCGATTTATTATTGCAAGTTATGCTTGTATTTCACATTTAATAATTATATTACTGTTATTTGTATCATGTCTGATAGTCGACTCGATATCGCATGAGTGAAAATTTGAGGTGAGAAATTCTTAAGGGCAGACGGACAGGATTCTTGTTTAGAAACTTGGATATTGACATGTTTGGCAGACTCTAATGCCTAAACAAACTCACAGCGACACCAGTGCAATGGGCGACAAAGCTTTGTTGACTGGTAGTTGTGTCTTAATACAAAAATCTCATGTGTTCCATTCACATGACGTTTTCTACCTGTTCTGCAAATTATAATGCTAACCAAGATAAACATTTCAAGAAATGTTCTTACTATTTAGTACGCTATAAGCAGAGGGGAAATAAGGAAATACACCAGACTAAAGTGACAGTCAAAACATCTAAAAGCTGTCGCTATGCGTTTGTCGTTGAACTTCGATTCTCTATCCAAGGCCAGGAGTAAAACAAATGGATTTGAAACGAAAGTTTACTTCCCGTTTGAGAAAACTTGAAGTACGTAATTCAACATTGAAGGAATATCTAGGAAGCAGTTAACTCTATAAAAAACTGATGTGTACCATTCACATGACTTTCTCTACATCTGCAACAAATTATTCTTAAAAAGCTTATACTTCAATTTACTTCATGATAATCAGAAAAAAGAATAGCAGAAATAGTCTTATTACTTGCTTCCTTGTAATTAGAAGCGAAATAAGGGAGTACCATAGTCAAAAGCTGGTTGCTATGTGACTGAAGTTCCTTTGTTTGTATAGACAGGAGTTAACAAATTCCTGTATGAGAAAAGTATAAGTTTTTCAAAGCAGAAACCAAACCACGGAATGTCTCAAAAACGATGAACTCCACGAAAACAATTTATATAACATAAATTGTGTATTTTAACGGGCTCTACATTTTTCGTGCAGTAAGTTTTTGTCCATCTCTTACGGTTTAGCATCTATTCAAAATTCAGTAAAATTCATCCACAATAAAGTAGGTAGGTACTCTTCAGAGGTTATTCCCAGAAAATTCAAGATATTTTATTTGTCAGGTAAATAGCGTTAATATACGATATTTTAACCAAAATCGTTTGAACCATTTTTGAGAAAATCAAAATTCTCGAAAAAATGTCCATGTAAATGGTAGTTGGGGGTGTGTTACATCCCTGGAAGATACTAAACTTAAACACCAAGTTTGGTATTTTACCGACTTTTCGTTTTTGAGTTATCGTGTTCACTGACACACTGACACATGGAAACACACACATACACACACACAAATACGGACCTTTTTCCGAAAATGCTTTGTTTTGTTTACAGGGGACCCTAAAACATATATGCACATAGTAGAAAGTAAAAAGAAAATGAAATGACAAATTGTGTGATTTAACAAGATCTACATTTTTTTGTGTAGTAAGTTTCGGGTTATCAGTTATAGCAAATTCATCCAGAAACAAGAGGTCTTGAGAAGCTAATCCCAGAAAATTCAAGACATGCATTTTGTTTGTAATAAAATATCCTCGTATGGTACCTATTTTAATTAAAATCTTTGGATCCATTTTGAGAGAATACAAATTTTCGAAACATGTTCTATGAAAACGGTAGTTGGGGATGGGGAATTTTTCTGAAAATCTTCGTTTCGCATCTTTGGAAGGTACTGATCTTGAATAAAAAGCTTGACATTTAATCGACTTTTCGTTTTTGAGTTATGCTGTCCTGAGTCAGGCAAACAGTTTCATTCAGACAGACACGCATATAGAGAGAGAAGGAGACAGAGAGAGAGAGAGAGAGAGAGAGAGGGTGCTAGAGAGAGAGAGAGACAGACAGATACGGAAATTTCTAAATATATTTTATTGGGATATATTTCTGGTGAAACCTCGGTATAACATTTTTAGGTTGAATACAATACCTTCTCTATCAACTATGCATTTACATTCTACATACGCGATAGGGAAAGCAATAGCAATGATGATGATGTATATGAATGACCTGTAACAATATACTAGTAAACAATGTAATATTTCTTGTTTTCCACGAATACATGTGCAGAAAACAAAAGGCTAGGTTGTTAGGATGCTTAGTTTCAATATGAAGGAAAAGAAGCAAGCTTACGTCAAGGGGAAGGGCTGGAAGATTGAGGACGTGGGGATTTCTCAAGTAACGGGAACAATTACTAGCCATGTGCTGATAAATGACTTTGTCACGCTCTTTTCTCAAGCTGTAACGCAAGAGAAGGAAAAGAGCGCCTTGGCCGGAATCTTTCATTCCTTTAACTGGAGCCAGTCTCATCGCTTCTTCCTCTGGTTCCCAGTTTGATCAGTGGCGTTTCATCTAAACTATTATAACCGTTCTTAAACTTTCGTATATATTAGATATTTCATTGTGTTCTCTACTCAAATAATTTTTTCCATGTGCTAATTTCTTATTGTGAAAATTTTCATTTCGAAAATACAAATGAAACAGGAATGCAAAGGTTTTGAATAAAACATTAATACTTGCTTAAATAAAATGTGGCATTTACCTATTTTAATGTTTTCCCATTTTAATGTTTAATGTTTTTATACGTCGTTTATAAGTTTTGAAACTTCCGGATTCAAAATGCGAAGTTTTAGAAAATATATCCCTGTGTGCGTGTATTTTAAAAATATATAGATCTTATTATTTGTAACATATTTAGTATATTTCATATTTTTCTGCAAACAGCTTCTTGGATTTTCGAGAATATAAAACGTACGCGTCGGAAACGTTGCAGCTTAAGCTGGGTGGTAGCTAGGAGCGTGTGCACTTTTCCCTTTCAAAACCAGAAGAAGTTCAGCGTGTAAAAACATTTCACTCTTGCTGTATGCCACACAGATCATCACAGTAAATACATTTTTCGTGTCAGCAATCCTCTAATAATTGCTCTATGTTCCAAGACAGATTTTGTAATCTAAATTCAGAATCGACGATAACCAACTCGTTATAACTGGATTAAAATACGTTTTATAATTGATATTGCTAATTTACTGAACCATACTTCTAATGTGTGAAAACTACATAAAGTCTCTAGGTAAATGGTACTTTTATCATGGGCAGTAAAGGGATGAATAACAAACCAAATGATTCACATGAATTTTATATAAGAAATACAGTGAAGACAATAAGGCATATACAACTTAACATCAAGAATGCACCCTTTTTTACAGGCTCCATCACAAGAGTAGAATGTCAGACGACGGACACTATTTCGATACCAACTTAAAGGAAGAAAAAAACTGGGCCAGTATTAAGAAGGAGAGACTCTATCTCTTGATATGGAAGCAGGCCAAGATCCCAAATCCATGAAACAGAAGAAGATGGTTCATATTACTCATATATATCGTTTAAAATGTTCACCATCTGTGTGTCTTCACACCTTGTAATCAATTACGTTGTACTCAAGCAAAGACACTTTCATTGTTGCGTAGTTTTTCCGCAGCCAGATGAATGCATTATCTCAAAATTTCGAGTCAGTAGTCGGTGCTTTGTAATCTCTGCTTTTGATAAGTGTATTAACACACTTATTGAACGATAAAGACATCAGTTCCATTCTGTTGGGGAGAGTAATAGCTAGTGTCATTTTGCCAAAATATTACACCGACCTTTCGTCGTTTTTGTTTGATTAAGTACCATGTGAACACAAAACCTCCAGTCTCTCACAATAAGTATTGTTATTTTGTGCACCTAAAGAGCCGATTCTCAGACTGACACAACTCCACCTATTTGTGCAGCATTACCTATGTTTCCAACCACATTACGTCTGCAAAACGGTGTTCGGGAAATGTTAGTTACACATAGTTATTACCAAAAATATGTCAGAAGTAGGCTACTCTACCTATACGATTATCCCTATACATTATTGTGAAATAAACACATTTTGGAGAAACAACTATATTGTTTTTCGAAAATCGATAATCACAGAACAAAATGTTATTATACATTTTATTTGCAATGCCTCTATGAAGTACAGGGTTACTAAAAATGATTCATTCCTTCTCAAAACACTATATTTTCCGAAGCATTAAAACACGCCTGGAGTACTCGTAAGACGCGATCTTTTCGGTGGCCCGCCCGTGGCTTTGGACAGGCCGCGTTGCCGTAGGGAAGAGGTTGCACATGAAATGTAACTTGCGACAAATTAGTTTTGGGGTCCTTAAACTTTCTGGCTGGACAATAATCAATCCCTCTCACCGTGTGATAGAAAACTAGGTTAATATTTTCTCTACGCTTCATACATAAGTTCTAATACCAAGATAAATTGCGCACGAGGTGAACAAAAGTAACACACAGCTTAATCTCTTCTAACGGAGTGTCGAGTAGGGTGCGGGATAAAGGGGTGGAATTGCCCCATCGGATTTACCTTTTCTTATTCGCATGGTATGTTGTACCAGAATGGCACCAATGAACATTGTCTTAAGATCCGAGTTCCCGTGAAACGTTTACATTTTCTGTAAAATCACAGCGACAAGCTTATGTTTAATGTCTTTGAGTGTACAACAACGGTTGATACTTCAAAAGAAACATAAACTCACCAAGTTTGCACTAGTTGGCAGCACGAGTGAGGTGTCTTAACAAAATGGCGATAAAACAACAAAAGAGTGATAGGATGATGCCGCAGCAGAGGTGGCTCTTGCAGAGAGTAGCAAATTGGCAACGCCTCTTACCTAGGCGGCCCGGGTTCGATCCCAGGCACGTGCATGTGGTATTTGTGGTGGCCAAAGAGGTGCAGGAGCGGGATTTCCTCTGGTTCTTCGCATTTCACCGGTGCACCATCTCCATTCCATACATCATTAGTGTCACCACCTGCGGAGCCATTTTTAGTAAAAGCGGGCGTTAAACGCTATAAAAAGAGTGAAAAATTAACGCAACCCTGACAGTTGTAATCAGTGATCCTTTTAATAAACAACTATATTATTACTTATAGAGATTCTACAGACATATTAAAAATTCATTATTGGTAGGTGACTTGAATGTCCGTCAAGCCATGCTACTTTGTATGTGTGTGTGTGTGTGTGTGTGTGTCTAGAAGGGAACGGAAGTCATTATATTAATTTACATTAATTTAAACCAGTGATAGATCTCTCTATGTGCGTGTCTGTCTAAATGAAACTATGTTTGCCTAACTGAGGACAGCATAACTCCAAAACGAAAAGTCCATTAAGTATCAAAGTTTTTATTTAAGATCAGTACCTTCCAAAGATGCGAAACGAAGATTTTTAGAAAAATTACTCATTTGGTATCTTACGTTCTTGTCCCTGACCACTTCCTACAGAGATATTTTAGTTTTGTCGAAAACAAGAGACAGACAAGCTGGAACGCTGCAGGCTGTGTGGGTGTCACTTGCACTAGGTCAGTACATAACCACGCCTCACTAGGAGGTTGAAGGAATTCCTGCCGCTTTTACTGTGCGCGTGTAGGCCAATCAGAATGCCAGAAGTACGCGTTATCTGACAAAACATTACACCACCATGTATCGTGTTTGCAAGAGACCGACGAGTTTACTTTCAGAAGCCGGTTCAGAAACCTGACCAAACTCAATTAAGGGTTGCCGAGCTACTTCACGTCTGAAAAGCTGCTTGATTTAATCTTTAAACAGATTAATTATCTCCCATAATTCCTACCGAAATTAATGTTAGAAATACTTTACTCTATGCATCTTACAAGTAACAAACTGTTATATTCATGCATTCTTGTGGAATTATCAATTTTGTTTTATATCGGCTGATCAAAGAACAAATGCCACTAGATTTTTTTTTTGTTTTTTTGTTTGTAATGCTTCTAAAAAGCTCATATTAGAAGGAATGTAATAAGTTTCCTTCCTCAGAATGACGTATAAACAATAACTCGGTCCAAAATAGTGTTCCAATTGATGTGCTGTCTGGAAGATACCACTATAAACACAGTCAGTAGGGCGGGAAGAGTGTATCTGTTCCTTTCTTTTCACCCCCTCGTCATTAATCAGCGATTTTTTTTTTTTTTTTTTGAATGGCGTATAGTCACGTTTTTTAATAATATAAATAAGACTATTGTAATCTTAATCTCGTTGGAGACTATTGTAATCTCTTAAACAGTATACTGTTGTTTACTGTTTCCCCTGAACTGCTTGCAAATCACTATTATGGAATCTCCATAACTTACCACTCATATAGAAAATATTCTGGCAGTTTTTAAGTATTTTAAAATTTAAATCATACATGGCTTTAACAACAATATTTTAGCAACACTTTAACACAATTTTGACTTAGGTGCTGAAAACTGTCAATTTTATTTTAATATATTTGATGCTGGTTACTCTATTCGATTTTTATTTATCTATGTGATCCGTTTTATACAATTCCTAGAGCATTGATGGCGTGATTGATAAATTTACAACTGGAAAGGATAGGCAAATAGACTTAAGTGTGTTTATATTTTATGGACGATGTGACTAATTTTTACTACTCACCGATATTATTTTTATTGGCAGCAAGTTACCATTCCCACATCTAACCTGTTGCTATTATGGACGCAAAGAGCACATGTGCAGTAAGTATAACAGTTGATTAATCATTTTGTCAGTGTATTGTACACTAACTCGTACTTTTCTTTAGACTTCTCCAGAATTAAAGTAGAGCATCCCACTCAGCAGGCTTCTTCTGTTCCCTTTTCTCTACCACAACTTTCTGTATGGTAAAATTGTCAAATTGATTCTATTAAGGCTACTACTGATAAAAATCTCTTCACAGCCAACACATCCTGTTTATAAACAACAATGAAAAGCTACATAACAGGGATTACCATATGTTTCTTTCTCATAGAAGTCATTTGCATTCAACCTATATGTTAACTCATTTATCATTACTACTATTATTATTATTATTATTATTTACATTAATACCCATTTTTCAAACATAGTTTACGATACACGTATGTTAAGTGTATAGCGGAATCTAAATTGAGGATATTCATCCTCGTTGTGTCTTTGCAAACTTTTACTCAATTCTGCAATAGTGCACTTCCTACACTTATATCGCAATATGCTGCCAAATGAAAAGTATTTGGTATTGTAATTTTTATATTATCAGTTGTGCATTATGGAAATTCAGTGTTAGTGATTGTTATGAATATATTCTACTACCTTTGTGTGCTCCAGAATATATGGAAGGAACTGCACGACCGCCTGGACGTGTGTTGTCTTAGCCAAGGGGCACACATACAACATTTGTAGTATGAGGAACTGGACGGCCACCTGGAGGTGTGTTGTCTTAGCCAAAGGGCACACATTCAACATTTGTAGTTTGAGGAACTGGACGGCCACCTGGACGTGTGTTGTCTTAACCAAGGGGCACACATACAACATTTGGAGTATGAGGAACTGGACGGCCACCTGGAGGTGTGTTGTCTTAGCCAAGGGGCACACATTCAACATTTGTAGTTTGAGGAACTGGACGGCCACCTGGACGTGTGTTGTCTTAACCAAGGGGCACACATTCAACATTTGTAGTTTGAGGAACTGGACGGCCACCTGGACGTGTGTTGTCTTAGCCAAGGGGCACACATACAACATTTGGAGTATGAGGAACTGGACGGCCACCTGGACGTGTGTTGTCTTAGCCAAGGGGCACACATACAACATTTGGAGTATGAGGAACTGGACGGCCACCTGGACGTGTGTTGTCTTAGCCAAGGGGCACACATTCAACATTTGTAGTTTGAGGAACTGGACGGCCACCTGGACGTGTGTTGTCTTAACCAAGGGGCACACATACAACATTTGGAGTATGAGGAACTGGACGGCCACCTGGAGGTGTGTTGTCTTAGCCAAGGGGCACACATACAACATTTGGAGTATGAGGAACTGGACGGCCACCTGGACGTGTGTTGTCTTAGCCAAGGGGCACACATACAACATTTGGAGTATGAGGAACTGGACGGCCACCTGGAGGTGTCTTGTCTTAGCCAAGGGGCACACATACAACATTTGGAGTATGAGGAACTGGACGGCCACCTGGACGTGTGTTGTCTTAGCCAAGGGGCACACATACAACATTTGGAGTATGAGGAACTGGACGGCCACCTGGACGTGTGTTGTCTTAGCCAAGGGGCACACATACAACATTTGGAGTATGAGGAACTGGACGGCCACCTGGAGGTGTGTTGTCTTAGCCAAAGGGCACACATTCAACATTTCTAGTTTGACGAACTGCACGGCCACCTGGACGTGTGTTGTCTTAACCAAGGGGCACACATACAACATTTGTAGTTTGAGGAACTGGACGGCCACCTGGACGTGTGCTGTCTTAACCAAGGGGCACACATACAACATTTCTAGTTTGACGAACTGCACGGCCACCTGGACGTGTGTGTCTTAACCAAGGGGCACACATACAACATTTGTAGTTTGAGGAACTGGACGGCCACCTGGACGTGTGCTGTCTTAACCAAGGGGCACACATACAACATTTCTAGTTTGACGAACTGCACGGCCACCTGGACGTGTGTGTCTTAGCCCAGGGGTCCACATACAACATTTGTACTATGAGGAACTGGACGGCCACCTGGACGTGTGTTGTCTTACCCAAGGGGTCCACATACAACATTTGTACTATGAGGAACTGGACGGCTACTTGGACGTGTGTTGTCTTAACCAAGGGCACACATACAACAGTTCTAATATGAGGAACTGGACGGCTACTTGGACGTGTGTTGTCTTAGCCAAGGGGCACACATACAACAGTTCTAATATGAGGAACTGGACGGCCACCTGGACGTGTGTTGTCTTAGCCAAGGGGCACACATACAACAGTTCTAATATGAGGAACTGGACGGCCTCCTGGACGTGTGTTGTCTTATCCAAGGGCACACATACCACATTTGTAGTTTGAGGAACTGGAAGGCCGCCTGGAGATGTGTTGTCTTATCCAAGGGCACACATACCACATTTGTAGTTTGAGGAACTGGACGGCCGCCTGGAGGTGTGTTGTCATATCCAAGGTCACAGATACGACATTTGTACTATGAGGAACTGGAAGGCCGCCTGTAGGTGTGTTGTCTTAGCCAAAGCCACACATACAACATTTGGAGTATGAGGAACCGGACGGCCACCTGAAGGTGTGTTGTCTTAGCCAAAGGGCACACATTCAACATTTGTAGTTTGAGGAACTGGACGGCCACCTGGACGTGTGTTGTCTTAACCAAGGGGCACAATTACAACATTTGTAGTTTGAGGAACTGGAGGCCACTTGGACGTGTGTTGTCTTAACCAAGGGGCACACATACAACATTTGTAGTTTGAGGAACTGGACGGCCACCTGTACGTGTGCTGTCTTAACCAAGGGGCACACATACAACATTTCTAGTTTGACGAACTGGACGGCCACCTGGACGTGTGTGTCTTAGCCCAGGTGTCCACATACAACATTTGTGCTATGAGGAACTGGACGGCCACCTGGACGTGTGTTGTCTTACCCAAGGGGTCCACATACAACATTTGTACTATGAGGAACTGGACGGCTACTTGGACGTGTGTTGTCTTAACCAAGGGGAAACAATACAACAGTTCTAATTTGAGGAACTGGACGGCCAACTGGACGTGTGTTGTCTTAGCCAAGGGGCACACATACAACATTTGTAGTATGAGGAACTGGACGGCCACCTGGACGTGTGTTGTCTTAGCCAAGGGGCACACATACAACAGTTGTAGTATGAGGTGCTGAACGGCCACCTGGAGGTGTGTTGTCTTAACCAAGGGGCACACATACAACAGTTGTAGTATGAGGTGCTGAACGGCCACCTGGAGGTGTGTTGTCTTAGCCAAAGGGCACACATACAACATTTGTAGTATGAGGAACTGGACGGCCACCTGGACGTGTGTTGTCTTAGCCAAGGGCCACACATACAACAGTTGTAGTATGAGGTGCTGAACGGCCACCTGGAGGTGTGTTGTCTTAGCCAAAGGGCACACATACAACAGTTGTAGTATGAGGTGCTGAACGGCCACCTGGACGTGTGTTGTCTTAGCCAAGGGCACATATACAACATTTGTAGTATGAGGATCTGGACGGCCACCTGAGCGTGTGTTGTCTTAACCAAGGGGCACACATACAACAGTTGTAGTATGAGGAACTGGACGACCACCTGGACGTGTGTTGTCTTAGCCAAGGGCACATATACAACATTTGTAGTATGAGTATCTGGACGGCCAACTGAGCGTGTGTTGTCTTGACCAAGGGGCACACATACAACATTTGTAGTTTGAGGAACTGGACGGCCGCCTGGAGGTTTGTTGTCTTATCCAAGGAAACAGATACGACATATGTAGTATGAGAAACTGGAAGGCCGCCTGGAGATGTGTTGTCTTATCCAAGGGCACACATACCACATTTGTAGTTTGAGGAACTGGACGGCCGCCTGGAGGTGTGTTGTCTTATCCAAGGTCACACATACCACATTTGTAGTTTGAGGAACTGGAAGGCCGCCTGTAGGTGTGTTGTCTTAGCCAAAGTCACACATACAACATTTGGAGTATGAGGAACTGGACGGCCGCCTGTAGGTGTGTTGTCTTAGCCAAAGTCACACATACAACATTTGGAGTATGAGGAACTGGACGGCCACCTGGAGGTGTGTTGTCTTAGCCAAAGGCACACATACAACATTTGGAGTATGAGGAACTGGACGGCCACCTGGATGTGTGTTGTCTTAGCCAAAGGCACAATTACAACATTTGTAGTATGAGGAACTGGACGACCGCCTAACGTGTGTTGTGTTAGACAAGGGGCACACATACAACGTTTGCAGTTTGGGGCACTGGACGGCGGCCTGGACGTGTGTTGTGTTAGCCAAAGGCGCACATACAACAGTTGTAGTTTGAGGAACTGGACGGCCACCTGGAGGTGTGTTGTCTTACCTAAAGGCACACATAACACAGTTGTAGTATGAGGAATTGGAGGGCCGCCTAGAGGTGTGTTGTCTTAGCCAAAGGCATACACACAGCATTTGTAGTATGAGGAACTGGACGGCCATCTGGAGGTGAGCTGTCTTAGCCAACGGCACACGTACCACAGTTATAGTATGAGGAACTGGACGGCCAGCTGGAAGTGTGATGTCTTAGCCAAGAGCACACATTCAACAACTGTAGTATGAGGAACTGGAAGGCCGCCTGGAGGTGTGTTGTCTTAGCCAAGGGGCACACCTACAACAGTTGTACTAAGAGGAACTGGACGGCCACCTGGAGGTGTGTTGTCTTAGCCAAGGGGCACACCTACAACAGTTGTACTAAGAGGAACTGGACGGCCACCTGGAGGTGTGTTGTCTTAGCCAAGGGGCACACGTACAACAGTTGTAGTATGAGGAACTGGACGGCCGCCTGGAGGAGTGTTGTCTTAGCCAAGTGCACATATACAACATTTGTAGTATAAGGGATGCCATGGCCACCTGGAGGTGTGTTGTCTTAGCCAAGGGCACGCATACAACAGTTGTAGTATGAGGAACTGGACGGCCACCTGGAAGTTTGTTGTCTTAGCCAAGGGGCACACATAAAACATTTGTAGTATGAGGAACTGGACGCCACCTGGAGATCTGTTGTCTTAGCCAAGGGCACACATACAATATTTGTAGTTTGAGGAACTGGTCGTGCACTTGGAGGTGTACTGTTTTAGCCAAAGACACACATGCAACATTTGTAGTTTGAGGAAGCGGACGGCCAATTGGAGGTGTGTTATCTTAGCCAAAGGCACACATACAAAATTTGTAGTATGAGGAACTGGATGGCGAACTTGAGGTGTGTTGTCTTAGACAAAATCACACATACATTTGTAGTATGAGGAACTGGACGGCTACCTGGAGGTGTGTTGTCTTAGCCAAGTGCACGCATACAACATTTGCAGTGTGAGGAACTGGACGGCCACATGGAGGTGTGTTGTTCTAGCCAAAGGAACACATTAAACATTTGTAGTATGACGAACTGAACGGCCACGTAGAGGTGTGTTGTCTTAAACAAAGGCACACATAAAACATTTACCTGGAAGTGAGTTGTTTTACCTAAAGGCACACATACATTTGTAGTTTGAGGAACTGGAAGGCCACCTGGAGTTCTGTTGTCTTAGCCAAGGGAGCACATACAACAGTTGTAGTATGAGGAACTGGACGTCCACCTGGAAGTGTGTTGTCTTAGCCAAGGGCACACATACAACAGTTATAGTTGAGGAATTGAACGGCCACCTGGAGGTGTGTTGTCTTAGCCAAGGGCCTCTCATACAACATTTGCAGTATGAGGAACTGGACGGCCACCTGGAGGTGTGTTTTATTAGCCAAGGGGCTCTCATACAACATCTGAAGTATGAGGAACTGGACGGCCACCTGGAGGTGTGTTGTCTTAGCCATGGGGCACACATATAGCATGTGTAATATGAGGATCTGGACGGCCTTCTGAAAGTGCGTTGTCTTAGCCAAGGGAACACATATATTTTTAGTATGAGGAACTGGACGGCCACCTGGATGTGAGTTGCCTTAGCCAAGGGGAACACATACAAAATTTACGTATGGTGAACTTGACGGCCACCTGGAAGTGAGTTGTCTTAGCCAAGGCGCACACATACAACATTTGTAGTATGAGGAAATGGACGGTCTCCTGGAGGTTTGTTGTCTTAGCCAAGGGTCCCTCATACAACATTTGTAGTATGAGGAACTGGCCGGCCAACTGGTGGTGTGTTGTCTTAGCCAAGGGGCCCAAATACAAAATTTGTACTATGAGCAACCGGAGGGCCACAATAACCTGTGCTATCTTAGCCAAGGGGCACACATAAAACATTTGTAGTAAGAGAAACCGGACGGCCAACAGCAGGTGTGTAGTCTCAGCAAAGGGGCTCTCATTCAACATTAGTAGTATGAGGAACTGGACCGCCACCTGGAGGTGTGTTGTCTTAGCCAAGGGTCACACATACAACATTTGTAGTTTGAGGAACCGGACGGCCACCTAGAGGTCTGTTGTCTTAGCCAAGGGCACACATACAACATTTGCAGTAAGAGGAACTGGACGGCCAACAGGAGGTGTGTAGTTTCAGCAAAGGGGCTCTCATACAACATTTGTAGCATGAGGAACTGGACGGCCACCTGGAGGTGTGTTGTCTTAGCCAAGGGGCACACATACAGCATTTGTAGTTTAAGGAACTGGACGGCCACCTAGAGGTGTGTTGTCTTAGCCAAGGGCACACAAACAACAGTTGTAGTATGAGGAATTGTACGGCCGACTAGAAGTGTGTTGTATTAGCCAAGGGTTCTCATACAACATTTGTAGTATGAGGAACTGGACGGCTACCTGGAGGTGTGTTGTCTCAACCAAGGGCACACATACAACATTTATAGTATGAGGAATTGGACGGCCACCTGGAGGTGTGTTGTCTTAGCAAAGGGGCACTCATACAGCATTTGTAGTTTGAGGAACTGGACGGCTACCTGGAGGTGTGTTGTCTTACCCAAGGGGCACTCATACAGCATTTGTAGTTTGAGGAACTGGACGGCCACCTATAAGTGTGTTGTCTCAACCAAGGGCACACATAAAACATTTGTAGTATGACGAACTGGACGCCCGCCTGGAAGTATGTTGTCTTAGCCAAGGTCACACATACATTTGTAGTTTGAGGAATTGGACAGCAGCCTGGAGGTGTGTTGTCTAAGCCAAGGGCAGACATACAACATTTGTATTATGAGGAACTGGACGGCAGCCTGGAAGTGAGTTGTCCAAGCCAAAGGAACACATACACTTGTAGTTTGAGGAACTGGACTGCTACCTGGAAGTGAGTTGTTTTCGCCAAGGGGTACACATACTACTTTTGCAGTATGAGGAACTGAACGGCCGCCTGGAGGTGTGTTGTCTTAGCCAAGGACACATTTACCATTTTTAGAATGAGGATACGGACGGCCGCCTGGATGTGAGTTGTCTTCGCCAAGAGGAACACATACCACATTTGTAGTATGAGGAAATGGACGGCCGCCTGGAGGTGTGTTGTCTTAGACAAAGGCGCCAATAGAGCATTTATTGTATGAGGAACTCGATGCCCACCTGGAGGTGTGTTGTTTTAACCAAGAGCACACATAGAACATTTGTAGTATAAGGACATGGACTGCCATTTGGATGTGTGTTGTATTAGCCAAGGGTACACGTACAACATTTGCGGTATGAGGAACTGGAAGGCCGCCAGGAGGTGTGTTGTCTGAGCCAAAGGCACACATACAACATTTGTAGTATGAGGAACTGGACGACCACCTGGACGTGTGTTGTGTTATTCAAGGGGCACACATACAACATTTGTGGTTTGGGGAACTAGACGGCCATCTAGAAGTGTGTTGTCCTAGCCAAGGGCACACCTACAACATTTGTAGTATGACGAAGCGGACGCCCGCCTGGAACTGAGTTGTTTTAGCTAAGGGCACACTTACCTTTGTAGTTTGAGAAATTGGACAGCAGCCTGGAGGTGTGTTGTCTTAACCAAGGGCACACATACAACATTTGTAGTATGATAAAATGGACGGCCGCCTGGAAGTGAGTTGTCTTAGCCAAAGGAACACATACATATGTAGTTTGAGGAACTGGACTGGCACTGCAAGTGAGTTGTCTTCGCCAGTGGGCACACATACTACATATGTATAATGAGGAACTGGACGGCCACCTGGAGGTGTGTTGTCTTAGACAAGGGCACACATAGAACATCTGTAGTATGAGGAACTGGACGGCCGCTTTAAAGTGAGATGTCTTAGCCAAAGGAACACATACAATTGTAGTTTGAGGAACTGGACTGCCACCTGGAAGTGACTTAGCCAAGGGAAACACATACAACAGTTGTAGTATGAAGAACTGGACGGCCGAATGGAGGTGTATTGTCTTCTCCAAGGGGCACACATACAACAGTTGTAGTATAGGAACTGGACGGCCACCTGGACATGTGTTTGTAAGCCAAGGGGCACACATACATCATTTACGTATGAGGAACTAGAGGGCCACCTGGACGTGTGTTGTGTTAGCCAAAGGCTCACATACAACAGATATTGTATGTGGAATTGGACTGCCGCGTGGAGGTATGTTGTCTTAGCCAAGGGGCACACATACAACATTTGTAGTTTGAGGAACAGGACGGCCGCCTGGACGTATATTGTCTTAGCCAAGGGGCACGCATACAACAGTTGTAGCATGAGGAACTGGACGGCCGCCTAAAGTTGTGTTGTCTTAGCCAAGGGACACACATACAACAGTTGTAGTATGAAGAACTGAACGGCCGCCTGGATGTGTGTTGTCTTAGCCAAGGGCACATTTACAACATTTGTAGTATGAGGGACTTGATGGCCACCTGCAGGTGTGTTGTCGTAGCCAAAGGCACACATACAACATTTGTAGTTTGAGGAACTGGACGGCCACCTGGAGGTGTGTTATCTTAGCCAAAGGCACAGATACAACTTTTATAGTATGAGTATCTGGACGGCCAACTGAGCGTGTGTTGTCTTGACCAAGGGGCACACATACAACATTTGTAGTTTGAGGAACTGGACGGCCGCCTGGAGGTTTGTTGTCTTATCCAAGGAAACAGATACGACATATGTAGTATGAGAAACTGGAAGGCCGCCTGGAGATGTGTTGTCTTATCCAAGGGCACACATACCACATTTGTAGTTTGAGGAACTGGACGGCCGCCTGGAGGTGTGTTGTCTTATCCAAGGTCACACATACCACATTTGTAGTTTGAGGAACTGGAAGGCCGCCTGTAGGTGTGTTGTCTTAGCCAAAGTCACACATACAACATTTGGAGTATGAGGAACTGGACGGCCGCCTGTAGGTGTGTTGTCTTAGCCAAAGTCACACATACAACATTTGGAGTATGAGGAACTGGACGGCCACCTGGAGGTGTGTTGTCTTAGCCAAAGGCACACATACAACATTTGGAGTATGAGGAACTGGACGGCCACCTGGATGTGTGTTGTCTTAGCCAAAGGCACAATTACAACATTTGTAGTATGAGGAACTGGACGACCGCCTAACGTGTGTTGTGTTAGACAAGGGGCACACATACAACGTTTGCAGTTTGGGGCACTGGACGGCGGCCTGGACGTGTGTTGTGTTAGCCAAAGGCGCACATACAACAGTTGTAGTTTGAGGAACTGGACGGCCACCTGGAGGTGTGTTGTCTTACCTAAAGGCACACATAACACAGTTGTAGTATGAGGAATTGGAGGGCCGCCTAGAGGTGTGTTGTCTTAGCCAAAGGCATACACACAGCATTTGTAGTATGAGGAACTGGACGGCCATCTGGAGGTGAGCTGTCTTAGCCAACGGCACACGTACCACAGTTATAGTATGAGGAACTGGACGGCCAGCTGGAAGTGTGATGTCTTAGCCAAGAGCACACATTCAACAACTGTAGTATGAGGAACTGGAAGGCCGCCTGGAGGTGTGTTGTCTTAGCCAAGGGGCACACCTACAACAGTTGTACTAAGAGGAACTGGACGGCCACCTGGAGGTGTGTTGTCTTAGCCAAGGGGCACACCTACAACAGTTGTACTAAGAGGAACTGGACGGCCACCTGGAGGTGTGTTGTCTTAGCCAAGGGGCACACGTACAACAGTTGTAGTATGAGGAACTGGACGGCCGCCTGGAGGAGTGTTGTCTTAGCCAAGTGCACATATACAACATTTGTAGTATAAGGGATGCCATGGCCACCTGGAGGTGTGTTGTCTTAGCCAAGGGCACGCATACAACAGTTGTAGTATGAGGAACTGGACGGCCACCTGGAAGTTTGTTGTCTTAGCCAAGGGGCACACATAAAACATTTGTAGTATGAGGAACTGGACGCCACCTGGAGATCTGTTGTCTTAGCCAAGGGCACACATACAATATTTGTAGTTTGAGGAACTGGTCGTGCACTTGGAGGTGTACTGTTTTAGCCAAAGACACACATGCAACATTTGTAGTTTGAGGAAGCGGACGGCCAATTGGAGGTGTGTTATCTTAGCCAAAGGCACACATACAAAATTTGTAGTATGAGGAACTGGATGGCGAACTTGAGGTGTGTTGTCTTAGACAAAATCACACATACATTTGTAGTATGAGGAACTGGACGGCTACCTGGAGGTGTGTTGTCTTAGCCAAGTGCACGCATACAACATTTGCAGTGTGAGGAACTGGACGGCCACATGGAGGTGTGTTGTTCTAGCCAAAGGAACACATTAAACATTTGTAGTATGACGAACTGAACGGCCACGTAGAGGTGTGTTGTCTTAAACAAAGGCACACATAAAACATTTACCTGGAAGTGAGTTGTTTTACCTAAAGGCACACATACATTTGTAGTTTGAGGAACTGGAAGGCCACCTGGAGTTCTGTTGTCTTAGCCAAGGGAGCACATACAACAGTTGTAGTATGAGGAACTGGACGTCCACCTGGAAGTGTGTTGTCTTAGCCAAGGGCACACATACAACAGTTATAGTTGAGGAATTGAACGGCCACCTGGAGGTGTGTTGTCTTAGCCAAGGGCCTCTCATACAACATTTGCAGTATGAGGAACTGGACGGCCACCTGGAGGTGTGTTTTATTAGCCAAGGGGCTCTCATACAACATCTGAAGTATGAGGAACTGGACGGCC
Source organism: Hymenopus coronatus (assembly GCA_030762935.1). Classification (NCBI taxonomy): domain Eukaryota; kingdom Metazoa; phylum Arthropoda; class Insecta; order Mantodea; family Hymenopodidae; genus Hymenopus; species Hymenopus coronatus. The sequence goes on along the minus strand of CM060888.1, from coordinate 138,138,436 downwards.
ACCTGGAGGTGTGTTGTCTTAGCCATGGGGCACACATATAGCATGTGTAATATGAGGATCTGGACGGCCTTCTGAAAGTGCGTTGTCTTAGCCAAGGGAACACATATATTTTTAGTATGAGGAACTGGACGGCCACCTGGATGTGAGTTGCCTTAGCCAAGGGGAACACATACAAAATTTACGTATGGTGAACTTGACGGCCACCTGGAAGTGAGTTGTCTTAGCCAAGGCGCACACATACAACATTTGTAGTATGAGGAAATGGACGGTCTCCTGGAGGTTTGTTGTCTTAGCCAAGGGTCCCTCATACAACATTTGTAGTATGAGGAACTGGCCGGCCAACTGGTGGTGTGTTGTCTTAGCCAAGGGGCCCAAATACAAAATTTGTACTATGAGCAACCGGAGGGCCACAATAACCTGTGCTATCTTAGCCAAGGGGCACACATAAAACATTTGTAGTAAGAGAAACCGGACGGCCAACAGCAGGTGTGTAGTCTCAGCAAAGGGGCTCTCATTCAACATTAGTAGTATGAGGAACTGGACCGCCACCTGGAGGTGTGTTGTCTTAGCCAAGGGTCACACATACAACATTTGTAGTTTGAGGAACCGGACGGCCACCTAGAGGTCTGTTGTCTTAGCCAAGGGCACACATACAACATTTGCAGTAAGAGGAACTGGACGGCCAACAGGAGGTGTGTAGTCTCAGCAAAGGGGCTCTCATACAACATTTGTAGCATGAGGAACTGGACGGCCACCTGGAGGTGTGTTGTCTTAGCCAAGGGGCACACATACAGCATTTGTAGTTTAAGGAACTGGACGGCCACCTAGAGGTGTGTTGTCTTAGCCAAGGGCACACAAACAACAGTTGTAGTATGAGGAATTGTACGGCCGACTAGAAGTGTGTTGTATTAGCCAAGGGTTCTCATACAACATTTGTAGTATGAGGAACTGGACGGCTACCTGGAGGTGTGTTGTCTCAACCAAGGGCACACATACAACATTTATAGTATGAGGAATTGGACGGCCACCTGGAGGTGTGTTGTCTTAGCAAAGGGGCACTCATACAGCATTTGTAGTTTGAGGAACTGGACGGCTACCTGGAGGTGTGTTGTCTTACCCAAGGGGCACTCATACAGCATTTGTAGTTTGAGGAACTGGACGGCCACCTATAAGTGTGTTGTCTCAACCAAGGGCACACATAAAACATTTGTAGTATGACGAACTGGACGCCCGCCTGGAAGTATGTTGTCTTAGCCAAGGTCACACATACATTTGTAGTTTGAGGAATTGGACAGCAGCCTGGAGGTGTGTTGTCTAAGCCAAGGGCAGACATACAACATTTGTATTATGAGGAACTGGACGGCAGCCTGGAAGTGAGTTGTCCAAGCCAAAGGAACACATACACTTGTAGTTTGAGGAACTGGACTGCTACCTGGAAGTGAGTTGTTTTCGCCAAGGGGTACACATACTACTTTTGCAGTATGAGGAACTGAACGGCCGCCTGGAGGTGTGTTGTCTTAGCCAAGGACACATTTACCATTTTTAGAATGAGGATACGGACGGCCGCCTGGATGTGAGTTGTCTTCGCCAAGAGGAACACATACCACATTTGTAGTATGAGGAAATGGACGGCCGCCTGGAGGTGTGTTGTCTTAGACAAAGGCGCCAATAGAGCATTTATTGTATGAGGAACTCGATGCCCACCTGGAGGTGTGTTGTTTTAACCAAGAGCACACATAGAACATTTGTAGTATAAGGACATGGACTGCCATTTGGATGTGTGTTGTATTAGCCAAGGGTACACGTACAACATTTGCGGTATGAGGAACTGGAAGGCCGCCAGGAGGTGTGTTGTCTGAGCCAAAGGCACACATACAACATTTGTAGTATGAGGAACTGGACGACCACCTGGACGTGTGTTGTGTTATTCAAGGGGCACACATACAACATTTGTGGTTTGGGGAACTAGACGGCCATCTAGAAGTGTGTTGTCCTAGCCAAGGGCACACCTACAACATTTGTAGTATGACGAAGCGGACGCCCGCCTGGAACTGAGTTGTTTTAGCTAAGGGCACACTTACCTTTGTAGTTTGAGAAATTGGACAGCAGCCTGGAGGTGTGTTGTCTTAACCAAGGGCACACATACAACATTTGTAGTATGATAAAATGGACGGCCGCCTGGAAGTGAGTTGTCTTAGCCAAAGGAACACATACATATGTAGTTTGAGGAACTGGACTGGCACTGCAAGTGAGTTGTCTTCGCCAGTGGGCACACATACTACATATGTATAATGAGGAACTGGACGGCCACCTGGAGGTGTGTTGTCTTAGACAAGGGCACACATAGAACATCTGTAGTATGAGGAACTGGACGGCCGCTTTAAAGTGAGATGTCTTAGCCAAAGGAACACATACAATTGTAGTTTGAGGAACTGGACTGCCACCTGGAAGTGACTTAGCCAAGGGAAACACATACAACAGTTGTAGTATGAAGAACTGGACGGCCGAATGGAGGTGTATTGTCTTCTCCAAGGGGCACACATACAACAGTTGTAGTATAGGAACTGGACGGCCACCTGGACATGTGTTTGTAAGCCAAGGGGCACACATACATCATTTACGTATGAGGAACTAGAGGGCCACCTGGACGTGTGTTGTGTTAGCCAAAGGCTCACATACAACAGATATTGTATGTGGAATTGGACTGCCGCGTGGAGGTATGTTGTCTTAGCCAAGGGGCACACATACAACATTTGTAGTTTGAGGAACAGGACGGCCGCCTGGACGTATATTGTCTTAGCCAAGGGGCACGCATACAACAGTTGTAGCATGAGGAACTGGACGGCCGCCTAAAGTTGTGTTGTCTTAGCCAAGGGACACACATACAACAGTTGTAGTATGAAGAACTGAACGGCCGCCTGGATGTGTGTTGTCTTAGCCAAGGGCACATTTACAACATTTGTAGTATGAGGGACTTGATGGCCACCTGCAGGTGTGTTGTCGTAGCCAAAGGCACACATACAACATTTGTAGTTTGAGGAACTGGACGGCCACCTGGAGGTGTGTTATCTTAGCCAAAGGCACAGATACAACTTTTATAGTATGAGGAACTGGACGGCCAACTAGAGGTGTGTTGTCTTAGCCAAAATCACACATACATTTGTAGTATGAGGAACTGGACAGCCACCTGGAAGTGTGTTGTCTTAGCCAAAGGCACACATACAACTTCTGTAGTATGAGAAACTGGACGGCCACCTGGAGGTGTGTTGTCTTAGCCAAGGGCACGCATACAACAATTGTAGTCTGAGGAACTGGACGGCCGCCTGAAGGTGTATTGTCTTAGCCAAGGCCACATATACAACATTTGTAGTGTTAGGAACTGGACGGCCATCTGGAGGTGTGTTGTCTTAGCCAAAGGAACACATACAACTTTTGTAGTATGAGGAACTGGTCGGCCGCCTGGAGGTGTGTTGTCTTAGCCAAAGACGCAAATACAGCATTTGTAGTATGAAGAACTCGATGGCCCCCTGGTGGTGTGTTGTTTTAGCCAAGAGCAAACATACAACATTTGTAGTATGAGGAACTGGACGGCCATCTGGACGTGTGTTGTCTTAGCTAAGGGCACAGATACAACATTTGTGGTATGAGGAACTGGACGGTCTCCTGGAGATGTGTAGTCTTATCCAAGGGGCTCTCATACAACATTTGTAGTATGAGGAACTGGACGGCCACCTGTAGGTGTGTAGCCTTAGCCAAGCGGCCCACATACAACATTTGTAGTATGAGGAACTGGACGCCCTACAGGAGGTGTATATTCTCAGCAAAGAGGCTCTCATACAACATTTGTAGTACGAGTAACTGGACGGCCACCCGGAGGTGTGTTGTCTAAGCCAAGGGGCACACATCCAACATATGTAATATGAGAGCCTCGGCTGCCGCCTGGGGTGTGTTGTCTTAGCCAAGGGGCACATATACAACATTTGTAGTATGAGGAAATTGACGGCCACGTGGACGTGTGTTGTCTTAGCCAAGGGTACATATACAATATTTGTAGTATGAGGAACTGGACGACCACCTGGTATTGATTTGTCTTCACCAATGGGTACACATACTACATTTGTAGTATGAGGAACTGGACTGCCGTTTGTAGGTGTGTTGTCTAAGCCAAGGACACATGTAACCATTTGTAGTATGAGCTACTGGACGGCCGCCTGGAAGTGAGTTGTCTTTTCCAAGGGGCACACATACCACATTTGTAGTATGAGGAAATGGACGGCCGCCTGGAGGTGTGTTGTCTTATCCAAGGGCGCCAATACAGCATTTGTAGTATGAGGAACTCGATGGCCACCTGGAGGTGTGATGTTTTAGCCAAGAGCACACATACAACTTTTGTAGTATGGGGAAATGGACGGCCATCTGTTCGTCTGTTGTATTAACCAAGGGCACACGTACAAAATTTGTAGTATGAGGAACTGGAGGTCCGCCTGGAGGTGTGTTGTTTGAGCCAAAGGCACACATACAACATTTGTAGTATGAGGAACTAGACGACCACCTTGACGTGTGTTGTGTTATTCAAGGGGCACACATACAACATTTGTAGTTTGGGGAACTAGACGACCAACTAGAATTGTGTTGTCCCAGCCAAGGGTTCACATACAACATTTGTAGTATGACGAAGTGGACGCCCGCCTGGAACTGAGTTGTTTTAGCCAAGGGCACACATACATTTGTAGTTTGACGAATTGGACAGCAGCCTGGAGGTGTTTTGTCTTAGCCAAGGGCACACATACAACATTTGTAGTATGAGGAACTGGACGGTCTTCTAGAGGTGTGTTGCCTTAGCTAAGGGGCTCTCATACAACATTTGTAGTATGAGGAACTGGACGGCCACCTGGAGGTGTGTTGTCTTAGGAAAGGGGCCCACATACAACTTTTGTACTATGAGGAACCAGTCGGCCACCTGGAGGTGTGTTGTCTTACCAAAGGGCACACATAAACATTTGTAGTATGAGGAACTGGACGGCCAACTGGAGGTGTGTGTTCTCATCAAAGGGGCTCTCATACAACATTTGTACTACGAGGAACTGTACGGCCACCTGGAGATGTGTGTTCTTAGCCAAGGGGCACTAATATAACATGTGTAGTATAAGGATCTGGACGGCCTCCTAGAAGTGCGTTGTCTTAGCAAAGGGCACACATACAACATTTGTAGAATTAGGTACAAGACAGCCAACTGGAAGTGAGTTGTCTTAACCAAGGGGCACACATACAAAAATTTACATATGGGGAACCAGACGGCCACCTGGAAGTGAGTTGTCTTAGCCAAGGCGCACACATACAACATTTGTAGTATAGGGAATTGGACGGTCTCCTGGAGGTGTGCTGTCTTAGCCAAGGGGCTGTCATTAAACATTTGCAGTATAAGGAACTGGCAGGCCACCTGGAGGTGTGTTGTCTTAGCCAAAGGGCCCACATACAACATTTGTACTATGAGGAACCGGTCGGCCACCTGAAGGTGTGTTGTCTTAGCCAAGGGGCACACATACAACATTTGTAGTATGAGGAAATGCACGGCCAACTGGAGGTGTGTAGTCTCAGCCAAAGGGCTCTCATACAACATTTTTAGTACGAAGAACTGGACGGCCACCTGGAGGTGTGTTGTCTGATCCAAAGGGCACACATACAACATATGTAGTTTGAGAGACTCGACGGCCACCTGGTGGTGTGTTGTCTTAGACAAGGGGAACATACAACATTTGTAGTATGAGGAAATGGACGGCCACCTGGACGTGTTTTGTCTTAGCCAAGTGCACATATATAATATTTATAGTATGAGGAACTGGACGACCACCTGGAAGTTAGTTGTCTTAGACAAGGGCACACATACTATTGCTGTTTGAGGAACTGGACGGCCGCCTGGAGGTGTCTTGTCTTAGCCAAGGGCACACACACAACATTTGTAGTATGAGGAACTGGACTGCAACCTGAAAGTGAGTTGTCTTAGCCAAATGAACACATATAATTGCAGGTTTGAGGAACAGAACTCCCGCATGGAAGTGAGTTGTCTTAGCCAAGGACACACATTAATTTGTAGTTTAGGAACAAGGCGGCCACCCGGAGGTGTGTTGTCTTAGCCAAGCGGCACACATATAACATTTGTAGTATAAGGAACTGGACGGCCACGTGTAGGTGAGTTGTCTTGGCCAAGGGGCACACATACTACATTTGTAGTATGAGGACGTGGAAATCCACCTGGAGGTGCGTATCTTAGCCAAGGGGCACACATTCCACAGTTTTAGTATGAGGAACTGGACGGCCACCTGCAGCTGTGTTGTCTTAGGCAAAGGCGCACATACAACCTTTGTAGTATGAGGAACTGGACGTCCGCTTGGAGGTGCGTTATCTTAGCCAAGGTTCTGTCATACAACATGTGTAGTATTATGAACTGGACGGCCACCTGGACGTGTGTTTTCTTAGCCAAGGGCAGACATATAACATTTGTATTATGAGGAACTGAACTGCCACCTGGAGGTGTGTTGTCTATACCAAGTGGGACACATATAACATTTATAGTTTGAGAAACTGGACGGCCAACTAGAGGTGTGTTGTATCAACCAAGGGCACACATACATTTGTAGCTTGAGGAATTGGACAACATCCTGGAATTGTGTTGTCTTTACCAAGGGCACACATACAACATTTGTAGTATGAGGAACTGGACGGCCGCCTGGAAGTGTGTTCTCTTAGCCAAAGGAACACATACATTTGTAGTTTGAGGAACTGGACTGTCACCTGGAAGTGAGTTGTCTTCGCCAAGGGGCACACATACTACATTTGTTGTATGAGGAACTGGACGGCCGTCTTGAGGTGTGTAGTCTTAGCCAAAGGCGCACATACAGCATTTGTATTATGAGGAACCCGATGGCAACCTGGTGGTGCGTTGTTTTAACCAAGGGCACACATACAACATTTTTTAGTATGAGGAACAGGACGGCCACCTGGACGTGTGTTGACTTAGCCAAGGGCACATATACAATATTTGTAGTATGAGCAACTGGACGGCCACCTGAAAGTGAATTGTCTTAGCCAATGAAACACATACATTTGTAGTTTGAAGAACAGGACGCCCGACTGGAAGTGTCATAGCTTAGCCAAGGGCACACATACATTTGTAGTTTAGGCACTGGACGGCCACCTGGAGGTGTGTTGTCATAGCCAAAGGGCACACATGTAACATTTGTAGTATGAGGAACTGGACAGCCACCTGGACGTGAGTTGTCTTCGCCAAGGGGCACACATACTACATTTGTATTATGAGGACGTTGACGGCCACCTGGAGGTGTACATCTTAGCCAAGGCGCATACATACAACAATTACAGTATGAGAAACTGGACGGCCACCTGAAGGTGTGTTGTCTTAGCCAAAGGCGAACATACAACATTTATAGTATGCGGAACTGGAACGTCGCCTGGAGGTGCGTTATCTTAGCCAAGAGGCTTTCTTACAACATTTGTAGGATGAGCAACTGGACGGTCACCTGAACGTGTGTTGTCTTAGCCATGGGCACACATACTACATTTGTAGTATGAGGAAATGAACGGCCACCTGGAGGTGTGTTGTCTTAGCCAAGGGCACACATATAACATTTTTAGTTTGAGGAACTGGACGGCCACATAGAGGGGTGATGTCTCAACCAAGGGCACACATAAAAAATTTGTAGTATGAGGATCTGGACGGCCAACTAGAAGTGTGTTCTCCTACCCAAGGGCACACATACAACATTTGTAGTATGAGGAAATGGACGACCTCCTTGAGGTGTCTTGCCTTAACCAAGGGCACACATACAACATTTTTTGTTTGAGGAATTGGACGGCCACATAGAGGTGTGATGTCTCAACTAAGGGCACACATAAAACATTTGTAGTATGAGGATCTGGACGGCCACCTAGAAGTGTGTTGTACTACCCAAGGGCACACATACAACATTTGTAGTATGTCGAACTGGACGCCCGCCTGGAAGTGATTTGTCTTAGCCAAAGGAACACATACATTTGTAGTTTGAGGAACTGTACTGCCACCTGGAAGTGAGTTGTCTTCGCCAGGGGACACACATACTATATTTGTAGTATGAGGACTGGATGGCCGCCTGGAGGTGTGTTGTCTTAGCTAAGGGCACACATACAACATTTGTACTCTGAGGAACTGGACGGACGCCTAGAAGTGACTTGTCTTAGCCAAAGGATCACATACATTTGTATTTTGATGAACTAGACTGCCACCTATAAGTGTGTTGTCCTAGCCAAGGGGCACACATAAAACATTTGTAGTATGACAAACTGGACTCCCGCCTAGAAGTATGTTGTCTTAGCCAAAGGCACACATACATTTGTAGTTTGAGGAATTGGACAGCAGCCTGGAGGTGTGTTGTCTTAACCAAGGGCAGACATACTACATTTGTAGTATGAGGAACTGGACGGCCGCCTGGAGGTGTGTTGTCTTTGCCAAGGACACATGTAACCATTTGTAGTATGAGCTACTGGACGGCCGCCTGTAAGTGAGTTGTATTTGCCAAGGGGCACACAAATCACATTTGTAGTATGAGGAAATGGACGGCCGCCTGGATGTGAGTTGTCTTCGCCAAGGGGCACACAAATCACATTTGTAGAATGAGGAAATGGACGGCCGCCTGGAGATGTGTTGTCTTAGCCAAAGGCGCCAATACAGCATTTGTAGTATCAGGAACTCGATGACCACCTGGAGGTGTGCTGTTTTAGCCAAGACCACACATACAACATTTGTAGTATGAGGAAATGGACGGCCATCGGGACGTCTATTGTATTTACCAAGGGCACACGTACAACATTTGTAGTATGAGGAACTGGAGGTCCGCCTGGAGGTGTGTTGTCTGAGCCAAAGGCACACATAAAACATTTGTAGTATGAGTAACTGGACGACCACCTTGACGTGTGTTGTATTATTCAAGGGGCACACATACAACATTTGTAGTTTGGAGAACTAGACGACCACCTAGAATTGTGTTGTCCTAGCCAAGGGCACACCTACAACATTTGTAGTATGGGGAAATGGACGGCCATCTGTTCGTCTGTTGTATTAACCAAGGGCACACGTACAACTTTTGTAGTATGGGGAAATGGACGGCCATCTGTTCGTCTGTTGTATTAACCAAGGGCACACGTACAACATTTGTAGTATGAGGAACTGGAGGTCCGCCTGGAGGTGTGTTGTCTGAGCCAAAGGCACACATAATACATTTGTAGTATGAGGAACTGGACGACCACCTTGACGTGTGTTGTATTATTCAAGGGGCACACATACAACATTTGTAGTTTGGGGAACTAGACGACCACCTAGAATTGTGTTGTCCCAGCCAAGGGTTCACATACAACATTTGTAGTATGACGAAGTGGACGACCACCTTGACGTGTGTTGTATTATTCAAGGGGCACACATACAACATTTGTAGTTTGGGGAACTAGACGACCACCTAGAATTGTGTTGTCCTAGCCAAGGGTTCACATACAACATTTGTAGTATGACGAAGTGGACGCCCGCCTGGAACTGAGTTGTTTTAACCAAGGGCACACATACATTTGTAGTTTGAGGAATTGGACAGCAGCCTGGAGGTGTGTTGTCTTAGCCAAGGGCACACATACAACATTTATAGTATGAGGAATTGGACGGCCGCCTGGAAGTGAGTTGTCTTAGCCAAAGGAACACATACTTTTGTAGTTTGAGTACCTGGACTGGATCCTGCAAGTCAGTTGTCTTCTCCAAGGGGCACACCAGCTAAATTTGTAGTATGAAGAACTGGACGGCCACCTGGAGATGTGTTGTGTTAGACAAGGACACACATACAACATTTGTAGTCTGAGGAACTGGTCGGCCGAAAGGAGGGGTGTTGTGTTCTCCAAGGGGCACACATACAATAGTTGTAGTATAGGAACTGGACGGCAACCTGGACGTGTGTTTGTAATCCAAGGGGCACACATACATCATTTACGTATGAGGAACTGGACGGCCACCTGGACGTGTGTTGTGTTAGCCAAAGGCCCACATACAAGAGTTGTAGGATGAGGAATTGGACGGCCGCGTGGTGGTTTGTTATCTTAGCCAAGGGGCACACATTCAACATTTGTAGTTTGAGGAACAGTTCACCCGTCTGGACGTGTATTGTCTTGGCACGCATACAACAGTTCTAGTATGAGGTACTGGACAGCCGCCTGGATGTGTGTTGTCTTTGCCAAGGGGCACACATACAACAGTTGTAGTAAGAGGAACTGGACGGCCGCCTGAAGTTGTGTTGTCTTAGCCAAGGGGCATACATACAACAGTTGTATTATGAAGAACTGCACGGCCGCCTAGAGGTGTGTTGTCTTAGCCAAGGGCACATTTACAACATTTGTAGTATGAAGGACTCGATGGCCACCTGCAGGTGTGTTGTCGTAGCCAAAGGCACACATACAACATTTGTAGTTTGAGGAACTGGACGGCCAACTTGAGGTGTATTATCTTAGCCAAAGGCACACATACTACTTTTATAGTATGAGGAACTGGACGGCCAACTAGATGTGTGTTGTCTTAGCCAAAATCACACATACATTTGTAGTATGACGAACTGGACAGCCACCTGGAAGTGTGTTGTCTTAGCCAAAGGAACACATACAACATTTGTAGTATGAGAAACTGGACGACCACCTGGAGGTGTGTTGATTTAACCAAGGGCACGCATACAACAATTGTAGTCTGAGGAACTGGACGGCCGCCAGGAGGTGTGTTGTCTTAGCCAAGGGCACATGTAAACATTTGTAGTGTGAGGAACAGGACGGCCACCTGGAAGTGTGTGTTGTCTTAGCCAAACGAACACATACAACATTTGTAGTATGAGGAACTGGACGGCCATCTGGACGTGTGATGTCTTAGCTAAGGGCACAGATACAAAATTTGTGGTATGAGGAACTGGACGGTCTCCTGGAGATGTTTTGTCTTATCCAAGGGGCTCTCAAACAACATTTGTAGTATCAGGACCTGGACGGCCACATGTAGGTGTGTTGTCTTAGCCAAGGGGCCCACATACAATATTTGTACTATGAGGAACCGGAGGGCCACCTTGAGGTGTGTTGACTTTGCCAAGGGGCACACATAAAACATTTGTAATATCAGGAACTGGACGCCCTACAGGAGGTGTATAGACTCAGCAAAGGGGCTCTCATACAACATTTGTAGTACGAGTAGCTGGACGGCCACATGGAGGTGTGTTGTCTTATCAAGGGACACACATACAACATATGTAGTATGAGAGCCTCGACGGCCGCCTGGAGGTGTGTTGTCTTAGCCAAGGGCACATATACAATATTTGTGGTATGAGGAACTGGACGACCACCTGGAAGTGAATTGTCTTAGCCAAATGCACACAAACAACAGTTATAGTATGAGGAACTGGACGGCCGACTGGAAGTGTGTTGTATTAGCCAAGGGCTCTCATACAACATTTGTAGTATGAGGAACTGGACGGCTACCTGGAGGTGTGTTGTCTCAACCAAAGGCACACATACTACATTTGCAGTATGAGGAACTGGACGCGCACCTGGAGGTGTGTTGTCTTAGCCAAGGGGCACACATACAACATTTGTAGTTTGAGGAACCGGACGGCCACCTAGAGGTGTGTTGTCTTAGCCAAGGGCAGACATACAACATTTGTAGTAAGAGGAACTGGACGGCCAACAGGAGGTGTGTAGTCTCAGCAAAGGGGCTCTCATACAACATTTGTAGCAGGAGGAACTGGACGGCCACCTGGAGGTGTGTTGTCTTAGCCAAGGGGCTCTCATACAACATTTGTAGTATGAGGAACTGGACGGCTACCTGGAGGTGTGGTGTCTCAACCAAAGGCATACATACAACATTTATAGTATGAGGAATTCGACGGCCACATGGAGGTGTGTTGTCTTAGCCAAGGGGCACTCATACAGCATTTTTAGTTTGAGGAACTGGACGGCCACCTAAAAGTGTGTTGTCCTAGCCAAGGGCACACATAAAACATTTGTAGTATGACGAACTGGACGCCCGCCTGGAAGTATGTTGTCTTAGCCAAGGGCTCTCATACAACATTTGTAGTATGAGGAACTGGACGGCTACCTGGAGGTGTGTTGTCTCAACCAAGGGCACACATACAACATTTATAGTATGAGGAATTGGACGGCCACCTGGAGGTGTGTTGTCTTAGCAAAGGGGCACTCATACAGCATTTGTAGTTTGAGGAACTAGACTGCCACCTATAAGTGTGTTGTCCTAGCCAAGGGCACACATAAAACATTTGTAGTATGACGAACTGGACGCCCGCCTGGAAGTATGTTGTCTTAGCCAAGGTCACACATACATTTGTAGTTTGAGGAATTGGACAGCAGCCTGGAGGTGTGTTGTCTAAGCCAAGGGCAGACATACAACATTTGTATTATGAGGAACTGGACGGCCGCCTGGAAGTGAGTTGTCCAAGCCAAAGGAACACATACATTTGTAGTTTGAGGAACTGGACTGCTACCTGGAAGTGAGTTGTCTTCGCCAAGGGGTACACATACTACAATTGCAGTATGAGGAACTGAACGGCCGCCTGGAAGTGAGTTGTCTTCGCCAAGAGGAACACATACCACATTTGTAGTATGAGGAAGTGGACGGCCGCCTGGAGGTGTGTTGTCTTAGACAAAGGCGCCAATAGAGCATTTGTAGTATGAGGAACTCGATGGCCACCTGGAGGTGTGTTGTTTTAACCAAGAGCACACATAGAACATTTGTAGTATGAGGAAATGGACTGCCATCTGGATGTGTGTTGTATTAGCCAAGGGTACACGTACAACATTTGCGGTATGAGGAAATGGAAGGCCGCCTGGCGGTGTGTTGTCTGAGCCAAAAGTACACATACAACATTTGTAGTATGAGGAACTGGACGACCACCTGGACGTGTGTGGTGTTATTTAAGGGGCACACATACAACATTTGTGGTTTGGGGAACTAGACGGCCATCTAGAAGTGTGTTGTCCTAGCCAAGGGCACACCTACAACATTTGTAGTATGACGAAGCGGACGCCCGCCTGGAACTGAGTTGTTTTAGCTAAGGGCACACTTATCTTTGTTATTTGAGAAATTGGACAGCAGCCTGGAGGTGTGTTGTCTTAGCCAAGGGCACACAAACAACATTTGTAGTATGAGGAAATGGACGGCCGCCTGGAAGTGAGTTGTCTTAGCCAAAGGAACACATACATTTGTAGTTTGAGGAACTGGACTGGCACTGCAAGTGAGTTGTCTTCGCCAGTGGGCACACATACTACATATGTAGTATGAGGTAATGGACGGCCACCTGGAGGTGTGTTGTCTTGGACAAGGGCACACATACAACATTTGTAGTATGAGGAACTGGACGGCCGCTTTAAAGTGAGATGTCCTAGCCAAAGGAACACATACATTTTTAGTCTGAGGAACTCGACTGCCACCTGGAAGTGACTTAGCCAAGGGAAAAACATACAACAGTTGTAGTATGAGGAACTGGACGGCCGAATGGAGGTGTGTTGTCTTCTCCAAGGGGCACACATACAACAGTTGTAGTATAGGAACTGGACGGCCACCTGGACATGTGTTTGTAAGCCAAGGGGCACACATACATCATTTACGTATGAGGAACTAGAGAGCCACCTGGACGTGTGTTGTGTTAGCCAAAGGCTCACATACAACAGTTGTAGTATGTGGAATTGGACGGCCGCGTGGAGGTTTGTTGTCTTAGCCAAGGGGCACACATACAACATTTGTAGTTTGAGGAACAGGACGGCCGCCTGGACGTATATTGTATTAGCCAAGGGGCCTGCATACAACAGTTGTAGTATGAGGAACTGGACGGCCGCTTGGAGGTGTGTTGTCTTTGCCAAGGGGCACACACACAACAGTTGTAGTAAGAGGAACTGGACGGCGCCCTAAAGTTGTGTTGTCTTATCCAAGGGGCACACATACAACAGTTGTAGTATGAAGAACTGAACGGCCGCCTGGAGGTGTGTTGTCTTAGCCAAGGGCACATTTACAACATTTGTAGTATGAGGGACTCGATGGCCACCTGCAGGTGTGTTGTCGTAGCCAAAGGCACACATTCAACATTTGTAGTTTGAGGAACTGGACGGCCACCTGGAGGTGTGTTATCTTAGCCAAAGGCACAGATAAAACTTTTATAGTATGAGGAACTGGACGGCCAACTAGATGTGTGTTGTCTTAGCCAAAATCACACATACATTTGTAGTATGAGGAACTGGACAGCCACCTGGAAATTTGTTGTCTTAGCCAAAGGCACACATACAACATTTGTAGTATGAGAAACTGGACGGTCACCTGGAGGTGTGTTGTCTTAGCCAAGGGCACGCATACAACAATTGTAGTCTGAGGAACTGGACGGCCGCCTGGTCGGTGTGTTGTCTTAGACAAGGCCACATATGCAACATTTGTAGTGTGAGGAACTGGACGGCCACCTGGAGGTGTGTTGTCTTAGCCAAAGGAACACATACAACATTTGTAGGATGAGGAACTGGACGGCCGCCTGGAGGTGTGTTGTCTTAGCCAAAGGCACACATATACATTTGTTGTTTGAGGACCTGGACAACATCCTTGAGGTGTGTTGTCTTAGACAGAGGCACACAAACCACAGTTGTAGTATGAGGAAATGGCCGGTTGATATGAAGTGTGTTGTATTAGCCAAAGGCTCTCATACAACATCTGTAGTATGGGGAACTGGACGGCCAACTGGAGGTGTGTTGTCTTAGCCATGGGGCACACATTAATCATGTGTAGTATGAGGAACTGGACGGCCACCTGTAAGTGAGTTGTCTTAGCCAAGGGGCACATATACAACATTTGTAGTATGAGGAACTGGGCGGCCGCCTGGCGGTGTGTTGTCTTCTCCAAGGGGCACACATACAACAGTTGTAGTATTGGAACTGGGCTGCACCTGGACCTGTGTTGTCTTAGCCAAGGGGCACACATACAACATATGTAGTATGAGTGCCTCGACTGCCGCCTGGGGTGTGTTGTCTTAGCCAAGGGGCACACATACAGCATTTGTAGTATGAGGAACTGGACGGCCACGTGGACGTGTGTTGTATTAGCCAAGGGCTCTCATACAACATTTGTAGTATGAGGAACTGGACGGCTACCTGGAGGTGTGTTGTCTCAACCAAAGGCACACATACAACATTTATAGTATGAGGAATTGGACGGCCACCTGGAGGTGTGTTGTCTTACCCAAGGGGCACACATACAGCATTTGTAGTTTAAGGAACTGGACGGCTACCTGGAGGTGTGTTGTCTCAACCAAAGGCACACATACAACATTTATAGTATGAGGAATTGGACGGCCACCTGGAGGTGTGTTGTCTTACCCAAGGGGCACACATAAAACATTTGTAGTATGACAAACTGGACTCCCGCCTAGAAGTATGTTGTCTTAGCCTAAGGCACACATACATTTGTAGTTTGAGGAATTGGACAGCAGCCTGGAGGTGTGTTGTCTTAGCCAAGGGCAGACATACAACATTTGTAGTATGAGGAACTGCACGGCCGCCTGGAAGTTAGTTGTCTTAGCCAAAAGAACACATACATTTGTAGTTTGAGGAACTGGACTGCCACCTGGAGGTGAGTTGTCTTCACCAAGGGGTACACATACTACATTTGTAGTATGAGGAACTGGACGGCCGCCTGGAGGTGTGTTGTCTTAGCCAAGGACACATGTAAACATTTCTAGTATGAGGTACTGGACGGCCGCCTGGAAGTGAGTTGTCTTCGCCAAGGGGCACACATACCACATTTCTAGTATGAGGAAATGGACGGTCGCCTGGAGGTGTGTTGTCTTAGCCAAGGGCGCCAATACATCATTTGTAGTATGAGGAACTCGATAGCCACCTAGAGGTGTGATGTCTTATCCAAGAGCACACATACAACATTTGTAGTATGAGGAAATGGACGGCCATCTGGACGTGTGTAGTATTAACCAAGGACACACGTACAACATTTGTAGTATGAGGAACTGGAGGTCCGCCTGGAGGTGTATTGTCTGAGCCAAAGGCACACATACAACATTCATAGTATGAGGAACTAGACGACCACCTTGACGTGTGTTGTGTTATTCAAGGGGCACACATACAACATTTGTAGTTTGGGGAACTAGACGACCACCTAGAATTGTGTTGTCCCAGCCAAGGGTTCACATACAACATTTGTAGTATGACGAAGTGGACGCCCGCCTGGAACTGAGTTGTTATAGCCAAGGGCACACATACATTTGTAGTTTGAGGAATTGGCCAGCAGCCTGGAGGTGTGTTGTCTTAGCCAAGGGCGCACACACAACATTTGTAGTATGATAAAATGGACGGCCGCCTGGAAGTGAGTTGTCTTAGCCAAAGGAACACATACAACTGGACGGCCGCCTGTAGGTGTGTTGTCTTTGCCAAGGGGCACAAATACAACTGTTGTGTAAGAGGAACTGAACGGCCGCCTGGAGGTGTGTTGACTTAGCCAAGGGGCACACATACAACAGTTTTAGTATGAGGAACTGAACGGCCACCTGGAGGTGTGTTGTCTTAGCCAAGGGCACATTTACAACATTTGTAGTATGAGGGACTCGATGGCCACTTGGAGGTGTGTTTTCGTAGCCAAAGGACAACATACAACATTTGTAGTTTGAGAAACTGGACGGCCACCTGGAGGTGTGTTATCTTAGCCAAAGGCACACATACAACTTTTATAGTATGAGGAACTGGACGGCCAACTAGAGGTGTGTTGTCTTAGCCATAATCACACATACATTTGTAGAATGAGGATATGGACAGCCACCTGGAAGTGTGTTGTCTTTGCCAAAGGCACACATACAACATTTGTAGTATGAGGAACTGGACGCACACCTGGAGGTGTGCTGTTTTAGCCAAGGGCACGCATACAACAATTGTAGTGTGAGGAACTGGACGGCCGACTGGAGGTTTCTTGTCTTAGCCAAGGGCACATATACAACATTTGTAGTGTTAGGAACTGGACGGCCACCTGGAGGTGTGTTGTCTTAGCCACAGGAACACATACAACATTTGTAGTATGAGGAACTGGACGGCCGCCTGGTGGTGTGGTGTCTTAGCCATGGGGCACACATATAGCGTTTTTAGTATGAGGAACTGGACGGCCACATGAAGGTGTGTTGTCTTAGCCAAATGGCTCTCATACAACATTTGTAGTATGAGGAACTGGACGGCGGTCTTGAGGTGTGTTGTCTTAGCCAAGGGGCACACATACAACATATGTAGTGTGAGGAACTGGACGGCCACCTGGAAGTGAGTTGTGTTAGACAAGAGCACACATACATTTGTTGTTTGAGGAACTGGACTGTCGCCTGGAAGTGTGTTGGCTTTGCCAAGGGCACACATACAACATTTGTAGTTTGAGGAACTGGACGGCCACCTGGACGTGTGTTGTCTTAGCTAAGGGCACACATACAACATTTGGAGTATGAGGAACTGGACGTGTGTTGTCTTAGCCAAGGGGCACACATACAACATTTGTAGTTTGAGGAACTGGACGGCCACCTGGACGTGTGTTGTCTTAGCCAAGGGATTCTCAATCAATATTTGTAGTATGAGGATCTGGACGGCCACCTGGAGGTGTGTTGTCTTAGCCAAAGGGCACACATATTATGACTGACTGGACGGCCACCTGGAGGTGTGTTGTCTTAGCCAAGGGGCACACATACAACATTTGTAGTATGAGGAGAAATCTTGTTTATGTTACAGTTCTTTTCATGTATTACTTATACTTGTAAGTGTAACGCTTTGAAATCAAAATGAACAGTTGCTATAATACCATAAGTATTAAAACAAACATAATAAGTTCTGCTTCACACTGTAAAGCTGATTTTTATAGGAGTAGTCTATAAAGAGCTGTTCATTATAAATTTATTTCATAAAATTAATAAATAGTAAGAAATAGATAATCTTACTACACAATATGAAGTCGGCTTCGTTAACCCACATATTTAGTATGTGCAATAAAAGTTATTTTTGTGTTTACCATTTCTGTGATATTTTATGTTTAGTTTGATTTTCGAATAGATAGTTATAGCTTTTTTTACAAGGAATAAGTCGATATACTTTTTTTTTTTTTTTGTTCAATATCTCGTGGTCAGGTAAAAATTATGGGATTTTGAAGGCATTAAACAATGATTCGCGTTTTGATAATCTGACTAAAGTTGGTCTGGTTTGTCTTTCTTACACGTGCGTACATTCAAATTTATGGGTTTTAATAACCAAAAGATAGGCTTTTGTAAGAAGTGTTTGTGGACGAGTAAATGCAACAAGTCATATTTTTTTTTAATTCGGGATTTGGACTCTTGGTGGGGGGATACTGATAAACCCTTAAGATAATAGTATATATTTGTGTTCTTAACCTCAAATTTCCTAGATATGTTGTTATATTTTTCCTTCGATGCCTAAATTTACACTTGCATGCTGAAACCACAAACTAACAAAATTAATTCATGAACATGTTCAATTGTTCTTCTATTACTATAATTAATGTCTGCTTAACATCCAATACTCGATTTAATTAATCAATTATTCTTTTGTGCGTAAGGGCAGTTCTGTCGCTGAAAATCTTCATCTTCCTTCCTTCCAGTGTTTTAATTTCTCTAGCATGTTACATACATATAATGTACATGATAGGTAGAGAAGGCATTGTACTCCACCCAAAATTCGATACCGAGATTTCACCGGACCTCTGATTCCAAACGTGCATGTGTATTTCTTGGTGTGTCTGTAGACAGCAATTCAAAAACGAAATGTAGGTTAAGAACCAAACTCAGTATTCGAGTACAGTATCATCCATGGATGCGACACAAAGATTTTCAGGAGCATTTCTCAACTTAAAACTCCCGCTTACAAGTTTTGATTATATTAAAAATAGCAATTTTTATTAAATATCATATGTTTAAGTTATTTTCATGAAAAACGAAAAGTATGCATATCTTGAGATTTTGGGACTAGCATTTGAAGACATTCCGGATGACTTCTGTGAAACTGGTAAATCGTAGCAGAAGAACAAAGTTTACTACACAAAAATATATTTCTCATTAAAACACACCTGTGTCATATGTATTTTTTGTAGAGTTGACCATTTTTTAGACATTCCTTGGTTTTTTGGTTTCAGTTTTGAACTACTTAAACTTTTCTCAAACGGAGAGTCATCTTTCATTTCATGCCATTCTTGTTTTACTCCTGGTTATGCAAACAGAACTGAATTTATTGTTTCGTATAGCGACCAACTTTTAAGAGTCTTAGTCATGTATACTCTCTTGTTTTCCTAGTACTCACGAAGACGCAAGTAATGAAACAATTTCTGCTAATGTCACAACCTTCTCCACATTATTTCCAGTGTAACTCTTTAAAACAAGTTTCTCATCATTGAATTGTAGTTAAAGTTAAAATTAATATTCCTACAAGTATAATTTCTTATGAAAGTCAAGTTCCTATTGAGATACTTTTTATTTCTGAATATGTTTATAAACATTACAATTTAATTTTTTCTTTTTAAATTGTTTTAATTTTAACTATCTTTCTTAACCGTTTCTGTTAAACACTGTTTTGTAATTTCTATACATTATTTGCCTTTTTACAAACAGATCTTATTATTACTAGCGGGACAGCCCGGGAATGTGGAGTCGTCCATTTCCTTCATCAGCTTATCTCAAATTTGAAATTCAACTTTATTGATTTGTTCCCGAATATAAATATATGTTTATTATTGTTTGTCTTCAATGTACATTAGGACAAAACAACTGCTCTATAAACACTTCTACGTTTAATCTGTTACTATCATAATTTATTAAGCTGTAGAATAATATGTTCATCAATGCAGTTAAAACTACTGAGAAAATAAGAGACTGCAACATTTTTATAAAGCGGTTTTTCAGTATTAAAATTCTATACTTAAGATATTCCGATTGATGTGAATTGCTGTACTTTTTACACCCGCTACTCTTGAACTGTAGCACCAATTGTTCATAGTGATATCTATTTGCTTCTGTTCTTCTCACTATCTGCTGAATTTTACTCTTCAACGATTTTATTAGAAACTAGGGATTCAGAGCTTTGGTGTTTAAACTCGTTGCTCGCTTGGGTGATCAAACTGCCCGCATCTAGCTAGTTACACTCTTATAACTTTCTGCTGGTGTAGACATCGGCAAATTTTATTTTACGTTTTACTCTCCTTAATGCAGTTATCTTTTTGCTTTCTCTATACAAACTATGTACATAGTTGAGAAGGTATTGTAATCCACCCAAAAATTCGATTCTGAGATTTCACCGGAAATATATGTTTTGGGTCTCCCTAAATCCAAAAATAGCAATTTTGGAAAAAGGTCTGTGTGTGTGCATGTATGTGTGTGCGTGTGTGTGTGTTTGTGTATCTGTGGGCAGCATAGCTCAAGAACGAGAAAACCCTTAAATACCTAACCTGGTATTTAAGTTTGGTATCTTCCAAGAATGCGACACGAAGATTTTCAAGAAAATCTCCCCACCCCAACTACCCTTTACATAGAAAAAATTTCAAAAATTTGGATTTTCTCAAAAATGGCTCTAACGATTTTGATGAAAATCTCTTTAATGTCAGATATTTACATGACAAATAAAATGTATATCTTCAATTTTCTAGGAATAGTCCCGAAGACATTTATTCTGAATGAATTTTTCCGAATTTTGCATAAGTGATAAATCGTAAAAGATAGGCAAAAACTTATCAAACAAAAATTGCAGATCTCTTTAAAAAACACAACTTATGTTATACACATTTACTCGTAGAGTTGACCGTTTTTATATATTCCTTTTTATTAGTTTCAGCTTTAAAACACTTATACTTTTCTCTTACGGGAATTTGTCAACTCTGCCCATACAAACAAAGCTACTTCAATCTTTTAAAAGACTTGACTATCGATTTAGTGTATGGTATTCCCTTATTTCCCTTCTACTTACAAGAAAGCTAGTAATCAGATCCTTTCTGCTAATGTTTTCTCGATTAGCATTAAATAGAAGAATGAGCTTTCTAACAATAATTTATTGTAGAGATTTAGAGAAAGCCATGTGAATGAAACACATTAGATTTTTTATTCCGGATTGGTAGGTGGTGATTTCCCTTCTACGCCAATTTCTTTTAATTCTTTACCTCCTCTTTATCAGGATTATAACATCAGGTGGTTGATTTGTCGCGGCATGACGGTGGAATTTGAGCTCCGGAAAGATTCTCCCTGGCACCTGGGAGCTTCTCGTCTACACCCGGGAACTCCAGATTGCATAGGATCGGTATCGTGTTGGAAGTAAGGGACGATTATTGCTAGCGTCGTCCGAATTTCCCTTCAACCCTTCCTTCCAGGGGTACAAAGAGCCCACTATGGCCTACGTGTGGTGCTGGAGGCCCATCCATCTTAGTACTCTGTTTAAGGGGAGTTAGTATACGTTATAAATATCCAGGTTAAAAGTTAAATGTCCCGCTTCGAATGATGACATTTTAAGCATGAAATTAAGTTGCGATATAAGATTGCGTTTGAATTATATTAAAAAGCTGATGTGTTCCGTTCATATTACTCTGTCTACTATTATGCTATACAAACATTCTAATATTTACTTCATGTTAATCGAAATAAACTTTTATTGCACATTTATATATTTCATTGTAGGTATAAGGAGGGTATCAATTTTATTAGTTTTTTATTTGCAGGAAGTTATTCCAGATTTATTATTCTAATTACAGCACTGTTTACTTTTTACTGAGCTGATTAGTAGTCTAAAAACGTGCTTAATAATATGGCGCTTGTCTATAATTTGGATTTATCCTTTGGAGCGTAGATATATTTGAAAGCGAATAACTAGGAATATTATTATTATATTATCATAATCATCATCATCACCATCAGCAGCAGCATGGTGGACTCTAAGGCTTCTTCTTACTCAAATTCATCAGGAGCCGCTAGAGTTAAAGTTGACTGAAGGGGTGTTTGTGTTACTTTACAGGTGTGAGTTGAACCGCCGTAAGCCTCTGGTATCGAACCGATGTTCTCTCATTGATCAGCTGGTAAATGTTGTCTACTGCTAAAATCAGTAGTTAGCAATTTTATCACTCTGTATTGGTAAGTGGCACAGTATTGTTGGGTCGGCTGCTGTACAATAGTTACTTTTGAATTTATTTTGTTCGGGGTTCCAGATAATTCGCTAACTTCAGTTGGTAAGCATGAGATGTATGACCCGTGAGTTAAAATAAGACAAGTAGCTAAATGTATTAATAATTAATTACACACTTGTATTCAATCCTTGAATAATCTTTACTTTAATCAAAATGAAAATGTTTATAAGTTAGTGTCTTTTCCAAAAGACGTGAAATTTACTTTTTTTATTTTCTAAACTGTTTTCATCAATATTTTTTATTACTACCGACAGCTACTTATGTACGAGGGTCGTTTTTTCCAACCTCCGATAGTCTATACATAAAAGACAAGTTTATAGAAAACAATTATTTTATTACTAAAAGGTTTGTACACTTATGGTTACTTTTCAACACTATCACCGAAAATATTGAGACGTTTATCGTATCTGTGCACAAGCTTTGCAATACCCGCTTCAAAAAATGTTGCCGCCAATGATTTCAAATGAGCATTGACGTTGTTATTAAGATCTTGGTACTTTACGACGTTTGCGGTGAGGCATTCAAAACAAACGAAGAGGAATGCTGACTCCAAGGATTGTGTTGATCCATGACAACGCTCGTCCACACACTGCTGGCACAACCCATCGGCTGCTTCAACAATTTCAATGGGATATTTTCGATCATCTGCCGTACAGTCCTGACCTGGCGCCCTGCAACTTTCACCTTTTCCCTGAACTGCAGACGTGGCTAGGAGGGCAGCACTTTCAAACCAACGAAGATTTCCAAAACAACGTCAATGGTCATTTGAAATCATTGGCAGCAACATTTTTTGAAGCGCGTATTGCAAAGCTTGTGCACAGGTACGATAAATGTGTCAATCTTTTCGGTGATTATGTTGAAAAGTAACTATAAGTGTACAAAATTTTTAGTAATAAAATAATTGTTTTCAATGTACTTGTCTTATTTATAGCCTATCGGAGGTTGAAAAAAAAACGCTCCTCGTATTTTGACAATAATCGAACATATGAGCAATATATTTACCTTGGATAGGTATAAGTATTTACAACATTGGGGTATATCATTTCAAAGTAATTTGATATCACCTTGTGGTTTACCGGAAAACGTGCCAGCCAATTGAGAAATTTAATGCCGAGCCGGCTTGTTGCCATGATAGCTCAGTGGTTAGAGCGACCGGCTACAGACTGGGAGATCCGTGGTTCAAATCCCAACTATGGCATTGAATTTTCCAGGCTGATTCTACCTATCCTATACAAAAACCGTATCGATAGTCAGGTAGGTATTTAAAAGTGGATCGATATGGTTCTAAAATCACATGCTCTTTCCCTGGAATCACGAGAAACAAGTAAATAAGATAAGAATTTAAAAAATTATAAGACAAATAAAATAAGACATTTAAGACAAATATTAACGGATATCTCGGATATGGAAACGTGTATTTCCGATGAAATCTTGGTATCAAATTTTTGGGTGGAGTATAATACCTTCTCTATCTACCTGTACTATGTAGAGAAGGTAATAAAGCAATCAAATAAATGAGTTTTCTTTTAAAACAGTGTAACCAGAAGGAGAAATTGAAATCAACTGCGTCAACAGTAAAGACAAGCATTTCGGAGACAGAAAAGAGGATCTCGAATCATGAACATAAGTTGATACAGGGTGAGTTATATAGAGCTGACACATTTCTTTCATTAATTGTTTCAAAACGTGTTATACCTAAATTGAGAGGAATTTTGGGAGGTCATTTACCTCTATAGCAAACGTTGAAAATGTCCTCCATCCTGCATAAAGCACAACTCAACACGTCGTACTGGCCACTTGTTGGAGGACTCTGTTGTCAATAGCTTGAATCTCCTTTGTGATGTGCTTCAGATCGTCCAACGTCTGGGGACGTGTGGCGTAAATCCTGTCTTTTAAGTAACCCCATAGAAAGAGGTCCTGCGATGTCAAATCCGGAGATCTCGGTGGCCACAGGTTCCTGGAAATTATCCAGTCGTCAAAAAAACTTTCAATTAGGTTCATGGATTCCTTTGATGTTTGGCAAACAAGTAATGTAATCCAGTATTGCTTCACAAGGAAGAGTCGTTGATTTAATGTGTACTGCATTTTCACGTTGACTACAAGAACAAAATGTCGAAACAGCTTCCAACAATGCAATTAGGAATAAAACATAAACATCTGCGCATCTAGTGACAAGGAATCGAAACTCCAGAACATTCTGCTTAATTTGGTGATAAAATTGGGTCATTGAATGAATTTCCAACGGAATAATTAAAGAAAGAAATGTGTCAGTTCTATATAAATCACTCTGTAGTATATGGAACGACATTGCATTCCCAGACAGTAGTATGTTACGTCACTGGATTATCACGCTTGCATCGTGTTCCATCTCACCTTTCCCTTTTGTTTCTTCTTTCCTTTGCTGTTCATCTGATTCGCAAGTTGCTTGTGTCGCATTCAGCGAGGCGACCGTGAAATTAATGACAGCAGGACATCCCCTTTCAGCAGCAAGTGCTGTAGCACTTCTTACAGCTCGGTCCTTTACAGACAAGGTCTAGTTTCTTATCCTAAAGCCCTGGGAGCACGTCTTTATTGCGAGCAACGACCTTGCAGCCCGTCAAGTACGCCTTCTAAATGGAACGTCTGCGCATGTCACTCAGTACTAAGGAAATGGCTTCTTCATCAGGATGATAGATGCCCAAAATTAAACGTAATTGAACTCTACTCCCATTCTCAGCATATCACTTCGAAGAGAGCCTGAAGGAATAAATAAAAAGGAAAGCAACAGGAAAAACAAATAAATATTTCAAAAAAAAATCTGCTGTGTTACACTCATGTGACTTTCCCTAGCTGCTTTACAAACTTCCTACAAAAGATTATTCTTCTTTCTACATCATGCTAATCGAGATAAACATTGGCAGAATGTTCTTATAACTTAGTCCCTTATAAGTAGAAGGGAACTAAAGTGATGTACAAGGCTAAAGTGATAGTCAAATGTTTTAAAAGCTATCCTTATGCGATTGACATTGCAAATCGCTTCTATGTTTGGTCAGGAGTAGAACAAAAGAAAGACGGACACTTCCTGTCTGAGAAAAGCATTAGTACTTCACAACTGAAACCAATAACAAGGAATATCTCGGAAACGGTTACCTCCACGACAAAAACGTAAAGGATATCTACATTATTTTTGTAGTAAGTTTTTGTCTATCTCTTACAGTTTAGCAGTTAAGCAAAATTCGGAAAAATTCATCCAGAATAAAGAGGTATTCAGAGGCTATTCCCAGAAAATTCAAGATATGCATAATATTTAGATTGCAAATATCTTTAATATACAGGATTTTAATAAAAAATGTTATAGACATTTTTAAGAAAATCAAAATTTTCGAAAAAATGTTTCCATGTAGTTTTATTCTAAAAAGTGTTTGATTCAGACGTCCTCAAAAAATGTGTTTACGGTGCATTCTCAGTTCAAAGTTTTTGGTAGTATACAATACCTTTTCTATCTACTATGTACATTGTGAATGCGTTATAGAGTTAGTAAAATCTCGTTAAGCACACACAATTTAGTGAAAAATATTTTGTGCAATTATACATTTCTGAGATATTCCTTATTTTTGGATTAAGTTTCTCACTGCTTATATGATATTACTCGAATGGGAATTCGCCATTTTTTTTCTTTCTTTCATGTTGGTAATGTAAATACAACGGACTTTCAAGAGCAGAGTTTACATAGCGAGCAATCTTAAAAATAACTTTTAATTCTGTTTTATTTTATATCGCTTTAACAGTTTGGTCATATCGCGACGGATCTATTCGGTAAGATCCTCCTCGTTGAAAGTTTGTGGTGGATATCTGCCTCTACCATACTACCTTCGTTTCGTGCCAAGCAGATGGTGCCAGAGAAAATCAGGTGGTGTCATCCGTAGTCAGAAGTAACCGAATTACGCCATCCCGCTCCGTTTAAAAGTTTTGACTTCTGATTTAGCCTAGGGCGTCTTCTTATTATTCTTGAATATACAAGAAAATAGTCAACAAACCATTTTAGCAAAGGTTTATCTTGTATAGTATGCTTTTATACGAATAGTTTGTTGCAGAATACAAAGAGCTAATCATGCAAATTGAACTCATAAGACTTATAAGTATATTCAAAGCTAAATAAAATACTAATTATCTTAATGACAGCTTCAAGGTTATATTCTGATTTAAGATTTTTTAATAAATAATTAAATTTCTTTTTTACGTTTTTCAGCAGATTGGATTTAAAGGGTGACTATAACATTCCAGCTAAGTTTGAAACTCTATACATATTACAGTAGTGACATTACATCGATATATTTTTTTTAATTAGCATTTAAATTTGAATATTCCATTTAAACCTCATTCAGGATTATATAAATTATTGCCAGGAAATATTAGCATAATGCAGTGTTGAACTTTTTGCCTAAACAAGAGCTAATTTGTTTTTAATGAGTTACTTTGACCAACCTTTAGTCAAAGGTTCAGGAGTAGTCAATACACATGTGTTTTATGTTTTATTCTACCCAATGTGAACATTGCAATAATTTCTCTCGTATTACTTTGAAGAAATCTATTAATTTTGGGATTATGATAATCCAACATCATGAACACCATAATGTTAAAACAATCATATGATCCCAATTTTGGGACTCCATATTATATGAGGATAATAATTCATTATATTTCACATTGGATACAGTATAATTAAAAATGCATCATCACTGTCATATAATAGGGAGCTAAAAATTGGGGAAATTGAGTATTTTTAAGATTATGGTGTTCGTGGTGCTGCTTATGGTGTTTAAATGCCATACTCCTAAAACACTAGCAATATTTTCATATTTAATACAGCATATAATAAAATATGTGTGTATATTTATAAAATATTTTCCAAAATTGGTCAAAGTAACCCATTAAAGTTCAAATTAACTACCATTTATGGTAAAAGGGTTTATAATGTACAACTTTCGGCTTTAATTTATCAGATAAGAATGATTCTGAATGAGAATTGAATGCAATATTCAAATTAGGAAGTTAAGTTTTTTAAAAATAAAATACCAGTACTGCATTGCATTTCCATATATGTATGGAATGCGGTGAATGAAATGAGAACACCAACCTAGTTAGTAAAAGGCAAAGTGCATGACGTAATAGACGCGGTAACTGCAGCACTGATATAGTTAGAGCTCTTTTATTTCTTTGTTTGAGGTTCTACAACTGCCCCTCCCTTGTAGCCGCTATCTAGCTGGTGGAGGGCTCGCGAGGTCCAGTTTATTACACCCCATTAAGTTATGTAATGTATGGGTGCGGTGTTCCTAGGATAGTGTGTGTGCTCGGAGGAGGATCAGAGCGGAATCCTGGATGAGCGATTTATTGTCTAGCGTTTGTATGTGAGTACTCAGCGTATGTATATGTGTGCGTTTCACTTCGCGCAGCTGTGGGAAATTATCCTCCAAGTGGGGTAAAAATGAGGCCTCTCTTCATAATCCTCCTCCTTCTACTCGGTTAGAGCGATTGGTGCACGCAGCTGCGAAGGGCAGTTAGTGATTACCTTATTTGTGAAGTTGGTACCCACATTTCTTTCCTTCTTTCCAAAATATCATTTAATTTTAAGTTTCATGAATGAAAACTGCTGCTGGTGTTTTTTGTAATAAGAGCGTACTTTGGTCACTACTAAAATCGTATTTTCTTGCAGGAATTGCGCCTGAATGGAAGAGAAGATTTTGCTTCGCTTGTTAGAACGGGAAACGGGTTATGGAAAAGTATGATTAACCAACGTTATGCTGAACTCATAATAAGAGAAACATGTTAAAAGACTCTAAAACATGCATGTCCCAAAAAAACTCTTGCAAGGATCCGCCCCCCCTCCAGTCAAGGAGAGCATATCTGTTGTCACACATTTAGTGGTAGGTAGCGAGTTTGCTGTGTCAAGCACACATAAACTGGAGGTCAGCTTCATAACGCGGGTCGAGTAACTTTTATATCATTTTCATCGATCCCACATGAACTGCAAATGGAATTACTTGCTCTACAAAAATGTACGAACATTAAATGTTCCAAATAGATTTATAATAATTTAAATCATTGCCAAAGAATTCATTTTACAAAATTTGATTATTTTCATCACATTTATGGCAATGTTTAGATTCATATACATTTGAGTACAACGCTTCTCTAAAGTGAATTATATTAAAACCACCGTTGACACGTGACAAAGGCTCTATCTGTTAAGGCTCTTTGCATAATCCTTAGTCCAAAGTAAAACACATCACCAAAGTCAACAACATTAGATGCAGATGAGGAAGGCCTTGTGTTTACAACCACTCCATTACGTCGCATAGCAGCATACACCAATACTTCAAGTCCTTGCTCTGTAGCGGCTGCTTCCAGGATATTTAATAGCAACAACAAACAGCATTGTTGTAAATAGATATTGATAAAGGCATCAAGTTTGTTAAAAATGCATTTTTGGAGTTCCTAAATTTGTTATTGTCTGCGAATGACCCTGAAACTTTACGATGAGAAATGTGTGGGCAAATTATTAGTTTCGTATTACCATTGCCATGTGAGTCCCAATTTAAACTTCATGCCCAAGCATTCAATGTGCACTATAACGGATAGTTTATAACAATTAGAACTTAAAACGGTGACACAAAACACATGGGAATGTCTTGATGGAATGGCAAATCAAGATGTGATTCACTAATGCCTGAAAGTTATGGTAACAGTATCTGTGAAGTTACAAATGGTTACAAATGGTAATAAGTGGTTCTCTAGGTAAACATGTGCATATTTTATTATAGTCACTTGCTATCATTCAGTTGGCCAAAGGAGGCACTCCGGCGTTATTCGGTTAATACTCCCAGAGTAACCAAAGTTTCCATTCTCATATAGCAACCCACTTTCAAAACAATCACCCATTCTTGACGAAGGTTGTTCTGTACAATGGTTGTTTAGCGTATGAATGCATGAGAAGTAAATACATGTCCCAACAATACATCTTGTAAGAATGTTTTCATAACTTATGCATCCTGTTACAAGAATGCAATCTTTTCTGGACAAGCACAGGCACACGATTCATTCAAGATCTCTTATCTTGGAAGGCAATTCTCCATTTCAGAAGACAGCCAATATTGTAATAAAACCACTTACTGTTTTTAAGTTTATTGGTGGTGTTGTTTTAAAAGTAAATGAATTCTTCTAAAGTTATTCAATTAAGGAGATAAATTATAATTAATTATCTGCAAGAAGATAATAATAATTAAAACTAATATTATTCTATGCTTTTCTTAACTAATTAATTTGAAACATTACAGATAATTATTATAAAACTACATTATTATTTCAATTTGATATGCTTTTTTCTTAAGATCTTATTAATTTTTAATAATTCCGAGAATTGTAGTATCTGCAATTAGGGGAAAAATGGGCATTCTGGATCCAATCAGAGATTTTTGGAATATTAGTATATATTTGATGCTAGTTTGCTCATAAGATAATCGATGTGCGAAGTAAATTAGGAATACAACTGTGCGTTAATTTACACATAGAATAATTACGCACTTTGAATATTTTTGTGTTCTTACCTATACGGGTTCTTATAATCCTACGAACAGTTTCATCTCAAAAAGCACGAAAGAATTAACACTGAACAAGCCCAACGGAGTGGCTCAGGCGGTTTCGTCTGTGCTCGGTATTCGGGAGGTCGTGGGTTCAATTTCAGCGGCCAGCCTGCCTGGCCCATTGTTTTTGTTTTTTTTCGGGTGTTTCTCCGGCGTATGCCTCCCTCACTTCGCCGAATTTTATGGTCCACCATTTCTTGTTTTCATAATTTTCTAATCATCTCTTTCAGTGTTGAAAAATGGAAATGGAGTTTTATTTATAGACGCCCTTTAACTGTTGTGGTTCTCAGCGACTTATGTATAATAGGCGTGAAAGACCACTTAATTTTGCTCAGAGACCTGTTTATTAAAAAAACGGAATCTGTGAGTATAAAAATAAACTAAAAGTATTTAAATGGGACCAATGTTTTCAATTGTTCTTAAAAGTTTGAATGCTAGAGGTTCTTATACGTGCCGTAAATCTACAACACGGGACCAACGGCTTTACTTTCCTTCCGAAATGATTTTTACACCCGAAAAAATGCTTCGTCCTCCGCCGGGTTTGAACCCGCGACTTTAGGTATATGAAGTTAGCATGGTAACCATTACACCCGGTCGAAAACCCTATTTTGGTTTCAGGGTTCCCTCCGGACGCTCGCCAGCAAGGTGTGAGAAACGCCTAGGGCAGCGTAGGAAGCGTTCGTTCACTGTAACCAATAGCGACTCTATCCATGCTGGCGCTCGTCGTCAACTGATCTGGCCACCGTTCTGGTCTCTCCCTTCGTTCCTCCTCTTGGGTTAGGTAACGGCCACAAGGGCCTACTTCCGGTGCTCTGCCCTAGAGTCCTGAGGGCCCTGTCTGTGTCCAATCCTAATGCTAATCCTATACCCAGATTTTCTTGAAAGAAGAAATGACATTCAAATTGTTATTGCTTCAAACGAAGGGTGATTTATATAAATAAAACATCATTTCTTGAGTTCAAGGTTGTAAAATTGGTACCATACAAAATATATTAAAATATAAATATCTCATGTGTTCCATTTACATGACTTTCGGTATCTGCTCTGCAAACAGCTTCTTACAAACAATTATTGTTCTGTCTACTTCATGGTAATCGAGATTGACATGAACAGAAAGGTGATATAACTTAGTTCCGTACAAGTAGATGGAAAATAAGGGAATACGCTATGCTGTAACGATAGTCCAATGATTTAAAAACTGTCGCTATGGGATTGTTATTGAATTCTGATTCTTTGCATAGTCAGGAGTAAAACAAAAGAAACATGGACTACTGCGTGTTTAATAAAAGTATCACTATTTAAAAATTGAAACCAATAAACAAGGACTATCTCAGAAAAGATTAACTTCACAACAAAAATGTATAGAACATAAATGGTGTGTTTTGACGAGATATACATTTTTGGTATAATAGTTGTGTCATTCTCTTACGCTTTACCAGTTATGGAAACGTCATTCAGAATGAAGAGGACTCAGTGAGTATTTCCAGAATATTCAACACACACATTTTATTTGTCATGTAAATATTTTTAATATTCAGTATTCTAATCAAAATGCGTGTTCATTTTATTACACAATTTCTCCTCTTAACCTTAGAATCTGCAGCAGCCATTATCCAGACTTATTATGTATTTGCAGTCTTAAGATCATTATATTTTAGAGAAGTCCATTAATGTCAATACATACTAATCATCCTTACTTAAATTTTAGAAAAATGTTCATGTAACGAGTAGTTTGTGGTGGAGGGATTTTCTTGAAAATGTTCGTCTCATTCTTGGGAGATACTAAACTTAAATATTAATTTTTGTATTTAACGGGCGTTTTGTTTTTTATGTAATCTGTCCACAGACACACATACACATAGACTTCTTTCTGTTAAGTATAATTTTAAAATGAAAAGATAACAAGGAAT
Organism: Hymenopus coronatus; assembly: GCA_030762935.1. Classification (NCBI taxonomy): domain Eukaryota; kingdom Metazoa; phylum Arthropoda; class Insecta; order Mantodea; family Hymenopodidae; genus Hymenopus; species Hymenopus coronatus. The sequence continues at coordinate 138,106,655 of CM060888.1, read as the reverse complement.
ATCTCGGAAATGTTTAGGTTCATAACAAAGGTACAGGACATGAGTTGTGTGTTTTGATGAACTCTACATTTTTGGTGCAGAAGGTTTTCATCTATCTTTTACAGTTTACCAGTCGTTCAGAATGAAGAGGGCTTCCCACGAAATTCAAAATATGCACTTCACTAGTGATGTAAATACACGGTATTTTAATCAATTTGAGGTCATATTTGATAAAATCAAAACTTTCAAAATATTTTGGGGTAGGTAGATTTTCTTGAAAATCTTATCCTTAGGATACACTAAATTAAAAACTAAGTTTTGTATTTAGTAGACTTTGCATTTTTAGGTTATGCTGTGCAAAGCACACAGATCGGCAAGTACGCTGATAATAAAATAATAGTCATATGAATCAGAGAAAATAAATAAGGGAATGAAACAATATATAGAGAAAAAGTTAATTGATTTATGCAAGCGTAAATATTAAAACAGTAAAAGAAATAAGGGTAGACGAATAAAGTGATAATTATATGATATATAAACGTACATATATGAGGAGGATAAAGATAATTGTAAGTTAACATGTACCTTAGATCTTCTTAAAGTCTCTGCTTATGTTCTTAGTGGCTTGGGCGGAATGTCGTTACTCAGCTTCTGTTTCAGATAACTGGATCATCATGACCTTTCCAATAACAACTAAGAAATAATGCGTACATATCTCTCTTTGATATGGGTCATGATATCAAAAGGACACATGCAGAAAACTGGCTAATTACAGGTTATCAAATATACCTTCTGATATTCAAGATGCATAGAATCACAGATATAACTCGCTTACACGTTATTCACTTCAACATTTTTCTCACACATACGCTAAAATTTTAGGGACAAGTCGTTCTCCATTAAAATGTTGCTCAATTATACGTTTTCGGCAGTACGTTTTCTCGGTTATGCGTCACTTTTTCTGATCCGCATACATAAAATGTACCTATTTGTACGTTTTTAAAAAAACGTATGGTGTTATCCTTGCTGTGTATTGCCTTGGAATTGCCTGGTTTACGGTTTCCATTGACGCTTATCGTTTCATTGTCGTCATATCGTTCCAACAGTCTATTATCCTAGGCTCCAACAGTCACTTTTCTGCTCGAGTACTGCTGGTGTGCTGTTTTCATTGTTATTTATCCTTTCATTGTCGTCATATCGTTCCAACAGTCACTTATCTATTTTATGTGGAGTTTCGAGTTACAAACAGAAGAAACATTGAATATCAACCAGCAAGGAAGAAAACAAAATCCTTAACTCTCGGTGAAAAATTACAAATTCTGGATGAGGTCCATACCGGAAGAGAAAATCAGTTACACGTTTTCTCATTTAAACAGTATTTTAGTAGTCTCCCTTGAAAAACTTATAAGTGAGGTTCCACTGTACATATAAAAATTCGTAAAACGAACAAATAGCTCCTGAATTTACAGGTTGTCAATATGGAACAAAATAAACATAACAACTAACATAGTCACAAGTATATTACTATTACAAGATTAACAAGGATAAAGTAAGGAATAAAAAGATATGGAAACTATCAGATGATAATACATTAATATTAAATAGGCATATAAATAATTTGGTTAAAAAATCTGTTGTGTCAAATCCAATGTGGGAGACTAATGTCTGATGAGGCAGTATTCGTTACAAATATTAAAATAACCTGGTCTCATAGCTGAATACCTCATATACCACCTTTCACTTCAGTTATAAGCCATTGTTGAACATGTTTCCTACAAATGAATTATTCCATCTTGCCTGTCAGTGTATAAACATTCAGTAGTAACTTACTATTTGAGCCACAAGGATAAGTAAATCTCCCACATTTCTCTGCTTATAGAAACTTTGTACTAAAATAATATAATGGTGTATATGCATTATTAATCTTCTTCTTCTGCTTATACATAAGCCTCTATTTGTTGTAACCATCTTTTTTGCTGGTCAGCCAATATTTTTACTTTCTCTACACGTACTATGTAGATAGTGTATAGAGAAGGTATTGTAATGCACCCAAAAAATCGACACCGAGATTTCACCGGAAAAACCTGTTTTGGGTCCCCCTGAATAAAAAAAAACATTTTTGTGTGTGCGTGTGGACAGCATAGCTCAAAAACGAAAAATCCGTTAAATACCAAATTTGGTATATTAGTTTGGTATCTTCCAAGGATGCAACACGAAGATATTCAAGAAAATTTCCCCACCCCCAATACCCCTTACATGGAAAATTTTCGAAAATTTTGATTTCTTCAAACATGGCTATAACGATGATTAAATTATCGTACATTAAACATATCTACCTGACAAATACAATATATTTCTTGAATTTTCTGGGAATACCCTCTGAAGACATATTTATTCTGGATAAATTTTACGGAATTTTGCAAAACTGGCAAACCGTAAGAGATAGACAAAAACTTACATAACAGAAAATATAGAGTTCGTTAAAACACACAATTTATGTTATATACACTTTTTGCGTAGAGTGGATCGTTTATGAGACATTCCTTGTAATTGACTTCAGCTTTAAAAAACAAAAAATTTCAGCCGCATAGCAACCAGCTTTTGACTGTCACTTTAACCTATGGTACTCCTTTATTTCCCTTCTCCTTGCATGGAAGCAAGTAATAAGAAAATTTCTGCTAATTTTGTCTCGATTAGCATGAAGTAAAAAAAAAAAAAAAAAAAAAAAAAGCATAAGCCTTTTAACAATTATTTGTTGCAGATATATAGAGGAAGTCATGTGAATGGAACACATCAGATTTTTTTTCCAGAAAGTGCATAACCAAGGATTGTCTTCGGAAGTCTATCTGGTCGTATGTTTTGTACGTATTCCGAACATTTGTGTTTATATTGAAGGTTAACAGGCTGCTATTTCTTATTTCATCATTTTACTGTGATCTTATACTCCCGCTATGCTTAAGAGAAATCGCATTTCGGCTGCCTTAATGCGCATCTATCTTGCTGTTTTAAGGTCTAAGTTTTACTCCCATGTAGAGCAACCTTCGTGTTACCCCTCTCAGTGAGTACGACTCTCTCATCGTCTGCGTTGATAAGCTAAGTGCCTCATCCAGTTCCCCACTTATGGTTTTAACTTCTATTCAGCACAATTAGAATCGAGTCGTGTGTACTATCCGCAATCTTTTACACGGAGAGCGATACCGTTCCTTAGATCTTATACAACGCATCCATTTTGTGCACACCTATAACTTATCTCGTTCTTGGCATCTTAGTCAGGTTTTAACTCTTCCTCACATGTTTGGAGCTAAACTGAAATCCTACACAGGATGGCTTATTTGGAGGGGGTCATCTATTACGGGTATCCAGACAGCAATTAGCACCTCCTGGATTTGCTGGTGGTCTTAATGCCGTTGATCCGCAGTTAAAGGCAGACTCTATGTTCTTGAAATCCAATTGGGCACACCTGCAGTATAACGACGATCTCTCTGGTTGTACCATTCTCACCTCAATGTTACTGACACATCGGATACAGAACCCACCATCTTCGACGTCTGTCACAGCAGGCGCACCAATTGTAGAACCTCCTGGAATTAGTTCTTTACTGTCCAATAGCTCATCAAAGGCCCGCGCTATTTATACGACTTTTTTGGACCAGCTACCGACTCCAAGTCCCGCTGATTAAGTGGCGCAATTTGCACCACCCAGTTCTCACTACTCTACAACGCAGCATATAGTATCAAGTAGTGCCAATGAACGGCTGTTCCATATTGGTATGAAGTCTACTGCGGACTGTGATCTCTGTGGGCGACCAGATAACCTGCTGCATCGCTTTGAAACCTGCCCGTCCTCTACTCCTTGGATCCGCGCCAGGATAACATTCTTAGGATTTTGAACATCCCTAGAGCTTGTTTTGGGCATATTATCTGATTGTGAAAAAATGTCAGTGTCCGTCATCTGCATTGCGGAGGAAAGTATATCACCACATTGGACAATTCTTGCTCGATATATTTGCATAGTTTGGACTTTTCTGGTATTTAATCACATGTGTTAATCTAGTGTGAAATTCCAATTCTTCCTTGCTTTAACCATGTAATATTCTGACAGCAACAAGATTCCCTTCAAACTGGAGTTGTGATCTCAATTTTGTCTTTGTGTGAACATGCAACTTACTATGTAGTATTGTGGACGTATTATTTGTACACTTGATAATCTATTTGAACTGTGTTAATGTTAAATATGTGCACTGCATATGTAGGAATACATTTTCTAAATAAATATAAATATATGGTAAAAAAAACTTGAGTTCTGAAATCCTTTTACCCCTTTCTTGCCTGTCAGTACCTATAAGTTCCGATTGTTTTAACGTAACTATATAAATAGGGCTGTACTCTAGGATTAATTTCATATTATACTAACCTTCAACCATAAACGACAAGTGATCAAGGCTGTTTTATATTGTAAAAATATATACAATTTTTTCCCGAAAATTTCAGTGATTTTTTAAATGAATAAAAGAGTAAAACTGACATAACTACAGTCAAATGTAACTCCATTAGCTTCCAATGATCACACCGATTATTTTACTTGGGCTCTCCCCGTCCTTTACCACAATCACTGGGATTTGAACTTGCAACATTTGGCTTTGAATGGACGGCCAGTCCATTACTATCACCTAACACCCATGGTCATTTGTACCACTTTTTGGTAGTACCTTTGGCAGGATTATGAAAACTAGCTCAGAGGAATTTAAGCTTTTAATTGGGAAGAAAAAAAGTAATAATTAATAACATTTAATTAACATTTAATCTACATTTATTTTCATTTCTATTTTCTCTATTATTTTATATAATAATTTTATAGGTTTATTTCCATATATTTTACTAAAATTCCAGCTTTAAACTTGAGTTAAAGAAAAAACATACTAACGCAGGCAAGTATGTGTTAACGCACACGTCAAATAAGGGTCATTTGGGCCACCTGGTGTATCTCTCCAAGTCCGGGAATAAAGGCATTTCACGCTTATATTTCGTTGCGTGCACGGTTTCCATCCCGCTTAAGTTTTTAAACAAAATGTGTGAAATTTGGCCAAATAACTGGTATATATAAACCATAAAAACAAACAAATCTATAACAGAAAATCGCTTGAGAACGTTTGGGTCCAAATCTTGTTCAAGTTTCCATCTTTGGACCCCTCTTAACCAAATCATATTCGGTGTTCCGGCCGTAACGTCAATGACTCCGGCGAGCCCTCCTTTATTGATATTAACAACTATATTCTGTACACAGCATTTAAACTAAGAGTTCCTTTCCCTCCAGTGGTAGCATGGTGTTATATATTTTGTTTTCGGTTGACGGTCAATTGTGTATAAAACTTTATAGGAAACACAACAAATATGGACAAGATTGCTTCTAAGGCTTGATGGTAGGCAACTAGTTTTTAAACCTAGAACTCCTGCGCCCAATTTCGGCTGGAGGTTAGGAGTTTCTCAACCAGCATTATTCGCCTTCTCCCAGGAACCATGTATGAGAATTACCGTTGAACAATTTGGGACATGCACGAGTGATAAAAACATTTTTATGAAGCATTCACTCAAATTAACATAAATTGACATTATTGTACTGTTACATTCTTTTAAGAATAAGGAAAATACTTTAAGTCCCGTTTCGCAAGACTTCGAAAATGTATAAGCAAACAAATCAGTAAGATTTTATTTTGTTATACGCAGACCATAGGAAGAGTGATGACGAAAAACATGAATAGCTTAGCTTAGCATGAAAACAAATTTCTATTTTTATCCTAACTTTATTTGGCACGAAAAGGTTATGTTTAGGTAATATTGTATTCGTTGCCATCCTTTATAAATAAGTAACAAATTTACCATCTGAAGTATGTATTTACAGTTCTTAAAGAAGTTTAAAGTGGCAACTGTATCTTAAACGTCTTGACATTTGGAGAGCGTTAACCATAAAAACACAGAAGAATGTTTCAATACCATAAAAACACAGAAGAATGTTTCAATACCATAAAAACGCAGCAGAATGTTTCAATACCATAAAAACGCAGCAGAATGTTTCAATAACATAAAACGCAGAAGAATGTTTCAATACCATAAAAACGCAGCAGAATGTTTCAATACCATAAAAACGCAGCAGAATGTTTCAATAACATAAAAACGCAGAAGAATGTTTCAATACCATAAAAATGCAGCAGAATGTTTCAATAACATAAAAACGCAGCAGAATGTTTCAATACCATAAAAACACAGCAGATTGTTTCAATACCATAAAAACGCAGCAGAATGTTTCAATAACATAAAAACGCAGAAGAATGTTTCAAAACCATAAAAACGCAGCAGAATGTTTCAATACCATAAAAACACAAAAGAATGTTTCAATACCATAAAAACGCAGCAGAATGTTTCAATACCATAAAAACACAGCAGAATGTTTCAATACCATAAAAACACAGCAGAATGTTTCAATACCATAAAAACACAGAAGAATGTTTCAATACCATAAAAACGCAGCAGAATGTTTCAATACCATAAAAACGCAGCAGAATGTTTCAATACCATAAAAACACAGAAGAATGTTTCAATACCATAAAAACGCAGAAGAATGTTTCAATACCATAAAAACACAGAAGGATGTTCAATACCATAAAAACGCAGCAGAATGTTTCAATACCATAAAAACGCAGCAGAATGTTTCAAAGCATAAAAACACAGCAGAATGTTTCAATACCATAAAAACACAGCAAAATGTTTCAATACCATAAAAACACAGAAGAATGTTTCAATACAATAAAAACACAGAAGAATGTTTCAATACCATAAAAACACAGAAGAATGTTTCAATACCATAAAAACACAGCAGAATGTTTCAATACCATAAAAACACAGCAGATTATTTCAATACCATAAAAACGCAGCAGAATGTTTCAATAACATAAAAACGCAGCAGAATGTTTCAATACCATAAAAACGCAGCAGAATGTTTCAATACCATAAAAACACAGAAGAATGTTTCAATACCATAAAAACGCAGCAGAATGTTTCAATACCATAAAAAACACAGCAGAATGTTTCAATACCATAAAAACGCAGAAGAATATTTCAATACCATAAAAACGCAGAAGAATGTTTCAATTCCATAAAAACACAGCAGAATGTTTCAATACTCGCACACAATGAACCTCGCAACAATGAGCTGAAGATCTCTCAGATATATCCTTGACGTTCCTTTGTCATGACAAAATCCTTTTCTGACTCATTTCAGATTTTCTGGCACGTGATTAAAAAATATGTTGCAGGTCTGCAATATTTTGGTACGCAGAAGAATTATAAACTTTTTATAGACATTCTGTTTCAACATTGGTGAGAGTTCACATTGATCCGGAAACCTAAAAGATCAGCCACATACTCTATACAAAAAGCTTAACTGAACTAAACCGTGTGAAAGGGAAATAAACACAGCAAAAACTTGTTAAATTATTTCCACACGTAAACGTACTAAACGGTGACGTCAGACCAACGAGGACACATTTTATCTCAGGTGACTTCTTTGCGAATTTAATTGCAATTTAATGATATTTAAAATTGCTATTTTTTCTTTAAGATATTATTTTCTACTTCTACGTGAAATTCTTTAACAGATTAGCTCATATTTCAGCCTTCATTTTATTTATTGCATTCCATTTTCCCAATTACTGCAATGGCAAAGCCGCCAATATAAACTTGAATGTTAAAGTTGATAGGTAGGTATATAAATGGAAAAACAGAAAATGGACGCTTCCCTCTTGAGCATATTTATTTAAATGTACATAATGAATATTTGTGAAAGCATACTTAATACTTTAAAATATCATGCTTTATTTTTAAACTCGACACTTCCAAAAAAGCAAGACCAAGTCTTTCACTGTTTCTTCATTCAAAACAAACTTTTAAATATGAAGAAATTTGATGTGTTCCATTACTTTCTCAGCATCTTTGTAACAAATCATAGTTAAAAAGCTTATTCTTGTTTCTACTTCATGTTGATCGAGATAAATGTTAGCAGAAATTGTCTTATTATTTGCTTCTTTATAACTAGAAGGGAAATATGGGAATACATTAGGTTCAAACGATAGTCGACCTTTTAAAAGCTGGTTGCAATGGGATTGAAATCCATTACTTTGCATGACCAGGAGTTGACAAGTTCTGGTATCGGAGAAGTTTTAAGTATTTTAAACTGAAACCAATAATAAGAAATATCTCGGAAAGGCCAACCGTACGAAGAAAATATATGTGGCATAAGCTATATGTTTTAACAACATATACATTTTATATAAAGAACATTGTTTTTGGTTTACCAGTTATGCAACATTCAACAAATCTGATCCAGAATAAACAGATCTTTAGAGGCTATTCCCACAAAAGTGGAGATAATTATACAGTATATTTGTCATGAAATATTTTTAATATATGGCATCTTAATCAAAGCCGTTAGAACCATTCAGATACAGACACTGATCTTTATCTAAATGTGGCGTACTTTACTTTCTCTAGCCTATATGTACAGTGAGGATAGTGGATAGAGCAGGTATTGTATTCCATCAAAAATTCGTTGTCAAGATTTCATGAGAAACATGCTTTGAGGTTCCCTGAGTCTGAAAAAAGCATTTTTAGAAAAAGGTGTGTCTTGTGTATGTGAGCGCACGCGCCTGCGGACAGCATTGCTCAAAATCGAAAAGACCGTTAAATACCGGACAGTATTTATGATCGGTATCTTCCAAGGATGTGACTCGAAGTTCTCAAGAAAATCACTCCACACAAATAACCCTTTACAAGGAAAACTGTTTGAATATTTTGTTTTTCTCAAAAATTGCTATAATGATTTTGATTAAAAATACCGTATATTAAACATTTACATAATAAATAAGATTTATAATTTGAATTTTCTGTGAATAGTCTATGAAGACCTCTTTATTCTGCATGAGCTTTGCAGAATTTTGCATAGCGGTTAAACCATAAGAGATAGTTAAAAACTTATTCCACAAAAAATGCAGCTGTGTTAAAACACATAATTTATGTCATGCTACATTTATGTGTAGCTGACCGTTTCTAAGATATTCCGTGTTATTGGTTTCAATTTTAAATTACTTAAAAATTTTCTCAAATAGGAAGTGACATTTCGTTACACCCTTCTTATTTTACAGCCGGCCATGCAGTAAAACCTAACTTCAGTTGCTTCACATAGGACCAGGTATCGATTCTGCCTGGTATATTCCCTTATGTCCCTACTCCTAACAAGGAAGTAAGTACTAAGACAATTTGTGCTAATGTTTACCTTAATTAGCATGTCGTAGATAACAGAATAATCTTTTGTAAGAAAAGTTATTTATGTAACAGCTAGAGAATTCATAAGAATGGAACGCTTTGGATTTTTTTTTTAATTCCAAGACATATATTTCTCTGCACCGGATTTTTGGGTGGAATACAAGCATATATAGTACATATATGCTAGAGAAATTAAAATGTAGTAAGTGGCAGTGTTTATATGAAACAAAGAGAGGCAATCTTCCATATATGTATTTTATAGTTTCCTACTCTAATTAAATGCAAATAAATTATCTGAATTTCACCACGGGATTACAATAAAGTAATGTGGAGGTCACGAGTTCAAATCATCTTTTACGGGGAGTTATTCAGATAATCTTTTTCTGGGGTTTTTCCTTATCCTAAGAATACGGATGTCGAGTAAGTGAAAACTCCAATCGACTTCGGACAGCTACTTCATAGAATTCATTTATTCAGTGTCTGATATGATCTACCAAGTTTATTAATAACAAAAAATAAGATAAAAAATATGATGCGTTCCATTCACATGACTTTCTCTACAGCTCTGTAACAAATTATTGTTAGAAAGTTTATGCTTCTATTTACTTCATGCTAATTAGCAAAAATAGTCTTATTACTTTCTTCCTTGTAAGTAGAAGCGAAATAAGGGAGTACCATAAGTTAAAGTGATAGGCAACAGCTGGTTGCTTTGTGACTCAAGTTCCTTTGTTTGTATTTACAGGAGTTGACACATCCCTATATGAGAAAAGTGCAAGTTTTTCAAAGCTGAAGCCCAAAACAAGGAATATCTCAAAAACGATCAACTCCACCAAAAAATGTATATGACATAAACTGTGTGTTTTAACGTGCTCTACATTTTTTGTGCGGTAAATTTTTGTCCATCTCTTACAGTTTAGCAGTTATGCAAAATTCCGTAAAATTCGTCCAGAATAAAGTAGTCTTCAGCGGCTATTCCCAGAAAATTCAAGATATACATTTTTTTTTGTCAAGCAAGTATGTTTAATACGATATTGTTATAAAAATCGCTAGAGGGATTTTTGAGAAAATCAAAATTTTCGAAATTTTTCCATGTAAAGGATAGTTGGGGTGGGGGGATTTTCTTGAAAATCTTCGTGTAGCATCCTTGGAATATTCTGAACTTAAATACCAAGTTTGGTATTTAACGGACTTTTCGTTTTTGAGCTATGCTGCCCACAGACACAGACGGACATTTTTCTAAAAATGTTTTTTTTTTTTCAGGTGGTCCGATGAAATCTTGGTATCGAATTTTTGGGTGCATTGCAATACCTTCTCTAAATACGGGCCGCGCCGTGGCCGAGTGGTTAGACCACTCGACTCTCACCTAGACGGCCGGGGTTCGATCCCAAGCGACCGCATGTGAGATTTGTGGTGGACAAAACGGCGCTGGGGCGGGTTTTCTCCGGGTACTCCGGTTTCCCCCGCCATCGCATTCCACCGGTGCTCCATCATCATTCATGTATCATCAGTGTCACCGCCTGCGGTGCCATTAGTAGTTAAAGCGGGCGTTAAACACTACCAAAAAAAAAAAAAAAAAGAAATCTCTAAATACTATGCATATAGTACGTGTAGATAAGGTAATAAAGATATTACTATTGATATTTAAATAAATGTTCCTATAATAAATTAAAATAATTTTAAAGCTACAAAACTTTTGTTTTTAGAAGACTAGGTTACTAAAAGTGTCATCTTAAAACTATTTTCTTTTAGATGCATGTTCTCAATTTGATTGACGATTTTTCCCCTGTGGGTCAGGGACCTGAAAATATTTTATTTTCCGTTTAATATCGATAGGGAATTTTTGTTTGAAAGCAAATCTTTGTGCATCCGGCATAAATCCAATTAATGTTTCATGTACCAAAGGAAATTTAACTTGCAATTGTTCAATATTATCTAGCCTTGGCAATGCAACGCCCGGGCCTGCAAGTCAGTAACATAATTCATTCTGGAAGCTGCACGAGATGATCTTGCTTATGTCAATATAACAATTTACGTCTATCTTGTATGTGCGTGACACACTGGGCCAGCCTCACAATAAATCCATCAAATTTGCTGTAAAGTGTTTCAAACGGGCGTAAATTTGTCATTTGCGTTCCAAAATTGATGAGCACACACGTAGCTCTGACACAAACACGGAAATACAAACACGTTTGGGCTACTGCTCCCGTGTTTACTTTGTCCTCTCCTGTTTTTTCCCGATAGAAATATGCATCATAAACTACTCATAGGTCCCGTGGGATAGCATCGCCCATGTTAAATGATTGGTTGCATTGCTTTCTATGTATAACGCTCTGGTAACAAATGCGAATTGCACGATAAACGACCTTCACGTTCCTTTGATGAATGCCTTCGATTAAATCAGTGTCTGTCTTTAGTAACATTGGGAATTATGTTTCTCGCTGGTATAGTTGGCAAGATTGCAATTGCTTTGTTCCTAGCTATCGATTTCGAGTTTACCTTTGCAATACGATTTTTACAGACAGGAAAAAAGAAGAGGAAGATAAAATTAGATGGAGTGGAAGGGTTGGTGAAAACATGGAAAAGTAAATCATGACGTAAGCTCTAGATATAAAGTACCTGTGCATGTCAAACGTTTATCTCCAGCCGACAATAGGCAAAGCGAACACCATTCTTCAATAGCAAGCCTATATTTTGTCAACAAAGAAAAAAAGAATGAACAAATGTTCTTTCCCGATTGGTGCTGGAATAGCATCTAAATTTGGCAAACTGACACTGCTACTGTTATCTATGCTTGATAAACAATGTTTCTGTGCTCAATTGTCAGATTTGTTGCTGGTTTGCTTCAATTCACTGATGAGCTGGAAACAATAACAACCGTCAGCATTAACATTATTTTAGACACTGACCTCCATTTGCAGTAAAAGGAAATTTTGATAACGAAAATTACACAAACATCGCATAAACATATGTAAGTATTCTTTGATAAAGTGTTTGATTTTAATCGCCATCATTGTCCATGCAAATTGTTTTTATATTTTCTTATAATTGTTTGCACTTGAAAATAATTATTCTAGCTTTCATATGTATTTTTGATGCTAAATATGCAATGAACTAAAAATCCAGAGTTTATCCATTTTCTTTTAAACTACGCTGGAGAAAGTTTTGTATTCCATCCAAAACCTTGAGGCACACAGAACACGAACAAATCTGTGTTCCACTCACATGCTTTCTCTAGTTTTTGAAACAAACTATTGTTAAAAACCTTATACTTCAATCTACTTCATGCTAATCGAGGTAAATATTAGCAGAAATGGTCTTATTACGCGCTTTCTTGTAAGTATAAACAAAACAAGGGAATACACTAGGTAAAAGCGATAGTCAAATATTTTAAAAGCTGGTTGTCATATCGCTGAAATTCCTTTGTATGTAATGCCAAGAGTTAAAAATTCCCATATGAAAAAAGCTTTTTAAGCTGTAACAAATAACAAGGGATATCTAAAAATCTGTGAGTAACATTCAATGACATCTCTGTAACAAATTATTATTTAAAACTTTATTGTTATATCGACTTCACGCTAATCAATATAAAATTGGCAGAAATGTCATTCATTATTTGCTTCCTTGTTAGCAGAAGGAAAATAAGGAACTACCATAGACTAAAACGATATTCAAATTTTCTAAAAACTGGTTGCTATGTGACTGAAGTTTCTTTGTTGGTATGGCCAGGAGTTGACAAATTCCCGGATGAGAAAACTACAAGTATTTTAAAACTGCAAACAATAACAAGGAACATCTAAAAAACGGTCGAAAAAAGTATATAACATAAATTGTGTGTTTTAACAAGCTCTGCATTTTGTGTTAAGTAAGTTTCTGTCAAATACTGACATTTTTCTAAAAAGATGACGTTTTCCATTCAATAACATCTCTTCATTTCTGTAACAAACTATTGTTGAAAAGCTTTTTCTTTTATCTGTTTTATGATAATCGAGATAAGCATTAGCAGAAATTGTCCTTATTACTGTAAGTAACATCATTCCCATGATGTCCTCTAGCTGTTCGGTAAACAAACCTTTTGTTCAAAACATTATGTTATCTACATCATAGTAACTAAGATAAACATAAGCAAAATTAGTCTTATTACTAGTTTCGCTGTAACTAGAACAGAAATAAGAAAAAGGCACAGGCTGAAACGATAGTCTCATTCGTTAAAAGCCCTTTGCTATGAGAAATAAATGATATTACAATCTTTGCTTACCAGGAGTAAACAAACGGGAGTCGATTAAGAAAGGTTTAAGTGGCTTAACATTGAAACCAGTAAGCCGAGATATTCGAAAATAGTTATCTCTACAAAAAAAATATATGTGAAATAAATTGCGTGTTTAATGACATTTATTTTAATTTTGTGTATATCACTTACGATTTGCTGGTTTACATAAAAGTCATCCAGAATGAAGAGGTCTTCAGAGACTATTCCCAGAACATTCAAGATATCCATTTCGTTTGTCATAAAAATATCTTATACATTTTAATAAAATGTTATAGCCATTTTTGAGAAAATCAAGGTTTTCTTGAAAATCTCGTATGTCGCATCGTTGGAAGTTACCAAACTACAAATATCTAGTTAGTATTTAACAGTATTTTCGTTTTTGAGCTGTGCTGTCCACAGACACACAAACACGAACCTATTTCTAAAAATGCTTTTTTTTTTGGATTTAGGGGATCCCAAAACATGTATTCCCGGTGAAATTACGGTATCAAGTTTTGGGTGGACTACAATACTTTCTCTGTACACAGTACGTGTAGAGAAAGTAAAAATGGTCAACCTCATGAAACAAATGTATGGCATGAACTGCGCGTTTTAGCGAGATATACATTTGTTTGTGTTTTTGTAGTACGTTTTCTTCTATCTTACCTGTAGTGCAAAGTTCATCCAGAGGTCCTCAGAGGCTATTCCCACAAAACTCAATACATACATGTTCTTTGTAATGTAAATACCATGTTGTAATCACAATCGTTAGGCGAATTTTTGATCAAATAAACATTTTTGAAAATTTCCCATATAAAGGTAGTTTGGTATGGGGAATTCTCCTCCAAACTTCGTGGCGCATCCTTGTAAGATATAAACTTAAATACCAAGTTTTGCATTATACCAACTTTTTGTTTTTGAGTTATGTTTACAAACACACACGGACCTTTTTGTAAAAATGTTTTTTTTTTTATACAAGGTATTCTAAAACGCGTATTTCCCGTGAGCTCTCCTTATCGCATTTTAGGTGAAGTGCCATAATTCAAAGTACTATTGTAGAGAAAGCAAAAAAACATTTTTAGGAAGTTTTGTGTTAGTCTGTGTCTGCGAAACATATATACCAAACTTATTTCTTTAGTATGCTTTATTCCAAGAATTTAATCCAAAGATATTCAAGAAAATCTCTACGAATAAATGTATGACATACGTTCTGTTTTTTAACGAGATATACACATTTTTGTACTAAGTTTTTCTCTAGCACTTACTATTTACTAGTTATATAAGTTATTCAGAAGCCATCTAGAATGAAGTGGTTTGAAAGGCTATTTCCAGAAAATTCAAAATATTTGTTTCGTTTGTCATAAAAACATATGCCATTAAGATGCTGAACTTAAAAACCAAACTTGATGCTTATCCATCTTTTCGATTTTGAGCTATGCTGCACACACACATACACACACACATACACACACATACACACACATACACACACACACACAGACGCGCACAAAAACATCTTTTTAATTTTTTTTTTTTTTTTATTTTGATTCAAGGAGTGTTAAAACGTGTAGTTCTGGTGAAATCTCGGAAATACAATACTTTGGGTGGATACTTCTATATCCACTATATACATTGTACATACGTGCTAGAGAAAGTAATTATTAGATAACTTTTATATGAATACTGTTGCGCTAATGTAGCGGTAAAATGTGACGCACTAAGCTTCACTCGCTGGAGCGTTGAACACAAGATTTGTTTAAAGTGTCACAGAAGAAGCACTGACTATACGTTATCACAGTCTCATTATCACCAGCATTTTATGTCGCATCAAAAACAACTCAATATCCCACTCCTGACACCAAGTTAGAACTGAACCACATCACAGTACTTAAATTACAGTGAAAACTAAAATAAGAGATAAGTCGTAACAAAGTAGGTGTATCGGAAGATGTACCTAGAATGGTTTACAGATTAAACTTAAAGTTAAGATTTTCATTTGCACTGAAGCTGTTAATCGTGCAATTCGATGTAATCTGAAATTAATAGAATTGTTTAATTATTAAGTTTGTTTTATATATATTTAAATTGAATAAATTTGTGTTTTTGTAGAATGAATTGATAAAATTATTTTTACTAAGTCCCTATACTTGTCTATAAACACTACAGTTTACTCCTTTTTTCTTTGTTTGATAAAGCCTTAAAAACTAAACGATGAGTACTTTTCCATTAATTAGGTGAGAAACTAAATATTACACCTTGTTCCGACGTAAACGTTTATTCGTCTATCATAATATTACAGTTTATAAGCTTAGTGCTTATGTAGATAAGCATACACACCAATTCCTTAAATACAGTTTCAAGTTTACTTTCTTCTCGATAAATTCAAATGAAAATGAATGATGAGACAAACCATTGAGAAAAGAGTTAACTAAATACAATACACCATTGGTCCAAAACAAATAGCTTCTTCAATTTCCAATATCCCAAATTTAAAGTTTTTCCTAATGGTGGTAGAAGGATCTGCTCTGTTGTTTCGTCGTACACGAATTACACAGATTCCTCCTAAGTAATAAAAACAGCGTTGCTTGGGAATTAATTTAGTTCCGGACAAGATCTTTGTGTTGTAAATGAAGGCGGTACAGGAGAAATAATAAAACGGTTCTTACTTCACTGTAAGGTTGCTTCCTCTAGCCTTCTTAGTATGTATTATTTTTTTCTCCTTCGTCTGTTTCTTTTGCAAATTAAACATTCGTTCTTTTGCATCTCGCACCTCCATCGTCTTCTTCCTTTCCTCGGCTCGTCTTCTTTAAACGTGATTTATTCTTCCAGTAATTGCGTCATAGCTTCGCCTCAACAAATTTTACCGCTTGTCACGGGAGGGAGTGAGAAAGTGAGATGAGAGAGAGGGACGAAATGAAGGGACCATAATTCTCCAAGTCCTTCCTTGCCCCTCAGCTTCCCAAGCAATGTCGCCAAAACTGTAGGAGGAGAGAAGTTGAGAAGACCTCACATCCTCCGTACAGCCCTGTCCCAACCGATATACCTACCCGCTACTTTGCCGACAGAGGACGTCCACAAGCGCCGCAAGACATGTTTCCGTGTTCAGTGGCGTACGGTATAGCGTTCTCTAAATGCATTTACAATAGGGATACAATTGCAAAATAAGACGAATCAGCAGTATACTAGACATGTCGGTTACAAATGGCAACTCCACAGTGATTATGGCTCTACAGCTGAAACCTACCTGTTGTGTCCTCAAATCATCATTCCATTTTTGGGAAGTATTCAGATATTTAGTTCTTTTAATAACATTTTAATTAAAATAAACAAATGTAAAATTCAATTTATATTTTATGACATCTGTTTGTAAAATTAGTTATCTGTAATATTTAAGGGTGTTATCTCTGAAAATTCCTAATTATTATTGAACAGTTACTTGTTCAATATTTTGGCAATAACAATAACAACAATAACAAGAACAAAAAACATTCCATTCTTCGGAATTATTCAGAAATTTAGTTCTTTTAATAACATTATTTTAATTTAAATTAATAAATGTAAAATCCAATTTATGTTTTATGGCATCTGTTTTTAAAATTAGTTGTCTGTAACATTTAAGGATGTTATCTCTGAAAATTCCCAATTATTGTTAAACGGTTACTTTTTCGATGTTTGGCCAGTAACAAGTACTAAATTCTTGAATTTTTTAAGACTCTAAGATATCCGAAACCTCAATAAATTATTTTTTTTAAAATGATACACTATTTTTGTTAATTGCAACACAGCATTTAAATAATGTCTTCAAAGTTCTATTTTAATCCGAATAACTCATCCACAAAAAGCATTCAATGAACTTTTAGTTGCTTTCTATATTATGTATACGTTTTACCATCCAAATCTGCACCCAATCCATGACGTTTGTCATGGACCGAGATGGGGGACGCAGCGGCCAGGCGGTAGGCCAAAATTCCTTGTGAGCTGTCGTGCCTGGAGTTGTTATTATTATTATTATTATTATTATTACTATTATTATTAAATTAAGTACAGAACATTGGGGAAGCGTTATCTTTTATTTAAATCTCGATATTAAATGTTTACGGGAAATACATATTTTGAGTTCACCTAATCCGAAAGAGCAATCCTAGAAAAAGGTGTGTGTGTGCATGCGCACGCGTGTCCGTTTTACTGTGAACAGTAAACTAAAAATTAGAAAATTAACGTAAAATATTGCATGTTTAAGATATTTTCATGATATGAAATTTATATCTTGAGTTTTCTGAGAATAGTTTGTGAAATCATCTTTAATCTCCATGGGTTTTGCATAACTGCTAAACCATAACGGATAGACAAATATTACTCCAAAAAGTATAAACATTGTAAACGAGTAGTATTTACATAGGAAAATATGTAAAAGGATGCAATTTTAATAAATTTGTATAATATCCAATATGATAATGATAATTATGATTAATAATAATTAATTGCGTGTTAAAATATTTCAAAAATCCATTACCTATTCATAAATTAATTTCAGCAATTGGAATTAAAATTAAATTTTGCTATTACTTCTTAAATGTTATTTAGAAAGTGGGGTGCCAACCGCCAACATCCTTGACTCCTCTGTGTTAAAGCTACACAAATTATATTATATACATTTTATTTGAAGTTAACTACTTTTTATGAGTCCTTGTTAATGGTTTACACTTTGAAAAATGTCTACTTTACTGAATTGAGAAGTGTTATTCGACTTTTTACTATCTGTCTGTCTGTCTGTCTGTCTGTATCTCTCTCTTTATCACGTAGCGTAAGTAAAGGAAGTATTGCATTCCACCCAAAATGTGGAATGAGATTTCATAGAAAATATAAGTTGTGAGGCCCCCTTAGTAAAAAAAGCAGGAGAAAAGGGTTCGAGTCCATGTTTGTGTGTCCATATGCTGTGTGTCTGTGAACAGCTTAAGTTAAAAATGAAAAGTTAATTAAAGCAAAAATGCATTAATTTCCAAGCAGGCGGCGGCTCATAAATTATGAAGAAAATGTCTACTTCTAAAACTGCCTTAGTAGTGATAATATGAGATTTTGGGGACAAAAGAATGCCGCCCATGTAAAACATCATGTCGTACGAGATGTAACACTTGAGATAACATCTGCCGACAGACCACCTACACAGTGCTGCCTCTTTGCCAAGACAACAGTCTAAAAGCTTCCCCATGTACCTGTCAATCAAAGTATGTGCTGCCGGCTACCACCCCCTCCCCCTTTACCAAACCACCTGTCAAAAAGATTTCACTTGCAGGACTGTTAATCGTTTGAACAATCATCTATCACATTCCCAGATCAAAAGCAATTTAATCGATTGACCACGCCCAGGCAGAAAAACGCTAATTGCCAATTTTTTGAACTACAAGGCTCATCTGCATATCAAATCGATCTAGTTATTCACGGGGAATCTGAATCTTTAATCGTAAATGCAAAATTCTATTAATTTCAATTCAATAGCCTCTTTTAATTAAAAATATGTAGGATTTCTCTATCTCTGGCACTTCAAGAACTACAAAGCTCATTTTCATGACAAATCGGTCTAACTTTTCACAAGAAATTTGAATATACAAACATAGTTCAACTGTCATGGCGAAAAAAGCTCGATAAATTACTGAGTGGAATATTTGATATAAATTATTTGATATTGCTTAAACATGCTTTAGCGGTAATGTTTTTGCAAGGAATTATAGTACTTACATTATTGAACAAGTTAAAAGCTTTACTTTAAAATGCAATACCAACACATGAAATGAAAAATAGCAAGAGAGAATTGCTTTTATAAAACATACTAATTCATCATATCAAAAAAGCCAATATAGCGGCGAAGTGATCGAGTTTCCAAGTGTAGGACGTTCAAACACTACATCCAGAGCAAAAGACGTGATTGTTGCAATACTTAAAAATATAATAAATACATGCGCACGAAAGGAAAAAGAACTTGGAACTTAAAAATAAGAACTAAAGCTTTCCTGGCGACGTGTTATTCAAAATCTTCTCGGGCTTCTAGCCAGGTAAAAACTTGGCTTGACACCAACGTTCACCCTGAAGACGAGGAAGATGCACTTCTTCGAAACGTTGGTGTCAAGCCAAGTTTTTACCTGGCTAGAAGCCCGAGAAGATTTTGAATTAACTTGGAACTTATTTCACACTGCAAACTAAGACAAATTTCGCTAATGATGAAACGAGCAGAATACACTCCAACAGGGAATTGAAAATGAGACCTCTCGAGCCCTGAGAATGCCAACATCATTTACAACACTAGACATTTATAAAATCTTAATACACGGTTCTTACACGGAGACCTACATTCGACTTTCAGTGAGGTTGCAATCACGTGACTTTACGACTATGTTTAATTAAGCGACTGTAAAAAAAATATCGATTATAGAACACAATTATAACAGTCGATATAACTAAAATCGATGCACTCGTTACCTCAGCGTGCAAGCTGAAGAGGAGTTATGAGAACAGTGAGTTCCTATCATACCAGTGAAACCCGTTCTAATCTGCTTCAGACGACTGTAAACATCATTTCAACCTACAATATACCTTATGATTGTTAAATGCCTCAAAAGCGGAATAACATCATTTTTGAAACTAATTAAAAACCGTTAAAAAATGTAATATAACGTTACTGTTCTTAGTCAAGTATTCAGGGAGACCCCGTAACGCTTATGTAACTAGATCGTTCATTTATGCCAGAGAAGTTGCCTACCTTTCTAGGCGTGTCTTTATGATGCGCTCTCGTAGTAGCTCCACAGGAAACGACTGTTTTTTCCCCTTAGAAACCAGACAATCCACTTAGGAGGAAGCGGGTAGATGGTGATTTTAGTTTAACAAATACATGAATGGTTGTGTACCAAAGCACAGAGTGAATCCCACCCCCACATCTGTTTGAAAGCATTTTAGGGTTGAATTGTTCACGAAAACAAATATGCTATTTTGAACTCGCGTTAAGTGTATTGCTCTGGTTAAGCTTAAAATCATGTATAGCTTGTTTTTAAATAAAGATTCAATGATATTTTCTGATGGATTCTACTGCCAAGTCCTACGATGTATATCTATCACTGTTTTGAATCTGAGACGGAGAAAAAATAGAATACACATTTTCAGCTGCCATGATAAGAAGCAGGAAATAACAATAATACACATTTTTAAAATACACAGCCCAAAGGCGCCTGAAATATCAGACTTAGACTGAAAGAATATTTCCTACCCAGAAAACCTTTTTAACAATTTTAAGGTTGAATAGTTCACGGAAACAAATATGTTATTTTGAACTCACGTCAAGTGTATCGCTCTGGTTCAGCTTAAAAGCGTGTATAGCTTGTTTTATAAAGATTCAACGAATTTAAAGATTTGTGTAAAAACGTTTGGGAGAGCTTTTCAGAAGCAAGACCATTCGTCTGAATTCCCGATGAGTAACGGTCGATATAGGACTGGATTTGATCAATATATTAAGGTCGATATGAATGAATCTAGTCATTCATAGTTCAGAATGAGTGTCGACAGGTTCGGCTCATCGAAAACCTCGGCAGTTAAAAGAAGTCTTAATCAGCTCATTATAAACAGAGATAGGAAAGGCAACTACCAATTCAAGAAAAGGGGTTTGTGTAATATTTAAGACCCCGAAGATGAAGATGATGCTACAACTAAACGATATGTGAATACACTTTCAGCTTCTTCTGAGAATCGATTACAAGAATTTTCTGTTAAAACATCTCAGAAAAGAATAGAGGAATTTGAGCTCGTTCTTAGGAAGCATATTCAGAAATCACTTTAAGCGCAGAATGGCAGTCTAATGGCACACATAAACAAAAATGCTCTGAAACGAGATACGAAAAAAAAATATAATTCTGGTAACTATAAGAATGAAGGTATTATTACCATCATCGGATGGCACAGGCGGGCCTAACACTAAATACATACAAGACTACATAAATGCAAGAACGCCGCGAATAGATTACAATGGAAATTCCACATTTATGAAGAAAAGATTAAGAGAGATAGCTGAGCCTATAAGGGATAATGACGCATCCAATAAGGGACATGTTGAGGCTTTAGAGAAAAGGACACGTTCTTTCATACAGGAAAACTCAAAAGAAATGGGGGCTATGGTTAATAACACGCTTAATGGCCTGACTGCAAGATATATTCTGAAGAGAGACGATGAAAACAATATTGTAATGGACGATATTAGATTGAGAATATTACTAAACCCAATACGCGATCACGATGTAGTGAATAGAAAATTTGCCATTGGATATCTCAAGTCTCAAACCCAACCAAGAGACGGTAGCGGCAACACTATATTCGGAAAAAAGAGGATTGTTGATATAGCAGATCCTATTGATGCTACAGATGCTGTAAATAAAAGATACGTTAGAAATTCAGTTATAAAAAAATCAAATGAGACACGTCAACAACTAAGCAGATATGTGCCGAAGGAAATTTAAATAGAAGTAAGCAAGAAACTTCAAGGTTTCAACACATCTCTGAACAAGACTATAAGCATAGTGGATTCTTTATCAAAGTCTTCAAGTGAGTCTACGAATTCACTAATGGAATCTCTAAAGCAACTGTCCGAGAGATTTGATAGTGAACGAAAAAACTTCGATGTTATGTGTACTAAGAAATTAGATAACATACAGAACCTCATGAACATGCAAAGCAAGCGACTAGACGAAGAAATTAAACGGTTAAAGTCAGATACTTTAAATAACAGCAGCACCAAGCAGTTGGACGAGGAACTGAGTACATTGCGGATTCGTGTAAACACATTGATGGATAATCACAATAAACTACAAGAACAAATAACCTCTATAGGAGAATCAATTAAAAGTCTGTATACTAATACAGCAATCTTTGCTGATGCATTCAAGGTAAAGATGCACGAGCACAAGGAGGACACTGATCAGCTGAAAAGATCAATTGAAATGATAGCTAAAACTGTCGATACTTTGAGACTTCAAGCTATAAATTGAGAGTAAGCTCATAGTTGTCATCATTCAAAGATGGATAGCCAAAGAATAAGACTCAAAGAATCAGTGGTCAAACATACAAAAGCAATAAGAGAAAAGCTACGAAAACTCAGGGGGCAAAGGTTTGAGACGCAAAGGCCCATGAGCGAAGCCCTTCATCCAGTATCAGAACCTCTTCAAGATATACTAGATATCCAGAAAAAGAGTGTTGTATCTGCTAAAGAAGAGAAAGACCAGAATATCACATCATATCTGAACAGGGTTCGAAGGAAAGATAAAGATGAAATCGATACAGTTTACGGTGTGCGATATGAAGATGGAAGCTACATGTTAGGAAACAAGACAATTGATTTTATTAATAATCAAACCAGGGTAGGACAAGAAAAATTCAATGTTACAGCAGGATTGAATGAGCTGATTTTTAAGAAGATACCTGAAATGACTGTCTTTACATAAGATGATTTGGATACTTATAGAAGAATTCTGGAGTCAATATGATGCACCGACAGAAGACTACCAGACAAGGACGATTGAAATATAGCAATTCATACAAGTATATAAATATCACACGTCCTCTCCTTAGAAAACATAAAGGCTTGGGCTAGGAATGGAAAGAACATCATCCAGAGAGAAAACAAAACTACATCTATTGGAACCATCCAAATACATTAGTGGATCGCTTGAGGCTGCTCATTGCATCCAGAAACGCTGGAAATACTAATCATAGTCGAGAAATTAATGAGATTATACAAGAGCTAAAAGATTCCAAAATGATAGCATAATGGAAGTGAAGAAGAATATAGCAGCAGAACTTCACGCCCCTGCAAGGAGAAAATTTTTACGTCAAAAGATTGTCAGCAAGGGAATGCATGACCTAGTAGAAATTGATTTGGTTGAAATGCTTCCTCATGCTAAACTCAACAAAAACACAAAGTACATTCTTATTGCGGTCAACTTCTATTCTAAAATGGCATATGAAAGACCCTTAAAGAACAACGCAGGTCCTCGTGTTGCAAAAGCTATGGAAGAGATTCTTCAAGAAATGCAAACACCTCCAAAAAATATCCAAAGTGATAATGGAAAAGAATTTTATAATAAACATTTTAAAGGACTAATGATCAAGAATAACATTAACCACTATAGTACATATAGCAATGTGAAGGCAGCAGCTGTTGAACATTGAAGAATATGATGTATAAAGAATTCTTAACTCAACAGTCATACAAGTGGCTGGATCTTCCGCCGCAAATTATCGCAAAGTATAATGACACATACCATTCAACTATTCAGATGAAGCCTAATGAAGTCAAGGATAATAGTCTTCTTCTAACAGTCTACAACTATAAACAACATCAAAGAGAGAAGAGGAAACCAAGAAAGTTTAAAGTTAGTGATTATGTGAGAATATAAAGAAATAAAGACATTTTGAAAAGGATTATGAAGCTAATTAAGCGTAGAAATCTTCAAAGTCAACAAAGTGAATAGAACCAATCCTACTACATATATATTAAAGGATAAGAATGGAGAGGAGATTAAAGGTGCTTTCTATGGACATGAAATCCATTCTACACTAGTTCCCCACACCTATTTAGTTGAGAATGTGATACGTAGACAAGGAAATAGGATTCTTGTAAAGTGGTATGGATGTGCTAATAGACAATGGATTGTTATTAACGACTTATTGTAATAAAATATTGAAATAAAGAGATATTTTTATTTTAAGGTATATTCTGTTACAAAAAACAATTTCCCTTCACCTTTCCAATAATGAAGAAAATACGTAATTATACTTTTTCAAAAAAGAAACTCGTGGGCGGGAAAATACTATATACAACATAAATTTAAATGTTAGTCATACATTTCAAAAAACCCAATGAGCGGGGAAAAAGAAAACTATATACAACATAATTTTAATATACAAATAAATTAAAATATGATATATACAAATCACAGTGCATTTGTCGATGGGAACTTTAATTCCTTACTAAGAGTCAGTCATAGCCAATGAATAATGTTTCCTGGCAAGAGTATAATCTGAGCCTTCAATAATTTTCCGCTTATCGTCTCTCCCACAGAGAGCGACTTTGTTCTCCTGTATTGTATGGATGCAATGCTTGTAGCTCCTAAATGTTCTTTGTTTTGCCAAATATTTTTTTTTTCTGTCGTCATTAAGACAGTGGAAATAGTGTTCAAAATTTAGAGTTGCCATACCTGATTTGGTTATGCCCTTGGCCTTCTTTAGAGTCTGTCACTCAATTCTGTAGCTATACAACTTAGCATTTAGACCTATAAATTCATACATGCCTTGTCACCTAGTTCATCCTTAAATAAGCCTATCACTTTTTTATTTTGTAGTATTATGCCAAAAGAATTGCCTACTGCGAAATTTGAAGTATCAAAATATTGTGGAATCTCTCTCATAAACTTGTAGACATCAGTTGAAGTTTCAAATATAAATGGGTCAGTATCCATGTAGGCCAGGACTAGGTCTTTTAAATTTGGTTTCATTACATTATAGAAAAAGTCGTACATTATCAGTTTCGAAACATCCAAAATTGCCAGGCCTATGTAAATAGGCTTATTCATGTACACTTCCTCTCTACTCAATTCTATACCCACAAGATTTTCATGAAATATAATACTCCGAATGTAAGTTGGGTGAGCGGTCAGTTTCCTGGCCCGCTCCCAAGACGAAACAATTCGGAAGTCAGTATATTTACTGACATTATCAATGAATTTTCCATATACAGAATTATTCATTTTTTCCATAGATTCTGTCCAAATTTGGATGTTTCTCTTGCACGTCTTTCTGTAGTAACATCTATGTAGGTTTTAACCCAACTAGATTGGTCATAAGCCACCACACGATGTATCTTTTCAATTTCAGACCCAAATTAATGCACTGTTGTAGATTCCTATTGTGCAAGGTATACTTCTCCTTATTATTCAAAGTTGTCAACAGTTTCTTATATTGACCCTGTGGTGGTACTTCGCTTTTAGGGCAGAGAGGAAACTCATTGTGGATGTCGTGATTATGACTAGGGTACCCCAAGTCTACCTCTAGCACATATCCAGTAGTTGAATCTGAAGGTACAGCGGTGAACTTAATACCAGCTATTTCTTCTTCTTTAAGCCATCTTAGATTACTCATTGCCAGACAACTCTTCATTGCGCTCCCATATAAATGTTTTAAATCTTGGTATGCAATAACAACATCTTTCATATTTTGGTTGTATCCTGGGACATACTTATTATTAGCTTTTACATAGCGCTTTGATACGCTGCACATTCAACTCCGATAGCTCCCTCAAAAAATTCTAGCATCGTCTGATCGGAAATGAGGTCGAGCTTTACCTTCGTCATTTTCAGCACAGCATCGTAGGCAAGCCCTGGTAATGTAAAATACCAGCAAGGATCTAAATTGTATACCTCTAGAGAGAGGTCCCTAAACTTTTCAAAAAACATCAGCTAACAAGAGCGTGTCTGTCTTCAGGTAAAG
Organism: Hymenopus coronatus; assembly: GCA_030762935.1. Classification (NCBI taxonomy): domain Eukaryota; kingdom Metazoa; phylum Arthropoda; class Insecta; order Mantodea; family Hymenopodidae; genus Hymenopus; species Hymenopus coronatus. The sequence goes on along the minus strand of CM060888.1, from coordinate 138,080,597 downwards.
GTCACTGTATTGGCCTAGATTTTGAATATTGAAGGTCTACCGCACTTTCTGGGCGTGCATATATTCCTGCTGGTTTATTCCATCAACACTTCAAATTGTGGTAGTTGAATTTCTTCCAGTTTATCTATAGTGTCAACATAGCTATACGGTAATATTCCCTTTAATCGAACGAGCTCTTGATGATCTGGATCAGGATATTCCGCATTTGTTATCCGGAATTCATCTTTTTCAAGCATGCTGGCTAGACTAGATAACTTGTCCAAAAACTTGAAGCTATCTAGAAAGCGTAAATCGATGCTCCTGTATCGCTTTGTAAAGGATATATACCGCTCAGAAGTGGTTGCGATACACGAAATTGGTTTATCATCATATGATATGTGCTCAACCAAGAAGTGGATATCATAATTGCTTAAGCAATGAAAATAAATTGGGATGAAATTGGGCACCCTTCTAATCAGATTGCAGCGATTATGACTAGCGCCAATGTAAGCACCTGTCACGTGATCATGGTCCCTCACTTTTTTCTCGTATATTTCAAACGTCTTCATGCATATGTGGCAAAGATGTGCGCTTTGAAAATCAGACATGTCCTGAGCTGTCATCCGCATTTCTACATTTTACCTTATTGAGCAATAACCATATCGGCTATCGCTCTTATTTCAATGAAGAACTGCTTGATAGCGTCAGGACCTCTAAAAAGCATGAATTTCGAGAGCGATGCATCTTGGCGACATACCAGCTTGAGCGATATTGACATTGCTTGATGATGCTGGATAGCTCGGGTCCAACTCGGTAGTCGATGGCTCACAAGAGTGAACCTTCGCTAGCACGCTCTCAATGTCTGCATAGATAACAAAATTTACAGGCACTCCTTTACAATAAGATGAAAACTGGATTACTTCATCGCTTGTAGGCATCTTAACCAAATGCGCTTTGGAGCATCGTAATTGGTGTTTTTAAGTATCTTCTCATTGGTGAAGTGCATCAGACATGGTTCACAGATCCATTGCTTATTTGTTTTCTTAATAGCTTACTGAGGTTCTTAATTAGACAATAATGTGAATTTTGTCCTTCTGTGATTATGAGAAGATTAACGTGTTGACCCTGTTTTTTGGCTGTTTGATAAATCGGTATAATAGTTTTATCATCATCTAAACCGAATACAGTGACACTTGTTCCTGGATTCTGTCTTTCAAATTGATTTATTTCATGGAGAGTGACAGGAAAATTAATATTTGAATAATTGAATTCTGTAAGTAGCTTTTCCTTAGGATAGTTAACAGTTCTCTTGGCATGTACCTATATAGGGTATTTTGATGCAAGAAGGCACCAAGCAAAGCAAAATTGATCTGAATTCTTGATATTTACAATAGTCATCTTGCGTTTTATATGACTTGGAAGCTCTATGTAGCGTGATGCATTGAGAGGTTTGTAATAGCTGATGTTGTTAATTAGGTAATTGACAGAAAGAAGTGTTTTAGAGCTGGCTTGGCCTTGAAAATTCGAAATGTTAACAAGCATTTCATCCACCATAACTGAGAATAAAGCATCCAAATCGGATGATTGAAGCCCCAATTGAGTACTACTATTAAAGTGTATGTTCTCTATATGATCAGAATCGGGTGCTTGAATCATGAATGTCATCTGCAATGAGCTGATTATCTTGATTCCAGCCCGATTTCTGGTAAGTACTGAGCTCATTTCTTTAAGTACTAGAGGTCTGCACCTCTCTAGGGACGCCTGGGGATCATTGATATCTAATGCATCAGAAATTTTTGTGTTATAAATATACCCTTTAAAGGCTTTTTCTGTTGTATTGCATAGAAGCTGGCTATGACTGACCTTGGAAATGTTTGCTGATGCGACACTGATGTCCTCTTCAGAAGAATCATCATCGCGGGTCCTCTTGCTTCGGCAAGGCTCAGACATCTCCAATTGCAGGCCAGCTCCTCTGAAGACTTTTGCCGTGATGTCCCCCCTGCATTCCACAGGTGATCGGGTCTGCAGGAAGGTCCTGGCGTCGGTGATTCACTTCTAACGTAATTGGTGAACAGTTCGGGCAGAGGAGAGCTTGCTTCTTGTGTCATCCAGGCTCTCATGGCAGTGTTCAATCCTTCGTCATCTGAGGACTCGTCCCAGAAGGCGCTCGCTGTCTCAATGGGTTGAGAACAGATCGCCTTATCCTCTGGAAGCCCCTCCTGAAGAGCACCACCAGCTTCGAGATCGGCAACTTTTGCAAATTATGAAAGAAATTAGGCTTTGTTTCTCCCGCGATTTCAATCTGTTTCAAATATTTATTATTTCTGTAAAAAAAACTGATCTGTTTCATTAACATAACTTCCTCTGTCTCTGCCATAGCTTATTGTTCTACTTACTTTACGCTAATTGATATAAAATTTGACAGAAACGTATTTCTTGTAGATAGATACAGGTTTAATGTTATAGTTAAATCTTTAAGAGCGGGTCGCTATGAGATGCCATTAAAATTTCGTTCTTCTTGCATGAATACAATCATTTATGTAAATATTGACTTTTCATTTTGGAAAAGTATAATTTTAGAATATTTGAATAAAATCAAGGAATATCTAAACACAATCAGATCCATGAAAAATAAATGTATATAACACAAATTGAGTATTTTAACGGGCCTTACATTTTTTTGTGTGGTAAGTTCTGTCCATCTCTTACGGTTTAGCAGTTATGTAAATTTCCTAAAATTCACACAGAACAAAGTAGTCAACAGAGGCTCTTCCCAGAAAATCTCAAAGTATACATTTCATTTGTGAGGTAAACATCTTTAATATACAAAATTTTTAATCAAAATTGTTAGTGACATTTTTTTTTCAAAAAAGTCAAAAACATTTTCCAGAAAAAAAAACAGTTTGGGGTGGGGGATTTTCTCAAAATCCTCGTGTTGAATACTTAGAAGATAATGAATTTGATAGCAAGTTTTGTATTTATTGGACTTTTCGTGTTTCGCTATGCTGCCCAGTCACACATATATACACACAAACACACGCAAACACCCAGACATGCAGACACACACGAATATTTTTCTAAAATGGATTTTTTGGATACAGGGGACCCATAAAGACATATATTCCCAGTGCAAAAACCAGCATCCCATTTTTGGGTGGAATGCAATACCTTTTCTATTCACTATGTACATAGTACGTATGGAAAAAGTAAAGAAAATGAAACTTACCAGGTCTTGGAGGCTCCGGTCTCGTAGCTCCTCCGAACCGGATCACTGAGGGTCTGTTTGCATTCTCTGTTGCGCCTCCTGAAAATGATGATGCTAATAATAATAATAATAATAATAATAATAATTGAAAATCGTTAAAACAATATTAGTTAGTTCGTCATTAATTTATTCCCATCATTTCATTAATTATATTCATTTGTAAATCAGTCCTTTTTGCTTTAGAAGGGTGAGCCGTTTTCGTATATTCTATTTGAACTGTAGGTAGTTTTTCATATGCATGTGCTATTGGCTATTGTTTGTAAGACATTCAGAATAATTACCTCTATTTAGTTCACCATATTGATTCTGCCCCGTAACAAGTTGCTGTGTGGTGAATATAGACATTCTTTGGACAGATTGTTCCATTGCTGGAGTCCAAATTTGCTAAGCGCCGGAAAATCCCATTGATCAGCTGGCATTGTCACCATATATAGGACTGATTGCATTCTATTGTATGCTTCTGGCAATTCGTTGGACCAATTGGCTGAAAAATAAATATTTATTCTTTAGTTTCTTCATTAAACTTTGTTTAAGTATTACTAGTATTCTTCATGTGTATTTCAGTCAATAGATTTTTTATAGTAATAAGCACAAACCTGTTCATTAAGAGTGAAATGTTTATTGTTTAAGATATTTAAATGTAAAATTATTTAAAAGCTCTTATGTTATTTCGGTGGAATAAATTACCATAGACTAATATCGCAAACACGTGAAATAAAGCTTTCCTTTTTTATACATAATTCACAAATATAGCGCTAACCATTGTGTGTGAAATGTGACTGCCACCGTGTTTGATCGGCTAGCGACCTGACTTCTCGCCTGGAGGTCTGGGGTTCGATTCCTGGTTGGAACAGGTGATCTTTCTTTAACCAGAATTATTTCCTATTCCCCCATAGTCTAGAAGTATGAATGCGTGCGTGAATGTGTGAGTTTAATTGTATAAAATAATTATTATAATCTAATGTTACCTAGAGGTGTTACGGACTAGCTTCACAAGTTATAAGTTATGAGCTGCTCATAGATATATAAAAAATGTAATTTTATTTGGTAAAAAATAAAGAAATACATGTTTTTCATTTAGCTCTTCTTATTTCATTACACTTTAGAATGTATGCTCTGAAGTTAAAATGTTCACATGTGCACGACATATACTTTTTTCTAAATTTATTTCCAGTGTTCCGAGGTTCTAAAAAATTCATTCACCGTAAAATCTTTACATCGAATTCATTTGCCAATAATCTTATATTGTTTTTGATTCTATTATAGATTCTCTATTTCTCACACTATCGTTAGGCACGCGAAGTTCTTATTTATATAATGCTTTTCTTTAAAAAATGCATTCTATTTCATTGCAAAAGTTTCTGAAAACATTTTAAAAGTAACTACAGCCTATTTCCAGCGTGATAACCATATTAAAGTTAGTAAGAGTATACTTTTCAAAACTTACCATTCATTTCAAGATGCTCGATTTGCAGTGATGTCTTCGTTCACAAATTAACTTATAGGTTCTCGGTCGACTCCAGTAGGTCACTACACTGAGCGAATTTTATAAAGACGATGTTCTGTTAGCTGTTTCTTCGTCTTTTATAGTGGATATTGTGTTAAGACCGCCTACTATCCTGAATTCGATTGGCCCTATTTACATTTTACCCCCTTCATTGTAGAATTATATTTCCTTGGTCGAGTTTAGAAATATTTTCTCTGTTTAGAGAGAAGGAGGGAGTAGAACCAATCGTGTCTGACTTGAGAGATTGTCCATTTCTTGTAAACAGAATATCCCTCGGGGTATTTAATATTTCACGATAGGACCAAAAATTATAGCGTTGTTTTGGCTACATACCTATTCTAAACACTCTTACGTATGTTATTTACATGTTTCTTGGAGTGATAGTTTAAAAAAATTGAGCATCCTATTTTTTCCTCTGTCTCTGATTCAAAACATTGATATGTGTATAACCTCTGACTAGCAGTAGAATCCATAAAAATATATCATTGCATTTTTATTTAAACAAGCTATACATGCTTTTAAGCTTAATCAGAGCCATTCACTTAACGTGAGTTCAAAATAACATATTTGTTTTCGTGAACTGTTCAAACTTAAAATTGTTAAAAGCTTTTCTGGGTAGTAAACACTCTTTCAGTATAAGTCTGATATTTCAGGCGCCTTTTGGGCTGTGTATTTTAAAAATGTGTATTATTGTTATTTCCTGCTACTTACCATGGCAGATGAAAATGTGTATTCTATTTTTTCTCTGTTTAAGATTAAAAACATTGATAGATACACATCGTCGGACTTGGCAGTAGAATCCATCAGAAAATATCGTTGAATCTTTATTTAAAAACAAGCTATACATGCTTTTAAGCTGAACCAGAGCGATACACTAACGTGAGTTCAAAATAACATATTTGTTTCCGTGAACTATTCAATCTTAAAATTGTTAAAAGGTTTTCTGGGTAGGAAATATTCTTTCATTCTAAGTCTGATATTTCAGGCGCCTTTGGGCTGTGTATTTTAAAAAGGTGTATTATTAAAATAAGAACTGAAGCTTTCCTGGCGACGTGTTAATTCCAAATCTTCTCGGGCTTCTAGCCAGGTAAAAACTTTTAAAAGTTTTTACCTGGCTAGAAGCCCGAGAAGATTTGGAATTAGGTGTATTATTGTTATTTCCTGCTTCTTACCATGCCAGCTGAAAATGTGTATTCTATTTTTTCTCCGTCTCAGATTCAAAACAGTGATAGATATACATCGTCGGACTTGGCAGTAGAATCCATCAGAAAATATCGTTGAATCTTTATTTAAAAACAAGCTATACATGATTTTAAGCTTAACCAGAGCAATACACTTAACGCGAGTTCAAAATAGCATATTTGTTTTCGTGAACAATTCAACCCTAAAATGCTTTCAAACAGATGTGGGGGTGGGGTTCACTCTGTGTTTTGGTACACAACCATTCATGTATTTGTTAAACTAAAATCACCATCTACCCGCTTCCTCCTAAGTGGATTGTCTGGTTTCTAAGGGGAAAAAACAGTCGTTTCCTGTGGAGCTACTACGAGAGCGCATCATAAAGACACGCCTAGAAAGGTAGGCAACTTCTCTGGCATAAATGAACGATCTAGTTACATAAGCGTTACGGGGTCTCCCTGAATACTTGACTAAGAACAGTAACCTTATATTACATTTTTTAACGGTTTTTAATTAGTTTCAAAAAATGATCTTATTCCGCTTTTGAGGCATTTAACAATCATAAGGTATATTGTAGGTTGAAATGATGTTTACAGTCGTATGAAGCAGGTTAGAACGGGTTTCACTGGTATGATAGGAACTCACTGTTCTCATAACTCCTCTTAAGCTTGCACGCTGAGGTAACGAGTGCATCGATTTTAGCTATATCGACTGTTATAATTGTGTTCTATAATCGATATTTTTTTTTACAGTCGTTTAATTAAACATAGTCGTAAAGTCACGTGATTGCAACCTCACTGAAAGTCGAATGTAGGTCTCCGTGTAAGAACCGTGTATTAAGATTTTATAAATGTCTAGTGTTGTAAATGATGTTGGCATTCTCAGGGCTCGAGAGGTCTCATTTTCAATTCCCTGTTGGGGTGTATTCTGCTCGTTTCATCATTAGCGAAATTTGTCTTAGTTTGCAGTGTTTAAGACATGTAATTATGTGAAATAAGTTCCAAGTTCTTTTTCCTTTCGTGCGCATGTATTTATTATATTTTTAAGTATTGCAACAATCACGTCTTTTTCTCTGGATGTAGTGTTTGAACGTCCTACACTTGGAAACTCGATCACTTCGCCGCAATATTGGCTTTTTTGATATGATGTATTAGTATGTTTTATAAAAGCAATTCTCTCTTGCTATTTTTCATTTCATGTGTTGGTATTGCATTTTAAAGTAAAGCTTTTAACTTGTTCAATAATGTAAGTACTATAATTCCTTGCAAAAATATTACCGCTAAAGCATGTTTAAGCGATATCAAATAATTTATATCAAATATTCCACTCAGTAATTTATCGAGTTTTTTTTTCGCCATGACAGTTGAACTATGTTTGTATATTCAGATTTCTTGTGAAAAGTTAGACCGATTTGTCATGAAAATGAGCTTTGTAGTTCTTGAAGTGCCAGAGATAGAGAAATCCTACATATTTTTAATTAAAAGAGGCTATCGAATTGAAATTAATAGAATTTTGCATTTACGATTAAAGATTCAGATTCCCCGTGAAAAACTAGATCGATTTGATATGCAGATGAGCCTTGAGTTCAAAAAATTGGCAATTAGCGTTTTTCTGCGTGGGCGTGGTCAATCGATTAAATTGCTTTTGATCTGGGAATGTGATAGATGATTGTTCAAACGATTAACAGTCCTGCAAGTGAAATCTTTTAGACAGGTGGTTTGGTAAAGGGGGAGGGGGTGGTAGCCGGCAGCACATACTTTGATTGACAGGTACAAGGGGAAGCTTTTAGACTGTTGTCTTGGCAAAGAGGCAGCACTGTGTAGGTGGTCTGTCGGCAGATGTTATCTCAAGTGGTACATCTCGTACGACATGGTGTTTTACATGGGCGGCATTCTTTTGTCCCCAAAATCTCATATTATCACTACTACTTACCTTTCACTTGGGACATTTGTTAAAATGATTATTTTCACAAAAACGGCTCCAAAGGATTTGATTAAAATAGCATATGTATTTGTTCATGATACAGAAAGTGTATATCTTCAATTTTCTGAAAATACACTTTCAAGTCTTCTTTATTGCTGGTGAATTTTGCATGACGGGTAAACCATGAGACAGAGTACATTTTACTAGCAAAGATTGAGATCTTGTTGAAGCCCGCAATTGATGTCAAATACACTTTTTATAAAGTTCACCATTTTTAGGTATTCCTTGTCATTGAATTAAATATTAATTAACACTTTTTAAAAAGAAAGGTCATTTTCTGCATTCAAACCTAAAACAGATGAAGTGAAACATATTAAAGAAAATGATGGTGGAGAGCAAATTCTTTGTGGAAGAGGAATCACCGCAAGTTCATTCATCTAAGGTCGCGAATATCATGAAGAGCCCAAGGTAGAGTGGCAGGATCGACGGGAATCGAACTTAGGTCCTCGGAATGCGGACTTCGCACTACCATTGAGCTATCCTGCTCAATCGCTAGTTTAGTCTCGGGATATTACGTATTATATAGTCAATGGATAACCTTACGAAATAAAAGTTATTAAGCATCTAAAAAATATCCAAAAATTAAAAACCTGGTTTATTCCAACCGCATTACGTTCTCTATTTAATCTGCACCAGGCTATTTTTACCAACGTCTATTCCTGTATCTACTTCCTACTCGTCGAGATAAATATTAGCAGAAATTGCCTTACTATTTATTTCCTTATCGTATACAAGGGAATTCACTGGGCGAAAGATATAGTCACCTCTTTTAAGAGATGATCCCTATGTTATGATATTAAAATTCGGTTGTGTTTGCATCAAATAAAGAAATATTGAAAATAAAGTGAATGACGCTTCACATTTGAGAAAAGTATAAGTTTTGAAAAATGTAAACCATTAATACAGATTATGTATAGAATCCTTACCTCCAAAACAACAACAACAACAACAATTTAGCATAAATGCTGTATTTTCACGTAATCTACACTTTTTGCTAGACATATGTTGTGTATATCCTACGGTTTATCAGATGTGTAAAATTCATTCGTAATAAAGAAGACTTACCTTGTCCCAGAGAAACTAAAATATGCATTCCATTTGAAATGAAGATATACTTAATTAAAAATATTATAATCAAAATCGTTAAAGTAATGTTTGATAAAATAAACTTTTCATATTTTTCCATATAAATGGTAGTTGAGGGTGCGATTATTTGAAAAGTCTCTTGTCACATCCTAGAAGATGCTGAATCAAAATATAAATTGGGGTTTTTAACGGACTCGTTTCTTGAGCTTTTATTTTCACAGAGACATACACCTTTTTATAAAAACATACTTTGTTTTTTATTTCTGGGCTGCTGAAAATCTCGTGGTTGTTTGAGGAAATTGAAATTTGGTTGACTAATGGTGACATCCTATTTTAGAAAATAATTGGATATTGGAAAAGTTAAAGCAACAACAAGGTTTTACATTCACGTGAATTATTCTACTCATTATTAAATTAACTATTCTTACAAAGGCTTATTTTTATATAATTCACACTGATAAAGATGGCCATTACTAGAAAGAAGTTTATTTCATATTTCTTTGTATGTATAAAGCAATAAAGTAATAATATTCCAACCATTCAACATTCAGCAGCTAACAGATGGTAGTGAAATTGTTATGACCAGGATTGAAACAAAAGTATACGAATTCTAAACATTGAAACCAAATAACAGGGAATATCTCGGATGTGATTAATTCCGCAGAAAACAATGTATATAAATGATCTGCTTTGAAGAGATCTACATGCTTTGTGTAGTAATATTTTGTCTATCTCTTACGGTTTATGTTTCAATTATGCCAAAAATTATCCAGATTCAAAAGGGCTTTTTCGCGGTAAATTCAACATAAACATTTTATTTGTCTTGTAAATATGTCTAACATGTGGTATCTTAATCAAACTTGTTACATACAGTTTTTTTTTTTTTTTTTTTAATCTTCCAGTTTAGTATGGGAGGCTTTTCCTGAAGATTTTTGTGTCACATCCATGGAGGATACTGAACTTATGTATTTAAGTTGGTATTTTGACCTGTGCTGTTCACAGACACAGGCTACTTGACAGTGACTCACGTATATATTTCCTAAAATTGCCTTATTTTTGTTTTTTTGTTTTTTTTTTTTTTTAGGGTCCTCAAAACAATTTCCGGTGAAATTTCGGAATCGAATTTGTGGGTGAAATATAATACTTTTCTGTATCTATTATGTGCATTGCAGTGATAGAACAAAGTTAAAACACACAAAACTTACATGTTATACTCACATGAGCTTCTCTGCCTATTCTGTAACAACCCATTCTTGTAGAAACTGATTCTTTCATCAATGTCATTCTATTTACTATCATTCACATTGGTAAAACTATCTTTTTGCGTATTTCCATGCGGATACAACGACAATAAGAGAAGACTAAACTAATGTTATACAAGGTGGTTCAACTGTCCCTTATTCTCTGGTTTTATGCAACCCGCAGATTACAGTCTAACCTGAAAACATCATTCCCGAGGCTCATCTTCTGGTTATTAACATTATGGATTGAAGCTGCAAGTTATAGCTAAACAGTAGCTTGTTTGGTTAACGCGCGCTGTTTGTTTGTGTTCCAAGATGCTCGATTCAGGTTTGAATCTTACCAAAAGGTTCAACAATTTTTCCCCTGCTTTCTTGCTTCCTGATTTGGCACAAAACTAGATGAGATATCAGAGCATTTGTTAACTTGCTTATTTGTTTCTTTTATTGTTGTTCTCTTTATTCATGTTTATTCTAGTTTTACCAGTTCAGTATTATTTAAAGTCTCTTCTTTAAACTAATTAGAAAGAAGATTAAGCATTGAAGACTGAAGAACACGAAAATGAACTTTCGTTTTTTCAACATTCAGCAGCTAACAGATGGTAGTGAAATTGTTATGACCAGGGTTTAAACAAAAATTGTAAATATTCTAAACCTTTAAACCAAATAACAGGGAGTTCAGTTTAGTTTTAGTTAAATCTAAAATTATTAGTGACAAACACTGAACTAACTTTGCATCTCGATGGATAATACATAAAGAAGAAAATAAGTCTGCGCAGCTTTTGGGACTTGAACCCCTGACACGCTGGAGGTGAGGAGAAACACGAAATTAACCAGTTGAGCTACAATCACTGCGCCCGCTTGTTGGTATAGTATCACACATGTCTCCCTCTCCGCTTCTGATCTCTTAATAACTATTGTGTGTTTACTTTTTGTAGTTTAAACCGTTCATTTAACCTTCATTCATTATAATTGCGTTGTTACCAAATGGTCGACAAGCACAGTAATTTCGACCTTATTGCTTTCAGAGTATGAAGTGCTGCCTTTCTCCAAAAATAATAAGGGACAGGTGAACCAACTTGTATATCTTTAGTATTATCCCAAAATAATTTGAGATCACCTTGTGATTTATTGAAAAAGAGCGAGTCAATTGGAGAATTTGGTGACTATTAAACATGTTTACATGATAGTTCAGTGGTTAGAGAAACTGGGGGAGGCCAGCAGATTCGTGGTTCAAACTGGCTATGACAGTAAATTTTTCAGTCTGAATCTACCTTTCTTCCTGACCCATAGTTCGACTGCTTCTCAACAGATTAACTTTTAGTTCTGGGAGTTGTATAAGTCCTCAATATGAGGAGGGTAAGATGGCGGTTAAGCATGAGAAGAACGTTTGAGAACAGAATTATGTAGATCTTGTATAAAACTCCACAAAGTAATAGCTATAATACGCATTTATCACTAAGCCTGCCTGGCCCTTTCAGCTCTTAATTTGACGTATATCGTAAGAGCCTATGCCATTAAAAGTTTCTGTACGTGGTGTCAGGTTAGTTCAAAAGGCTAAAGGCATTAAGTCGGAATTTGAACATCGCAAGCTGGTAATCCTGTATTCATCACAAATAAATAGATCTATTGAATGAAATAACTTCCAGGGTTGGAAACCTCACTTTGGTGTCTCAAATCTTGTGGCAAAGAATGGGGTAATGCCAGGGAAAATAAGCTATTATCTAGGGATGATGTTTACAGAACTTCGGTTACAGCTGTACTGAGATATACATTTAATTGCAAATAAACACTAAAAGTTTTGGCTACCAATAAGCATTTTAATGAATAAAATATCTCGGTTACCTTTTGTTAGCAATTGTTAACTTATGCTTTATGCAAAGCATTATTATTTATATGTACTGGAATAGCAATTTATAAGATGAAATATGCTCACTACCTATATTCGTTTTATAGGAAATGTATCAAAATATGTTATTTTACAAAATATAAGAACCTTAAATAGTTTAATTTTAATAATCGTGTCTAATTTTCTAAAATAAGCTCTTTAATATTCAATACTTCTATTACTAAATTACAATATTCCATAGCTTAATGGAACGACAGCTCACTAGGAACCTTGATCTACCGCCCGGCCGCTGCGTCCCCCATCTTGTTCCATGACATATGTCATGGATGGTGTGCAGTACTGTAGGGTGAGACGTGGTCAGCGACTCGAACTCCCCCGGCCGGTTAATGCGGTCCTCATGACCTGGAGGCGCTACTTCTCCATTAAGTTACTCCTCAATTGGCCCCCTGGGACCTCGCGAGGTTGAGAGCACCTCGGCCGGAGAAAAATCCCCACGCCGGTACCGGGAATCGAACGTAGGTCTCCCGCTTAGCAAGCAGCTGCCCTATCACCGTTTCATTCTTTCAGAAAAATAGCATCTACTTTATAGCGTCGAGTGTTAACTTCAGATGGTGAACCATATGCAACCATCAAAATGTATTAGGGGAGGCAGCATGTATAATCTAGAATGTCCGAATTGGATTCAATTCGTTCGTATTTCATTCTCTAAGTGATATTTGATGGATAGCCTTGCTTGATTTACTAATGCTTCAACCGATGTATTTAGTGAGGGCTGAGAGAACACATGTTTACAAAATATAGCAAAGATCAGGAATTTGTTGCTATAACAGCATCATTACTTGGCTAAACTTAAACCAAACTTAAACGACCCTTTAAAATTCAAAACAGCTATAATAATGAATGTTTTTAATTCCTTTTCATTCCGAGGTATTGTTTGTACTTTATTAATTCCACTTGGCAATAATACCGAGCAAGGAGGTTCATTTTACATTAATTTGAGATGTTTATTTATATATGTTTGTTATTATGACTTGTTAATTTGCATAGTCACTATTTCAGGGCTCGCGGATGACTGTTAAGTATCATAAAGGCAGTTTAATTAATTTATGCATATGTTTATACAAAGTACATCTTTGGAATGGGCATATGTGACTTTGGTATACATATATGTGTCCTCTTTCCCGTAAATAGGAATATCACAATGTGTTAGGCACAAAATAAGCGTGCCAGCCCGTGAGCTTCATTACACATTTCTCCGACAACCGTACAGAACTTCTACCCGTTACTGAGACGATGGGCATTAGCGAGACAGTAAACAGGGAACATTCAAAACTCGACAAGCATAAATAGAAAATAGAGTGTGTTTTACATGGCACTAATCAACATTAAGGTCCAGAAATGTAACAACAACAATTAGAACCTTAGAATAAATCGTAAAACAAGCCTCTTATATCAGTCGGTAAAGTAGTTGTCTGCTGCACTAGGGGCCCCAAGATTAATTCCCGGATTAGGAGTGGACATTTTTCTCTGACCAAGGTTGTTCTCTATTCTCCCCAAAGTCTGAGTATGAATATGTATATGATCTAGGCTATAAAATTCAAAGAAAAAAAAACCCGATGTGTTCCATTCTCATGACTTTCTCTACATCTCTGCAACAAATTATTACTAAAAAGCTTATGCTTCTATTTATTTCATGCTAATCGACAAAAAATTAGCAGAAATAGTCTTATTACTTGCTTCCTTGTAAGTAGGAGAGAAATAAGGGAGTACCATAGATTAAAGTGATAGTCAAAAGCTAGTTGCTATTTGACTGAGGTTCCTTTGTTAGTATAGACAGGAGTTGACAAATTCCTGTATGAGAAAAGTTAAATTTTTCAAAGCTGAAACCAAAAACAAGAAATATCTCAAAAACGATCAAATCTATGAAAAAGATGTATACAGCATAACTTGTGTGTTTTAATGTGCTCTACATTTTTTGTATGGTAAGTTTTTGTCCATCTCTTTCGGTTTAGCAGTTATGTAAAATTTCGTAAAATTCGTCCAGAATAAAGTAGTCTTCAGAGTCTATTCCTAGAAAATTCAAAATATACATTTGATTTAATTTAACTTTAATATACAATATTTTAATCAAAATCATTACAGCCATTTTTGAGAAAATCAAAATTTTCAAACAAAGTTCCACATAAAGGATAGTTTGGGGTGGGTGTTTTTCTCAAAATCTTGGTGTCGCATCCCTGGAAGATACTAAACATAAATACCAAGTTTGGTGTTATACCGAATTTCGTTTTTGAGTTATCTTGTTCACAGATACACGGACACACTGACACAGGGACACACGGACACACATACACACACGGATCTTTTTCTGAAAATAATTTTTTGGATACAGGTGGCCCTAAAACATATATTTCCGGTGAAACCTCGGTATCCAATTGTTGGGTACATTACAATACCTTCTCTATACACTAGGTACATAGTACGTGTAGAGAAAGTAAAAATCAAATGGTATAGTATTTATTATTAAAGTCTCTGAATATTCGTTGTTTAAAAGATTCTCTCCCTCCCTTGTTTTGGTATTTAGCCATACGCCCAACTGTGTCATTATTCGCTCACAGCTGGCGTATGAATAGCACCAAGAAGAGTAGTTTCCTGAACACACTTTGTTACGTTTAAAGCATTTATATAATCGTACACATTTTGCATGTCCTTCTTAATGGACATTTAATATTTATAGCTTAGGTAATAAGCTGAAGAGTTCAAAATATAAACGAAATAAATATACATATTAACATTATATGTATGTAAATAAGATATTGTTTGAGAATTTTCTGTATTCTTGACATCTCTAATAGTTCCACAAATTTCAATTAAAGTACAATAAGTTGCAATTCTGAATAAAACCATTGAAGTATTTAAAACTATCGGCTTGAACTCAGTTCACTGATTTGTGTTTACCAAGCAGCCCAAACGCCAATATTTAACAGATGTAAATTTCCTTCGTGCTTTAAAGGAAGTGCAAAACTCAAAGGGGCTATTTCAAGTTGGTGAGACCTTCATATTTACCATCTTACTTATCAGGGGAACGATGAGAGAGTTGCACTCATTGAGAGGGAAAACAGCACAGTTGATCTGCATACATCATTGGGCCACCTGGTATAAATTCTAGATATTTTTATGTAGCAACTCCAAAGCGATTCTCTTCTGAACAGCTAAAGAAAGTATACTATTTTAATTGTTTTTACCATTATTTTATTATTAAAACCATCAGCGCTAAATGGAAACAGTATTCAGCGAAGGAGCAGGAGTTCTTGGAGCCGATATTTCACTTTCTTAGGAAAGAGAATACATAGAAAAAATTTGCCTTTTCCATTCACAAAGCTTTCTCTACCTATTCTGAAACAAACTATTCTTGCAAAAGGTATTCTTCTCTCTGATTCATTATAATTGAGCAAAACTTAGCAGAGCTTGTCTTATTACTTATTTCTTTGTAGGACAAAGAAAACAAGGGAATGCACCGACTAAAGCGTTAGTCACATCTTTAAAACTAAAATGAAAAGAAAAACGAATGTCTGTATTTTAGATAAGTATAACTTATCTGTAATTTAAACCAATAACGAAATATCTCGGAAATGTTTAACTCCACAATAAAATGCATTTGAAATTATTTGTGTGACAAATATTGTGAGAAGTAAGTTTTTGTCTTAAATGAGTTTACTAGTTGTGCGAAATTAACCATAATGAATAGAATTTCAGAAACTACTCCTGTAAAATTCAAGATACTCGTATATATTTCATTTATCTAAAAAATTTTAAACAGATGGTATTTTGATTAAAATTGTTACAACAATTTTCAGAAAATCAACATTTTCGAAACATTTTCCATGTAAATGGAGGTTTTAGACGAGGGGTGATTTTTTATTGTTGTTGAAAATCTTCGTGTCACAGCATGAAGGGTGCTGAACTTAAATATCAAGTTTGGTATATAACGGGCCTTTCTTTCTTGAGTTATGATGTTCAAAGTCACACAAGCACAGTGACACGCGACACACATCACACAACACATAAAGTGATATTTTCTGATTTTTTATTAAAGAGACCTCAAAACGTGTATTTCCAGTTAAATTTCGTTATGTAATTTTTGGATGGAATGAAATGCCTTCTTTATATGCTGTGCTAGAAAAACTAAAATATGTATGCACTAAGTAATCCCTACCTTGAAACAAAGCCGCTGAAGCATTGTTATCATGCTCACGACAAATAACGGGTGTCTCAAATGTGTCTCCGCAGTGAGGTGAATGAACATTACAGTTTGGTTGGTAACGGAGCGCGCTAATTACACAACGTAATAAGATTTTGGGAAGGGAAGCAGTGGATTTTATTAAAAATAATATACAGATTACGTTGCTAAAAACAGAATGCTTCTATCACATCAGGGGGAAAAGTTATTGATGTTTATGTTTTTTGCTGACTGCTGACCTTATGTGAAGCGGTAGGTATGTGTTTATAAAATTTATCGGAGTGTGATGTTAGATTTCTATTAACTAGTGTCCATGTTGACACCGTTTTGATATTTTCTACATCTTTATTACACTGTGGGATTGAAAACTTTTCTGTGGTTGTGATGCTTAAACAATGAAGAACCAGAGACGTGGATGTATAATAAATTAGAACACTATTGAAAACTGCACATCACCTGTATTTCGGTTGTCCGCTCGGTGGCAAGATAAACGTTTCGCACCATATATAAGCTGCATCTGTTATTTTTGCGTTACCAAAATAACGCGGTTTCTTAAAAAAAAAAAAAATTCAAATCCCGATTTATCAGACCTGTACCTCATGGGAATTAATTACCAATACCAGTAGCTCCTTGAAATTGTTAAAAACGGTCAGAAAGGAAAACTTTCAGAACCAGACAACGGTGTAACGGCATCAGCATCTAACGAATCATCTTACAGTGCTATGGAAGAAAGAATTTTCCTTCACAAAATGAACTTAATGGCTTAGTGTGCCTCTAACACCTGCCAAAGCAACATGCTGAAGTCCTGGCTTTAAGACTTCAGGGTTGGAATTTACTGGGAAAGGAAATTTACCTTTCTTCGAAATATGAATCAAGACCTGTTACCATATTTTATGCAAAATGGTTCACTCCGGGTTTCTTGGGATGTGATTGGTTGATGTTAAAACTAATCGTTATGTATAATATTGAAGATTGGCGTTTGTTTATGGATTCTTTCAAAATTAGTTTGGAAACTATACTACTTCACAATTGGCAATGAATTGGCATCTGTGCCTGTGGCCCTTGCAATTGGTATGAAAGAAACACACGGAAGTATGTTACTGATTCCTGAAGCCATTAAATACAACGAAAAAATTGGCGTATTTGTGGTAATTCGAAAGTTTTGGACTTCTTCTAGGATTGCAGAGTGAATTGACACAGATCTGTTGTTTCCTGTGCTTGTGCGATAGTCGAGCTATTAACATTACATAGTCAAAGAGTGGCCCAAGAGAAAAGATTTCGAACCAGAGAAGAAGAATATAAAACAAAAGCTATTGGTGAACCCTTCAAATGTGTATCTTCTGGGGCTCATGAAATACTTTGTGAAGGAAATGGACAGAACAGGGGAAGGTTTCAAATACCTAACAGAGATGTTTCCCAGTATAAGTGCAGCCAAGGTTAATGAAGGAATTTTCGTTGGTCCACAGGTAAGAAAATTGCTCAAGAATTCACAATTTGATGCTAAGCTGAATCCTGTTGAACTTGCTACGGGGTTGTCATTCAAAGAAATGGTAAAAAAGCAATATAAAACAGTGATTTTTAAATAACTACAGAAATTTAGGAAGTAGGATGCATTTTCTACATTCACATTAGGTTTCTTTCTTGAGTACTTAGGTGCAGTTAGCGAAGGGAACGTTTCACCAAAATATAATACAAATGGAACGTAGATATCAAGGTACATGGGATTCCTCCATGACAAGTGACTATTGTTGGTCCTTCGGCAGGAAGATCCATCTTTGTATAAAAGAAAAACTTCCCATAGAAAAACTTCCCATCTGCTTCAGGATCTGGAGTATAAAAGCAATGGACTAGTAAATTCCGTAAGCAATGTTTATTTGTAGTATGATAGAGCTTAAGAACTTCAAACTTCTGAATTTTGTCCGAAATCTGTCGGTGCTTGCAACCAAATCCCTAATGTCATAAAATTAGAGAATCAGTCTAGACAATGTATTCAAAACATACGAGATGTAGAGATCTGATACTTTTACAGGATTATGTACAACTGAAAACTCAATAAAAAAATCACCTACTTTCTATATTACCTGAGTTGTATGATACAAATTGTATGCACTTAAGTTTAGTATTATCTGCACTAATATAGCAATATTATGATACCCTTAATAACAAAGGGTATCGTAACAAAAGAACTGAGGGTGATGGATAAACACGGATGACAGATTCAAAATTAGCATAGCCAAATTATTATAAATCAGGCACTTGTAAGTCAGTTCCTTAAAATGTTTAAACATTTGTGGAGTTGTGTTGTTATTGGAAAGAAAGATGGACTGAACTGAAATTGAGATAACTTTATTTACACCACTGTCACAAAAGATGTTGAAAATCCTGATTCGCAGAGTTCAACTATTCTGCCCTTGTTTCAGACACCTTGTAAAGGCGTTGTGCAATATATACGTAATTTGTGATTTCTTCCTCAAGTTCGTCATTTTGCTTTCGGGACAAGCGTACCGTTAAAGTGACGCAATGTCAGCTCTATGTGCTGACTGCACAGAAACAGCTGTTTACAGGGGCTTCTGAACATTGCGTCTGCACTTTCGTCCATGTTTTAACATCTGTTAGGACTACCGATTTTGGAGCATCATTTACAGATCCGGGTTAACATAATTTAATAATTAAATCTCTCATAATATCAAGATGAGAACATGCCGAATATCCAAAGAAATGTACATGTAACATTTTCTGAAATCTTTATCGCCATAATGGAATTCATCCTCAACTAAAACCGCTCTCTCTTCAATGGAAAATATTTTGATTAAGACACAGCCACACAGATTTGACATCAAGAGCACAGTATTATTGAATCAGGAGGAGACAGGACACTATAGTTCCGTTCCCAAATTAATCACAGCCACACAGATTTGACATCAAGAGCACAGTATTATTGAATCAGGAGGAGACAGGACACTATAGTTCCGTTTCCAAATTAATCACAGCCACAAGCTAGACTCTTTTGAGACGCCCGCTATATGCCAATGTACTCGATTTATTTAGGGAAGTATACTGCAACTATTCACATTTAGCAATATTACTTTCTCTAGCACATATGTACAATGTACATAACAGGTAGAGAAAGTATTGTATACCACCCAAAAATTCGGTACCGAGATTTAATCGGAAATGCATGTTATGCGGACCCATGAATCCAAAAAGCATTTTTAGGAAAGGGTCTGTGTATGTATTTGAAGACAGCAGAAACGAATATTCTGATAAATATCACACTTGGTATTTAAGTTTAAAATCTTTCAAGGATTGTGACACGAATATTTATAGAAAATTCCCCCTCCCCAAATCGCACTTTGTTGGAAAAAAGTTTCGAAAATGTTTATTTTTTTTAAAATGGCTAACGATTTTGACTAAAATGCTGCGTATTAAATATATTTAGGACAAATAAAATGCATATTTTGAATTTCCTGGGAGTATATTCTGAAGTCCTCTTTATTCTGAATGACTTTTGGTAACTGGTAAACAGTAAGATAGCTTGTACAACACAAAATGTATATCCTATACATTTTTACTGTGGAGCTAATCGTGAAACTCCTCTTTATTGGTTTCAGTTTTAAAATACTTATACGTTTCTCAAACAAGAAGTCATCAGTTTTTTTTGTTTTTTGTTTTGTTTACTCCTGTTCATGCAGAGAAGCGAATTTAAATGGTAATCTCAAAGCGAAAGCTTTTAAAACATTTGACCATTTCTTTAGTCTATTGTATTCTCCTAGATCTCTTCTATTTATACCAACGTAAGTAATAAGACCATTCTGCTAATATTTATCAGGATTAGCATTAAGTGGAAATAAACATATGTTTTGTAAAGAAACTTATTTGCAGCACAAGTAGAGAAATTTATTAAATGGCACACATCAGATTTTTTTCCCGTATATTTTCTGTTACTCATAGGCAGCATACCTAGGCAATATAACTTAAGTAATACCTATCATAGCAATGCACCGTCCGGTTCGACAGTCGCCAAAGATAATGAACACTTACCGAGAAAAGGAGCAAGCAATCCGGAGCTCCCGAAGTAGATTCCCGTTGGACGGCCACATTCCCATCGGATTGTTTATCCATTTTCCAGTTCGGTAAGAGAATTTTGAGGTGGTTTTCTTAGTAGCTGTACCCTATTTACTATCATTTCATTTCCTTGTCATGTTTCAGAATCAAAGGATCAGGCGAATAGACAGTGGCGAATGACCTAGCGGATATGGTCATCGTCTGTGTACTTTGTCACTCCGTCCTCTCGGATCTTCATTACGTTTAATAGGCTTCCTATTATCTGTCCAGACTTAGTCACCGTCGATGTCAACAAACCAAAGTGTATTATTCCGCGAACGCACGTGGACGGACCACGTGGTGCTTAGCTGTGTTCGTCTCCTATACAATTGCAGAAGCGCACATCTCCGCACTAATGGTAGGAAATAAATACTTATCTACGTTCTGTCTCGACAGATATTGGTTAAATCTATGAGATATATAAAAAAATTAAAGGAAATAAGACAATTCGATCAATTGTTATTCGCTACGAAAGATGAAATTCGCGCGTAAAATTATAAAATGGAGGCATGTTGATCCTTTGCGTATTGTATGCGTTCAGCACTCCAAACGCCAATATTGTGTGTGTGTGTGTGAGAACAACCATATACTGCACATTACTTTGATATACTGCAATAATACAATGACTTATCCAGAAAAGTTAATCTGAGGATGGAATTGGGTCCACTCCTTCAAGTTCCGTGTCTTCTGCTGCAGATACAATGGAACTGTTTGAATCATCACCGGGATTGATAAATAACTAATTGGGCAACAACAATGTCGACCATTCCGTCCAAATTCCACATTGTTTGCTCTTCCGGAACAATTTGTGATACTCATTCGCTCCATTTTTCGGTTGTAATGTGCAGAAATGGTGTTTGCACCAGATGTCACACCTCGGATAATTTAAAAGTGTTGCAGTTTCTAGCTCTATACCCCTTTATTTGACTCCAAACATGCTCAATTGGATTGAGATAACAATAATAATGGGGCAATCACAATACTATATGACCCGCCTTCTCGGCCAAACTGTACACTCTCCTAAATTTATGTTTGTTTTGAGGCCAATAAAATGTGTTCTTACTTTCTCTACACGTACTATGTGCATAGTGTATAGAGAAGGTATTGCATTCCACCCAAAATTCAATACCGAGATTTCACCGGAAATATTGTTTTGGGTGCCCCTGAATCAAAAAAAAAAAGCATTTCCAGAAAAAGGCCCGTGTCTGTGTGTGTATCTGTGGACAGAATAGCTCAAAAATGAAAATAACGTTATATACCAAACTTGGTATTTTAGTTTGGTATCTTCCAAGGATGCGACACGAAGATTTTCAAGAAAATCCCCCCACCCCCAACTACGGTTTACATGGAACATCTTCAATTTTCTGGGAATAACCTCTGAAGACTACTATTGTTGATCAATTTTACGAAAATTTGCATAACTGCTAAACCATAAGAGATGGACAAAAACTTACCACACAAAAGAGCACTTTAAAACACACAATTAATGTTATATACGTTTTTTGTGGAGTTAATCGTTTTTTTGAATACTCCTTGTTTTTGGTTTCAGTTTGGAAAAACTACATACCAGAATTTGGCAACTCGTGTCCATACAAACAAAGGAATTTCAGTCACATTGCAACCAGCTTTTGACTGTCACTTTAACCTATGGTACTCCCTTATTTTGCTTCTACTTACAAGGAAGCAAGTAATAAGACTATTTCTGCTAATTTTCTCTCGATTAGCATGAAGTAAATAGAAGCGTAAGCTTTTTACAAATAATTTGTTGCAGAGATGCAGAAACAGCCATGTGAATGGAAAAAATCAGATTTTTTTTCTACAAGAACTGTTGGGGATACGTTCTAATTTCACGGTATGATAAGAAGCGTTATGCTGTTAGGTTCAAGTTTAGGGAGAGCTTTTTCAAACCAAGCTTTAAACATTGCCCCTGTCATTTCGTCATGATGGTCTCCTATTTTTTAAACTCAAAAACAAGATCCCCGCCCTTCTCGTTTCCAATGTGCAGAACTATTTCGATTTAATTGCGAGATTTGCAAGCGAGTATCAACCCATATTTTAAAGCTGGTGTGACCCTCATTAACCCATGTCTCATCTAAGTAATAAAAAGCTGGCCTCTGCTGTTGAAAGTATCTCATATTTCGTAAGTATTTTCTTCGCCTCAAAACAACATCGTTCCTTTCCAATTCAATATTTTTGCGATTTTTATTTATAAATTCAAAACCTATTTCTGTGAGCAAATAATGGAGTGAAGATCCTTTCAAATTAGGCAATTCCGGATCAGTGTTCTCTGCATGTAACAGTTTATTTATTGTACGGCTCATTAGCGAAACAGAACTGGTGCACTTTGCGAGCAATAGCTGCTCGAACAAACTCGTCACACTGTACTACTTCCAAAACACGTCTGCAGCATTTCCTCTTTAACCCGGGTGTCGAAAACTTTCCTGTAGTTCACCACTCTTTTCTTGCACACTTCCGAAACACCAGTTAATTCGGCCGTTAAACTGAGGATGGTGCCTAATGCAAGAGTAGGATATTTTTCACAAAACTTATTGTAAAAACAATTATTGTTTTCTCGCCAGTTTTTAGAGATGTTCCCCGCTTATGTTTCACTGCACTGGTATCACATATCTCCGTCATTGCTTACATACGTACACCATCCCCTCCACGTGGCAACTGAAAATCATCTGTTACAATGAACGGCACAACATACGTGCATTCTTGTGGAAGGGAATAATCATTAAAATCAACCATATTCATTTTATTAAAAACTCTTACTATGTTATTTCGACAACATTGCGTAATTTAATATGAAATTTGTGTACTTCTTTCAGCAAATTAAAAGTTTTTTTTTTTTTTTTTTTTTTGGAGAAAAGCAGTAAAGCGTTCAGCAACCAATCAAAACAGGTACAGCCTGTTGCTTTTGTTTACATTACCGGTGAACTACGGCTGGACAGATAATATATATTATTTTGCTCTACTCCAACGGCGACCAAACGTTACTTAACATACAGTTTAAAATGAAAGCCTACAGAGCATATTTCAGAAACATTAAAGCTAGGAATACTCTTATTTGATTTAAATATTCCACTTTAACGGCATCTAAATTAACATTATATTTTATAACGTATATAGCATATACATTTCGCACCTTTTCGTGGTCTAGTGGTCGGGGTGGGGAAGAGACAGTTCCCGCCGTGTTTGTAAGATTCGTTTTTTTGAGGTCATCAGCCATTATGGTGGATAAGTTATATAATTTAATACGAATCATTAAACGAATCAGCAAACAGAATGAAACCTTAGGATTGAAACCACTAGATTTCAAGCAGTATGTGTTTATGCTGTCGCTCTGCTCTACTACCGAAATTGCCAGAAGCCTACCGAATGAAGACTAAGGAGCCGAGTGCCTAAGAAAAGGTGCGATTATAGCAAGGGCCAGAAGAGAGTTACAATTGAATTGCAAACATATCGATGTGTGTTTTATTCGTGATGCCAGTATCTCAAAGCTATGAAGTTTTAAAGATAATTGTTGCCTAATTTTTTTAACAATAACTATTATCCCAGATATTATTTGCGATTCCAGAATTTCTTAAAATTTTCGAATAGAGAAAGTAAATAGGTTCTTATTTAAATGGCTACCATTGGAACTAAAGAAGAAAAACAAATCAGAAATCACAATACCACTAACATAGCCACACCTATTTGGTTAAAGTTTAATCTTGTTAAAGACGCTAATCGTTGCTACTCGCTATTTGGTATTCTGTAACATTGTAGAAACAACACATCACCTTCTTAAGAGAAAGAAAGTTATGATTAACAATAGCAAGAGCTGAGACCATGGTGCATTTCTATTGCTATTGGCGAATTTGGATATATTTTTGCTTTTTTTTTTTTTTTTATTCTTAAAGAGTAATAGTAATAATTTTCTTAGCCAAAAAGTTACAGGATAGCCTTGAACAAAATGCTTTTAAAACTCAAGCATTCAATCATGCATATATACTTTTAGCTATGTCTGGACTATCTAGATTAGATTGTTCCAGCTTGGGTACGTGACAAAGGAGCAGCAAATTGCTCACGACTTGTCATGGTTCTGCCTGCAATATGCGTCGTCGGCTGAATCAAACTGTTACATTGAAACGGTAGGAAGCTCTAGCTTTGGCTTATGATCTTTGCCCTATTTCTTACTATCGTGCTCCGAGGTCTGTACTCTGACTTAGATGAGTTGAGGTATAGATTATACACTTCAAAACAAAAATAATAAAACTTTTAAATGAGAATTCTGAGCACGCTAGAAACTCAGAGCGCCAACTCAAACATAAAGAGAAAGTAATATGCCTTCTTTCTTTACCCTCGTTCCTATGAAGACCTACACACCCCGCCAGCGCTTGTGGTCAGACGCAGGAGCAGAGGCGAAAGAAGTCAGGATGTATAATTTGCCCGATGCCTGCTTTCAAAGTGAGGAAGTGGATGATATGAAATATCGGTGAACAACAAAGAGAGTAGTTTATGCTGGAAAGCATAAAATACAATGTGATTGGAAGAAAGCTATTGTATTTCAAATTTTAAGAGAGCTGGTAGAATGAATGGTGTGGAAAATCGGGGAGCCCGGAGAAAACCCGTCTAGATGCCGGTTCGTCCAACAAAAATCCTACTAGCTGACCCTTCGGATTGAATCCGGGCCACTTAGGTGGTCTAACCACTCGGCCACTGCGCCGCTTGAAAGTAAAACAATAATTGTAATTCCTTATTCTTATGCTTCTGCTCCAGAAATGAATAAAACATATAGCATAATTATTGTTATTATTATCATAATTATTTGCGACTAGCTGTTAACCTATGTGAGAAATTTAAATGTTCTGGAAAAACATTTACAGATTTCCAAAATGGGCACTACCTTTGGTGGGATGATTCAACAGCGCCGAAAATGCGCGGTGTAATTGCAATTTAATGTTGAAACATTTCCATCGAAACTGACAAAATCTCTAAGCATATGTAAGAGCCGTATTCTATGCACCAACTGCCGTATTCATAAACTGTTGCAGAATAATTTTCGCCTTTTTGAAGGTCATGTTCTTGTGTTTTATTTCCAGCTGGAATGGAGGGATATAACGTAAATGTCAGACGGTGAAATGTCAAGCAAGACTCTCTGTTCGCGGAAGATGAATAGAGGCTTGTCTGCGACCTACTTTCCAATTGACAGGCTGTATTATATTCCTCTGCGTCGCCTAAGTCAATACGGAACAATGAAACTGGAATAAACAGAGCGTCATGTGCGTTCGTACGTCTGTCGCCACTGCTTTCAGAATGTGAGGAGGTGTCACGTAAATCCAGGCCATTATAATGCAACCGACTATGTCAAACAGAAGTACCACATTCGAAATCGGAAACTGTATTTTTTAACAACGTCTTTGTTTACACTTATTACTTTTTCTACATAGCACATGGTTCATAGGCAGAGACTCCACCCAAAAAATCAAACCTGGGATTTCACCGGAAAACAGGGTTTTAGGGTACCCTGTATAAAAAAAAACATTTTTAGAAAAACGTTCGTGTGTGTATGTTGTGAGTGCCCGTGTGTCTATGTGTCTGGAACACGATAACTCAAAAACAAAGAGTCGGTAAAGTACCAAAATTGGTATTTTAATTTAATATATTCCAAGGGTGTACCACGAAGATTTTGAGGAAAATTATCCCACCGCAAACTAGGTTTTTCATGAAAAAATTTAGGAAATTTTAATTTGTTAAAAAATAGCCCTTACGGTTTTGATTAAAATATCGTATATTTAACATCTCGCACATAAAATATAAAATGTATACCTTGAATTTTCTGGGAATACCCCATTAGGACCTCTTTACTCTGGACTGTTTTGCTGAACTTTGCATAACTGGAACACCGTAAGATATAAACATGTAGATATCGCTAAAACACAAAATTTACGTTCTATACATTTTTTCTTTTTTTTTTTTTTAAATGAGGAATTTCTTGTTTCATATAAAATGTTTGTGGGAAAAGTCTAATAGTTCGCTTGTTTAACACTTTTTTCCACAATTTATACGATTCAGTAACGCTCAAAATTAGATTTTTTCAATAGAGTTCGTACTGATCTTCATTTACAATCTAACAGTGGCTATGTCAAAATGCAACTAAATCACTGCTGGCGATCTCTATATTCCTTTCTATGTTCAATTTCACCACTTCTTATTTGTAGGCCTCGTAACAAAGCATCTTCAGATTTTCAAATATTCCTATAAAAAGTTCAAGTTCTATTAACCAGGCCACCAGTCTTGTGTGAAAAAAACGATTTTATCACATAATATATTTTAGGTATAACGAACAGAAATAAGGGAATACAGCAGTAGGATTAAAAAATAGGCATATACTTCAAGCACTCTTTGCTATGTAATAACCTTGAAATTCTGTTCCCTTGCATTACCGGTAGAAAGAAAAGTGAATAACGACTTTCCATTTGAGAAAAGACAAAGTGATTTAAGCTTGCTTCTCGGTAGAGCAGTTGCTTGCTGTACGATTTCGCTGGAGGGTGAGAATTTTTCTCTAGCCAAGATTATTCCCTATCCTCTCCAGAGCCTGAATGTATATGAGTGTTCTAAAATGTTAAATACCTCAAAGAAATAAAATCTAATGAAAACAACGTTGCCCATAGGTATTATATTCCAAAGGTTTAAAGCCTGATGGGTCTTACACTGCAGTTGTGTAATGCAAGGTAACAATAACAAATAATAAGGAATTGCTGGAAATGGTTAGCCCCACAAAAATGTACTTGATATAAATTGTGGTACTTTAACGAGAGCTACATATTTTTGTAGTAACATTCTGATTACCTCTTATGGTTTATCAGCTATCCAATGCTAATTCTGAGCTAATTCAAGGTATTATTGGTATATGTCATAAGAATATCTAAATCATACACTATTTTAATCAAAATTATCAGAGACATTTTAGAGAAAATCAAAATATTCTAAGCTTTTTCCATGTGAAAGCTACGTATTTGCGGTTAGGAAGTTTCTTGAAACTCTTCCTGCGGGTCCTTACCAGTTTTTTAATTTAACCGACATTTAGTTTTTCATATATGTTGGTCACAAACAACAGACACACTGATGATTTCAAATAAGCATTGACGTTGTTTTGTAGATCTTCGTACTTTACGATGTTTGCGGAAAGATATTCAAAACAAAAAGGAATGCTGATTTCAGGAATTGTGTTGATCCATGACAACGCTCGTCCACACACTGCTGGCACAGCCCATCGGTTCCTTGAACAATTTCAATGGGACATTTTCGATCATCCGCCGTACAGTCCTGATCTGGCACTCAGCGACTTTCACCTTTTCCCTGAACTGAAGACGTGGCTAGGAGGGCAGCACTTTCAAACCAACAAAGATCTTCAAAACAACGTCAATGCTCATTTGAAATCATTGGCGGCAACATTTTTTGAAGCGGGTATTACAAAGCTTGTGCACAGGTACGATAAATGTCTCAATGTTGAAAAGTAATAAGTGTACGAAACGTTTAGAAATAAAATAATTGTTTTCTATGAAATTTTCTATTATTTATAGCCTATCGGAGGTTGAAAAAAAAAACGGCCCTCGTATAACTGATGTAAAGAACACCTTACTAATGAAAAAAAAATCATATTAACGTGCAACTGTTGTCAAATGAAACGTCATATTTTCATTATTATTGTTTATTATTATTATTATCATCATCATCATCATTATGCAGTTATTGCAAATTCAGAGATAAGTTTGCCATATTTCATTTAGAAACTGTATTCCTACATACAGATTGGCACATATTTATTAACACAGTACAAACAAGTATCTCAACTGTACAAATACTATGCCCATAAAACCACATATAAACTACATGTTAAACAAAAGACGAAATTGAGATCAGAAATCTGGATTTAAGGAAATCTAGTTGCTGTCTTAATATTACATGGTTATAGCAACGAAAAACTGGAATTACATCTAGATTAACAATAGCGATTAAACAACAGAAAAGTCCTAATTATGTAAATAAATTGAGCAGGATTTGCCAAATACGCTGAATCAGTTTTCTTACAATGGTGATGATGGACACTGACATACAGGCACCATCACATAATGAGCTCCAAAGTAAGCCCTAAGAATGTTCAAAATCCTAAGAATGTCATGGGTCCAAGAGGACGGGCAGGTTTCAAGCGATGCAGCAGGTTATCTGGTCGTCCACAGAGATCACAGTCCGCAGTAGACTTCATACCTAAGTAATACAGCCGTTCATTCAACAAGGCACTTCAGTTTAGCTCCAAAAATGTGAGGAAGAGGTAAGACCTGACTAAGATACCAAGAACGAGACAAGGCACCGGTGTTCATAAAGTGAATGCGATGTATAAGATCTAAGGAATCATACGAGTGTCTTGTAGCAGAGGTATCTTAGAAACAACAATAGACACATCAACGGCAAAGGAACGTTTCACTACCCTAGGGCCAGCGAGACGACATTGCTGCAAGTGACGTAGAAGAGGCTCAATGGAGAGCCGGAATAGGGAAGGCTGGAGTAAAGTAACCGTTAAACTGTGGTAGTTGCAGGTAAAAGGAGGTGGCGTAAAGTACAACAGTAGGTAGTAGGAATTGCGTATTCAGCCATAGTGTTACGAAGGTAATCATAGTGACAGGATAAAATACATGAGCAAAATCAAGAGAGATGAGCAATTTTCCAAATCCTGAGAGGTGAGCGTCGCTAACAGAATCGCGCAGTGCATTTAAGGTGTGTAGTGTATTGCCATCACGCCGAATGGATTGCTGAATAGTTGCAAGAATGACTACCACTAGCGTGAAATATGACGTTTAATGCAACGCACAAATAACTTGTAGTCACAGTTTAACATAGGGGCTGAAATTCTGTTACATCCATGACGTGCGCGGATTTAAAAATTTAAACCAGACGGAAAAGTGTAGGTACGAAACATATGATTAAAAATATCAAACATCGAGTCCTTCAGTAAGCGCCAAAGGTCAGGTAGAAATCCACCGGTAGCCCTCTATTCCCGAGGACTTATTGTGCAGACAATTAGGCAGAGCCTCGCTTAATTCAGACAAGAAGAACGAGGTGGCGAAGAAGGTGTGTTCCCATCAACTTCTTAACATCAACTGAGGGTGGTGAGAATATCCAGAAAGTAATCGTGAAGAACATTGCAAATTCCAAATGGATCACTGACAGTGGTGCCAGAGCTATCCCGTATGCCACTAACGTACTTGTGCTCTTGCGTTAATGCTCCTGAATGTATTGATAAAAAGAGGGCTATTCACCGGGAAGCACGGGATCATATCTGGGTGCCTCGAAATTCCTCCAACTGCAGTCTGAAAAACCGAGCTTTTATTCCGTGAAACTCTGTGCTCTGTGAACTACTGGTTGTCTGATGGTGTAACTCCCGCAGTAATAGGTGCAAATATTGTCATATTGTTGCTACCTCCAAAGCACATCAAAGGAATCACAGCCCACCAGTCCTTCCATACTCTTCAAAAAGAACACAGATCTCCGTATCACGTAAGAGCCGGGCATCCAGTTGCCAATACCCACGGCCGTAAGCTGACGAAGCGAGGCTAGAAAACCCCAGTGGTCAGAGATTCAGAAGGACAAATGGCAATATTGCTCAATAGAAGATGTTGGGTCAATATAAATAAGATCAAGTGGAGTGGCGCTGATAAATGTAGATAGGCCGGTGTGGGTGTAGTATCTCCCAAGTATGCTACAGCCGAAGACCGGTAACAAACTGGGCACGGTAAATACTGTTCAGCAGATAAAACGGAATTAAAGTCATCTGCAACTAAAATATGAGGATGTTGGTGAAGAGAGAAGCGCTATCCTCTGCAAAATATTTCTGGCGCTCTTGTGGCTTGCTGCTGCCCGATGGAGCATATACATTGAGGAAAGTAGTATTCCAATGACAATACTTATGCCTTGGAAGTTATTTTCATATTGGATATGGTCTTTAATGCCAATTGCCGTACATAAATACAGTATTGAGTTCCGTATTGTAACAAAAAACACCCAGGCACACACGGTCAATGTCAGCATCCAAAATGAGAAATGTCTGCGTAAGATTGTACATTACAGATGTTTAAGGTGAGCACTCAGAACTTCAACGGGTGTTGAACGTAAGCGCACTATCTGCATCCATTAGAGAACATCGTCATAAGAGATAGAAGGCGCCGTGATCCCCTGGCAACAGCGCCAGGTGGGTGCCGTATACGAGGATTTTGCTTCAAACGCAGGTGCGTGTTTTCTGTGAAGCATGTTAACAAAATAGTTATTTATGAAAAAATGAAAAAGGAGTTCATCTCTGGTGAGAATGTTTGCGGCACCACTGCTTTGAACACGAGTTGCATACTTTATTTTTAGACAGGTTTGAATATTTATAGATTATAAATAATTTGTTCCGCTTATTTCACCTATTTTACACATTCTTGAATATTTATAGATATATTATAGATTATGAATAAATTGTTTTACCTATTTCACGGAGTTTATGCTCAGCTTGCCATGATGTTCAGTTATTTCTTAGCATCAGTTTCACTATGATGAGATACACAACCACAAAATCGTACATAATGGAGGCAGTGAAAATAATAAAACGATGAAAACAATATAACAACATATTAATAGTTTACAACTTTCACTAACAACGTTTTAATGTATTAAGAGGTTACAAGTTTCCCTAACCTTACTAATCTTTTGACGAAACTGTAATGTTAATTGTACAATTACTGCAATTTGAAATATTTATTCCTTGGGCAGAGGAAGTGGGAATTTAAGTATTGGTCATATTATTTATTATAGGTCCATTGATTTCTTGACCGGCTTGGTAACAATTGTAATTTTCTTCTGTCCGCTGCTTCTAAAATTCCATGTGCTTCTGCACATTTCATATTCACGACATTTATATCATCCGCCATTTTATGGATCGAAACAAACGTTCTATAAGTCGGATTCCCGCTTACTTAAGTGAGGCCGTGGTCACGTCCCACAAGGAACCAAATTTGGCTATCATTTTATAACACTAAGTTACAGAATCTTCCTCTATTTTTAACACTACTGACATGTGGTAAAAACCTTACCTTTACCGGTCTAAAATATTATAATATAATATAATTTAATCGTCAGAAATTCTAAGATAAGTAGTCTTAAAATATAATACCACATAATTATAATTCATGACAATTAAATATATTTAAATAAAAAAAAAACTATACATTCACATATTAAATAAGCCCGTCTCGGTAATGTGGCAATAGCGTGTTTGCCTCACATTCAAGAGATTGCAAGTTCAAATCTTGCTTAGGGTGAGATATCGGATAAGGTTTTTAGCTTATCCTGAGAAGACGAATTTCGAGTAACTTTAAACTCCAGGGGCCCCGAGATCACTTCAGGATCATCTCACCGATTTCATTCGTCGTCCCATAAGACCAACCAGGATGTTAAGCTACATTCTTAAATAACTATAAGTTAGAGCTCTCATAACACCAAAATGAATGAATTTTATGCTATATATCAGGTTGAAAGTGGTTGTGCCATAACTTCCCAATCGTGGAAACCACAGATGGCAGTAAAAAGGCTACAGAGCGCTTTTGATGACCACGAGCCGTGGCTCCAGAAATGGAGAATAAATGTTAATGCGGCAAAATTGCAATCGGTCCTGTTTACCCAGAGAACTTCACACCGGCTCTCGCTAGAACACTCTATCTACTTAACGAAGATATTCAGTGGACAAACAGTGTCAAATACCTAGGAGTAACGTTAGATAATAATCAAACAGAATCTAATATTGCATATTAGTATTATAGAGAGTGTTGCCCTCCGTGGTGTAATGGTTGCCATGCTAACTTCGTATGCTCAAGGTCGTGGCGGAGGACGATGAATTTTTTCAGGTCTAAAAATTCTTAGCATGGCTTCCCTCGGAAGGGAAGTAAAGCCGTTGGTCCCGTGTCGTAGATTTACGGCACGTTAAAGAAACCTCAGGCCTAATAGAGTGGCCTCTGAGCAAAATTAAGCGGTCTTTCACGCCCAGCATAGAATGGGACGCTGAGAGCAGTTAAAGAGCGTTCCATAAAGAAAAATAATAATAAAGAGTGATTAAAGGCCTTTCAGTATATGTATGAAATAAAAGGAAGTGCACACAAAAATAAATAAGAAAGGTTACAAACCTTAAGTTTTATAAATATAGTTTAATCCTTACATCAATATAGCGTGGGGAACGGGCTACAAATTGATAAAGTGTAAAATAATAATTAATGTGCTTGAAACTTTAAACTTAAGGACAAAAGCATTTGTGAATATATAAGGTAAAAGTTAATACACATATAAGTCAAAAGTTTATATTGTTTATTCGAGGAAATGCTATATCTGGTGCTCCTACTATTAAAGGTACAGTAGTTTTATTTTTAGTTACAGCAACAGCATTTATAGGTTATGTATTAGTTTGAGGGTAAATACCTTTTTGAGGAGCTACAGTAATTACCAATTTATTATCAGCTATCCCTTACTTAGGTATTGGTCTAGTTCAATGGTATTTAATACTTTCTGCACTCTAGGTGGTGACACACGAAAGCTCTTAGTTTACCCTGGATAACGTAGATGTCGAAAGGTTTGCCTAAGTGGAATTGTAAAGGGAACCCAGATGAGATCTTGCTGTAGTCAAGACTAGAGCCTGACAATAAGCAGTTGGTTACCTGCGAGGGTAGGCTCGAGAATGGGTTTATGTTTGTATGTGTGTTTATAAATTACCAACCTTACCCGCAGCCATATTGCTTGACATCAAGAAATACTTTAAAAACACCTCAATGAGTATCTTAAGGTTGAAATTGAGTTTTGAAACCTCAGATATTACACACAGCTTATTTTAATAGCTGAAGATAATACCTGGAGGATCAATGTTTTATTTTAAAGAGCCGGTCCCCGTAGCCGCGCTCACTTCGTGGCGCAGGGGATCGCAGCGACGATTCTCGCCTTGGGCATGGACATTTATGTGTCTATAAATGTGTATATGTATAATTAAATAGAAAACGGTAAATAAAATAGGCAAACAAAGGAAATGTAGGAAACTGGGAAAAAGAAAACCAAAGAGGAAAAAGAAAAAGGATTACACCGCCGGAGTCCTGACAAGACTCCAGAACTGTATTAAAAAAAAAAAAAAAAAAAAAAAGCTATTGAGCACAGAGATGAAGTAACAGCAATTATA
This sequence comes from Hymenopus coronatus, assembly GCA_030762935.1. NCBI lineage: Eukaryota > Metazoa > Arthropoda > Insecta > Mantodea > Hymenopodidae > Hymenopus > Hymenopus coronatus. The sequence goes on along the minus strand of CM060888.1, from coordinate 138,046,936 downwards.
ATTTTCTATCTATGAACACAATATAGAAAGTGTCGTAATTGAAACAATTTTATTTGCACTTTTGGAAATGTTCTAAGATGTTCTGTTGAGTTTGCAAGTTTTCATTTTAAACTGGAAGAGTTATCCTACAATAGCAGTGTTAAGTGTTCTAACATTTCTGATTATTTTTAATATATGTTACTTTACTACAGTACTCCAGCGTGGGAAATAGCTCAAGTTTCATTATCTTATGGAAACAAAATATATTGGTTTTTGGCACTTCTAGTCTTGGGAAATATTTCCTTGTCAATTGCCAGTATCTATTCTATATGTTAGAATTTCCTTCCGCAGGAGTTCTTTTACATGTCAGTAAACCTAATGAATATGAAGAAAGTGGAGCTATAACAGAATCTTCTTGGAATTAAGGCTTAGGTTTGGGTTTAGCTGAGAATGCCATGGAGTAGAAAAAAAGCTCTTGCACGAATATCTTGTAATGAAGCTCAACAAACGCCGATTACAGTTTATCTCAAATAATACGCCATCATGTAACACTTAAGCAAAAAAGGAAAAAAGGACAGAGTTAAAAATGGCAATCAATCCTGCATGACATTTGTTTATTTAATTACCATTTATAAAATACTTCAGGACGTGTAAATGTTTTTCAAATGTTAAAATCCGTAACACAAGTTCCATCGGGAGGGAAGTAAAGGCGTTTATCCCTCAAGAACGTCAAGCCTCACTGAGGTTTCTGAACAAAATGTCCGTCCTTTCATGCCTTATATAGGATGGGAAGCTAAAGACCATCAATACCTAAACAGTGTTCATAATTAAAGAAAACCATATTTCTGAGAAGCCCATAAATTCAAATTTTAACAAAATGCACCAAGAGGAGCAGAGCTGAGGGACGACACCCTTCGATTATAATCTGAAATCACATCACACTCTCGCAACTTCCACTGCCTCACTTCATCGCAACTCCAATGTGCTTATTGTTTACATTGTAATCCAAGTGGAATTATATCTGTGATAATATGAATAAGCTTTTAAAAAGCCTCTTCCCGTTTTTTATTTGTCATTACACAAATAAAATATATCTCCCTCCAAAATTGTTCTTCGTTCCAGTTGTTCCACTAATGATTTCCTATGTTTTAGACAATATGTAAAGGTGAAATTAGGAAAGAACGAAACCATACCGGCTGTTCTATGAAATAATACTCTTCTGTATGGTAGGTTATAGAGCAAGTCAGACAAAGTTTGAAAAAATACACACGCACAGATTTCATGCTTGCTGAGCGAAGAAGCATAGTTATTTGTATGAGCATAATGTTCTCTTAACTTCTAGAACTAGAGAATCAGAAATTACGGAACAGAACTGCAGGTTGTCCATCCGTCCCGTATTTGAGGTGCGCAGATAGCCCTTCGTGTATTAAAAGAGCTGTAGAACTCCACGGGGCTACTTCAAGCTAAGACCAGTCAGTGAGGAACTTGCATAAACGACCTTCGTTTTACCCCTGTCAGTAACATGACCCGCTCACCGTCTCCGATGATAAGAAAGGGTCGCCCATGCTAGTTTATCACCGATTGGTTTTAAGTTGAATAGCCCCGCTGAATTCTGCAACTCTTTTAACGCACTAAGGGATATCTACACATCTCAGATACGGGGAAGATGGGCCACCTGCCATAAGAATGCAATTTATAAAGTTGAAATTACAAGAAGAAATTACAGCTTGAAAGAAGGCACATTTTATCACAACATTAAGGTCTTTCTGGCGATCACACAAATTTATTAACCTATTGAAGCGTTCAATTAGACATTTCATTTATCAAAATTTGCTTGCTTTGGTTACTTTAGATTCAGTAACTGGGGAAACACATAGGTTAGTACTAATAATTGTTAAACAATTTCCTCTATACAGGCAATAACGTTCCTACTTTTACAGTTTTTGCAGGGTTGGCAACATAAATTGTGAATAATAATGATATAAAATACCGTATATCAGGCAGCCGAACCAAATAGAAATAAACATGGGTCTAGTGAGCCTCTCTCTGCGTCTACTCCTCTAGTATTGCACATTGTGGGCATATCAGGCAGCCGAACCAAATAAACATGGGACTAGTGAGCCTCTCTCTGCGTCTACTCCTCTAGTATTGCACATTGTGGGTATATCAGGCAGCTGAACCAAATAAACATGGGTCTAGTGGATCTCTATCTGCGTCTACTCCTCTAGTATTGCACATTGTGGGTATATCAGGCAGCCGAACCAAATAAACATGGGACTAGTGAGCCTCTCTCTGCGACTACTCCTCTAGTATTGCACATTGTGGGTATATCAGGCAGCCGAACCAAATAAACATGGGACTAGTGAGCCACTCGCTGCGTCTACTCCTCTAGTATTGCACATTGTGGGTATATCAGGCAGCCGAACCGAATAAAAATGGGTCTAGTGGATCTCTATCTGCGTCTACTCCTCTAGTATTGCACATTGTGGGTATATCAGGCAGCCGAACCAAATAAACATGGGTCTAGTGGATCTCTATCTGCGTCTACTCCTCTAATATTGCACATTGTGGGTATATCAGGCAGCCGACCAAATAAAGATGGGTCTAGTGGATCTCTATCTGCGTCTACTCCTCTAGTATTGCACATTGTGGGTATATCAGGCAGCCGAACCAAATAAAGATGGGTCTAGTGGATCTCTATCTGCGTCTACTCCTCTAGTATTGCACATTGTGCGCATATCAGGCACCCGAACCAAATAAAGATGGGTCTAGTGGATCTCTATCTGCGTCTACTCCTATAGTATTGCACATTGTGGGTATATCAGCCAGCCGAACCAAATAAATATGGGTCTAGTGGATCTCTATCTGCGTCTACTCCTCTAGTATTGCACATTGTGGGTATATCAGGCAGCCGAACCAAATAAACTTGGGACTAGTGAGCCTCTCTCTGCGTCTACTCCTCTAGTATTGCACATTATGGGTATATCAGGCAGCCGAACCAAATAAACATGGGTCTAGTGGATCTTTATCTGCGTCTACTCCTCTAGTATTGCACATTGTGCGCATATCAGGCAGCCGAACCAAATAAACATGGGACTAGTGAGCCTCTCTCTGCGTCTACTCCTCTAGTATTGCACATTGTGGGCATATCAGGCAGCCGAACCAAATAAAGATGGGTCTAGTGGATCTCTATCTGCGTCTACTCCTCTAGTAATGCACATTGTGGGTATATCAGGCAGCCGAACCAAATAAACATGGGACTAGTGGATCTCTATCTGCGTCTACTCCTCTAGTAATGCACATTGTGGGTATATCAGGCAGCCGAACCAAATAAACATGGGACTAGTGGATCTCTATCTGCGTCTACTCCTCTAGTATTGCACATTGTGGGTATATCAGGCATCCGAACCAAATAAACATGGGACTAGTGGATCTCTATCTGCGTCTACTCCTCTAGTATTGCACATTGTGGGTATATCAGGCAGCCGAACCAAATAAACATGGGACTAGTGAGCCTCTCTCTGCGTCTACTCCTCTAGTATTGCACATTGTGGGTATATCAGGCAGCCGAACCAAATAAACATGGGTCTAGTGGATCTTTATCTGCGTCTACTCCTCTAGTATTGCACATTGTGCGCATATCAGGCAGCCGAACCAAATAAACATGGGACTAGTGAGCCTCTCTCTGCGTCTACTCCTCTAGTATTGCACATTGTGGGTATATCAGGCAGCCGAACCAAATAAACGTGGGACTAGTGGATCTCTATCTGCGTCTACTCCTCTAGTAATGCACATTGTGGGTATATCAGGCAGCCGAACCAAATAAACATGGGACTAGTGGATCTCTATCTGCGTCTACTCCTCTAGTATTGCACATTGTGGGTATATCAGGCAGCCGAACCAAATAAACATGGGACTAGTGGATCTCTATCTGCGTCTACTCCTCTAGTATTGCACATTGTGGGTATATCAGGCAGCCGAACCAAATAAACATGGGACTAGTGAGCCTCTCTCTGCGTCTACTCCTCTAGTATTGCACATTGTGAGTATATCAGGCAGCCGAACCAAATAAACATGGGACTAGTGAGCCTCTCTCTGCGTCTACTCCTCTAGTATTGCACATTGTGAGTATATCAGGCAGCCGAACCGAATAAACATGGGACTAGTGAGCCTCTCTCTGCGTCTACTCCTCTAGTATTGCACATTATGGGTATATCAGGCAGCCGAACCAAATAAACATGGGTCTAGTGGATCTTTATCTGGGTCTACTCCTCTAGTATTGCACATTGTGCGGGGTCCCATTTCAATTAATTCTAACGTAACAAAATTTCAACTGCCAAAATGTGGCCATGCAAATATTACTACAGCTAAGATTCAATAGGTCATGTCAGAAAACAAATCAATGTCAAAACTGTAAGAATATAGTTAGTTATTGATTAACAGCATAGCAGAATCTGGAACAACGGCAAAATAATTTCAACTTAATATACATATTTAGGTATACAATATTACATATTTGAACAAAATGAGAGGCGCTAAATTTTTTTCACTACTGAAATAAGCTTTGAAACCGAATGAGTAGTTTACGAGTTTAGATCTAAGAAATATTTCGTCGACTTCTCTTTATACATTAGTATAGATTTAAGAGCATATCCATTTCACAGGAATTAAGGGTATCCCCTGAGCAAACCTATGAGCATTATAATTAATATAAATTATCTGACACTAATATACTACAATCAACACAATTGACACTAATTGGTGCTTACTGCTAACAACATTGTGACCTCGCACCAAGTATTGACGGCCCATTATCGCCGCGGCTAACTTTACATCCTCACAGTTAATTGTTGCCGGTGGTTTTCTTTCCATTTTGTCACACTCTCGTGAGTGAAAAAGTGTGTAGCCGGCGAACGCATCACATCAAAATTCCTATTGTCTCACTTGGGTAAAGGGGTCACACCTGTGTGACCTGTACTCTTGCAATGATGACTTCTGCTTCTGGGAGTTTCCTGCCAGGTCATCTAAAACTATAAAAGAGTGAGCTGCAAGCCAGGAGAGTCAGTTTCGACTGTGAGTTTGTGCGCGCAGTTGAATGAGAAAGAGCAGTCTACGCGTCGAAGCGACGAGAGAAGAGAGTGACAGCAGAATTACAATACAGCACCGAAACAAACACAATTATTTTTACAGAGATTTTTGCATTCACGAAGAGACTTTTGGTATAATATTAAATAAATGGTATTATTTCTTTGATCATAATCAACATATATAACATGCGTGAACTTTAAAGCTTTTGATCTCAGATTTTGTGTTTCAGGATAATAATTATTATTATTAATAATATTATTATTATTATTATTACTATTTTATCAAGTTGCAGCTCGTTGCTCACAGTTGTATTGCTGTAAGAATAAAGCTATATTTATAAGGCCTGAGATTTGTTATTTTTTTCTTTATTTTGTGTGCACTTTCTTTTAATCCACACATATACTGCAACGTATATACTCACTCTTTCTTATACGTATATGTTATACCAGATTCTAATTGATTAGAATTGTTTACTCATATAACTAACTTTATCCGCTTGGTGGATCTACTTGTGTAAGAGCTTCTGAGTGTTAGTATAGACACATTCAATCGCTGGATTGGCTTATTAAGAATATCAGATCTTTTGGTTCCATGCAGTAAACACTAGCTTTCATAAATAAGAAGAGTCCTGCTTTGTAAGTCTTAGTATTTAATTACATCATATGCATTGCATTCTAATATCGGTTATAATATCTATAAATGAACCAGGGACAAATAAAGAAAAATAGGACAAACATAATGTAACAAATAATAATACTAGTATAAATTAATCTAAATAAACACATAAATATTAATAAAAATCTAATAAACCATAAAGGCAAATATATGAAATTCGTTGTCGAGCTAACGCAGTCACCACGAACCATCAATAAACTTAGCATCCAATGAAAGTGTTCCAATGTATCCTAGAATGCCACACCATGTGATATCGTAGCATGTAAGATTTAAAGGAACTTAATGGATATTACCCGAGCGAGATGACTCACATAGTTTCGTCTATGACCCACGTTCGGGAGATTCCTGGGTTTGATCTCTGTAAGCCGGCCTACCTAACCCATGGACTTTTCGGGGGTTTCCTGGGTCACCGGTCGAATTCTGGGTAGGCTTCTTTCATTCCCAGAATTTCCCGTCCATGCTTGTCGTTTCCCTTGTTATTTAATTCATCCTTCATTTCGTTGATTTTTTTCAGGGTTGGAGGTATCGCAAATGGTGCTCGGTGCAGCGTGGCAGGGAAAAAGAATCTTAGTCCCCCGGCTATGGCTGGTGCCAAAATGAGGACCGCGCCCTGGTGGGGCACTGGACGCTGTGTGGGGCGTGCTGTTGAAGTGCTTCTATCTGGAAACCGTGGGGACCGTCACTCCGGTCGCGGGACAAAGTACAATAACCAACATAAGGTTTCCGGTGACAATTCATCTCCCGACCACGAGGTCCAACTGCCTCGGGTTGACGTTTGCAGATATCTCTTCGTGCGTTGAAAGAGTTGTAGAACTCAACGGGGCTTTCTCAAATTAGAGGCCCTCAGTGACAAGTACGACCTTCGTTTTACGCTTCTCAGTGAGTGGTACTCGCACGCCGTTTCCGCTGAAAAGTAAGAGGGCTAAAACAAAAGTCACTCAGTTAGTTCCCCACTTACCAATTTTAAATATGTATATTAATAATTATAAATAATAATTATTGAATTAAATAATAACTATTTTAACGCACGAAGAGTTATCTGCACACGTCAACCTCGAATAAGCCTGCCGGATCGTTCACATTTAATTTGATGTAACCGTAGCTTATAAGAGTGTCATGTCCGCTCCTTCAAAATCTAATGTATTGAAATCCTCCAAATTTCCAGATCCGTTGCATCACTTCTTTCAACTATTTACAATAAGTATTATAATATTATAAATATTTTAATTTATTGTTTACTCACAGAAACCGTATGTAGGACAGGAGTTGGATAGCTAGAGTCAGACTGAAAAATTCAATGCCATAGCCAGGATTTGAACCACGTATCTCCCGGTCTCTAGCTGGTTCTCTACCACTGAGCTACCATTCGTGTCATATATGGTTTTCTTGTAGAGTTTTCCGTTTTGAGATAATCTTTGTTATTGGTTTCAGTTTTAAACTACTTAACTTTTCTCAAACGGCAGCATACACAATTGTTTCACACAGTGACCAGATTTTAAAAGTTTTGGATAATGCATTAGGCTAATGTATTCAATTATTTCTCTTCTGCTTATATGGAAACAAGTGATAAGATTAATTTGATAATGTTTGTTTCTATTAGCATTATATAGATAAAAATAAAATAATAAGACATAAAATAATGTCTTGTAAGAATACTTTGCAGTTATATGAAACAACCAGAGAAAGTTATGTGAATGGTACATATCAGATATTTTGTGTAGTAAGTTTCTGTCTATATCTCACAGTTTACGAGTTGCAAAACTCATTCGGGGGGCATTCTCAGAAAACAAAAGATATGCATTGTATTTGTATTTTAATATTTGGCACTTAATCAAAATCATTACAGCCATTTTTTAGATAATCGAAGATTCAAAAAATCTTCCATTTAAAAGTTAGTTTGGGCTGGGAATATTTTTTGAAAGTCTTCGTGTAGCATCCTTGGAAGATTTCGAATTTGAGCTTTTTATTGAATCTCTTTTCGTTTTTCATTTATGTGTTTCACTCACAAACACACATACAGAGGGAGAAAGAGAGAGACAGACACCTTTTGGATTCAGGGGTGCTTAAAACATGTGCCATGTTTAACTTACCTGTCTTGTGGTAAAGCAAGAAACATAAAAGATGTCAAAAGAGAATCGACTGCAGTAGATAGAAAGTATTATAACGCTAGTTTAATTGGACTAAAGAAGGTAATAAGGGATCGCGTTTGGGACATCACAACAGAAGAGATGAGAATTAAATACATCATGACATAAGCTAAGCATAACAATAAAAAACAAATTCCTAGAACGTTAAATTAATACCTACAAATAATGTCAAAAGTTAACTTTTTAATCAATTTGGGTTTACAGCTCACCGTTACATCACAAAAAGCGAAGAGGATAGAAATAACATTCCGATAAATCATTAATGTGAGGTTAGTGTCGATGCAACATTATGAACAATACAACCGTTATAAAATCGTGTTAGTGGAGATAATTCAACTGCACAGAAAGAGGCGTAGTGTAATAATTTTTATCCCCTAGGACTTAACGACTATACTAAAACAGTTTAGCTCAACTATAAAATCGCTAATGCAATGGCCGAGATTAGGCAATTTCAATCAATCGCGGTCATCTGACTGGAGCGATATTGTCAAAACATCTTATCGCAGTTAATGTTCATTTCTTTGAAATCTTGTCGCACCTGACGTTCGTTTGTTATATCTGTCTTGGTTATTGCTAACAAGGTGAAAATCCTGCGAGCCAATCTTCACTATTAATAACTGTCAGTTCAACAACTGCACTTTCAAATAACAGTTACAATGTTTATTTAAAATATTATCCAGTTCATTATGTATTTATACAAAAAAGAAGGAAAATAATAATTATTTGTATTTCTTATGTATGAGAAGAGCGCAATAACCTCAAATAAAATTAAGTTTGTTTCCATTTCAAGTATTAATTATTAAAATCTGAAATAAAATAAATGTTTCCTATTTCTATTGTTGCTATCGATATTTGTACATTGGGCGCATAATTCAGGAGGCAGCGAAGAAAGAGATAAAAAAATCGGCAAATAAACATGGTTAAATGCATTGAGAACTAATGTAAATATTACAATATAACCTGATAAAATCTCTCTTCCTATATATTATAGATTATTATTTGTCTGTTTCACTTAATTGTCTTATCAAATACAACTCGTGTTTTACTTCTTAGAACAATTCACTCACGTCGCTCCAGTCGTGATTTATCGACAAGCTAAAAACACTCGCAGTATTTCTTATGATAATATAATTTGTAACCTTCGCTAAGAATTTAAATAAAGGGACTAATAAAGATAGCACAAACGGGGTTGAATGGTAAGAATGGATCATACCACTATTCAAGGAATTACTAGGGACTTGAGTACTTGCAACGTTGTAAGTCACCATTGGGGCTGTCATCTCAAAATAATTGAGATCACATTGTGGTTTACCGGGAAACATGCGCGTCAGTTGAGAAATTCAATGCTATGCCGGAATGTTGCCATGGTAGCTCAGTGGCAGAGCAACCGGCTAGAGATCGGGAGATCAGTGGTTCAAATCTCGGCTATGCCATTGAATTTTTCAGCCTGACTCTACCTATCCAAACTTTTAGATTGCCAAGTACTTGAGCAGGGTCTTCTAAATTTTCAGTGTATTGTGAGAAAATACAAAGCAGTGTTCGAAAACAAAAGTGGATTTAACATTAGGTGAGCTCTATCTTGTAAACTAAATTTGCTTGTGTAGGCACATTCTAAAAAAATAGTTTAAACTTTATTTCACACTTAAATTCACTGCACTAATCTAGAATCAAATTCAACATCTGAAAAATCTGAATATTCATAACTTCAATTTCATTGAAGTCCAATAGTTTTTAAGCAGTTGAAGTAGTTCAGGATGTGGAAAAAAACTGAATGTTCTTTCTGGTCCTGCAGCACAACATTTAAAAAGAAAATGCAAGGAAGTGTTCGAAAATACATAACATAATGTGGATTTAACATAATGTGTAAAATTTAAAATGTAAGTGACATTCCATGTTATGATTGCGCTAGACTTACTACTTGTGACATTCCATGTTATGATTGCGCTAGACTTACTTCTTGTGACGCGGAACGATTATTTTCGAAATTTAAGGCACTTCTTCGTCACAATCGTGAATCTTTCGGGATGGAAAATTTGTGAAAGCATGTGGTCGTATACCCCTCAAGGGCTCACCTTGGTGAGTACGGGGAGTAGCCTGAGCTACCCGGTGTTCGGGGGGTATAACCGGACCACCCTACTTCCTGGGGACATAAATAAGGAAGCCTGGTCCTCCAGATTGGGGTTAAGCATTACAACAACCTAATCTCGCAAAAAATACTGTTACGAATCCTGCAAAAAAGCCTCGGAATGGTTTAATATTGGCGACCTGGAACGTAAGGACAATGCTGAAACCTGGGAAAATGAAAGAAATAAGATGTATTAAAACATAAATTAGATGTGGTAGTGCTCCAAGAAATGAGATGGGCAGGGGAAGGTAGAATAGATAAGAAACAATACACAGTATTATATAGTGGACCTAAAAAAGCTGGACCTGATGGTACAGGATTTATTATCTCAAAGGAAATCAAAAAGAGTCTAATAGAATTTAAATCAATTAGTAAACGAATCTGTAAAATACGCCTTAAAGGTAAATTCAGAAATATAACTATATTATCCATATATGCACCTACAGAAGGGAAAGAAGACATAGAAAAGGAAGAGTTTTATGAAAGCTTAGAAAATGCATGTAATTCAGTAGGAACTTATGATACATTGGTGGTTCTAGGAGATTTTAATGCACAAGTGGGGAAAGAAGACTATTTAAATAGAGTGGCAGGGAAACATACACTACATCAAATAAGTAATGAAAATGGTAATCTACTTGGACAATTCGCTGTTAGAAATAATATGATTATTAAAAGTACCTGCTTCCCTCACAAAGAAATACATAAAGGAACGTGGAAAATGCCAGGCTCAGATATAGTAAATCAAATTGATCATGTGCTAATTAAAGCAAGACATACATCATCAATTATAGATGTAAGAAGTTGTAGAGGCCCAAATTGTGATTCGGATCACTTTTTGGTTAAAGTGAAAATGAGAATAAGAATTAAGAAAATGGAGAGGGTTCAAGAGAACAAACATATACAATGGGATAGAGAAAAAATAAAAGGCAAAGAAGAAAAAAAAAGAAATATCAAAAGTTAATGAGCAGCAAATTAAGTGAAAAAGAAACAGAAGAAGGTGTAGAAGAACAATGGGAGATAATAAAGGAGACAGTAAAAGAGGTAGCAAAAATAAGTATAGGTGAAAAGAAAATGGAAAGAAACATGGAATGGTATGATAAAGAGTGTGAGCAAGCTATAGAAAAAAAGAACATGGCTAGGAAAAATGCTTCAGAAAGAAACTAGAAATAGCTATGAAGAATACCGCCAAAGAAAACGAGACGCTAATAACATATGTAAGAAAAAGAAAAGAGAATATTGGAAAATGCGAACCCAAGAAATAGAAACATTGAATCAGCAGAGTGAGATAAAGAAATTCTATACGGTATTAAAGCAAATGAAACAAGGGAAACAGAATAAAATGAAAGAATGTCTAAACAAGGAAGGTAATGTTCTTGGAGAAGATAAAGATATACTGGAAAGATGGGCTGAGTACTACAAGGAATTGTTAAATAAACGACAAACAATAAATAATCAGGAACAAGGAGAGAACGAAAATGGAAATTAAGAAAGAATGGAGGAAGAAGAAGAAGAAGAACCGGATATTTGGGATCATAAAATAGCAATGCAGAACCTAAAGAATAATAAAGCACCAGGAGAAGATGATATAATCGCTGAGCTAATTAAATATGGGGGGAATGGAATTATGAAAGCAATACATAGATAAGATAATAATAGAAATATGGAGGAAGGAACAGATGCCTGAAAGCTGGAACACAGGCATAACATATAAAATATATAAAAAGGGTAATAAATATCAATGCCATAATTATGGTGGAATTACATTGCTAAATGTAGTGTATAAAATATTTACAAGTATTTTAAATAATAGAGTGAAAAAATATGCGGAAAATGCATTAAGCGAGTATCAATGTGGATTTAGAAGTGACAAGAGTACAATACACCAGATATTTGTAATACGACAAGTAATGGAAAAATTCTATGAGCATGGCATAGATTTATGCTTTTTGTTTATTGACTTCAAGTTCGCATATGGCTCAATTGACAGAGAAGTTCTCTATAACACCTTACAATGCTTTAAAGTGCCACCGAAAATAATAGGGCTAGTAAAAATGACAATGGAAAATACAAAAACCAAAGTGAAAGTAATGAATAAATTAAGTCCGGATTTTAATTATAACGTAGGAGTAAGACAAGATGATGGACTATCTACGACTGTATTCAACCTAGCCCTGCACAGAGCAGTAGAAAAAATAAATACTAAAGGAACAATATTCTTTAAGTCTAGTCAGATACGTGCATATGCATATGACATATTGATTGTGGCAAGAGATAAAAAAATGTTAGTTGAAGTTTATGAAGAATTAGAAAGAAGGTCTAAAGAAATAGGATTAGAAGTAAATGAAAAAAACAACAACTAAATACCTGAAAATGACAACAGACAAAAGCAAAAGAATAATTGCAAATCTAGTAGTTGGAGACAAAACATTTGAAGAGGTATCTAAATTTAGATATTTAGGAGCACTTGTAAATAACTATAACAATTTAAACGAGTGCATAAATGAAAGAATTCAAAGTGGAAATGCAGCCTATTATACAAATTTAGATCTATTAAAATAGGATTATTAGTACAGGGACAAAATACAAGATCTATAAAACACTAACAAGACCGATAGTAACGTATGCTTCAGAAACCTGGACCGTAAACAATGTAGATGAAGATTTGAAAGGAAAATACTTAGACGAATCCTTGGACCTGTAAAGGATAAAGACCAATGGAAAATAACATATGATTATGAGATAGAAGAGCTAATTCATCAGCAAAACTGTGTGACATTTATAAAGGCACAAAGAATAAGATGGCTAGAACATATAGAGAGAATGACAGAAGATAGAATGCCAAAAAGGATATTGAAAGGAAGACTGAACGCTAGAAGAAAAAAAGGAAGACCAAAACCAAGATGGTTAGATGATGTGATGGAAGACCTATGAAAGATTGGAATCAGAGGGTGGAAAAGTAAAGCAGAAGATAGAGATAGAGATATGTGGAGAGATGTAGAGCCAGAAGAGAAGAATGTGACTATTTCCTAAGTTTTTAGTACCTAAAATTCAGAGCTCTAATCATCATTATCTACATTCATAAGGATACGTGCGTAAACACAAATCCAATGACTTGTTAGGAAACCATAGGAAAACTAACAGCAGAATTCGATAAGCTGCCTGGAGAATAGCTATACACACACACACATATACAGCCGGTGTCAATACTGGCTGGAGTATAATCCGGGCTTGTGGGCCTTGGTCTACTGGGCTCCTCCTTCTTCTTCCCAGACGTTTCGTTTGCGACTACGGCAGACATCTTCGGTGGCAGCGGCGAGATCGAAGTGCTCTAGTGGACGTTTCATATCCTAAAAGGTGGTCAATAGACATTAAAACCCCGAAAAATGCAAAAAATGCAAAACAAAACTAGTCAATATTGGTTCATGTTTAACAGAACTGAATTTATGTTGCATTCTACATTGTGAGTCTTGTCTCAGAAAAATATAATATCTTATAAAGTTCCTAGTACTAGTAATAATACTAAATGTTGAAAAGAGTCTGCTTTCATCAAAAAATTCTCGGCTAGTTGCTATGTGTGCCTGAAAAGTTTTAAGAAATTCAGCGAATGATATAATATACATAACGATTTATAAGAAATCATCACAGGTTTCGGAAAGTTTGAAAATCACAATAAATAATTTGTTCGCGGATTGTTCTTCGGAATGGGTGCCACTTCTCTTTTACAGTTCCTTATTGAAAACAATTTGTTTGATGTCTCTCGAAACAATAAAGCTTTCGAAGACTATATTTACAATTTCTATCACCATAGCTGAAAGTAAAAGAAGTTATTCAACCCTTAAAAGAGTGAAAACATTGTTGCTACATCATGTGTCAGGAAAATTCAATGCATTAGCAATATTGTCAAACCCAATTTCAGACAATGCTAAGAAAGTTAATTGTTTACAGGAATAAAAACGAACAGAAATGAATTCACCTACAAATAAAGTAGCAAATAAGATATTTTAGATACAACAATTATTGTGGATTCTCGTTCCCCTCTCAGCAGCCACCATGGCCAGCAAGAAGTGGTGGAGTTCGGCCTCAAAACAGGGCCGAGTGGATTAATCCTTGAGAGTCTAAAGAAGAATAAGGAAACAAAAACCAACATTGGCAAGCTAAGCCTACATGATGAATACTCCAACATTAAAGCAAACTAGCCCAACAATGACTGAAAACTAATACAAATCAATTTAGATAACAGCTGTGTCCTGCAATTCAATAACCTCAAGGGCTCTTATATAATTTTAAAACAAATGGGTAAGGTAAGCAGCCGAGTTTCATTCACGGCCCGGACTCGGCTAAACAAAAGAACAGAAGTCAACATAAGAGTAAAATTTTACCCAACGCCGCAGCAGTTACTTTCGCCATTTGTTATATTCCTGCTCGCTAAAAAAAGTTTCCGGTGAAATGGCAGACCTATATGGGGGATGCTATTTGTTACCTCAGCTCGGATATGAACGTTTGTCCTGGATTTTTTAATTATTGCACATCGGTGTGTAGCTTCAAAACCACTACCTACAATTAATTTTAGAGGAAGGCACTCGTTTAATTAAGGTGCTCGCATGCTTTACGCGGGAGTGATGGCGCTGGCTCCGTTTTAATTAAACGCTCTGATTGGTCGAGGAGCCACAAGCTTTCCTCCACCAAGACAACAACCCAGTGCGACCAAATGTGGCAGAGGACCCTTTACATTATTATCAGACACGTCGCAATTATTTCTCGTAATTAGAAAAAAAATTGAACAATTTTATTGTGAAGGACATTTCCAGTTCTTGCAGTCTTGGTTAGCATATCGTTCTAATCTTTATTTTGTTTAGAGCAATTATTTTGAGCATGAACCAGTAAATTTAGGTTTTATTTGAAGGACCAAAATTAAATTAATAGCTGTGGAGTCTGAATTGAAGTATTATGTGAATATTAGTGAACCGGTAAAGTGAGTTTAGCAGGGAATAGATATATGAAATATTATGTTTTAAAAGTCAATCAACTTTGATTATTTATTTTTTCCTTTATTTGAAGGAACACTTAATTTTCAGATATTTTAAAAATAATAATAAAAGGAACCACAATTATGTATAGCATAAATACTACTTATTACACTATTTACTAGACACATTACAATCGTTTTTAAAGAACTATTGTTAATGTGATTTTTGAACACCCGCTTCATCTACAAATTTCAGTTTAGATATAATTTTATACATACACAAAATAACATACTTTAGCAAGATATACAGCTGTTTTGGTAGAGTAGGTTTAACGCCCGCTTTAACTACTTAAGGCACCGCAGGCGGTGACACTGATGATACATGAATGAAGATGGAGCACCGGTGGAATGCGATAGCGGGGAACTCGGAGAAAACCCGCCCCAGCGCCGCTTTGTCCACCACAAATCTCAGATGTGGTCGCTTGGGATCGAACCCAAGGTCTAGGTGAGAGACGAGTGGTCTCACCACTCAGCCACGGCGCGGCCATGTAACTGTTGAAGGTTATCCTCACCAAGATGCATGTCAAATAGTTTGCACACAAATGTATGTAGAGTCACGTGTGGCTAAACAAAGAACACACAACAACATTTTTAGAAATTGGCCTAAGGAATATATTTCCAAAATTCAAACTTAAACGACAGTATTGAGTTAAATGGGATATCTGTCTCTATCTTACCATAAACGTTTACATTAGCTCTGTCCTTTTCTACTCTCGCGCCAAGTTACCAGTAACAAGGTGTAAAGTATTCAGTTCTTATAATGTTCACTTTTGGATACATTATCCTCATCCAAAGATTAAAAATTAAATAGCAATTCAACTCCCTCAAAAATATCCTAAGAACAATATGTTTACTTTCTCTAGCGCATATGTACAACGTACATTGTAGATAGAGAAGGTATTATGTTCCACACAAAAATTCAATACCGAGATTTTACGCGAAGTATATGTTTCGAGTTTCCCTGGATAAAAAAAATTGAAAAAGGTCAGTGATGTGTGTCTGTCACTCTGTGTATGTGAGCCTGTGCACAACATAACTAAAAAACGAAAAATTCGTTAAATAACAAACTTGGCATTTAAGTTTACTATCTCCCAAGGATGAGATACCAAGATTTTCAAGAAGATCCCCCACACCAAAATATGCCTTAGATTATAACGTTCTCAAAAAGATCTAACTATTTTGATTAAAATTCCTCAGTAAATTATTTATATCACCAATAAAATATATATCTTGAATTTCCTGGGAATAGCCTCCGAAGTCCTCTCCATTCTGGATGGGTATTGTATATCTGGCAAAAAATAGACAAAAACTTACTGTTCATAAAATTTAGATCCCATCCCTTGTAACGTTGCAGGAAATATTGAGGTTAAGTTTCTTATAACAGAGGCGCGGATCGCTATTTAGCAGATGATTTTGGGAGGCCCGAAAGCTGTCAGTTTGGTAGTGCCCAGAGGTTGGCACTGAGACGATCGGGAGAAAGGGTCGAGACCCGAATTCTCAGTTTGAGTCTGATTCTGAATCTGACATTACGTGAGCAGCACAGCTACGATTGGGTCAGCGATGAGCTAACGCTGTCGTGATACAACTCCGTTGGGACCTGGTGTGTGAGACAGCCATTGACTCTTCAGCAAAAATATAGACGACTCTGGCATTACGTAAAGGTTCGTTTACACCCTTATATCTTAGTTGTAAAGCTAATCATTTCCGATATATTCCTTGTTATGTGTTTCAATTTTAAGACACTTTTCTCAAACTGGAAGTTGTTGTCTCTTTTGTTTTACTCCTGGCTTTGCAAAGAAGCAAATTTCAATGACAATTTAACTGAATTATTAATACGCCAATCCAATGCCGAGATTAGGCAATTTCAACCAATCGTGATCAGCTGACTGGGGCAATATTGTTGAAACATCTTTTGGTAGCTAATATTCATTTCTTTGAAATCTTGTCGCATCTGACGTTCTTTTTTTTTACTTTCTCTATACGTACTATGTACATAGTGTATAGAGAAGGTATTGCTTTGTACCCAAAAATTCGATACCGAGATTTCACCGGAAATACATGTTTTGAGAACACATGAATCCAAAAAAATCATTTTTAGAAAAATGTCCCTGTGTGTGTCTGTCTTTCAGAATGTGTGTGTCTGTGTGTCTCTGGGCAGCATAGCTCAAAAACGAAAAGACAGTTACATACCAAACTTGGTATTTAAGTTCAATATCTTCCAAGGATGTGACAAGAAGATTTTCAAGAAAATCCCCCCAACCCCAACTACCCTTCACATGTAAAATTTTTTCGAAAATTGTGATTTCCTAAAAAATGGCTGTAACAATTTTAATTAAAATATCATATATTAAAGATATATGCTTGACAAATAATATGTATATCTTGAATTTTCTGGGAATAGTCTCTGAAGACTACTTTATTCTGGATGACTTTTACGGAATTTTGTGTAACTGGTAAACCGTAAGAGATAGACAAAAACTTACTCCACAAAAAATGTAGAGCACATTATATACATATTTTTTCGTGGAGTTGGTCGTTTTTGAGATACTCCTTGTTTTTGGTTTCAGCTTTAAAACTTATAATTTTCTCACACAGGAATTTAACAATTGCTGTCCATACAAACAAAGGAACCAGTCACATAGCAGCCATCTTTTGCTATCACTTTAACCTATGTTACTCCCTTATTTCGCTTCTACTTACAGGGAAGCAAGTAATAAGACTATTACTGCTAATTTTTTCTCACTTTTCTCTCTCGCTTTTATAAACTATCAGGTCCACAACTGTGCTTACAATTAATTCAGTTTGAATGTTTATTGAAAGCTTTATCCAGTTCATTATGCATTTATTTAAAAAAAGTAGTGAAAATAATCATTATTTGTATTTCTTAAATATGAGACGAGTGCAATAATCTGAAATAAAATAACGTTTATTTCCATTTCATGTATTACTTATAAAAATCTGAAATAAAATAATTGTTCCCTGTTTCTAGTGTTGCTATCGATATTCGTACATTGTGTTTAGGCACGGTCGGGATTATCATAATTCAGGAAGCAGTGAGGAAAGAAGAAAAAAGTCGGTAAATAAACATGGTCGAATGCGTCATGCAGGTATTACAATCGTAACCGATAAAATCTCCCTTCCTATATATTATAAAGTATTAATAGTCTATTTCACTGAATTGTCTTATCAAATACAACTCGTCTTTTTATCCCTTAGGACAATTGCCTCCCACCTCCTCGCTCATCGTATTAATTATGAAAATTGCAAGCGACATTTTTAAAACGTTTGATTGTCACTTTATTCTTGTGTATTCACCTTCCACTTATAAAGAACTAAGTAATCAAACAACTCCTGCTAATTTCAATTTTGATTAGCATGCTGCATAGAAATAATCATGTTCTGAAAGGAAAGTTTGTTTTTAGAACAGCTAGAGCAAGTCATGTGCATGGAACGTGTTAGAGCGAATCACCGCATCACGTTTAGTTTCCATTGTCCCATATTTCTAAAGAAACACTGTTTTCAGTAAAAGACTAATATTTATGTTACTACGCTTACCATGCAGTAACTAATAAAATAAATATTAACAACATATATGTCCTAATTAGAGTCAAGTATAGAGTTCATGCCTGCTTTGTGTTCATGCCTGCCCATGCCTGCCTTGTGTTCATGCCTGCCCATGCCTGCCTTGTGTTCATGCCTGCCCATGCCTGCCTTGTGTTCATGCCTGTCTTGTGTTCATGCCTGTCCATGCCTGCCTTGTGTTCATGCCTGCCTTGTGT
Organism: Hymenopus coronatus; assembly: GCA_030762935.1. NCBI lineage: Eukaryota > Metazoa > Arthropoda > Insecta > Mantodea > Hymenopodidae > Hymenopus > Hymenopus coronatus. The sequence goes on along the minus strand of CM060888.1, from coordinate 138,028,117 downwards.
TCATGCCTGCCCATGCCTGCCTTGTGTTCATGCCTGCCCATGCCTGCCTTGTGTTCATGCCTGTCCATGCCTGTCCATGCCTGCCCATGCCTGCCTTGTGTTCATGCCTGTCCATGCCTGCCCATGCCTGCCTTGTGTTCATGCCTGCCCATGCCTACCTTGTGTTCATGCCTGCCTTGTGTTCATGCCTGCCCATACCTGCCTTGTGTTCATGCCTGCCTCCATCTTGAATAAGATAAGCGAGATTACTTTTACTTTCTCAAAATAGTACACGGCACGAAGGTAGAGAAGATATTGCACTCCACCCAAAATTCGATACCGAGACTTCACCGAAAATACACTTTTAGAATCCCCTGTATCCTAGAAAAAAAAGCCTTATTCCTTGTTATTGGTTTCAGTTTTAAAATACGGGATAAGGTATTTTTAGAATGTGTCTGTGAACACCATAATTAAAAACGAAGAATCAGTAAAATACCAAATTTGGTATTTATGTTTAGTATCTTCTAAGGATGCGTCACGACGCTCATGAGAAATATTTCCCCACCCCAATCTAACATTTACTTGAAAATATATATTTAAACATTTTTATTTTCTCAAAAATGGCTCTAACGATTTTGATTAAAATACCGTATATTACAAGTTTTTGCATGACAAATAAAATGCATATATCTAATTTTCTGAGAATAGCTTCTAAATACCTCTTTAATCTCCATTAATTTTGCTGAATTTTGCATAATGGTAACCCGTAAGAGATAAACAAAAGTTTACCACACAAAATATATAGTTCTGGTTAAAACACACAATTTGTATAATGCATGTTTTCGTGGAATTTACCATTTTTGATTATTGGGTTTGGTTTTAAAATACATAAACTTTTTCTCATTCGGGAATTTTTCAACTCGTAGCAATGTAAAGAAGTCGATTTCAACCACATGGCAAGCAGCTTTTAAAAGATTTGACTATTTCTTTAGCCTAGTGTATTACCTTATTTCACTTCCACTTAAAAAGAGAAAGTAGTGCTACAGTTTGTGCTAATGTTTATCTCAATTAGCATCAAGTAGATAGAAGAATAAGCTTTTTAACAATAATTTCTTATAAAGATATATAGCAAGCTATGTGAACGGAAAACATCAGATTTTAAATAACAGATTCTCGTAGAGGAGAAGTTGAAGCTCAGGCAGCGAGACACTTTCTTATTGGGTTTACAATGAAAACAAGTGCGAGGACATACAAGGCTTTTAAAACAAGCTGGACCTCTTGCATTCATTTCACAAATAATGCTTATCCATATATTGAACTCACAGATGCTGTGTAGTGGTAAGTTTATAAAAAAGTGTTTATAGCATTTGGAACGATATGAAATGTTAATATGGACTAATATTATTATTCCTCCGTAATTATTTATAGTTGTGAAAGAAGGCGATTGAAAAAAAATATTGGTAAACTAAAAAGAAACACAAAGTAAAGAATGCGTTCATTTTATTCAAGTAAATTTAGTGTTAGTAAGGAAATAAGTGACACAACTGGCAACTGGGTGTTGAGAAACAGTGTGTGTAGGATAAAAAGGAAGGGATGAAAAGAGCTGTAAGGGCGTCTTTAAATAAAAAGCAAAGAGTGCGAGGGAGACAATTCCAATTCCATAGAAACACATTGAATTTCAAGGTAAGTATAAATAGCGTACTAGGGAGACAATTCCAGCAATTCCATAGAAACACATTGAATTTCAAGGTAAGTATAAATAGCGTACTAGGGAGACAATTCCAGCAATTCCATAGAAACACATTGAATTTCAAGGTAAGTATAAATAGCGTACTAGGGAGACAATTCCAGCAATTCCATAGAAACACATTGAATTTCAAGGTAATTATAAATAGCGTACTAGGGAGACAATTCCAGCAATTCCATAGAAACACATTGAATTTCAAGGTAATTATAAATAGCGTACTAGGGAGACAATTCCAGCAATTCCATAGAAACACATTGAATTTCAAGGTAAGTATAAATAGCGTACTAGGGAGACAATTCCAGCAATTCCATAGAAACACATTGAATTTCAAGGTAAGTATAAATAGCGTACTAGGGAGACAATTCCAGCAATTCCATAGAAACACATTGAATTTCAAGGTAAGTATAAATAGCGTACTAGGGAGACAATTCCAGCAATTCCATAGAAACACATTGAATTTCAAGGTAAGTATAAATAGCGTACTATGTTAAACATCTCATTGAACCAATTATTTCTGTATTTATGAATGTAGCAATTTCTGCGAAGGTTTAGTTTAATTAAATTGAAATGGATAGGCCTATAAACTTTCGTAAGAATAGTTTGTACGAATCTCCAATAACATCGATAGAAGGCATAATAAACAATGCAAATGTAACCATCATATGTTTTCGCCGATTGTTTAAATGTTACTAGTCTTATCTTTAATATATTTGAATCACAATGCTATAGCCAGAAAATAAAAATGCAAAATAAATTTAATAAAAATGGTAGTTAAATGTTGGATGATTTTCCTGAGCACCTCTTTGTTGCATTTTGAAAGATACAGAACTTAAAAATCAAATTTGGTATTTATCTAAATTTTCGTTCTAGCATTAAGCTGTTGACAGCGCCCCCGAGCATACAACCATCTACCCCCACCTACACACGCACACACATACATACAGATGGACTTTTTTCCATAAAATAGTTTGTTTTTTACTTTCGTTCTTTTCTTAGTAATCTCAAACAGTATTTTGTTTGAAATCTAAATGTTCAATAATTTTATAGAGCGCATTTTCCTTTTTCACCAGGTACATACTTAAGAGTAATTAATGCTGAAACTTACGTTACACTGCATGATATAGGAAACCATTTAAACAGTTTTGATGCAGTCAACAATCAGAGAAGATACTGTTGTAATTTTCAAACACTAAGAAACAGGAAGAAAAAGAGAAACAGTTTGTCATTACAAAGGCCTCAGAGTTTTAAAACGTGCATGTAAAACATGTAATACATGAATAGAAATTATTTCTGTGAATCCTTTGCTCAAATCTTTACCCCATTCTCCTCCATTCTGTTCCTTTTCATGGAAGTTGTCTAAAAAAACCTTTCACTTATTCGTTTAAAATATATATTTCTATATCACTCTCTATATTTTTTAAACTACGTCTTCTTATGCTTCCTTTTGTTCGCTGTCTTCTGCTAAGAGTGTAATAAAGGAGTTACAAATGAAGGAAATCTGTTGGCCCGGAAACGGAAAGTCAAGACAGGAGGAAAGGTTTTTCTTATTATTTAAGTGAGGTTCTCGCCGCTGTGCTTCACAATAACCTTTCATGCGGATGTCAAACGTGTCGCTTTTATCTGAAACATCTGTGGAAACTAAGGCCAGATCTGTATGAAACATTTCTTTTTTCCTGTACCTTCTCGGTGGCTGACAGATTTAAAAATGTGACAGTAGAAATATCTCTCCTCAATTATTCTTTTCTCTGGTATAATAAAGTAACCCTCCTAAAAACGTAGTTTTAAATATTGCAAAGATTGGACGGCTGAAAGGCATGGACGTGTAAAAACTCTATATTATGTTATGAAAATGAGTGAACTCCTCCTAGTCTTTTATTTATTTCTTCCAACTATTAAACCCTAAAATACTATTACACTCATTTGAAAGGAGGAAAAGTAAATTATCGTTTGCTGCGGCTGCAACAATGAATGCAAGAACAAAATGCAAAGTAAAAAAATCTGATGTGTTCCATTCACACGACTTTCTCTGCATCTCTGCAAAAATTATTGCTAAAAAGCTTATGCTTCTATTTATTTCATGCTAATTGAGAAAAAATTAGCAGAAATAGTCTTATTACTTGCTTCCTTGTAATTAGAAGCGGAATAAGGGAGTACCATAGGTTAAAGTGATAGTCAAAACTGGTTAGTATGTGACTGAAGTTCCTTTGCTTGTATGGACAGGAGTTGACAAATTCCTGTATGAGAAAAATAAGTTTTTCAAAGCCGAAACCAAAAACAGGGAATATCTAAAAAACGATCAACTTCATGAAAAAAATGTATATAACATAAAGTGTTTGTTTTAACGTGCTCTACATTTTTAGTGGTAAGTTTTTGTTCATCTCTTACAGTTTAGCAGTTATGCAAAATTCCTTAAAAATCATCCGGAATAAAGTAGTCTTCAGAGGCTATTCCCAGAAAATTCTGTATATACATTTTGTATGTCAGGTAAATATCTTTAATATACGATATTTTAATCAAAATCGTTGAGCCAATTTTGAGAAAATCATAATTTTGTAAAAAAAGTTCCATGTAAATGGTAGTTTGGGGTGGAGGGATTTTGTTTAAAATCTTCTTGTTGCATCCTTGGAAGATACCAAACTTAAATACCAAGTTTGCTATTTAACAGCCATTTCGTTTTTGAGCTATGCTGCCCACACACACACACACACACACACACACACACACACACACACATACACGCGCGCGCGCGGACATTTTTCGAAAAATGCTTTTTTTCTTTATTCAGGGGGATCCAACATGTATTTCCGGTGAAATTTAGGTATCGAATTTTTGGGTGCATTACAAGACATTATCTATACACTATGTACATAGTACGCATAGAGAAAGTAAAAATCTGATGTGCTCCATTTATATTACCATCTCTACCTATTCTGTAAAGTAGTTTGTTTTCTTACAAAAGATTATTCTTTTATCTATCTCATGTTAAGCATTACAGAAGTTGTCTTATTACTTGCTTCCTTCCAAGCAGAAGAGAAATAAGGGAAACAATAGGCTAAAGCGATGTTCAAGTCTTTTAAAAGCTGGTCTCTTTGTGAACAATTGAAGTTTGGTCCGCTTTGCATTTCCAGTGAAACAACACACAGATGAAACGAAAGGGAGAAAATTTCGTGGCCTAAAATTGAAACAAAAAGTAAAGAATATCTCAGAAACGGTCAACTCTACACCAACATGTGTATGACAGAAACTGTATGTTATAACGAAGTTTACATTATTTGTGCAGCTAGTTTTTGTCGGTATCTTACGGTTTATCTGTTACTGAGCAAAATTCATCCAGAACGAATAGATCTTCAGAAGTTATTCCCATGAAATACAAAATATACAATTTATTTGCGCTATTATATCATTAATACACGGTATTTTAATTAAAATTGTTAGCGCAATTTTTTATTAAAACAAACATTTTTCCATGTAAATGGAAGTTTGCGGTGAGAGGATGTTATTGGAAATAATCGTGTCCCATCCTTGGAAGATACTAAACTTAGATACCAATTTTGATATTTAACGGTCTTTTAGTTTTTGGGCTATGCTGTGCACAGACACACATATACATAAACACAGGTCGTTTTCTAAAAATGTACTTTCTTTTGGAGTCTAAACATATATTTCCGGTGAAATCTTGGCATCAAATTTTTGGGTGGAATACAATACCTTTTCTATACACTATGTAAGAATCTGCAGAGAATGTAAAAATTTATTTAAGGCTGCGCTATCAGTATTTGCAAAACGCACAAGTTGTAAATGTCATCAAAACCAATAATAAAAATCTGATGTTTTTCACTCTCGTAACTTTCCTTACAAAGCATTATTTTAGCTAAATCATACTAATCAAGATAAACATCACAAAATTATCTGGTTACCTTCTTCCTTGTAAGCAGAAGTGGCATACGGGAATGCACTATGCTAAAGAAATAATCAAATATTTTAAAAACTCGTCGCTATATGAAACTATTAAAATTCGGTTTTCTTTTGCATTTGCGGGAGTAAAAATAAAGTTAACTAAAGTTGAGAAAAATGTATGCACTTCAAAATTGAAACCCATAACAAGAAATATGCTGGAAAGGATTAACTCTACCAAAAAGTGTAGATACACAAATAATGTGTTTAAGCGAGATCTACATTTTCATATAGTAAGCCTATGTCTATCTCTTACGGTTTACCATTTACACAAACATCTTCCAGAATGAAGAAGTCTTCAAAGATTATTCCCAGAAAGTTAAAGATTTTGTTTGTCATGAAAATATCAGAAACAAATGACAAAATCAAAAATGTTCATTGCAAAGGGTGGTTGAGCGTGCCGGGATTTTCTTGAGATTCTTCGTGCCACATCTGCTGATAATACCTGCTAGAGAAAGTAAAATAGAAACCTTCCAATTAAGAATTATCATGTACAGTCAACGTTTCAATTTTTTCACTAAATATGAACGTAAAAAAGAAAACTAAAAAGTGTAAAATGTCTGTTAAATGTGATAATTGTAAGGCGTGTATATCGTTGGAATGTAAATCGTTAAAAATCACAATGAATTTCTATATCCTCCACAATTATTAGTGGGTATACATACTATTCTTACAAAATGTATGTTTAATGTGTTTAATTTTTATCCAATAAATTTTGCAGATACACTATAGATTTCGTTATAGATGCAATGGAAACAATGATAGTCAATGATGGACGCTTAAAATTCCATACTTTTTCCATGAGATTGCCAGAAAAAGCTGAATGTGGACAAAACTAAAAAAGAATGGCAAAGTATTAAACAATGCAATTCATTAGTAAAGGATACTTCAGAAATAGTTTAGTTCACTAAACGTTTATTCAAATTAATTGTTGTATATTTTGAAATTATGTATGTACATGTATATATGTACGTACAAGAGATTATCGTCTATCACTTAACATAACATCAGTTATAAAGGATTATACAGAGCCCTTCCGAATGAAAAGGAATTCATTTTATTGAATTTCACATCGTGTTTCCAAAAATGTACTGTATGCATTTTACTTCTCCTGCAAATTGCTTTAACGTACAGCATTTTAATCAAAGCTTTAGAGCTATTTTGAGAAAATGTTTAATTGTAAAAGTGTAAATACAAAGTTTATTGTTAATGGACTGATCCTTTTGGGGTTAGGCTCTTTATATGCATGTAGGCATAATATATACATTCTTACATACACACATATATCCATAAAGACTAACATTCATTCATGCATACCTACCTACCTACCCATGTATTGTATGTGACCAGCCTCGGTGGCTTATCAGAGTTTTCAATGAAGTCATTAAGACATCACACGTGGCGTGAGCTGGAGAGTGCCTGTGTGTTGGGGCCTCTCGGTTTTCGTGTTTGTATACATTGTGCCAGCAGTGTAATGGAGCGACCGGTATGTAAAAATACTATAAAAGTTATGTATAGTAAGAGCGTGCAACGGCCTACGGCTTTTGAAATACACGAATGGATGCATAGTACATTGGAAATCCCTCCAGATCAGTACATATAATTCAACTGGTAGGTAAAGAAAACGCTGTGTAGTGTTCTTACGTAAACATGAGGAGTCTTACAGTTTTCCCTAATGTCCGGTGAAGTGACAAACGGTCAAATTACGGCAGCAGACTGCTTTGGTTCGCGTCTACAGTGTACCACCGGAAATCAGTAATGACAGAGTTGCATACGAGGTACAACAGTATGGCAACATATTGAATATCAATACTGATGGTTAGTCTGGTCGCTATAGATTTCCAGTTTGTACTTAAATACGTCTGCTATATATCCAGCCGATTCCTTCAATATGAGGGATTACAGGTTTTTAGGCCTACGTCACTTATAGTGGAATAAGTTTGCTTCATTTGCAAGGACAATACGCATCTGAAAGCAGATTTTCTGCAACGCAGGTTACGAGTAACTGTTTCTTCTCGTCCCGACTTCAGCGGAGGCTTCTGAGTGATATTTTAAGTCAGTGACCGCTAGTCAGTGGCTGTGTGACAAGTGATGAAGTGTCTACCGCAGTAGACCTGCAACAGGGCGTGTCTGAGTTTACTACTGTTCCATCCTCCAATTCGGATATTGCAGTACCGACATCGGCAACCTCGAAAAATGCCAATATTGGTATCGTGGCGACCCCTTCTACCTCGTCCGACAGAGTTCCTCGCATTCCTTACAGAGCAATCGTCCGGAAGGAGAACCAGACTCCAAGAAGTCGAAAGGGGAGAACTTCCTGTCTCCCAGGGTTGAATCAGTACATCGGAAATTGCCACTAGAGAAAGAACCGCAGACGCGGGATTCCAGACTCGTAGAATGGAAATTTTGCGACAAGGATCCTCCCCCTTGGTCAGAGGAAGTGGGCCGTTCCTTGCCGTTGGTGGTTCAACGTATGGATTTTTCCGACGTGTCTCTATTAACCGCAGTAACCCCGGTTGATGATTATGCCATAACTGATTGCAGACAGATACCATTTCGCAACAACACAGAGTGCGTTTGTATGCATTACCGACGGCTCCACTTGATAATCCTAGCCAGGACAGCGACGGAACAAATTAAACTTTTCCGGTCTGCTGATATATAGTCTAATCATCTGGCTTCATACTATTGATTCTCCTTTCTACACATTCTCCCTTCTACACATATTTCAGAATTCTCCCTTCTTCACATAATTCCAAATGATACATCTTCACGTCTTTGTCACTACTAATGTTAATGGCCTTCAAAATCCAGTGACTCAGAGTCTACTCGCTCTTCTGCAGCTCCATAGTGTCAACATGGGATTTTTGCAGGAAAGTAATGTGCCTGCTCTTGACTTTCTGTATAATTTGAGAACATTGTGAATCTTTGCCCAGACGGCCGCGGAATGGCGTAGATCTACAGAAAAGGAATTCCCATAACTAATGTTGACCTCCACCCTGCAGGACGCCTCATCTCCACGATGTACACTTGGTGAACTTATACGCACCTTCTGGATCTCAACGTAGATATGAACATGAATCTTTCTTCAAAACAGCTCTTCTTACGGCCCTTTCTAAGGGTTCGAAAGTTCTCATTAGAGGAGATTTTAACTGCACTGTTGCCGCAAAAGATGAATATTAGTCGTATGCTCAAGCAGACTACGACGTAATTTGATCTTGTGCATGCTTGGGAGTCCAAATATGATTTTTGTGTAGATTTTACCTTTTTCCGTGGTTTATCGGATTCTAGAATTGACAGATTTTGTTTTTCTGGTGTTTGTGTTTCCACTGTCCATCATGTACGAGTTCTCCCTCTTGCTTTTAGTGACCATCATGCAATTGTAGTTTCAATCAAACGATTTGCGCATATTTCCACACCTGGGAGAGGTTTTGGGCGATTCCTGTGTCTGTTATCTTGCAGGAGCAGTGTCGACGAGAGTTCCGTTTGTTGCGGGGCAAGTTACAACCTTCCTTTAACGCAACCCACAACAAACTCTCTTGGTGACTAAGCTATCAATTATGTTTTCCAACGGGCCATAGAACGACGTGAACTGTTGGACTTTTATTATACTGTTTTACAGGATCTGGCCAATCTGCAAACGGCGGTGGCAACGTGACGCAACCATCTTCATGCCATCAAGGAACAAATCTCATTCAAACAATTGGAAATGCTTCGCCTTCGTGATGTGTCCCATAGTTGGCAAATGGCTGCAGAAGAAAAATCTCTCTCTTCCACCTCTTCCGACAGCAGGCAATGCTATTAACGCGTTATAACAGAACTTTGTGACACTGGGCGAATGCTTTCTGGGACCTGTGCCATTCTGAACTTTTTCGGGTATCTTCGCAACTCGGCTCTTCTCTTTTGTGCCGTATTATCACCGAGAAGCTTTCTGTAGGTCTGAAGAGTATAAAACAGAACACCGCTCCTGGACCAGATGGCACCCTATGCTTTTCTTCATCCTGGGATGTTATTGCTGCAGAACTAACCGTGGTGTTTGAAGAATTTCGCCGAATTGCTGTGATTCCAGAGAAAGTTGAGGAAGCTGTAATTAATCTGCTCCCAAAGCAAAGGGGTTCTATAACCGTTGCCAAGTTTCGGCCGATTACTTTGCTGAAATGTGATTATAAATTGTTGACTAAAGCGTTATCTTCACGGTTCAATTTGGTTTATGAAGCAATCCTCTGCAAAGTCCAGACTGCCGTGCTGCGTGGCAGGAACATCTTAGTGGCTTGTTCAGAGATATCATTTCTCGTGCTGAAACCAGAGGCTTGGTTAATCTCAATTTTGAAAAGACTTTTGATAATATCAGCCATTTTTATATCTGGAATATAATGCAAAATTTGGGAATTCAGGTACGATTTATTGTCTTCTGACAAAACCTCTACGCTGCTGCGACTTCAAGGATACTCTGCAACGGTCACTTTTGTCCGAGCCTCCACATAGGGCGGTCAGTCCGTTAGGGTTGTCCTTTGTCGATGGGTGTAATTGCTTTGAGCCTCGATCCTCTTCTGCGACAACTGCAACCGTCCTTGGGCGGTCTGGAACTCCATGGTCACCGATTCAAGCTTACGGTATATGCTGATGATGTGACGGTATTCACGGTCAGTAATGCTGATATGCAAACCTTACATCGGTGTCTTCGAGAATATAGCGCCATTTCTGAGGCCAGATTGAATCTTACCAAGTCAGAAGTTCTACAGTTTGGTCATTGGCAAGAGCCCCTTCATCTCTTAGGAGTGTCACCCAGACGAAGATCTTGGGTGTTGTGTTTACACGCTGCTTGCATGAGACTAGACACTCAATTAGACTGCAAAATTGACGAAGTTGCGGGTTCTCTTAGCAAAGCAGTGGACATGGACACTAATCCTGTTTCAGCGTGTTTGGTATGTACACACTTATGTAGTCAGTAGAATTTCGTACTCTGCCCAAGTGTTACCCATTTCTAAGCAGTTTTCTCAAGGGATTGAATGTCTCTCTGGCCATTTTTTTTTTTTTTTTTTTTTTTTTGTGGCCTGGGGCTGCATATCGGATTGCAACTGCGTCTTCCCACTACTAAAGGTGGTTGATAGCAGTGGATGCGATGTGTTGGCACTTCTTGGGAAGTCGCCACTGCGTGTTTTGGATGGTGAAGACCTTCACTTCAGCAAGCTCTTTGGACAGAACATCTACGTCCCCGCGTAAGCGCCTAAGCACATTTCGCTGCTGGTGGCAGATTTTTGCAACACTGCCCCAAACAGATTCTCAAAGTACTCTTAAACAGCCAGCTTACTTTTATAAACACCTAATGACTTCACCCCTTTTCTACCCCGGGTGCAACGATCCACTGCAACAGTGGAGCATCATCTGCAAGAAATTTACGAATTCGGAGATCCCTACAGACTGGAAGGATACTGTATACCTTGCTCTCAATGATGTTTTACCCACGACGGACACATTATGACGGCATGGCAGATCAACTTCTAATCTCTGCTCCCGCTGTAAAGAGGTGAAACACTGCACCTAAACTAGCGGACTGCGCCATCATACGCTCTATTTGGGACTGGGTGTATTGCAGAAGCTGTGTCATCTGCGGTGGGGCACAAGAAAAACATGAAAACTATTTAACCCTGGAATTTCAAGAGCCAAAAAGGCGACAGTCCCATATCCTGACCTGATTATATTTGCCACAATTGGATTGCTGGTATTTGGAAAAACGGACTCTTCTGTTGTTGGATCCTCGGCATTTATAGAGCCTCTAGGAGCCGAACAGTGACAGAGTCAGCAATTAACCCCCCTCGCATTAATAAATAAAAAAAAATACAAGGCGACACCCCCGCTTTATTTATTCTGAAGTACAAGTTACAATTACCATATTGATTAATTTAACGTATTTCTTATGTATTAGTATTATAAAATAATAAAAAAAAAAAAGACAAGAGAAATATATAGTGCAACTAAATATCAATCCTTATTGAATTGGTGCTGCTTGTCTTGTAAGTATACTATATCATTTTAACATAGTGATGGGTGAAATTTCAGCCATTTTTAGTCCAAATACGCTTTTATGGGAACATACTAATATATTAAAATGCATATATGCAATGTAAAGTTCTTTGATGTTCGAAATTACCTTATTTTCATCAAATATAAAGGTCTGCGCTGTTTTAATGCCCCTTAGTGGATGTATTTAAGGCATTTTTCAAGACTTGAGTTTTTACAGTATAACCGAACATTAAAATCTTAATTTAATCCACAAAATACATACTAAAAATTTGAACCTTGTAATAGATCTTCCCAAAGCCGTTCCTAATAAAACTAAGTATGACTTATTTTATTACAGTATTACTTTTTAAAATAAGAAGTAAAATAAGAGGGAAATAGTAAAATATTTAGAAATTTTGCTTTTACAGCGGACAAAGTGGATAGAGCAGGTATTGTATTCCATCCAAAAATTAGATATTTATTTCGCCGAAAATACATGTTTTATCGTTCTCTGAACCCAAGTAAACATTTATAGAAGAAGATCCGCGCGCGTAAGCGTATGTGACTGTGGACAGCATAACTCAAAAACGAAATGTTGGCTAAATACCAAACTTGGTATTTATATTCAGTGTCTTCCAAGGATGCGACACAAATATTTTCAGGAAAATTCCCCCATCCTCAACTACCCTCTTAAAAATGGTTCTAACGATTTTAATAAAATACCATATGCCTAATATAGTTTTCTGACAAAAAAAATGTATATCTTCAATTTTCTGGGAATAATCTTTAAATACCTCTTCATTCTGGATCATTTTTGTATAACTTTTGTAAAACTAGTAAACTGTAAGATATAGGCAAAATCTTACTATACCAAAACTGCATAACACGTTAAAACGCCCATTTATGTCATATGCATTTTTGTCATAGAATTAATCAATTTCGAGATATTCTGTTATTGGTTTCAGTTTTAGGCTACTTAAAGGTTTTCTCAAACGGGATGTCATCTATCTTTCTTTTCGTCTCACTTTTGTTATTCTTTGCAAGCAAACAGAATCGAATTTCAATTGTTTCATATTGCGACCGGCCTTTAAAAGATTTGGCTATCGCTTTGCCTTCTATACCCTTATTTTCCTTCTACTCATAAAGAAGCAAGCAATTGCATCAATTCCACTAATGTTTATCTGGATTAATATCATGTAGATAAAAGAATACACTTTGTAAGAAACGTTTGTTTGCGGAACAACTAGAGAAACTCTATGGAACACCTCAGATATTTTCTTCTTGTGTAAACAAGATATGGAAAATCCGATGTTTGAATCTTCTCTATGAGCTTCAATGATGGTGTCAAAAAGTTTAGTCATTTTGCTCAAGAACTGTTCGAGAAGGTGAATTCTGAAAAATACATGTTTTTGCATAATAAGGAAACGAAATTCAGCAGAAGTGTCTCTTCATGCCCTGATACGAGTAGAAAACATGAAGTCTATAGTGATTAAATTCTGGAAATCATAAATTTCACCCATTATCCTCCTTAAGGGTAACAGTTTTATTGTGATGCGCATTGAGAAGCGACAGCACACCACACCACTGGTCGGTGAAATAACAGAAAACGCACACAAGCATCACATTCCTCCGCTATCAGCTGTGTAACCCTCACCCCACTAACACATGGAGGTCGATCACTAGCACTATATACAAACAAACCCACAGATTCACACAATCATATTTTACGATTTATTTTTTTTTTAGACTTCTTTTTTCGAATTTTGTGTGGAGTACAATACAGCTTCTACTTATTTTACGTAACAGAGAAAGTATGATGCTAAAAATAATGTTTAAATACCAATTATTTCGAAGAAGAGCAAATACCTTTTTATTCTTATTATTTCATAACTTTTTTCCTGCACTTCCAAATTTAAGTAGCTAAAAAGTGTAAAGATGCTGCTCCGACCGTAAATCGAATATTTCTATGTTACGGACACCAGTTCCTTGAAGTACATCATTCCTGTCTCTAAATATCCCATTTTTATTTCTCTATTCTTCTGGTTGTAATTTTATATTTGTAATTCAAAACTTAAATAGACATATATAGAATAAATAAATACATGATTTTATTCAGGTCATTGTTATCAAACTCCGAACTTTATGCAAGAATAACAAATATGATGTGTTGCATTCAAATCTATACTATATTTATTTCCATATTAACTTATAATTATACTTATTATTTCCATATTAACTTATAACTTCTTTTACGCAATTTTATTCCATCATTTGATTCTCGTTAATAGAGCTTAAGATTTGCACATATTGTTTTCTTGTAAATACAAGAGGAATAGAGGAATCACCAGCTCAGTGTTTAAAAGCGGCTCACTAAAGCCTTGAACCTACTCTTTCCATTACGTCACCAGAAATAAGTGAATGGAGACACTATAAAACAAAACTTGCAAAATAATGAACAGTTGAAACCACAAGATATTAATGGTTATGTCCCACAAATAACTATTTGAAACAAAATATATGTTTTACAGAGGTCTACATATTTATGTAGTGCAGTTAATGTCTGAGAGTTTCAGAAAGCTATACAGCTTCTGAATAGCAATATTCCTTCTGCATAAAGTCTTTTCACAGCCTATTCACATAATATTCAAAATATACATTATAATTCTCGTGTATCTTAAATAAGTGATCATTTGAGCTATTTTTGAGAAAATAAAAACATTCGGAAAATCTTCATGTGAAGAATGAATTTTTTTGAATATTTTCAATATGAAGTTTTAATGTATTCACATTTTAGTTTTTTAGTTATGCTGTTCACAAATACCAAGTACATACATTTACCAAACCCCGGATTTTTTTTAAAAATAGTTTTACTTAAAACTTGTATTTTCGGTGAAATTTCTATATGGAACTTTTGTATTCCAATACCTGCTCTAGGTACGTGGTAGAGAAAGTAAAATACGTTTTGTACTCGTATGCAGGTTGCTCACATTAAAGTACTGATCTTAAAGTGACAATTAGGAAATCTTGCAAGTAAGTACTCAAACAGAGCGATGAAAGAATCTTCCTTGTCAACTGTTTTACCCAGCTTCAAGTGCTGGCTTGTGTTATCAGGAAAGTGCCCACGAGGATCCAAATTCATGTAACAATCATCCTTATCTCGCTTTATTCATTTTATGGTGCAATTTAATGTTTTATTGCATGGGGAGTACACTATTATAGATATAACATTAGGTATTTTGTCTATTTACTTTCTAAAGAGGTACATAACTTAAATGCAACGGTTATACCGGTATACATTCTCGAATCAACAGTGTTTTAATGTCGTTTGACTCCCAATTTGTGCATTAGATGCCCGCTATCTTCCCCGCTGATGGATATTTATTTGGGTTATTTCTTGTACTCGCAAAAAACAAGCTTTTGTTTTTTTGTAATATACTTTATTACTTTCTCTATACGTACTATGTACATAGTGTATAGAGAAGGTATTGCACTCCACCCAAAAATTCGGTACCGAGATTTCACCGGAAATATATGTTTTAGTGTCCCTTGTATCCAGAAAAAGCATTTTCACAAAAAGGTCCGTGTGTGTCCGTGTGTCCGAGTGTCTGTGAACACGTTAAACTTAAAAACCAAAAGTCGGTAAAACACCAAACTTGGTATTTAAGTTTAGTATCTTCCAGGAATGAGACACGAAGACTTTGAGGAAAAAAACCCACCCCCAGCTAGTCTTTACATGGAAATTTTTTCGAAAATTTTGATTTTCTCTAAGATCGCTCTAACGATTTTGATTAAAATATCGTATATTAAAGATATTTACCTGACAAATAAAATTTTTATCTTGAATTTTCTGGGAATCGCCTCTGAAAACTACTTTATTCTGGATGAATTTTACGGAATTTTGAATAACTGCTAAACTGTAAGAGATGGACACACAAAAAATGTAGACCACGTTAAAACACACAATGTATGTTACATGCATTTTTTTTTCGTGCAGTTGATCGTTTTTCAGATATTCCTTGTTTTTGGTTTCAGGTTTGAAAAACTTATACTTTTCCGATACAGGAATTTGTCAACTCGTATCCATACAAACAAAGGAACTTAAGTCACATAGCAGCCAGTTTTTGGCTATCACTTTAACGTATGGTACTTCCTTATTTCGCTTCTACCTACAAGGAACCAATATTTCTACTTGTAAAAGTGATAGATAGATTCATAAATTGCCTTTTTTTCTGTGTCTACTTTTCTTTTCATTTTAGTCAAAACAACTGAGTTGTGAAACTTCGAAAGGCTGCGCATGTGATCAAAATAAACAACTTCTATTTATGCAGACTTATTTCACAACAAAAAACATTCTGATACCTGTTGCACAATAGCAATTGAATATTAAAGTTGTTAGTTCCCGTAAATCAGTGGTATTTATGTTTACCACGCACCCAACCTCAACCGTCTTACTGAAAACATGTCTACCACTGCCCCATTTCCCTTCTCTTAGTGCCACTATATTGACAGCACTTCACAACTATACACCATACTGCACTAATTTCGATTCTATCCTGCTGCCCGTCCCCAAGATGCTATTCCTTGTCCTATCACAGCGGTATGCGCCACACTTTCTTCAGTAAACTCATGTGAAGAAGCTAATTCTTCTATCTACTTCACGTCAGTCGTGATAAACATCACCAGAGATACCTATTTATCCACTTATTGTCTTGTAAACTCTTGGAAATCTTTAAGGCTGGTCGCTATTCTATTTCCAGGAAATTCAAGATATACATTTAGTATATCATCAAAATATATTAAACATATGACTTTTAATCAAAGTTGCTACAGAAAGTTTTGAGAAAACCAACATTTTCGAAATATTTTCCATGCAAACGGTACTTAAGGATGCGTTTATTTCCTTTTAAGTCTTCGTATGCATTCTTGGAAGATTCAGAACTCAAATATCAAGTTTGGTATATAAACAACTTTTTGTTTTTGCGTAAAGCTTGCTCTTTTCTAAAAATACCTTTTTTGAAATCAGGGGACCACTAAAGATATATAATATCGCATTTATATGTGGAATAAAATATCTTCACCTTGTACATTGTATGTGGTAGGTAAAGTAACAAAAAACAAAACAAAACACAAAAAAAATCTGATGTGTTCCACTCTGCCCGCTCTGCAAACAAACTATTGTTATTCCAACAAAAGATATTCTGCTATCTACATCATGCTAATAGAGAAAGCATTAGCAGAAATTGTTTTACTACTTGATTCCTTGTAAGCAGAGGCGATAGTCATAAAGAAAGATAACCCCGTTTGAGCAAAGTTGCGTAGTTAAATCTGAAACCAATAAAAAGCAGATCTTGGCAACGGCCAACTCTACAACAAAAATGCATATGACATAAATGATGTAAGAGATATAAATGTTGGTGTAGTAAGTTTTTGTCTATTTCTAATGGTTTACTAGTTATGTAAATTCAGCAAAAATTCATCCAAAATGAAGAGGTCTTCAGAAGCTATTAATAGAAAATTCAAGATATACATTTTATTTGGATGTAAACATTTATAATATATGGTATTTTAATTAAAATCTTTAGAGCCATTTTTAGTAAAACAAAATTTAAAAAAAAGTCTATGTAAAGAGTAGTAAAGGGGATTTTCTTGAAACTTTTCTTGGAAGATTATCATCCTTGGAAAATACCAAGTTTGGTATTTAACAGTCTTTTAATTTTTGAGCTGTGCTGCCCAAAGACACACACACACTGACTTTTTTCTAAAAATGATTTGTTTGGCCTCGGGAAACATCAAAACATATATTTCCGGTGAAATTTCGGTATCGAATTTTTCGGTAGAATCCAATACCTTCTCTATACACTATGTACGCAGTAGGTGTAGAGAAAGTAATAAAAACTGATATTAACGATTACACAAGGATTTAACTGGTTGAACAGCATGCGGTAACAGTTTGACACAGCTTGTGTACTAGACCATACAACAAATGGCCGATGAGGTAGAAAATAGTCTACTTGAAGCGAGGTTTTCCTGCACATTAACTCAAATACAACTCTTGTGCTTTAATTAGATGAGAGTACAGATAGTAAATAACCTCTTTATATCTCAAAATGATTTTAATCTCTTTTGACAGTTTTAATGGCTCAAAAGTGTCATAAAAGAATATTTTTGTTATAAGAGGAAGAGTTAGAATCTTGTAATGGATGTTGCGTAGCATTGTGTAACTGGTGTATGTTCCGTTCAGCGCCACACCCTTGTTATGTTGACAGAAGAGGCTATCTGTAATTCCAAACCTCACTACTAACCTCATCAACGACAGTTCTCAGATTAAAATCTTACTTTATAGTTAATTAAACCAACTTTAAACAACTGAATAGCCTAAAGGCATAATAAATTTATGTGTCGGAAAATTTTATTATAGTTTCATATGGTTTAGTAAACACGTAGTAGATATTGCATTAATTTAAGTCATTCTTTAAATTCTGATGGAATTGAGTTTTAATTTATTTCACAGCTTAAAAACACAAAAGATGCACATTTTTACTTTGTATAGCATTTTTGTGCAATGTAGATAGTAGCTACAGAAGATATTGAATTACACCTACAAATTCTGTTCCAAGATTTCACCAAAAATATGTTTTGAGGATCATTAATCCATAAAACGCCTTTTTACAAACAAAAGTCCGCATGTCTGTTTGTCTGTGTGAAAGAGAGAGAGAGAGGGAGAGAGAGAGAGAGAGAGAGAGAGAGAGACAGAGAAAGAGAGACAGTAGGCAACGTAACTCAAAAACCGAATTACGTTACCAAACGAATTTAAGTTTGGCCACACGAAGATTTTCAAGAAAATTCCTCCGCTCAATACCACCCTTTACATTGAACATTTTTAGAACTTTTTATTTTTCTCAAAAATGACTCTACCAATTTTGTTTAAATACCGTGGATTAAAGATATCTACATGACAGATAAAAGCTATATCTTGAATTTCCTGGGCGTAGCCTCTGAAGTCTCTTCATTCTCTCTGATAGACAAAACTTGCTACACAAAAATGTAGAAACAACCAGAAGTATGTCCTGCTGCGGAGCTAAGCATATCCCTATTATTGGGTTCAACTTCAAAATATTTATACTTTTCTCAAACAGGAACTGCTGAACATTAAGCGAATTTCAACGTTGATCACGTAGCGACTGGTTTAATATCGCTTTAGTCTATTATATTCTCTTATTCCCTTCTACACTTATAAGGATCTAAGTAATACGCTCATTTTGCTGATGTTGATCTCGATTAGCATAATGTAATATCAGTTTATTTGAGAACAGATAGAGAAAGCCATGTGAATGGAACTATATAATATAAATATATTAAGAGGTCAACAGTAGGATCTTTTCTGTTTCTTCTTTTGTTCCCCAGAACAGGTTGACGGTTTTTCTCTCACGGAGGACGCAGTTACTCCTTGGGCACCACTCAGCTTAGGGGCAGTGTCATCAATTTAGCCATTTTATAGCTAGTTCTACCTATTTTGAAAAGTGATTTTCTACAAAATTTTGAGTTTTGGTATTAGATATATTTTTAGCTACTTTTTCGTGCGCTATTTTGTTTTCCTTCATTTTAATACTATTTTTAGTGATTCGTGTTTTTCTGCGAATGATACACGAGACAGTACAGTGATGCTTACTTCAATATGAGTCCAAACTCTCTGCGCTTACGTTGCGTCTGCGCTTGCATTTCATTGTGAATGTAACTTGACTCGCATTGCATCATTACTGGTCAATGGAAATAGCGTGTTATTTACGGACGCTCTTTAACTGCTCTGGTTCTCAGCGTCCCATTCTATACTGGGCGTGAAAGACCGCTTAATTTTGCTCAGATGCCTCTCTATCAGGCTTGAGGTTCTTTTAGGAAGCCAACAGCTTTACTTCCCTTCCGAAGGAAGCCATGCTAAGGACTTTTACACCCGAAAAAATCCATCGTCCTCCGCCGGGTTTGAACCCGCGACCTTGGGTATATGAAGTTAGCATGGTAACCATTACACCACGGAGGGCCACTTACAGGTCAATGACGCAACCATTACGCGGGATTCGGGAAATCCCCTAATTCCAACGGTTAACTGCTCATCTGAAACTGCAACTCAGTATTCGTGCAGTGTTTCAAGCAGCAGATGTGTATAATATGGAATACATTGTGACACAAAGTCACATAAAACTGAAGCTGCCAGCGTAACATAAACAGTAATATAGTGGTAAGAGAGCTGCTGGAAACCAAGAGGAGGATGAGGAGAATATAGTTTTCATTGATAGGCGAGTTAATGTAGCCTTTTCTATAGCTATAATGTAACATAAATAGTAATATAGTGGTAAGAGAGCTGCTGGAAACCAAGAGGAGGATGAGGAGAATATAGTTTTCATTGATAGGCGAGTTAATGTAGCCTTTTCTATAGCTATAATGTAACATAAATAGTAATATAGTGGTAAGAGAGCTGCTGGAAACCAAGAGGAGGATGAGGAGAATATAGTTTTCATTGATAGGCGAGTTAATGTAGCCTTTTCTATAGCTATAATGTAACATAAATAGTAATATAGTGGTAAGAGAGCTGCTGGAAACCAAGAGGAGGATGAGGAGAATATAGTTTTCATTGATAGGCGAGTTAATGTAGCCTTTTCTATAGCTATAATGTTGCATAAATAGTAATATAGTGGTAAGAGAGCTGCTGGAAACCAAGAGGAGGATGAGGAGAATATAGTTTTCATTGGTTAGATGAGTTAATGTAGCCTTTTCTATAGCTATAATGTAACATAAATAGTAATATAGTGGTAAGAGAGCTGCTGGAAACCAAGAGGAGGATGAGGAGAATATAGTTTTCATTGATAGGCGAGTTAATGTAGCCTTTTCTATAGCTATAATGTAACATAAACAGTAATATAGTGGTAAGAGAACTGTTGGAAACCAAGAGGAGGATGAGGAGAATATAGTTTTCATTGAAAGGCGAGTTAATGTAGACTTTTCCTCACATATTTTTATTTGTAATTTTAGCCATTTTAGCTATGTTGTTGAAGTAGTTTAGCTACTTTTTATGTTAATGAATTGGCAACACTGCTTAGGAGGTTCCATTGCGAGAAAGTCAACCTCAGAATGAGAAAGGTTGACGCACTTTTGTATTTTTATTAGATGAACGTCTTTTAACCTGATTTTGCATATCAGACGATGATTGAAATTGATGAAATGATGCTCAAATGATCTCGGAGTCCAGAGAGCTTAGATTTCTTGACATTCGTCTTCTCAGGATAAAGGCAAACCCCGAAAAACATTTTACCCGGGTAGTTCACCCTAAAGGAGATTCGAACTCGCGACCCGTTGAAAGTGAGGAAGACACGCTTGGCGCACTTTTAGCTGATGCCCTAGATTTTCAGCTGTTCCTCGCAAGAATGCAGTTATCTTCATCAGCATTTCTTTACAACGTTTTTCAGTTTTGTTACATTTTAACTTTCAAGATATACATAACAATTATAATGGGTTCATCCTTGCACTTATGTTGCCAAAAGATGCCTAAAAGTTGAAGAGCTTATCTTCACTTCCACTTTAAGGTAACATCATGATAAAAACCAATACGCAGTACTTAATAAAACAATATCCAAACTGTTATTCAGATGTAACAATCATGTCACACTTGTTGGCTTGTGTTCTGACACCCACAACAGCTCTCTGCTTCTTGCAGTTTATGAGCAGGAGGTCAGGCAATATCCACTACAATCACATGTGTATTTTCTCCTCTAGTACAGGGTAGATATAGAAGGTTCTAAATTCCACAGAAAAACCCAATGTCGAAATTTCGCCGAAAATACATGTTTAGAGTACTCCTGAATCCAAATAATAATAATAATAATAATAATAATAATAATTTATAGAAAAAGGTCCGGATGTATATCTCTGTGTATGTGACAACATATTTTAAAAAAAATTTTGAAAATGCTAAACTTGAATGCGACTCGAAGGTTTTCAAAAAAATCGTCCACCCAAAATTACCCTTTTTACCCATAATTTCCGTAAATTTTATTTCTCTACAAAAGACTCTAACGGTTTTGATTAAAATACCGTACATTAAAGATTACTTGACCAAAAGTGTTTCCTGAATATTCTCCGAATAGCCTCTGTAGACCTCTTCATTCTGGATGACTATTTCGTAACTGGTCAACGTTAGTCATACATAAAGGTCTATCTGTCTGTCTATCTATCTATCTGCCTATCTGTCTGTCCACCTCTCTATCTATCTATCTATCTATCTATCTATCTATCTATCTATCTATCTATCTATCTATCTATCTATCTATCTATCTATCTATCTATCTATCTATCTATCTATCTATCTATCTATCTATCTATCTATCTATCTATCTATCTATCTATCTATCTATCTTTCTATCTATCTATCTATCTATCTATCTATCTATCTATCTATCTATCTATCTATCTATCTATCTATCTATCTATCTATCTATCTATCTATCTATCTATCTATCTAGCTAGCTATCTATCTATCTATCTATCTATCTATCTATCTATCTATCTATCTATCTATCTATCTATCTATCTATCTATCTATCTATCTATCTATCTATCTATCTATCTATCTCTCTGTATATCTATCTATATAAAAATATAAATGAATCGCTGAAACGTATGAACGCGTATCACTTCCCAACGACTGCATCAAATTGACAATTCTTTTTTTATCGTGTTCGTTATTGTTACGACAAGGTTTGTAGAAATGAAAAGGTTTAAAAATAATAGGGAAAGTATTGAAAATCTCATAATATGAATAAAAACTGTGCTAGGGGAACGCATTTTAGTTAATGGCCGCCAGATGGCAGTGGTACAAGTTATTTGCTGCTAAATGGTCGTAGTACTGCTATAATGTCCCTTCCCATTCAATGTTAAGGCAACGCACCAGTTTATCCAGACATTGACGCAACGCAGCAGTGAAATTCAAATACACTTTTGTGTGTTAACTGTCTTTTCTTTACTACTATCGTTTAAAATAAAGAAGCAAAGAAGCTTTTCTGACAGCGAACACCTAGAGTAAATACTTATATTATTTGCCACTAGATGGCCATAGTAATATTTTTGGCCCCTATCCAATGTTAAAGTAACGCAACGGTTTATCGAGATGAGATAATGCATCAGTGCAATTGAAATATATTTTTAATTATTAACTGTCCTTTCCTTACTCCTATCGTTTAAAATAAAGAAGCTTTACTAGCGACGAATGCCTAAAATATATACTTATTATATGCCACCAGATGGCGTAGTTCTTACTACTTTATTTTTCGTCTTCAATGCTAAGGGAATGCTGTTCGCTGACTACCCCGAAAGGACTATGAGGCCCAGGACGAAGACTTCTCGGACCGATCTGGAAGGGGGGTGCGTCGATACCTTCCTGTCATCCTACCAAGTGAACTCCAGGGAGCATTCCGGCGTCTCAACCCCAAAAAGGCAGCGGGTCCTGACGGTCTAACTCCCGCCATGATCCGCTGCCTTCCCAACAAGGCGGTGCTCTTTCTAACCAGGGTTTTCAACATGTGTCTCACCTTGTGCCACTTTCCACGTGGGTGGAGGGACGTCCGGGTGATATGCATTTTGAAGCCGGGGAAAGACCCACTACATCATTCCAACTACCAGTCCATCAGTCTCCTATCAGTTCTCTCGAAGATCTTCGAGAGGCTAGTGCTTAACCGCTTGTCCCCTATGATGGGCGACATTCGAGCCATCCTTTCGCATCAGTTTGGTTTTCGTCCTGGGCATTCTACACCCCAGCAACTACTGCGAGTGGTG
This sequence comes from Hymenopus coronatus, assembly GCA_030762935.1. Lineage (NCBI taxonomy): Eukaryota > Metazoa > Arthropoda > Insecta > Mantodea > Hymenopodidae > Hymenopus > Hymenopus coronatus. Next base: position 138,004,614 of record CM060888.1, on the reverse strand, counting down.
GAGGCCGCTGCCCTGGGTTTCCAGGACAGAGCCTACACTGCGGCGGTGTTGCTGGACGTGGAGAAGGCCTTCTCTATGGCCTTGCACGCGGGTTTGCTCCTTAAACTCATCCGACTGGAGCTCCCGACTCATATCATACACCTGCTACACTCATATCTCAAACACAGATCTTTTGTTGTTTCAGTTGCGGGACACAAATCAACACATAGGCCAATAAGAGGCGGAGTCTCCGAAGGCTCTGTACTTTCCCCCACGCTCTTTAGCGTCTACATGGCCGACCTACCAACAGTGCAGCAAGTCTACATAGCCCAGTATGCTGATGACGTGCGGTAATTCTGTACAAACAGACACCCACGCAGAGCCTTCAACCCCATTCAGAGACACCTCCGCCTCATCCAAGAGTGGTGCGAGCGTTGGCGGTTGTCCATCAATCTGGAGAAAAGCCGCGCTATTCTCTTCACCAAGCGCCGCTTTACCGCAAACTTCCCTACATTCACGTACCTCAACCGAAGGATACAATGGACGAACACCATTACCTACTTGGGGGTGAAGCTTGACAGGGGCGTCACTTTTGGGGAGCACATCAGGGAACTGAGGTGTCGGGGTCACGGGGCTACGGCCTCCTTGTACCCGATGCTGAAGTCCACGATGCCGATTCCCCATAAGTTGCGCCTTTTGAGGGCTCTCACAGTCCCCTTGCTAATCTACGCCTGTGAGATCTGGGGCATGGCGTCCGACTCCAGTCTGCTGTTGCTTCAGCGGGTACACAATAGATGTCTTCGGGCTATCTATTCTGTGCCTCGTGGCTTTCCAACGAGACTGCTGCACGAAGCCTCTGGTCTACCATACGTGGAGGACGAGATTAGGCGTCGGGCAACAAAATTCAACGAAGGGTTGCCATTTCATCGGAGCGCCCTCGTTAGGTCTCTTGGGGATTACAATCCCACAAACCGCCGCTTCAGGCGATACCGGCTTCCCCGCATGGCTTGCGGGCATCCCCGGTACCGAAGGAACACCTCCAACAGCTGCTACGGCTAAGCTTCTTACAATCCTTCAAGAGTTGCTTGGATTCAAAATTAAAACCTCAAAACAAACATTTTGATAAACTCACACCAGCGGTGCACAAGGGCCGTTGCACCATGATAGGCAACCGTTGAGGGGCAACACTTGCCTCCTCCCGTCGCTCCACAACCCCAAAACTCTCCCGCCATCCTGCAAAAACCCACAATCCAGTCAGAACGTGGTTAAGTTCTCTCCGAGAACAGGGACTCGTCTATCACACCTCGGGCTGCCCTCAGCCTGCCAATTGCTCTGGCTCTGGTAAGGGAATGCACCCGGTAATGGAGACAATGACGCAGGATAACTGTGAAAATCAAATATACTTCTTAATGTATTAACCATAGTTTCCTTGGTCACGTCATTTAAATAAAGAAATAAGTATATTTTTGTTGTAATTCTTTAAAACGAACAAGTTATAAACAATGCACATAACCATTAACCCTTCTTGGAATCTGAAAATAGCGGAGAAATAACGGGATCCGTTCTAGGTTTAACTTCCTATTGCAGATGTTGGTCATTTGACTTTTTTTTTTTTGTGTTTAACGCCCGCTTTAACTACTTATGGCACCGCAGGCGGTATTTGACGTTATGTAGTACATGAGCTAGCTAAAGAACATGAAGCTATCCGCGTCACCATCCCAGTACAATTGTGATGCTCTTAATACATTTGATCAAGTAATAATTTGGGTTAAATGAAGAAATTTAAAACACACACAGCTATCATCAAATAAAAGCTTATCAATTGCCCAAGCAGATCTACTTGCTCTTTAGTTACGTCGTTGTTAGCCTTAGAAATGGCTGTTTTGACATAGAAGAAAATAAAGAAGTGGAAAACATTAGGAGTAAAGGAAAGAAAGGAGATTCGAAAGTAGCATGAATGTTAATTTGTGACCTTCTCCTTAATGTAATTCATTACCTATGCCAGCGTATACCACCACACTATGCATGCGCTACCACCCCCCCCTTTTTTTTGTAGTGTTTAACGACCGCTTTAACTACTTGTGGCACCGCAGGCATGACTCTGATAATACATGATTGAAGATGGAGCACCGATGGAATGCGATGGCTGGGGAAACCGGAGAACCCGGAGAAAACTCGACTCTGCGCCGGCTTTACCCACCACAAATCTCACATGTGATCGCTTGGGATCGAACCCGAGCCGTCTAGGTGGGAGGCGAGTAGTCTAACCACTCGGCCACGGCGCGGCTGCTACTGTTGCTATTATTATGCCAAGCTATTTTTTTCTCTCCGGAAGGAAAATTGTACATCACAAGGCATTACAATAAAGTGTTGTCAAATTATTTAATTGTAATTTTATGTCATTGCATGATCGTACTGTAAACGGAAGATTTTGTCTAATTTTTTTCTTTAGGTACACCACCCGTGCGAAGCCGGGGCGGGCAGCTAGTATAATATATTTTTGATATGCATTGATATGCCATTTTCGAGATATGCATTGTTATTTACTTCAATTTTAAAATACTTATGGTTTTCTTATACGGAAACTTGTGATTACTTTTCTTTAAGCCTCGCCATGCAAAGAGAAGCGAATTTTATCGTAAAGCAACCTGTTTCCCTTCTACTTATAGCAAATAAATAATAAAACTACTACTGCTAATGTATATCTCGATTTGCATGAAGTAGAGGGGAGAATAAACTTGTGACCAGAATAGGTAGAAAATCTGATGTGTTCCATTCACATGACTTTCTCTACTTCTGTGTAACACATTTTTGTCAATAAGCTTATTCGTCTATTTACTTCATGCTAATCGAGAAAAAATTAGCAGAAATAGTCTTATTACTTGCTTCCTTGTAAGTAGAAGCGAAATAAGGGATTACCATAGGTTAAAGTGAAGTCAAAAGCTGGTTGCTTTGTGGATGAAGTTCCTTTGTATGGACACGAGTTGACAAATTCCTGTATGAGAAAAGTACAAGTTTTTCTAAGCTGAAACCAAAAACAAGGAATGGCTCGAAAACGATCAACTCCTTGAAAAATTTGTATACAACATAAATTGTGTGTTTTAATGTGCTCTACATTTTTTGTGTGGTAAGTTTTTGTCCATTTCTTACAGTTTAGCAGTTATGCAAAATTTCCTAAAATTCATTCAGAATAAAGTAGTCTTCAGAGGCTATTCCCAGAAAATTCAAGATATACATATTATTTGTCAGGTAAATATCTTTAATATACGATATCTTAATCAAAATCATTAGAGTCATTTTTGAGAAAATCTATGCGGGCGACAGCACACACACACAAACACACACGCGGACCTTTTTTCCAAAAATATTTTTTTTTAATTTAGGTGAACCCAAAACATGTATTTCCGGTGAAATAAAATCGAATTTTTGTGTGCAATACAATACCTTCTCTATACACTATGTACATAGTACGTGTAGAGAAAGTAAAAATATGAATGGATTTTTTTCTGTTACCACTTACAAGCACTAGATTGCATTTATTAATGACATTGATAAAAGTAGAAAATAAATTAAAGCAGCAGTAAGTATTAAGGGCTGATAGGAAATTTAATCAGCTCTTTTAGAAAATTATGCTCTACCTTGGTGGCAACACTGATAAATTTTTCGCTTATCCGCTCATGGTCAGTCACAGATGGTTGGTACCAGATGGTTACAGGGTACCTATGTAGTTGTAATAGTAGAGTAATCTTAGTGTTAAATGAGCCTGACCAGGGAATTTCATCTCTAAATAGTGTATGTTTTTCAGTTCTGCAAATGCTTCGCCATGCTGAAACGCCAAAAGTTTTATTTAGTCCATATACACTATTCAGAGAAGCTATCCTATTACTTGGATAAATCTCTGAATTGGTCCCATGCCCGTGATGGGGTATTTTGACTATATCTGTTTCTCTCATCTAGCGGAAGTCGTCTTAATAAATCCATAACAACTTAGAAAATTTACAGAAGTACGCAAAAATATATGGCATTTCCTCTTATTCCTATTTAATTTGTTTCCACGTTATTTATCTAAAAGGGGAGAGGAGAAGTTTTCGTAAAACCCCTAATAAAGCCAATATTTATGCAGAAATCATATTTATTTAACTTAGAATTTTGTGATATTATTTTAAATCTTTCTAGAAAGAAAAGAAACAGAAAATGAAAAATTTAAATTAGGAGTACCTCCTAAATGTCATTGTAAGTAGAATCTTAATTTGCATAGCACATAACAAAACTTTCCATGCGTACCATTCTGCATTTCGGTATTTATCTTGCATACACCGCTGTGGACATGTATTCTTACTGTCCAAATTTGTCACCAATTGATGTATTTATTTTCGTCGTTTTGCGGTTTTATTTTGTAGTTTTAACTTCTATGGTCATGCCACTACAAATGTAATAGTGAGAATAGTTCGCTAACAATAGATAGATGATGCTGCATTTCCCTATTGTATCAATTATATGATATTTACACTTCAAGCTTCTTTTATATTGTTCGCAGGCGTTTTGCTGCCTTTCTGCTCTTGTAAAAGTCTCGGGGTTGTAGGAATCAGCCCTCACTCATGCGACTATGGAAAATAAAGAGAACCCTCTTTTCTGTAGTATTGTTTAACACCAGTTCACACGTCATAGAGCACAGGTAGAGGACATTGGTGATACATGAAATGATAACCGAGAAGGGAAATTTGTAAAGAAACGTTAAAGGCCCAAGTTTTGGGATATATCCCTGGTATCTTCTAGTTATAAGGAACTGGAAAAAAGAACCCAACAGGGAGGCTGGAGGGATTTGAACCAATGACATACTTTAACGAACTTAGATTCCTCACTCAGTGAATAATGCTCGTCATGCTGATCGGAACAAAAGTCAATAGCAATTAAGCAATTTGAAACACAATGCCCACCTTTCTCGGCGACTGTTTGTTCTGCAACACAGAGAAAAGAGACGGAGCTTGGAACGTTTTTGAGATGGCTGTTCTCTCAAGCCAATTTTGTGCAAATGTACCGAGTTGGCAGTGCTGGTAGCTCTTGGAGTAGACCTAGACTCAGCACACAAAAATGCTAATATTGGAACTGTAATTACTACGTCGCGCGAGAACAAAGTAGGTTTAACCTAGAATATGCAATATCATTTACTCCGTCCGCTTGCTGAGTGTGGGAGTTAGTGGGAAGCGAAAGAGGGGGGAGGGGGAGAGAGGCGCCTGCTGTGTTTGAGAACTTATCAATAATCGCAGAGAGCGGCTTCTCCTCCACGATCTGGCCACCCCAAGTATCACCAGCCCCCATTGTTCGAACCTACGTGGAACACTTGAGGTTTAGATGCTTTCTCACACTGCCTAATCGCGCTTCACATCGCCTCCTCGTTTGTTTGTTTTGGAAACATCACAAGAAGCCATTGAGTGTGGTCAGAAAGGTCACCCAATTTCTAGTGTCATCTCTTTTTGCTGTAATTCTACTATTATGTAAAATTTGGACATTTTCGCTTAAAGTGCCCACGTCATTTTGTCCTTTTTCCAATACGGCGAAGTTGTATTGATGGTATACTTGCTCCAAATAACGTAGCTATCTTAATGCTGGTTTGCTTCGTCAGAGATTACAAAAGCGAATTAGGTTTGTGTCGAAGAAATTGCCTAGGTCCCAAGGTTTTAACAAAGCCTAGAGTGGGACTGACGCCCTTGTGTCTATCAAACAATGGGGTTGTGGTATACCGGTCCAATGCACCAGTAGCAGCCACAAGGTTGGTCTGTTGCACTAGCAATAGCCCATGGGTAGGACACTTTGTTGATAAATGTTACATTGTTTTATTCAAGAACATGTGTACGAGCTCGTAGCTTCTGTGGATGGACACAATATCTATCTTACAGAGTGCTTTGAAAATCTAAAGACAAATTTTGAGCTACCATAATTTAAAACAAATGTTCATTTGTTATCATCGTACGCAACTGTTCCAAAACCAAACAATTCATAACTGATACTCCATATCTTTCTAGGACGTCTAATGTATCTTTTTTCTTGGAGTTTATATTCTTAAAGTTCTTTAAGAATGCGAACATCCTCCATTCGTATCACATGCTCATGCCACTTATTTCGCATTGGTCTATCTTCTTTATTTTTCCTATAACACCTTATTGCTCTGGAATTTCCCGGTTGAGTTTGTGAGTCTGCGTTCGACAAGCTGCTAATCGTCCTTACAGTAACATCTCTATTCTAGTTGTTAAAGTTTCAGCACTATAAAGCAACACAGACACAGCTAAGACCTGTCTTTTATTAAGAATTAGGATCCATTGCATCCGTTTTTGGTAGTGTTTTGACGGAACTAATTGTCCTATATTTCGGAAGAAAATAATTCAGAAACTAGCTTCAAGCCGGTGGGAGAGTCGTAGCCTTTGCAGACACAGCCTGGGGGATAGGGTACTGTTTATATTTAAATCTTACAATTCCTATATCGCAGCAGAATATTCATCTGTTTATTATCACCTGCCTTTAACGTAAGAACAGTGTTCTTCACTGTTGAAAGCTACACACTTCAGAACATGTCTGGCTGCAACTCCATGATCAGGCGAACACCCGGAATTGCCGCATATGTGGCTTAGAACCTGGCAATTAAATTGTTCATATTAATACATATCCTCAGAGGATTTGAGGATGTACTGCACTTTCCCGTCATTGAGTTTTGGAACAAAGTTTTTGTTTTGTTTTGTTTTCTTTAAGGAAATTTGTTTTCTTTAAGCGGAGCGTTACAGGAATGAAATTTTGGTTCGTCTACCAAGTAAATGAAGCACATACTGCTCAGCAAAATAAGGGCCACTGAAGAGAATTTTTCTGTCAGTTAATAATAATAATAATAATAATAATAATATTAAACGGCAATTATGATGTAAACACTCAATAGTCTACGGTATCTTAAAATTTGGGACCACCACTGTTCTCTCTCTCTCTCTCTCTTTCTTTCTCTCACTCTCTCTCTCTCTCTCTCTCTCTCTCTCTGAGGTTATCTGAAGAACCGAGATCTCAAAGTGTAAACCAAATGCTGTGTAGAATTTTATACTCCAGCAGATTGCGTCGTATTTTGCACCCGCAAATGCTTGGGGTTGTGTTGAATAACATAATTAATGGGATGATAACGTGCTTAAGGACTTGGTCTTGAATTTCGTTTAAAGCTTATGTTAATTGCTGTAAACTTTTTCAGAATTTGAGGGAAATGCTTTATGCTTCTTACAAAAGTAATCAGTATTTAGAGTTTAAACATTTGTAAATATATATCTTTCCCTGTATCGCTTTGCAATGAAAGAAAGTTATACTCCAAAAATGTTACGTAGTGGTCCCCAAGTTTCCTTCCAACTTACTACCCACTCAGGTAGCAGTTGCGCACGGATTCATCTATATTTAAAACTATCGATCAGCAATGAGGTCATATACTGTCTTATTGGCTGTAACTTAGCGTACTGTAAAATCATGCGTGTACTTTGACTGTAGTAAGTAACAATGTATAAATACCATTAATATGTTTAATATACATACTTAATATTTTGAGAAAGTATTATATTAATATGAAATGTTGACCTTCCTTATATTTAAGTAAAGATGTAAATATTACGTGTCTTTAATATGCACCTACAATTTAACTATGAAAATATACATTTTAATACCAAATTTTGACATTCGTTACGTATAAGCAAGAAAACAGACATTGTGTGATGTGACGCAGACTAAAAGTCAAGTGAAGTTATTTTATGTTTATTAATTGTTACAATAAAAGGAATAAGATGAATATTATTTTATTGCATGTATTTTATCACTGTAATTTGAATGTACACATTTTATATGTACTTATATGTACTTTCGAGAGTAATAACAACAATTTATAAATGGCATTCACAAATGTTTGTACATATTTAATATTTTAAGAATGTAGATGGCGGCGCCATGGCAGAGTGACTAGACCGCTCGCCTCCCACCTAGGCGGCCCGGGTTCGTTCCCAAACGCCTGCATGTGGGATTTGTGGTGGGCAAAACGGCATCTGGACGGGTTTTCTCCGGGTTCTTCGGTTACTCCCGTTACTCATTCTACCAACTGCAGCTTTCCTATAATCCATTTCCTCACGCTCATGCCTGACTAGGTTTGTGAAACCTAGGCACTCGCTTGTAAGCACTAGGAGTTTTGTTTCCTAGTCCTATGGAGACGAAGCAAACGGGAATATTAACATTAAATTTGGATACCTTTGTATATAAAATTATAACCGTTGTGTAGTAACATAGCCTGTAAAATACAAATGATGTAATGTTTAATACCAGTATTAAGTTTTAATGCACTCGAAAGTTTATAATGCTTACTATTAACAGTAAATGTTATACACTTGGTGAATATCATTTTGCATTCTTTGACATGTTCTATGTTCGAGGCCTTCTTGAACCTACAAAGCGCAATAAATCCAACTTGTCAAAATAAAATGTACACTTTGTAGAAGCTGCTTATACGAGCAAACTGAAGCGGGATGGGTTAAATTCGTGTCCCCTCCGGTAGCAACCCGGATTTAAATATAAGTTTAAATTTACTTTAATATTCATATCAAACGATTAACCAATAATAGCTTACACACAAGAACAGATAATACACCTCAAAGACTCCTCTATGAACCCATTGTTTCACTTTATACTTCATATACATGTTTTTCTGTGTCATCCACTGCACGCAAATGTTGTGATGCACCATGCTTCATGTATTTTCTTTATTAGCTTCGTGAACACTGACATTACACTTTTGTCCGTAGCCTCTTTCTAATTTTAGAACTCTTAAATTCCACTCCATATACTTTTGTTTCTTGTACTTCCGAGTTCCCAAATTGTCCAGTTGCACATTTCTTCCTATTTCAAAAATAATTTTCCTTTGTTATTACACTTCTCTGCCTAACTTCTTCACAACAATTACTAAAGCATCCCAAATATCTGAAGCTGTGCATTTATTTCCCAAATAGCCTCAACGTTTACCTTCCAATAACCATAGTTTATCTATTTGCAATTTATCAACTTCTATACCATCTACTTATAAAAGAAGAAGCAATATTGTATTGCAGCCAAACAGGGATGTCAAAATTTCGCCTGAAAAACTGGTTTTAAGACCCCTTAGATCCTAAAAATAAATGTTAGAGAAACGTTTCGTGTTTGTGTCTGTGACCACATAAAGAAAACGTGGATGAAATACCAAACTTCATATTAAATTGAATATCTCTCAGCTATTATGTCAATGAATAGTAATCATTTTTCCATGACACAAGCCATGTGTAGGACAGATTTGGAAAGCTTGAAAAACACAGAAACATTCAATTGCATAGACGGGATTTGAACCACAGATCTTGAAAAAATAATTAACTGCCATTGATTAGACTATCAGTTTGTTTAACTAGAAGTCAGGGACTTAAGCACTTGCAAATCGCCATTGGGGCACATTCATCTTAAAACGAATTTGACATCTCCACGTAATTTACCCGGCAAAAGTTTGTTGTGTTGCTGTGGCTAAAGCCGCGGGTGGAAACCGGAAGTTGTATCGTTGAAATCCCGAGAGTTTTATGTCTGACTCTACATTTTCAACCTTACTCCACATAGGACTTGAGTCAAATAATAATTAATTAGAATTTCATCTTAATCAAAATCGTAAGAGCTACTTTTTAGGAATTCAGAAATAACTAAATTGTCTGCACATAAAAAGGTGGTTATTTAACGAATTTTTCATTTTTGAGTTATGGTGCTCACCGACACGCCAAAACATGGACACTAGGTGAACTTATTTTGGATTCAGGGAGTTTCACGAAATATTGTTTTAGGATTTTTGAGTGGACTGCAATACTTCCTCTATTTAATATAGGTAAGAGTTTATAAAGTAAAACGATATTGAAAAAAATCTTGACAGTTTAAAAATCGATGAACAACCTTGCAATTCCCACCAATAATAAAGAGTATATATTTTACATAAGCGATGAATTATAAGAAAATCTATTTGTTGTGTGTAGTAGGGTTGGGATTAGCTGGATGGAAGGAACCCTTTCCAATGTAGGTCACCTTTGTGCTTCAGGTGAGCGCGACTCGATCATCGTCCCCGCTTCTAAGAAAGTTCCCCCACTCAGCAGTTTTAACTCTTCTGTAACTCTTTTAACATCCACAAAGGGATATTTGTAATACGGGACCACCTGGTATACCATAACGTTATTTTTTATTTAAACAAATTATTTACAATCTGAGTTTGATAATATGCATTACTGTTTTGTTCACTTTAGACAGGCATTACTCATTTAAATATAACTCTGTATTGTATTAACTGCTCTAAAGAATTAACTACACTTTACAGTTGCGATGAGAATCTTAAGATATCAGCATCTTCATTGATGTGTAAGATCTTACAACAATTAAACATGTTTGTAGGAAACAAAAACATAGTTGCCGGACAACATGTTGTGAGAATTACTTTTCATGCCAATAGACGGCTCTTTTTGTGATGCTGTGAAGACATGTCCCTTTCTTAGAATTTGATCTTGTACATATCTATTTTGCAAGAAATGTTGGGTTAATATAGTGCTGCTAATTAAGTTACCAAATTCATTATTTTAGTTCATTTAACAATCCTAAGACGAATGAATGACATTAATAGAGTGTTAAGCTCAAGATAATAAAACGTTTATTCCGATACATGAACTTTGCAAAGCTTTAAAACCAGAGAGTTATTATAACATCTTAAATACTGTGCATTTTCATATTTTATCAAGCTTCTATCTAAACATTTTCCTTTTAATATTATCTAAGTCTGACGTTTTAGGATTCCTTCGATTTAAATAATATTTTAAACATTGATTTGTTTATTATACAGAGCGTTACATTACGCCTAAACCACTACCTTGTTTTGTATCTTTAGGCCTTAGATGGCTGTGGCAGTCTAAGATGTACTAGGAACGTCCTTCTAGAGCTTATAACCTGTGTCGGCTGTGACCTTCGCAACTGTTCATTTAGTATGTTGCAACAACAAGTTTTATTTTTCTTTCTCAATGTTTACTTGTAATTCTATGGATCCCTGATTCATTTGACCAAGTTTATACATCCACCTTCCAATATAGCCTAGTCAGTGTATGGATATTAAACTCACAAACAAAGAAACAAACAAAAATGAGAATAAAAAATAACTATTTACCTGGCTATATTTTTCCAAAGACAGGTTACTTTGTGAGTGGCAAGAAGGAAGGTAATGAGGAAGTGAGTGATGAGACAAAGAGAAAGAGAGAATAAAAATATTCCAAAAAGTAAAGAGTATTCCATTTTTACATATAAAGAATTACAAATGATGTAGGCAGCATATGCACTTTACTTATTATATATTCGTTATGACACAATCTTCAAATAATAGCTTTTTTGTACTCTAAACATTCTCATAATAGGATTTGTTGGCAATATGCAAATTCGAGATTCAAATATTAGTCACTTGTGAGCAACTTTCAACCTTGTCTGAATTAAAATAGCTCACTTCAATTAAACGGAACCTTCTAAATACGAACATAACATTACAAGTTACGTAACACGTGATGTGTATAATGTGTACATAATATACTTTAATTTTACATAGAAGGCAATTCACAGTGAAATAAACACCTCTGTCATAACTAGTCTACATTTCTAATATTTAAATAACATTCTTAAGTTTTTACATATTTTTAGAACTTATTTTATCTAAGAAGCTTAAAAGGCGGGCAGAAAACAAAGCAAAATATCATCAGATTGAAAGAAAGTCAAATATTGTAACAGTAAATGGCTGAAACGTGCATCTATAGTGAAATATTTCTTAAATACGAGAGTTATTTTTCATACTTATAGTGTTATTTCCTCCTTTTGTATCCTCTGTCACTTTCTCTAATTGAAAAACCAGATGTAGTACCCACCATGCTGGAATTCAACTACCCTGGTAGCTGTGCTCCATATTCTAAATACCCTGATGGAATCTTTCACCGTGTTCGTCACTCACAAGTCCCAAGTTTGAGGGCAAAAAGTCCAATTGTGAATGGATAAAGTGAATTTTGAGAGACATCCTACTCCTAAAATTTGGTAAATGTCCAGTAGTTCACAATCATCGTTCGGTAATTTTCTCCTTTGTTGTTTCCAAGGAATCCTTTCAGCACTTCCTGAAAAGCATCCCATGCAGCTAGTTCCTTAGGACCTACTTTTTTACGTAAATTTCATCTTTCAAAATCTTCCTAATTTGGTGGCCAACGGATATTCTCCCTTTTACTTTTGCATCATTGAGTTTCGGAAACTGAATTGTGAGGTATGCTTCTCCATTTTTGATCATAGCCTTAAGGAAGTTCTTCAGTAGCTGTAATATTATATTGAAAGGAGTTAGTAATTGTTTATTTGTGTTTACTAATGGAACATACTTGACATTGTGCTGTTCGGTTGATGAGTTTCTCTTGGGGGCCACTCTTTATCAATGTAGAGTGGCTCAATGCCCTTACTAACACACAAGCATAGAAAGCATCAGTATTTCGTAAGTCCCCTTTGTAATCTTAATAAAATTGCAATGACCTTAAAATCTCCTCACATATATATATACCAAACGTACTTGCTGCAATCAATTGTGCCTAATAGAATGGTCATACGCTCTTAGGTTACCTTCATTTCTACTGAATGCACCACTGGTAATGATGGTTCAGTACTTCCATTGAGGAACAACACTGCTTTGAGACTTAGCTTAAAAGAGTCAATAAACAACCTCCATTCTTCAGGGATGTGTTGAAATCTTAGCTGTGCCATTAAACCATCTATGTCTATGCATGACAAAGAGAAGTTTTCATACCATAGTAACTGAAAAACTCTTCGTGTCTCTTTCTGAAAACTGAAATTCTGGTGTCGGGAGCTAGTAAATTCCACTGTTGCAATCGTAATCATAGCTCCTCAGATTGCTGTTTCGTGACATTCGTATACCTCGCTTAATCATTAAATCTAGACTAATTGATCATGAAGGGTTTATTTTCAGGCTCTGGGCAGTATACTGCATCGAAAGAAGTGGAAGGGATGGACTCATCTACTTGCTGAAGCAGTTTCTTCTAAATGTGAAGGTGGGCTAGGAACGGAATTCAGATCCATGTGGAATAGGTCTTATTGCGGATGGAACATAAGGATACTCAATTTTGGATGTGGCTCTTACTGAGTGTCCCCCAATTATTGCTGGTCTTCTGCGTGGCTAGTTGGTTCGCGGTAGTTGGCTCTGCGAAAGGAATATTGCGATTTTGTCACCATTCGTCCACTGAATGAGTTGGAATAACACCTTATGCTGCATAAGAGGAGCTCTTCTTCGTCTCCAACAAGACAGCCGAAGTAACTGAAATATGTTGGTTTCAAATCTTCTGTCAGAGATAGACGCTGACTTTTATAGTAAACTGCCCGCACACGTAACAGAAATTGATTGGCGAATTTACTCAAGCTTGGCGAGATTTCTTCATTTTACAGAAAATGAAATTACAGATAACAAAAGCCACCTGAAGCCACCACTTTTCACAAGACAAAATTTGAATTGAACTTAAAATGTGATGCTCCTTTGTCATTTCCTGCTAGTCTGGCGCAGAGAGCACTAAAGCAATAAATCACTTCTCTCTCCCCCCTTAGCTATCCAAAAATACTGTATACTGTAAACATCGGAAACATTTGTGAAAGCTGGCTTACAGAACATCTGGAGCATTTATAGGTCCATGGTTTACTTACTTAAATTTTTATTATTTTAAAAATATTTCAATGACTTATAAGAAAATGGTGGGCGATAGAGCATTTTTAGGCTCATATTCATTAATTGTTTACAAAACACGATCTAACATGTCTGTTTCACCATATGGCAAAAACCTTGTTAACTAGTGAGTCGATAAAAATATCCACTAAAAAAGGTCTCCTCTTGATGACGGTGTTCTCGTGGTCATGTGTTTACATAGCACCCCAAGTAGAAAGAAAAAGCTGAAATGTTATCATACATTGTACTGTAGAAGTTAAAAGATTTCATTTTAGGCTACAGTCATTTCTTTCGAAGACGTCCATCGGTAGCTGCATTAGTTTCTTGTAGAAATCCTTAGTGGGTCTCCGGCGTCAGCTGGTAGCCTCCAGGGAATGTGGAACTGATGATGAAGATATGATAAGATGTCTGGCTGCTGCCGAAACCTGTAGAACACGAAGATGCTGGCTCTCCGAATTGACAGGCCAGCGGTAAAACTGCTGCGATATGCTGAGAGCGGTGATAGCGTCAGGTATTGAAGTTTCTAAACAATATTAGAGTAAGCCGCTTCCAGCACAGCTAGATCCACATTCACAGGATCTCCTGAATAGCTATTCCAGCGTCACTGCGGCGGTAGAGATTAATGGTGTTGAGGCCTCTGTGAAATCTATGCTGATGGCACTGTCCAAGGTAACCGCGACGGTGATTCCCAGATCCTCTGCTAGAGAAGGCTGGTTTCGTTCGGCTAAGCGTCCTGAGGAGACAAAGAACCAGCAAGGGCAGCAGAGATCTGCCAATGCACTCGGAAGTGACGGCTTTGGCCCCACAGTTGTGGCACCTTGGCGGTAAAGCACTGGTCAGAACTGTTCCGAAAGCATAACAACGTAGGCGGGGTCTGTGGCGTTCCTCGACTTGCGGGTATCGCCCTAACAACCCTCTCATCAAGGCAGCGTTCAAGTCCCACAAAGCAAGCTAATTAGGTGAGGAAACATTTTAAGGATCCGATTGGGAGATCCGCAATTCAAATTCCGGCTTAGCATTGCATTTTTCATTCCGACGCTACCCATTAAAATCCTTACTACCCATGGTTTGTGAGAAAAATAATAGGCACTAATTGGCCTAATAGTTGTTTAACCTGTGAAGCCTGGAACTTAAAAATACTTATGACATTGTAAGTAGCCATTGGAATATATTGTCTCAAAATAATTTAGACTTTCTTGTGGTTACAGGAAAAATGCGAGTCAGTTGGGGAATTTAATGTCGTGTCGGCATATTACCATGGTAGCTCAGTTGTTAGAGCGCCGTAAGAGAACCCTGGCTCAAATCCCGGCTAAGCCACTGATTTTTTCAGTTTGACTCCAGCTATCCAAAGTATCGAAATATTTCCTTATTTTCCTTCATCTCTATAACTTATTGATGCAGACGTTCTGAGCAGTCATCTTGCGTAAGGGTTCATCAATATTTGATTAAAGGATCGCCAGTTAGCGCCGACGTCATCTTCTTGCCAGTATGATCCACAGCAACCAAAATAAAATGTACACTCACAATCAGTACAGTAATTACAAATCCAGATTTTGCCTTCAGGGCAGCCCATTATAAATTCTATCATCAGTTATTTATCCACAGTAAAAATTAGCCAAGGAAATTAGATTACTCTTTTTGTGTGAATATTCAAATATTTTTATTTTAATATTGAAAATGATACTAAATAAATTCGTATATGAGTTTGCCATGCCATATTGTCAGTTTACTGCTAATAGTTACACGCTAATGTGTTCGGTACACGACGTTTTAGAGTCTGATTAATGCTCAACAACTCATCTTTACATAAGGTACATAGATAGAGAGATATTTCTGCCATCTCTCGTAAACCATATTTTTATAGCAGAATTGGAAAGCTGGTATCGCATGCTTACCTCCACCTGCCAACTGGAACAAATAAATAAATAAAAATTCACAATATCATACCCCAGTACGTAATCCCTTAAACCGGGGCATACATTCCAAATTCTTATATTTATTACCTATTTTATAATATAGCGAATGTTTCATTATTTTATAATGAAGATAATAAAAATAATTTTAAAATAAATATTTAACTAGTAATCTTAAACTATAACTTCCAAACTTATTCAATGCTAACCATTTAAATAGGTTTTTGAAAATAATATTTTAAGACTGAATCTCTCTCTATATAAACTATAAACCTTTCCATATTTTTAGCTACAACTTAATTTTGCACTTCTTTTAACCTTTCTTTATCACCTATAATTTCACTTATAAAATTTAATATATATATATATATCCTTTTATATTTATTTGTTTATATATTTTACTCTTATATTATTTATGTGTATCCTGTTTATTTACCATTAATATTATTTAGATGTATTGACTCGTTTCCTTATTATTATTATTTTAATTATTATTACTTTTTATTTAATTATTAGTATTATCATCAATTTATATTCTTAATATTAGAGCTTATTATTTTTGCAAGTAATTTTATATTTTTAACTACTTATTACTTTATATTATAAATAACTAACTTAAAAAATTATTGAATCTTCATTGGCAATTACGATTTTACTTTTAATGGTTCAATTGTTTCACTTTATAATAAATACTCTGGATTGTTTTATTGTTTAATGCTTTATTTATGTATATTATATAAATTAACATGCATACCAAGCCTTTATTAAACATATAATAATAATATTAAACTTTACTGGCAGGCAATAATAAAATAGCTGGTGTCTCAGCAGAAATTAAAACCCCTCATATACAAATGTATCATCTTTCTTCATACTACGTTGCTAGAATTAAACAAACTTATAAACTTAAGTTACTACTAGTTTAAAATATACTTTAAGTTCTTAGATTATAAATTAAACTACACAGCTATTGTTATTTAAATAAAACCAGCCATAAAGCATATAATCTTCCAGAGCATATTTTTCATTGTATCTACATTTTCACTTCACTCCTCACCTTTATCACTTACACTTTTGTCACTACTCTTCTTTGCAGACAAGTTATCTCTTCGCGCACTGACTTTATTTAAACAAAACACTGAAGATAATCCCTGTCTCCTAAGTGGTACAGTACGTTTGGATTTAACTAGTGTACCTCTTCGCACTACATTATAGCGGCATGTTCTTGCAATTCGATCACGGCAATGTATTCCGTTGGTGCTATGATCTTGGTCTTCACGCGGTAGGATGCGCACTTGAGGGCCCGAACAGCTTTAGCCAATCAGGGTAAAGTGGACAATGGGGTAAAACAGACATTTTACACGAAAGAGAGTTTAACTTCAGATATTGCACTAAATATATCCTTCGTTCTCCAAAATCAGCTGATTTTATCCGCATCGACTGTGATCCCTAGGCATGTCTGCAGTGGTCGCGTGGATCATAATTACATTAAAGGTCGCGCGGAGTCTCATAGACGCAATAGATTTCTGCGTTCTCTATGTGTTTTTAACTCAGTCAGTTCAAATTTATGAGTGTAAACGTACTACTTTATATAAAATTAAAGAGAAGATTACAATCTCACTAATGTGATTTTTAGTTATACATATAATCAACAAAAGTGTTTGCTGCATGAAACAACTTCTCATTCAATACAAACTATGTGTGAAAATCCCTTATCGAAAAACAAAGGTACTCTTAACATAATATACATAATGCAGTTTGTACATTAAGCAGTACAATTAGCAATCAGCGCATACTTGCTGCGCGTGTTCTAAACACAACATTTGTTCTTTGAACGACCACATTCACAGCACCTCTGTCTTTTTGTACCTCGGTCCTCTTCTGTAGTTTGCACTGCATGTACATCTGGAATGTCTCGTTTGAGGTTTCTTAGCAATGATGCACACTGAAAACGTAAACGCAAGTAATCTTCTGCTAGATTACGTCCCAGAAGTATCAAAAATTCACTTCGCCTGCTGCTAACATCAGAATTATTTGTGCATTTATAGCTGCAATGTTCATCATGTTTAAAAAGATTACCATCAGTTGCTTTTTCTGGATACATTGTACGTGCTGCACAATTGTTCCACAGTATCAACGCCCGATTTGGTTACATTATAGAAGGTTATCATTTCTGGTTTTGTCTTATCGCCAGACGTTGCATCAATTGCATTATCATGATGCATTGTTGAAAGAACCAGAACCACTTGGTTTTTCTTGGCAACATAGGATATTAGGGTTTCATTTTTCTAAAACTCAAAATATGTTGTTCCTACCTCCCGGTTTTTTGCTTGTGTAAACTCCGGGGGAATTTCTGGTTTGTTCTTTCTCATGGTTCAAACCAGGGTAAGGTTATTCTGAAGCAAATAGTCAGCTAAATCTAAGGAGCTAAACCAATTGTCTACGGTTATATTACGCCCAGTTCCTGAGATCACAGAAATGAGACGTTTCACAATATCTGCTGGTTTGTTACTAACTTCAAATGGCCCTGCAGGTTGTTTACCAGCATAAATTTCTAGGTTGACGGTGTAATACATCCTAGCATCCACCAAAGCATATATTTTAAGTCCGTACTTATTTGGTTTGCTAGGGATGCACTGCCTGAAAAAACAATTGCCCCTAAAAGCTTCTAGATTTTCATCAATAGTGCAGTACTCCCCACCTGAATAAGCATTTATACAATTTTCCACAAAAGAAGTAAATATTTTACGTATAGGGGCAAAATTATCAGATTTCTTTCTGTCCTAGTATCCTTGTTATCAAACTTAAATCGTCTTTCAGGCATAACTCAATTCCGATTTTATTTGAAGCCCATGTATCTTGAGTGTGTGTATGATTGTTTTTCGTAGACGCGCATATATACAATATTCCTAAGAGCTTTTATTTCAATTACGTCTTTCAAGTGAGCATCCCTTTCCCTGGGATAATATCCTTGAACTTCAGAAATCTTTTTATCTAAGTACTCAACAATGCTAGATAACAACTCATTGTCGAAAAAGCATTCCCAAAATTCCAATTTCGTTTTCGCATTTTTCGCGGCACTTTTTACTCCCGGTAAATGGGTGATAATATTCTGTCGTCGTGTGCGAACACTTGGTAGACACACTTTTGACCATTTTGAAGATTTATTCCTTCCCAAAAATATTCGACATGGTTATCATTGTCACTATCATTGGAGTCCGCTTCTTGCTCAGTGTGCGTATTTTCTTCTCTCGATTCCAATCCATTTTCTTCCAAGTCACTATAAATATCAAACTCGTCACCAGATTCATCTTCTTCCTGCAACAGCCGGAGTACTATTTCCCAATCACGTGCATTTTCCAGGTTGTAGGTCTTCTTTGAGGTCATATTGGATCTGAAGATTAAAAAAATTACTTACTTAGCAACAGCTATCAGTATTCATACGTAAACTACTATAAATATCAAAAATAAAATATTCACCTTCAGTACCGTGGAAGGTCGCGTGGCGTCTGGTAGACTGCAGCAACACGGCCCCGGAAACAATCTCTTCCCTCGATCACTGAATTGAAACTAATGAGAAGTTGATGAGCAAAATATGTTTGTATTTAGTAAATAGGAAGGTAGATGGCACCACAAGTCAGCCAGAGTATCTGTTGAATAGCAAGTGTAAATAAAGAACACCTGCAGACGCCACGCGACCACTGCAAGGAGCAGAGGAGAGGTGCAGTTACTCCTCGTGAACCATTGCACATACCGACATTTTTGTAAACATAAGGCTTTCCTTATCTGCATTATCTAGTGCTGTCTTTTTTACTTTCTCTATACGTACTATGTATTCCACCCAAAAATTTGACACCGAGATGTCACCGGAAATACATGTTTTGAGACCCCTGAGTAAAAAAAAAGCATTTTTACAAAAAGGTCCGAGTGTCTTTGTGTGTCTGTCTGTGTGTGTGTGTGTGTGTGTGTGTGTGTGTGTCTGTGGACAGCATAGCTCAAAAACGAGAAGACCGTTAAAGCCCAAACTTGGTATTTAAGTTTGGTATCTTCCAAGGATGTGACACGAAGATTTTCATGAAAATCCCTCTACCCCAAACTACACTTTACATGCAAAAAAATTCGAAAATTTTTATTTTCTTAAAAATGGCTATAACGATTTTGATTAAAATATCGTATATTAAAGATATTTACCTGACAAATAAAATTATATCTTGAATTTTCTGGTAGTAGCCTCTGAAGACTACTTTATTCTGGTTGAATTTTACAGAATTTTGCATAACTGCTAAACCGTAAGAGATGGACAAAAACTTACCACACAGAAAATGTAGCTTATGTTAAAACACTCAATTTGTGTCAAACATTTTTTTTTTTTGTGGAATTGATAATTTTTAAGATATTCTTGGTTTTTCGTTTCAGCTTTGAAAAACATACTTTTTCATAGAGGAATTTGTCAACTCGTGTCCATACAAAGGAACTTCAGTTACATAGCAACCAGCTTTTGACTATCACTTTAACCTATAGTACTCCCTTACTTCGCTTCGACTTACAAGGAAGCAAGTAATAAGACTATTTCTGCTGATTTTTTGTTGATTAGCCTGAAGTAAATATAAGCATAAGTTTTTTAACTACAATTTGTTGCAGAGATGAAGAGGAATTCATGTGAATGGAACACATCAGATTTTTTGTTTACTTACTTCGGTGATATGTTTTCTTTGAACGAGTCCATCAATCTAAGGTTCTAAGATGGACTTATTTGGTGTTTGGGTAATCTATATGAATGAATTGCTGGCGTAGTTGTGAGTGCAAGTGTGTGTGTGTGTGTGTGTGTGTGTGTGTGTGTGTGTGTATATCCAATGTTATTAAGATATATACAACAAATATGTAGGTAATATTTTAAATCTAAATATTTTTATACAGCATATACGGTCACCCGATATTGTATTATTGTAAGCGTAATACAATATTACTACTACTAATACAAATCATAAAGTCTTAAGTTCTTAACTGCAGAAGAGATAAAATTTAAAATGTTGGAGCAGAAGGACGAACGAAGGAAAGAATGAGATAGAGACAAAGAAAGAAAGAAAGAAAGCAGAAAAGTAAGTGAAGAAGGCTAAGTAGTGGAAAATGAATGTTAGTCTGGTAATATGGTTCTCGGTGCTCTAGTTGCTCTAGCACTTTTCCTTTAAGCAGGTAATTTTGCCAGCAGCCGAGATTGTGCAGCAAAGGAGTAACAAGCGACATAGCGGTATTGTTCAAGTTTGAATGGAGCACTCGAGAGCCGCTAAAATCTCTCCAGGTTTCAATCTCAAGAGGGCTGCTGAGGTGGTGAGGACCTGCTGCAGGGTGTTTCGTGGCTTCATTACTTCACGTCTCCAGCAATCTGTTCGGCTTTTCCGATTGCAAAACTCTCACATCAACTCATCAGCAAAGTGTTCTCCAAATGCAGTCACTTTTTCTTCAAAATAACACAGAAGAAAGAAGTCTTTCCAATCTTGCATATATTTCTAATATTGGGACACGGACGCAGGGGATTGGGCAGCGAAGCTTATATGGTTATTGTTCCTACGTCCCTCTAGCGAGTGCCGCCGAGAGGGAGGGATGAGGTGAGAACATACACCGTGCGGAGGAAAACAGTGACAGGATTCCTGCAGATGCCAGAGTGACCACCGACAGTCAGCAGACAGACCGTGGACCACGCCTGACAAAGTCTCCGCCAGGGCGACTCTCAGCTCCCAGCAACCAGCGGAAGACGGGGAACGGAAATAGTCACCAATGTGATTGTCCTTTTTCCTTACCACGCAGCACCGAGCACTATCGCCGACTATTCCAACCCTTAAAAAAAAGGGATGAAGGATGAATGAAATAACCCCCTCCCAAAATCCATGGGTCAAGTACGCCTACCACGGGAAAATACCCGTGAGGCCATAGATGAAACCACCTGATCCATTCCGCTAGGTATGCTACTGATCTTAAGTTTGAAAAAAATTAGTAATAAGCGTCCAGTTATTACGTTATGGGTACAAATTCCTACGAAAGATAAAGGATTGCATTTGTTTAAAAACGGAGGTGATATCGGTGTAGCGGACAAAACTAGGCCTTATTGTGGCTACTAAAACTCTGAGATGAAGGGACGAGCCAAGAGAACACGAAGGGAGCCAATTCTGATAGCGGTTGGCACAGTGCAGTGAGATCCTTAATTTTTCCAGGTTGAACATCCCTGGGTGCCGATTCGATGACTCTACTATCCACACGAACGCCTAGGTTTGTCTTCCCTAACAGAAAATAATCAGTTCTCTCCTTAAAGTATAAAGTCTTTTAAAATCACTTCAAACCACTATACAATTTTTTCGGAGGGGATCAAATAAAAAAAATAAAGTCCCATACTGAGCAAGCAATGTAGTTTGTTTTTTTATTTCAATTCAGCGTTACTATAGATACAATTTTGTTGAATAACGCATTAGTAATTTTATTCATTCTGCTATAAGAATTTGTAAATTCCAAATTAAGGCTCGATCAAGTGAAAGAATGAAGCATATTCATTGATATTATGAAATCAAGAGGAATTTTCCTCAAGGTCTGAAGAAATTTAGAACTCTTAGCCATTTAAGAGCAGGGCAATGTTCCATTCGTTAATTATGGAGATTTAATCAAGAAGTTTGAGGAAGCTGTTTATGTTGCTAATAAAAAGAAATCTGGAAAGGTAATCAGTAATGTCACTGTAGCTGAGGCGTTCTATGTAGATTAGAAGTAAACAGAAATAATAATAATAATAATAATAATAATAATAATAATAATAGAATTATAGTGTTGCTCAGTATCGAGGCCACTTCAGATAACTAGTATATCTGTTTGGAGAATTCTAAGAACATATCTTAGTCTGTGTCCTATAACCTGAAACCAACGTTTGCACTCAAACAAAGTGATAGATATCCTCTGTGCTAGCACAGATTCAAATTAATAATGATTGGTTGGACAACGCCTTTATGGACATACGTCGCACACTTCTCTCTTAATGGTGAAGTTAACACACATAATTGCAGAGCTTGGTCAGAAAATGTCCCTCAAATTTTAATTCAAGAAGTGTATAATCCTTTAAGAGTTACTGTCTGGTGTAGCTTCAATTCACAATTCTTCATTGGCTCTTATTCATTCGAAGAAGACAACAATGGAGTAAATGTTGAGTATGCTACAAAACTTCATCTCGAGACTGAGCAATCGCGGCATTCAACACATTATCTTCATGTTTCGGTCTGTATCACCCTGCAAAACAATCACTCCTTTCGCGATCACGTCATTAGTAGACATTTCCAAAAACGTGGCCACCGCGTTCTCCAGATCTCAATCCCCCCGACTTTTGGTTATGGGCTTACCTGAAAGAACGAGTTTTCTTGGCAATTTCCTACAATCTGACAGCAGCTGAAAAATTGTATTTCAACAAATTGCTAATATTTCAAAGCATTATCTGCAAAGTGCTGGGCATGTAGCCGCAGAAAGAATACTGTACGTTAAATAAGAGTACAGAGGACATCTTCCCAATGTTTAATAAAATCTAATTTTTAATTTTAATATATGACTTCTTTTGTTTTCTTTCCTATCTCAAATATTATAATATTTATTATGGTTTAAAGTTTGAAGTGACTTTTGAAATACCTTGTACATTGTCAAACTCATTGACATCGTTCAGGCCCTTAGTCCTAAAAGATGGAAAGAGGAAACGAAGAACGCAAAAAAATCGCCATATTAATGTTGAGTAATCTTGAGGTTTATCAATTTTAAATTAATATGAACTATAAGGTCTCCAAAATGATTAAACAGACTATATTTAAGTCAATAAAATTTTAAAAATCTGACGAGTTCCATTCACAAAACTTAGTCCAGCTGTTACCCAAACAACTTTCCTTACATAAGATTATTCTTTTATCTATGACATGCTAATCGAGGTAAACATTAGCACAAGTTGTCTTAGTAGTTGCTTCCTTGTAAGTAGAAGGGATGTAACGAATACACTAGGCTAAAGCGATAGTCAAATCAATTGTATTTCGGTTCACTTTGCATGGCATGCAGTAAGAGAACGATACGTCACTTCCCGTTTGGGAAAGGTTTAAATAGTTTAAAATTGAAACCAATACAATGGAGTATCTCAGAAACATTTAACTCTACATAAAAAACGTATATGACATAAATTATGTCTATTAATAAAATCTACAACTTTTGTGTAGTAATTTTTTTGTCTATCTTTTATGGCAAAATTCTGCAAAACACATCCGGAATAAAGGGCTGTTCAAAGACTATTTTCAGAAAATTAAAAATATACAGTATCTTGAATATATTGTATTTTAATCAAAATCTTTAAAGCCATTTTTGAGAAAAACAAAATTTTCAAAAAACATTCCATGTAAACGGTAGTTTGGGATGGGGAATTTTTTTTTTTGGGGGGGGGGAATTTTCGTGTAGCATCTTGAGAGATTGTAAACTTAAATATCAAGTTTAGATGATAACGGTCTTTTCGTTTTTGAGCTATGTTGTCCAAAGGCACACACATACACAAACACACACACACACGCACACACACACACACACACACACGTGCGCCCGCGCGGACCTTTTCTAAAATGTTTTTTGAACCCTGGGGACCTTAAAGCATATATTTCCGATGAAATTCCAACATTGAATTCTTGGGTGGAATAAAATACGTTCTCTATGCGTCATAAACATACCGTGGCCAGTAAAAAGACAAATTCAAAGAAAAATGCTTAACAGAGCAACAACTTTTTCCACATTAATTTATTTTCCATAATATGCGTTTTACACATATGTTCAGACTATTAGAAAAGTTATTTCTTTACCTGCGTGGCGTCTTAAATTTAAAACTATTGTAGAAACGTAAATGCAAGTGTAAATGAAAGCATAATATTATTTGCATACTTAGTACTAGCTGTTAATTTTAAAACGAAATGTTAAAACTGTAATTTTTTAGAAAATATTCCTATACTTTCCATAATTATATGGTGATAACTAACAGTTTGTAAACCAAAACACCATTTGGCTGATTCTTGCGAAATATGAGTATTCCAGAATGCATGAGTGACATATAAATTCATTTATATTAATTTAGTCCTGATTCGTTTTTGATATGTTCAAAATACAGTGCATTTTAATATGATGTCACTATACATGTCTTTTAGTAATGAAGTAGAATAAAGAATGATCATGAAGGATGAGCAATCTAAAGTGGTTGGAGCTAGGGCGTCATAGGATGGACCTCAACCTGGCCACGGTATCTAGGCAGAATGGTGGTTTGCCAGTGCCTTCCGGAGATGAACGAACACAACACCCTGAGCTGGGAAGTAGCAGGGAAATATCCCCATATATGCACAGGGAAACGAACCCAGGTCCCCATGCCAGTGGCAGACGCGGTGCGCTGTGTGCACAACGGGGTACGTTTGAATACAGATTATATTTTTATAATATTGATTATGATTCCATTAACACCATAACGAAAGACAATATGTGTATACGTTTTCTTTTCTACCCCATATACTGCAAAACACAGATATTTCTAGAAAAATTGTGCGTATATAAACAGACTAAAAAGAAACCGAGTTTATATCGCCATGTAATAAGCTGATAGTTATGCTTCCATATGGTTTCCTTAGATTTCTTCCAATAGTTAATATGTCTATTTCAGTATTTTTATAGACGTTTGTATTTGCAAAGTGTAAAATCAATATTGACCAGCTTTTATAAAGAAATGTTGCAGATATAAAATGTTCTTACAGCATGTATGATAAACAAGCACCAAGATGAGATTTCAATATTTTAAACAATATAGCGGAAAATAAAATTGGGTACTATAATTACTATACATGAAAGTGATTGTGTAACACATCAAGTGTAAATCACAAAATTCAATTGGAGCACTTGTACATGGGCGCCTCGAGTGGCGCGATGATCATAGGTAGAGCAAGACTTCACTCCATATGTTTCGGAGTTTTCAGTGACAGAGTTTGACATATCTTATGGAATGTTTCAAGTCCAGCATATTTTTCACTCTTAGACGTTTCACCACAGGAAGAATCTAATGGAACAATACTGGAAAAGCACAGAGGAAAGGAGTTGAATTGCTATGGCCAATTCAACGACTTGAGAAGTGCAATAAGCTGTCGAACCGCAAGGCAACATCCTGCTGAAGCATTGTTGTTGGCCCCATGATTGCTCCATCATATTTCAGTGTTACCAGCGACAGTATCCGCTTGAAAGATAAACGACACATCAAAGTGATTTTCAAGAAGACTGCACCAAATATTTACTTTTGGACTGTCACTCATGGTAGTTTTCTGTATCCACTTTCCCTGAAACGTAGCCTCATCTAAAGACATCAAGTGCGATAGAAAGGTCTGATCCTCAGCAATGCGATCGAATCTCTCACTTTGGTTACTTATCAGAATTTTACAATTTGCACTGCGTATAAGCGCAGTAGACGGTGAAAAACTTTTTGAGGGTTTCATACAGCTTGATATTGTACTGGCTTCTGCAGTCTCCTTTCGAAGGTCCTATGCAAATTTTCTACATCCTGTTTCTGAACACATCTTTGTCCCTTTAAAACATTTCCGGTCGCCAAAAACTGATCAAAATCCTGTTTATAATCTTGAAAGTTGGAGGTTCCATATTTTACACACCACGAAAGTTTTGTTGCTCTTGAACAATGACTTTGTTTTTGTATACCACCACACAACCTCAACATACTTGTCTGGAATCTCCAATTTAAAAACAATCCGTTGCAGCGCCATTACGAGTATTGCGCGCATTAAAGCATTAACACAAACGTTTTAGGTTTCTGCATCTGCTCCTCCCAGAATCACAACTGCAATCTGAGTCTCTCTGTGGACACAGTACAATAATGATACTATACGTGTTAAAGGTTATATAGTTTTATTTTATACAAATGAGAATGTTGCAGAATGAGGCAGAAAGTCGTTGAAAAACTTCACATAACTTTCCCTACCTATGCTACAACAAACCGTTCTTACAAAATCTACACGCGCATCAAGATAAGCATTAGCGAAATGGTTCTGTTACATATCGTTTCCTTGTACAAGTGCCATAAGGAAATACAATATCGATAGTCAAACTATTTAGTATAGTATAACTATTTTAACATGTACATTCCTTGATAGTCAAATCGTTGTTGGTGTTTTTTTTTTTTTTTTTTTTTTTTTTTTTTTTTTTTTTTTTTTGACACGATGAAAAAATTTTAATAATGACTTTCCATTGGAGAAAGATATAAGCTTTGGAAAATTGAAACTAATAACCAGGAATATTTCAGAAGTGCTTGTGCCCACAAGAAAAGTGTATTTGTCACTTTGAAGAGGTCTACATTTATAGTATTCTAAGTCTTTGTCTGTTAGGCAAAGGTCATTCAGAATGAAGAGGACTTCAGAGGCTATTTCCAGGAAACTCAAGATAGGTATACATTTTATTACATGTTTAATTATTTATATTATACGCTACTTTAAGCAAAATTGTTTGAGCCATTTTTTTTTTTTATAAATTTTCGCAATTTTTTTCATATAATGGGCAGTGTGGTAGGAGAGACTTTCTTGAAAATCTTCTTGTTTCATTCTTGGAATCTGCTGAAATAAATATCAAATTTGGTTCATAACTGAATTTATGTCTTTGAATTAATATTTTATGTACTACGTACTATTCACACGGGCACATATACTTACGGACCTTTTATAATATTTTTGTTTTGTTTTGTCTTTTATTTGGGGGAGGCTGAAATGTGTATTTCCTCTGAAATGTCGTATGAAATTTTTGGGTTTAATGCAATACATTTTCTACCTGTGTAACACAACAAAGTAGAAAAAATAATCCTTCACAAGATTTTCTCTACCTGTACTGAAAACTAACAGTTCTTACAAAACTTTATATTTCTTCCTAGTTCATGCTGATGGAGATGAACATTAAATATAAGGAAATATGGTAATACATTAGGCAATCACTATGGAAATGACTTTGATATGACGTTCTCTTTGCATTATCAAGATACATGTTGGACGGATGACGACTTCCTGTTTGAGAAAAGTATAACTATTTTAAAATTCAAACAAATAACAGGGAACTTCTCGAAAATCGTTAACTCTACAAAAATCTTATGTGTTGCATTCACATGACTTTCTCTACATCTCTGCAACAAATAATTGTGAAAAAACTTATGCTTCTATTTACTTAATGCGAATTGAGAAAAATTAGCAGAAATATTCTTATTACTTGGTTCCTTGTAAGTAGAAGCGAAATAAGGGATTACCATAGGTTAAAGTGATAGTCAAAAGCTGGTTGCTATGTGACTGAAGTTCCTTTGTTTGTATGGACAGCAGTTTACACATTCCTGTATGAGAAAAGTATATTTTTCGAAGTTGAAACCGAAAACAAGGAATATCGAAAAAACGATAAACTTCACGAAAAAAAATATATATTACATAAATGGTGTGTTTTGGCGTGCTCTAGATTTAGTGTGGTAAATTTTTGTACATCTCTTACGGTTTAGCAGTTATGCACAATTCCGTAAAATTGATCCAGAATAAAGTAGTCTTCAGAGGCTATTCCCAAAAAATTCAAGTTATACATAATATTTTTCAGGTAAATGTCTTTAATATACAATATTTTAATCAAAATCTTTATAGTCATTTTTAAGAAAATCAAAATTTTGGAAAATAGTTTCATGTAAAGGATAGTTGGGGGTAGGGGGATTTTCTTGAAACTCTTGGAAGATACCAAACTTAAATACCAAGTTTGGTATTCAACGGTCTTTTCGCTTTTGAGCTATGCTGTCCACAAACACACACGCACGCGCATACACACACATACGAAATCTCATCAAAACTCACATTTTTTATGCAGAGCTAACCATTTTCGAGATATTCGTGTTATTGGTTTCGATTTTTCTCAAACAGGAAAGTCCCCCTCCGTGGTGTAGTGGTTACCATCGTATAACCAAGGTCGCGGATTGAAACCTGGCGGAGGACGATGGGCTTTTTCGGTCGTAAACATCCTTAGCAAGGCTTCCTTCACTCCGTATTTCTATAACTAGCTAAAGAAATTCGTTTGCTTGAATTCTGCCTTTGAGGTTACATGTTACATTGGCTTTTTGAGCTACCGCTGACATTTGACGCATGCCTATTATGGTATCTTGAAAATCTTGTAGATGATTGAGTTCGTCTTCATGCATGTCTCTTCTTGAATGTATTATATATATAGTGCCAATAATAGCGCCTTGAAGAGTTGTAGATCTAAAGTCGAGATGCAGTTTCCAGCCGAATAATGTGCCAGAATCAGGCACAAGTAATGCCTGAAGGGAAGGGAAGTAAAGCCGTGTTCCCGTGTATAGATTTACGGCACATAAAAAAACCCTCAAGCCTGATAAAAAGCTCTCTAACCAAATTAAGCGGTCTTTCACGTCCGACATAGAATGGGGCGCTGGGAACCACAGTAGTTAAAGACAGTGTATAAATAAAACTCCATTACCATTTTCAAGCAGGAAGTCCTCAGCGTTTCTTTTGTTTTACTCCTGGCCATGCAAAGAAGCGAATGTCAATGACAATCGCACAGGGAAAGCTTTAAACATATCTTCTTAGAGCTGCTACTTATAAGGAAGGATATGATAAGGGTATTCTATTGCGTATTTCGATTAGAATGGAATAGAAAGAAGAGCAATCTTTTGTAAAACTTGTTTATAGAATAGGTAGAGAAAGGTATGTGACCACACCAGATTTTTTTCATATGCTATATATGGATATAAAATATTGACCTCTAAACTGATTCAGCAGTAAATGAGCTGATATAAATTAAATGACAATGAGTTGATATAAATTAACCTATTTTGGTATTTGTACATTCAAAAAAAGTATAGAATATCTCAGGGAAACTCAATTCCTAGGACATTTTCCAGAAGTTGATTGAATTTCAGGTTCAACGTGGCACTGGCAGGGCATAGTGCTTCAACAAATAAGCCTAAAGTTCAGCATCAATCTCGCACGCAGCAGATTAAGCCTAACACAGACTCGCTATGCAGTTAGTGTGAAAAAACAGGTACTAGAAAATTGTTGATTGTAATGAACAGGTATGCAGAGTTACACACAAATTCTAGTGATCCGTATTCATATCTAAAGATCGATACAAAGGTATTTAAATTGCAATTGAGTCTATTTACGTCTATTGTACATAATTTTAGCATGGGCATTGTTGATGCCAAAATATTCACTTGATAACTGTTAACCTGGATAGTGCAAAAAGGTTGTTGCAGTGAGTTCCAATAATTTATTCTTATCGAGGGCCGCGCCGTGGCCGAGTGGTTAGACCACATGCCTCTCACCTAGAAGGCGCGTTTTTTGTTGTTTTTTTTTAAATACAGAACTGGAGGCTTATCGCTTTACAGTGCCCCTACATTTCCTTTGTTGATCTATTTGATTTACCGTTTGCTTGTTGCTTCCAAATACAGACACATTAACAAACACACAAATATGCATACCCAAGGCGGAACTTGAACCACGATCCCGTGCGTCATGAAGCACCACAGCTAAGCGAGCGCGGCCACGGAGACCGGCATTAAGGTTTTATCCCAAGCTACCGCATGTGGGATTTGTGGTGGACAAAGTGGCGCAGGGGTGGGTTTCCCTCGCCATCGCATTCCACCGGAGCTCCATTTTCATTCCATGCATTATCAATCATCGCCTGCGGTGCCATTTGTAGTGAAATAGGGTGCTAAAATATAAAAAAAAAAAAAAAAAAAAAAAAAAAAAATAATAATAATAAACTTATGGCACGAGTTGTAGCGTGTAAGAATCGTCTTGGGTTTTTCGCGGTCGATAGGCAACATTTGGGACGGCTTCTCATTTCTTAAGACTTTCTTTCCATTATACGTTTGCTTCTCATGTTCTAGATTTCGCGGTAATGTGTACTGTACAGATGGCGCAGAAAGGTTATTCTGCGTACACTCCTGAACTTTCATCGCCCTCTCTAAGCAGCTCCAGTCAGGACGAGTCTTCGCGCCAGGTTCTTGCACATGACTGTCTGACCTGTCTACTTGCGGCCTGTAACCTCCTGTATTCCGGGGAAGGGAGAGATGACCAACCAATTTCACGAAGTCGCAGGTCAAATTCCCCCTCTGTTGTACACCTTAGACTTCTTGATTATATTCTGGAGCATCATATGGGTAGGATTCGAATTCATAGTAGGTATAACTTTATATTTTACGCTTTTTAAATTAATGTTTATTTTGTAAACATAATTTAGTATACTGACGATCGGGCTGAGATAGAAGATGAGCTTCAGTATATTATGTACAAATGAAATAAAATATCAATAAATATAATTGTAACATATCAACAGAGAAAACTGCAGCTATGGCTCTTAAGGGTAAAAATTCAATTAGGTAAAGCTTGTAATATTGAGGCAAATTTCATATTTTAACTATCTTGGAAACCATATTTCCTATATCTAAGACACAGACGTACAAATAACACTTTATAAAACAATGGCCGTACCATAGAGCTGTACGCTGAATAAAAAGTATGAAAGTAGAATAAATACATCGTAATTGACATTTTTAAGAGCCGTAAAAGAATGCTCATTAAATAAACCCCATTCGAAGTGAAGATAACCACCTCTAGTCACCCTCAGGGGTGTAATGGTTACTATGTTAGCCTCTTGTACCTAAGGTCGCGGGTTTATACGCAGCGGAAGGGGGTGGATTTTTTCGGAGTAAACATTATTAGCATTTCTTCCTGAAAGGTAAAGCCATAGGTGTCGTGTCGTAAAAGTATCTCAAGCCTGAAAAAAGGCCTCTGAGAAAAATTAAGCGGTCTTTCACGCCCAACATAGAAGGGACGCTGAGAACCACAGCAGGTGAAGAGCGTCCATAAATAGAACTCCATTTCTTGACCAGCTCTAAGTGATCTTTAAAGCCCTTCACGATATTACTATGCAACAATTCCAACTCATCGAACAAATAAAGGTGTTTGAATTTGGTTGATAAAATGTTTTTTGTTAAATAATTCCAAATCACACCTCTCCTGATAAAGTTAAAACATACAGAACGAAGTGGATTCACATTTAGATGGAATGGAAGTGAATCGAATACCCTAAAAATCCTGGAAACAAGTGCCTGTAGGCAAGAGACAAAAAGACAAAATGGCAGTGGAATCAAACACCGGAACAGTCAAGAAGGAGTATGTCATAAAGTTGATGATGATTAATGTTTCTCTAGTTGAACTTTATTGTTTTCCTTTAAGCATAGTTGTCACACTACCTTTCTCACGCAAACAGGAATGTTCTAAATCTGATATTTGAACAATTTAGCATTTTTGCACCATAAAAACCCTTCTTCTTGTGCATTATTAATTTTATTAATCTGAAAATTCCGCGGAGGTGGGAATGCTCTGGAAGCATTTTGAACCATGTCTTCGTTAATTAAGCAATGCTAACCTGAGTAATATCAGAGCTCTAATTTTAAAGGGCTTCTTGGAGAAGCTGAATGTACCAAGGTCATGAAGAGAGAATTTTAAATTAACGTTGTAACGAAAGGATTTCTTTATTTAATGGCACACAATAGGTCTCTTGTCGGTGCGCTCCAAAGACTGCATACATACCTTGATGAATACTAAATGCAAAGGGATTACACTTTCTTTGAGAGTCTAAGGCCTTCGTCTATGTATAATCTTGAAGGGCTCTTGACGTGCAGTAAAAAAATAGCTAACACCTGCACTTGAGCACAAAGCAAAGCTCAGAATGTTCTGTGCTAGCAGTGATTGTGCAGCACATCAAAGTGGTTTCATCAACAAATATAATGGAACATTTTTTCTAGTGCTCTGTACTTTGTTCTTTCTATGTCGTCTGCTGTTTTTTCATTCACTTCAATACAATGTCGCTAGACGTTTTCATTATTGCTTTCTCTACTAGATGCTTATAAAAAATTTTGCCTTCCACTCAAAAGTTTGATACCGAGAACTCACGGAAAATACACTTTTCGAGACCGCTCGAATAAAAAAGTTTCACATGACTTTCTTTGTACTTGCTCTATCGTTTATTAGTAGACATAAAAACTATTCATACGAACGTTTCAATCTGCTAAGCTTAAACTAAGATAACTATTTTCAGAATTAGCCGCAGTATACATTTTATAACAGATTCAAAGAGAAGAGTGATATAAATTGTTTAACAAATGGACGCTACATGCTGATCCTTATTACAAATGTCTTCGATGAGCTAATCGAGATTCCTTTAGTATGACTCGCTGTAATAAGTATTATTATTATTATTAATAATAATAATAATAATAATAATATTACGCCTCAGGATCGTGGCCGCGAGGGAGAGAATGCATTACGGATAATATAACACTTGTAAATGATACACTGGTAAGATTTTCTTGTATATTCTTCAATATCACTGGATACAATAATTATTAACACTGTAGGATGGCACAGATAAGTTGAGATTGCATTCCACTAGCAGCACGCGTTCCCGCCAAATGTATAGGTCGCTATCCTTGTGCCGAGCAATGATCACGTGAAGACTGACAAAGGTTGAGAGTCTATTCAGCTCTTATATAGGCTCAAAGCTTATTCTACATGTTTCTCCTTATTAAACATTCTTTAAGCAAGTGTATAATACAGACTTCCTTTTATTAATAAATACATTACTTTTGGTACATATAATATTCATTTCATAAGCTATTTGCGCTTAGTGAATATTTAAATATGGGTATACAACGCTTGGGGATGCGGTATACTAGAAGGAACAACTTCCTTTTTCATGCACGTAGCAATGCGATTATCTTTGTTCAATTGTTTTAAATAATTAGTTCAGATCATAAATAAAATTACTTAAACAACACATTCAATTCACTATTCTGATATCCATAGAACACTTACAGGCTAATTACTTTCAGTAATTAATTTTTTGTTTACCACATAATCAATAAATCAATATGGCATCATTTCCTTCCTTTAACAAAAAATAAGCACTTGATATGAAAACGCTTGGCTTCCATATTTTAACGTTTCATCCACAATTCCGCATGTAGTGATGAGATTGACAATCAATAGGACTTTAAAAGAATGACTGCTGAACGATTAATAGCAAATAACTTGGAAACCGAGCGAGTGCTCAAGTAGTTTCATCTGGGGCCGCACACGGGGGTCGTGTGATCGATCCTTGTGGCCGGCCTACTTGACACTTTTTTACTTTCTCTACACGTACTATGTACATAGTGTATAGAGAAGGTATTGTATTGCATCCAAAATTGGATACCGTGATTTCACCGGAAATATATGTTTTGGGTCCCCCTGAATCCAAAAAAAGCATTTTTGGGAAAAGGTCCGTGTGTGTGCGCGTGTGTGGTGTCTGGGTGTGTATGTCTGTGGACAGCATAGCTCAAAAACGAAAAGACGTTGGTATTTAGGTTTGGTATCTTCCAAGGATGCGACACGAAGATTTCCAAGAAAATCCCCCACCCTCAACTACCCTTTACATGGAACTTTTTTCGAACGATTTTGATTATAATATCGTATATTAAAGATATTTACCTCACAAATAATATGTATATCTTGAATTTTCTGGGAATATCCTCTGAAGACTACTTTATTCTGGAGGAATTTTGCATAACTGCTAAACCGTAAGAAATGGACAAAAACTTACCAAAAATAAAAATGTAGAGCACATTAAAATACACAATTTATGCTATATAACTTTTTTCGAAGAGTTAATCGTTTTTTAGATATTCCTGGTTTTTGGTTTCAGCTTTGAAAAACGTGTACTTTTCTAGTACAGGAATTTATCAACTCGTTTCCATACAAACAAAGGAGTTTCAGTCACCTAGTAACCGGCTTTTGACTTCACTTTAACGTATGATACTCCCATATTTCGCTTCTACTTACAAGAAAGCAAGTAATAAGACTATTTCTGCTAATTTTTTCTCGATTAGCTTGAAGTAAATAGAATAATAAGCTTATTAACAATAATTTGTTTCACAGACGTAGAGAAAGTCATGTGAATGGAACACATCAGATTTTTTTATTCATTTATTAATTTTTTCAAGAGCTTTCCGGAGCGAATTCTAAATAAATCCATTATGTCGCCCGAATGTTCCAATCCACCCTTCCTTGGATTAATTGTTTTTCACACAAGGCGTGTGTAGGACAGGAGTTGTATAGGTAGAGTCAGACTGAAAAATTCAATGCCATAGCCGGGATTTGAACCACGGATCTCCCGGTCTCTAGCCGATTGCTCTGCCACTGAACTACCGTGGCAACATACCGGCATAGCATTGAACTTCTCAACTGACTCGCATATTTCCTGGTAAACCACAAGGTGATCTCAAATTATTTTGAGATATCAATTCCAATGGCGACTTACAATATTGTAAGTACTTTAAGTTCCAGGATTCATAATATAAAAACTATTATGGTCAATTGATATTCGATTAAATGTTTTTCACATAAATCGTGAGTAGGGCAGGAGTTGTATAGGTAGAGGCAGACTGAAACCTTTCCTGTTCCCATCATTTCCTAATTATCTATTTCAGGGTTGAAGGATCAGTCGCTACTACTAGATGGTGATCTGCGCATTGTAAAAGTGTATCCTGACTACGTCAGTCGGGACGTAACTTCCGGTTTCGGGGTTCCCTTCGGGTTCTTGATGAAGGGCCTAGAGCGGCGTTGGAAGCGTTCCGACTGTAAGAGGGACTCCATCCATACCTAGCGCGTCATCATCCGATGTGGTCTCAGCTCATCCCTCCCAGGAAGGAAGCCATGCTGAATATTTTTATACTCGCCCTACACCAGTTCTGAAGCATCGACCTCAGGAATCAGAGGCTAACATGCACCTCTAGATCACAGAGCACGACATAAATATACCGCATAAAGGGCAGTTGCGGTGTGAAGTTTCCCTTTAAATCGCTGGTGTCACATCGTTGAAACCTGCTAAAATGAAAAATCTAGTTTGGTATTTATCTACATTTCATTTTTGAGTTAGCTGTTCATAGACTTGCACACACTCACACACACACACACACACACACACACACACACACACACACACACTGGCATACACAAGTACTACCTTTTCTTCTAAAAAATCTGATGTGCTCCATTCACATGACTTTCTCTACATCCCTGCAAAAAAATGTTATTAAAAAGGTTATGCTTCTATTTACTTCATGCTAATCGAGAAAAAATTAGCAGAAATAATGTTATTACTTGCT
This sequence comes from Hymenopus coronatus, assembly GCA_030762935.1. Lineage (NCBI taxonomy): Eukaryota > Metazoa > Arthropoda > Insecta > Mantodea > Hymenopodidae > Hymenopus > Hymenopus coronatus. The sequence continues at coordinate 137,968,670 of CM060888.1, read as the reverse complement.
TCCTTGTAAGTAGAAGCGAAATAAGGGAGTACCATAGGTTAAAGTGATAGTCAAAAGCTGGTTGCTGTGTGACTGAAGTATCTTTGTTTGTATGGACAGGAGTTGACAAATTCATGTATGAGAAAAGCATAAGCTTTTCAGAGCTGAAACTAATAACAAGGAATATCTAAAAAAAACGATCAACTCCACGAAAAAAATATCTATAACAGATATTGTGTGCTTTAAAGTCCTCTACATTTTTGTAAGAGGTTTTGGTCCATCTCTTGCGGTTTAGTAGTTATGCAAAATTCCGTAAAATTAAGCCAGAATGAAGTAGTCTTCAGAGGCTATTCCCAGAAAATTCAAGATATATATTTTATTTGTCAGGTAAATATCTTTAATATACGATATTTTAATCAAAATCGTCGTTAGCCATTTTTAAAAAAAATCAAGATTTTCGAAAAAAGTTCCATGTAAAGGGTAGTTTGGGATGGGGGTATTTTTCTCAAAATCTTCATGTCACATCTCTGGAAGATACTAAACTTAAAAACCAAGTTTGATATTCTACCGACTTTTCATTTTTGAGTTATCGTGCTCACAGACACACACACACACACACACGGACATTTTTCTGAAAATGCTTTTTTTATATAGGGGGTCTCAAAACATGTATTTCGGGTGAAATCTCGATATCGAATTTTTGGGTGCATTACAATATCTTCTCTATACACTTCGTACATGGTACGTGTAGAGAAAGTAAAAATGCTTCCTTTTTTAATTCAGGGAGTTTCAAAACATGTATCTCGATAAAATTTTGGTAACGAATTTGTGAGAGGAATGCAACACCACCTCTCTCTAACCTGATAAACAACAACAAAAATAAAAAAAACATTTTGCAGTAAGCTTCGCCTCTCTCTGTGTCTCTGAGGTGTTCCTGCGTGTGTATGAGTAGAAGCACGCGTGCGGATGTATAAAGTCTTCGAAAAGCTAATTCTCTCAAAAATATCGAAAGATTTTAAAGGGATGCATCTGTGAAATTTGGAAAATCCACGTTATGTATGATAATCTTGCAAAATGTATACCAGTTATTATACTAAACAAGGTGGTATTTTTGCATGTATCTAAAGTCTAGCTTACATAGGCTATTTAAATAATAATATTTTCTTATTCAAATTCTTAGTTCTAATAAAAGTGCGCCACGTGATGCATTTTTAAAAATATTCACATAAAACTGTTTCATATGGATTACATATTTCATAGTAGTCCTAATTAGTGGAGAAAATATTAATTTTCATACTCTATAAATTTCTGGGGTTTTCAAAACGTAATAATTTATTTAACAAAATTGGAGCATTTTTTTCAAAAAAGTAATTCGAACACTTTCTTTAATGTGCTTTTGAGAGACAGTATATTTTTTTAAGAAATAAATAACTGAAACATTGCCATGGTGGAACACTTTGAATGTGAAAAAGTGTTGGAAAAATGCTTGCGAGAAAATAAGGTTTAAAGTTGGTTATACCTTATCAATAAGCATACGCCCACCCATATATAGATAGCTTCATTTGTTTGGCTGTTAATTTGCACCAAAAGGAAAAATTGATATATTTTCCTAAATTATACAATTCATATTATTTTATTATGAATCAAAATAATGTTTTAACGTTTTACAATTTTTGGTAAAATTTCACATCACCTTAAATAAATTAGGTCTTGAATGTTTTAGAATTAGCCTATAATGTCCTCGTCCTTGTGGAGATCTCTTTGAACCATAGAGTTTAGTAAGTTACACAACGTTTTAGTGGCGTTAAATATTTTGAAATATCCTGTTGATATGTTTGCATTTTAAAATGTTTTTTCAGAGGATGGAATATCAATACCATCACAAGAAAAAGCGCTTTTAGAAAATCTGACTATCGCTTTAGCTTACTGGTTCTTCTTATGCCTATAATGAAGTTTATCACAGCCAGGTCCTGTGCTGGAATCCCGATTAGACAATCTCATGCATTCAATGCATTTCTGAAGAAGTAGTTGTTTACCGATTGAGGTTATTTTGCGCAGACAATAACTTTCCTTTTCTAAACCGTGTCAGGGGCTCATGGTGCCCAGCCGTGTAGGGACATACAACACACAGCTACTTTAAAATGAAATGAAAGTAGTTCATTAAATTGCATTATTATTATTTTGGTTATTATTAATGTAAAAAGAAGGCATGTCGAGAGCGAAGATTTAATGGTGAGAGCTGTACGTGAAGACTTTCTTTGGCAACTTAGGATGCCTTTCACCATGGTGTCATCTTCTGCTTGTCGTCTGATATTTCTCCTTCACAAATGTCTTCATAAAGGTAAAGTTGGAATGAGGGGAATTATTCCAATTAAGATCTGTTGTTGGAATAAAAGCTGCTAAGTTATTATTCATCTGAGTTATGCTGTCCCCCACATACACATACAGACATACAAGCACAACATAAACTTTGCTAAAAATGTGTTTTATTCAGGGTACCCTAAAACGTGTATTTCCGATGAATCTTGGAATCTAATTTTGGGGTGGAATACAGTACCTTCTCTATCTATAATGCACATTTTACATACATGCTTAACAAAGTAAAAATAAACGGCCATCTCCAAATTCGAAAAGCTTAGTATATTGCTATGACACTACATAAAGTCACTAAATTAATTTCACTTGGAATGAAAAGAAACCAATATAGTTCTTATTTGTTATTAAAATGTGTTGAACATGGATATTTTAATGAAAACCTCTAAAGTTCTTTTTGAGAAGATATACTATTATGGGTAGTGGAATGTTCTTGAAAATCTTGGGGCTGCACTCCTGGAAGTTCTGAATTTAAAAAGGTAGCTTGGTATTTAATCTGCTTTTCTATTTAAAAGACACATATAGATCTTTTTATAAACTGGTTGAAAGATCAACAAGCCCGAAATCGTGTATTTGCACTGAAATCTCGGTGTTCGGTATTTCGTTGGAAAGCAATACTTCCTCTACGTAGCATCCTCTACGTATGTTTCAGTTCATTAAGAAAATACAGTTGCCACTAAATACAAGATACAGACATAAGAAAAGAAAGTGAACATATTCAGCTCATGAAGTGTATTCAGTTAGCGTAACTAGTTTTAAAATAATGTTGGCATAAATTAAAACAAAATTTGCTTGATATAGTCATGGAGAACATAATGCATAAAACATATATGACCCAAAAAAAAATCTGATATGTTCCATTCATATGACCTTCTCTACATCTCTGCAAGAAATATTATTAAAAAGCTTATGCTTCTATTTACTTCTTGCTAATCAAGAGAAAATTAGCAGTTATAGCCTTATTACTTGCTTCCTTGTAAGTAGAAGCAAAATAAAATGTAGAGAGTACCATAGGTTGAAGTGATAGTCAAAATCTATGTGACTGAAGTTCCGTTGTTTGTATGGGCAGGAGTTGACAAACTCCTGTATGAAAAAAGTATTAGTTTTTCAAAGCTGAAACCAAAAACAAAAAATATCTCAAAAACGATCAACTCCACGAAAAAATATCTATAACATAAATTGTGTGTTTTAACGTGCTCTACATTTTTGTAAGTTTTTGTCCATATCTTAGGTGTAGCAGTTATACAAAATTCCGTAAAATTCGTCCACAATAAAATTCTTCAGGGGCTATTCACAGAAAATTTAAGATATACATTTTATTTACATACGATATTTTCATTAAAATCGTTAGAGCCAAAGTTTTCGAAAAAAATTTCATGTAAAGAGTAGTTTTGCGTGGGGAATTTTCTTGAAAATCTGCGTGTCGCATCCTTAGAAGATACCAAACCTAAATACCAAGTTTGGTTTTTAACGGACTTTTCGTTTTTGACCTGTGCTTCTCATAGACACAGAGAGAGAGAGAGAGAGAGAGAGACACACACACACACACACACACACACACACACACGCACAGGTAGACATAGGTCATTTTTCTAAAAATGATTTTTTTTTGGATTCAGGGGGTCTCAAAACATGTATTTCCAGTGAAAGTTCGGTATCGAATTTTTGGGTACATTACAATACCTACTGTATACATATACACGAAGTACGTGAAGAGAAAGTAATAAAATTAATTATTCGATTCCGGGGAAACAGTGTCGCTGATAAAAAATATATAAAACGGAAAATTGTCTCCACCTACATTTCGTAATAAAGCTAACCGAAGATTGACTTATTTATATTAATGAAGATGAAGGTGTGCAGAAATTATTTCACTATATGGTACTTTGTAGGTAGAGGAAAGTGAGGTGAGTAAGGAGATGGAACACCTTGATGTGAGTCAAAATGTTCAATATTTGTTGTTTTGTGCAATGACTTTTTATTTTGCTACATTTTAATTCTAAACTATCACTGAAAGTGCCATATGAACTCCTTAATTGGTTTTACTTTAATGTCATTTTCCTCTGTTTGACATTTCTAGAACTTTTAGGTACACTCAAAGTAAAAATGGATCAACATAGAAACTTCATTTTTAATGTTCAGATGCTCCTTTTTACTAAAGTCAACGGATTAATGATTATGTAAAAACCATGTCTTTAAAACATTAACTATGACATTTTATAGAATTTCTTTTTTACTATTGAGAAAAAAATTATGAAAATAACCCTTTATCATGTTTTATAGATAGTAAAAGTGCAGAAAAAATCAGTATCTACCAAATTCCGTTTACTCAGGTTGAATAATTTAGGGGCTGAGCTTTGCATATTTAACGTTACACGTATGATAGGAACTCGGTTCACTTAAAATCCCACACTTTGCATGTCCAGGAGAAACAAAAGAATGACGACTTAAGCAATTCGAAGAAATGTGTTACATATCCTTTATTACTTTTGCTAGCGCGAAAATACAATGTGCATAGTAGATAGAGAAGGTATTGTATTTCACCCAAAATTCGATACTGAGGTTTTACCTCAAATACACATCTTGGGGCCTCTTAAATCTAAAAATAACATTTTTAGAAAAAGATGAATATGTGTCTATATTCGTGTGTGTACCTATAGACAGAAAAAGTAAAAAAACGATTAGTGGAGTAAATATCTGACTTGGTATTTAAGTTCATTATCGTCTGGGAGAGGACACGGAGATATTCAGATACCCCAACTACCCTTTATGAGGAATATTATTCGAACTTTTTATTTTGACAAATATGGCTCTAGCGATTTGAATTAAAATACTTATTGTAAATTGCGACCGCCATGTTGAAATTTGCAAACTTTTGTCATGCCGGTACTCCTGGGATGACAGTAGAACAGCATTTGGTTTTAGCAGCTTGGTGCTATGCCACATACTGCACCTTTCAAGTGGTTATTCTCCAACGAGTGTTCCCCAATAGACGATTTCCCGCTTTGGAGATTTAACTTGGCCGTCTCAATCTCCAGATTTAACAGCTCCGGAATAATTTCTGTGGGGATATTTAAAAAAAAAAAAATAAAAAAAAAAGGTATTCTCGCACTGTTTGCAAATCATTGGGAGTTGAAAGATATCATCGGTCAGGAAATCAATATCATTCTATGGATCTTGAAGAATGCAGATGGGAGCTGACGTCATATTCCAGTTGTGCTGATGTAAGTGCAATATCCATAAGTGCAGATGTATATTGTTTCACTTTTTCACAAATAAGGTAGTTTCAACTGATATTGGTAGATACATCACGCGCCACCCTGCACAAATAGTCTTAAAATATTATCATAATAAAGTAAACGTTTACTTTTAATTTTCTGGGAATAGTTCCTGAAGACCTCTTCATTTTGGATGATTTTTGTTTAACTCGTAAGCCGCAAGAGATAGACAAAAACTGAACAAAAATTTGATGCGTTCCATTCACAGGACTTTCTCTACATCTCTGAGAAAATTATTGCTAATAAGCTTATTCTTCTTCTACTTCATGCTAATCGAAATAAACATTTGCAGAAAGGGTCTTCTTACTCAGTACCTTTTAAGTTGAAGGGAAATAAGCAATACACAGGCTAAACAGATAATCAAATGTTTTAATATGTGGTTGCTATGGGATTGAAATCCGTTTCTTTGCATGGCCAGGAGTTGACAAGTTCCCGCATGAGAAAAGTTTTATTATTTTAAAGCTCAAACCAATAACAAGGAATGTTCCGTAAACGGTAGCTGTACGAAAAAAACGTATAATAAATAAATTGTATGTTTAAGGAGTGTTACATTTTTTGTGGAGTAAATATTTGTCTATTTCTTACGGTTTCCAGTTATGCCAACTTCAGAAATATTCTGCAGAATAAAAAGGTCTTCAGAGGCTAGTATAGGAAAATTCAATAAAAGCGTTTTATTTGCCATGTAAATAACTTAAATATAATCTATCTTAACCTAAAAGGAATTTGAATCAAAATTGTTAGAGCCATTTTTGAGAATACCAAAAGTTTCGATTTTTTTTCCATATAAAAGGGTAGTGAAGGTGGGAGATTTTCTTAACAATCTTAGTGTTGCATCCTTCGTGTTAAATATCGTTTGGTTTTTAATGGACTTTTCGTTTTTAAGCTATGCTGCACACCGATACACATACACTCACACAGACATTGTTCTAAAAATGCTTTTTTTTTTTTTTGGTAATGGTTCTAAAGGATCCCAAAAGATGTATTACTAATGAAATATCGGTATCGAATTTTGGATGCAATACAGCACCTTGTCTATAAACTATGTAGATGGTGTGTGTAGAGCAAGTAAAAAAATATAAATTTCATTACAACATATAATTTACGTGATTTACAATTTTTTTTTTTTTTTTTTTTTTTTTTTTTACCAGAGTTAACCGTTTACCACGCATTTCTAGTTTCAATTTTATCTCCTTAGACTTTTCAAGCGGGAAGTTAACTTGAGCTATTTGTCTACCCCCTTCCACAACTTTGAGCCATATATGTATATACCTACTGACGTCACGCATTTATATAAACAATAACTCCCGCCATCTACATGAGATTCAGCTAACACCTGGTGGGTAAAGTTCCAACTATTCATTCCTCTGCTCTTCGTTGGGCCTTCGTGGGAGAGAGTGATTCAGTTGAAGAGCACATCGTCTTTAAGAGCGCAACGAAGTTTTACTGCGTGGCCGCTAAGTGTAGGCAAAAGAGGGCTTCCTTTTGGGGGTTAATATGTTTTGGTATGTCCAAATTATTATTATTGTGAAAACTCATTTTGCTAGTTGGGACAATTAAGCGTTTCAAATTGTTAATCCAAGGCCTATAACTTACAAATGTCACGGATGTAAAACTTATTCTAAGCAAAACCATTAAGAGTAAAATTAGTTATATCTTTAATGGCTGTTTGTTAAAAGATACATTGTCAAACTCAGCCATATTTCTTTGCAGTTTTATGGAATGTTTCTCCCTAGGCCTATAAGGAAACTTTTTTTTTTACTTTCTCTTCACAAACTATGTATATACGGTATAGAGAAGGTATTGTATTGCAATTGAATAAAAAAATATTTTTAGAAAAATGTCCGTGTGTGTGTCTGTGGGTAGCATAACTCAAAAACGAAAAGTCCTTTAAATACCAACCTTCATATTCAAGTTCAGCATCTTCCAAGGATGAGACACGAGATTTTCAAGAATATCCCCCCCTACCTCCAACTACCCTCTCCATGGAATTTTTCGAAAATTTTGATTTTCTCAAAAATGGCTCTAACGATTTTGATTAAAATATTACAAAAGTCTGCATAACTGCTAAACTATGAGAGATAGACAAAATCTTACTTAACAAAAAGTTAGATCTCGTTAAAACACACAATTTATTTTCTAGAATTTTTTTGTGCAGTTGACCGTTTTTGAGATATTCCTTGTTATTGGTTTAAGCTTTAACAAACTTATACCTTTCTTAAATGGGAACTTGTCAACTGCTGGTCACGCAAAGAAATGGTTTTCAATCCCATAGCAGCCACATTTTAAAACATTTGAATGTCCGTTTAACCTTGTGTATTCCCTTCTACTTTAAGAAACTAAGGAATAAGACCATTTCTGCTAATGTTTATCTCTATTAGCATGAAGTACATAGAAGAATAAGATTATTAACAATAATGTGTTGCAGAAAGGTAGCGAAAGTCATGTGAATGGATCACAGTAGGTGTTTTTTCTTGTTTTTTTTTTAACGATTATCTTTAGGTTATTGTACATTAGTTATTTTGCCTAGGATAAGGACAATTCAAACTCTCGTTTCATATTTCTTTTATTTTACTCCCGGGAATGCAAAGAAGAACAGCATTTCCATTGTTTTACATAGTGACGAGCTTTTAAAGATTTGACTAACGCTTTAGCCAAGTGTAATTAATTCCCTCTCTGCTTAGAAGGAAGCAAGTAATAAGACAATTTCGGCTATTGGTTCAGATGAGCACAATCTAGATAAAATAATAATATTTTGCAACAATAGTCAGTAGAGAAAGTCATGTGAATGCATCACATCAAATTTTTATTTAGATTCTCTTCTTGCGAAGTTTACATTTTACTTTCTCTAGCCAGTAGGTAAAATGTACGTAGTGGAAAGAATAGATATTGTATCCCAGCTAAAAATTCGAAATTTCACGGGTACTATCTGAGACTACCTGATTCCAAAATCCATTTGTACTTTCTCTAATACCACTATGTACATAGTGTACTGAGAAGGTATTGCATTCCACCCAAAAATTCGATACCTTGATTTCACCGGAAATAGACGTTTCAGGGTCACCTGTGTCCAAAAAGAGCAGTTTAGTCTGTGTGTGTCCTTGTGTCCGTGTGTCTGTGAACACGATAACTCATAAAAGAAAAGTCGGTAAAATACCAACCTTGGTATGTAAGCTTAGTATCTTCCAGGGATGCCACACGAAAATTATGAGAACCCCACCACCCCAAACTAACATCTTATCATGAAGCAGATAGAAGAATAAGGTGTACAACAACAATTTGTTACACAGATGTAGGGAAAGTCATGTGAATGGAACACTTAAGGTTCTTAGAAATATGTCTGTAGTGTGTGTCTGTGAGCAGCGTAGCTCAAAACGAAAAGTCGATCACATACCAAACTTGGTATTTGAGTTAGGTATCTTCCAAGGATGCGACACGAAGATTTTCGCGAAAATCTCCCATCTCCAAGTACCCTTTATATAGAACATTTTTTGAAAATGTTGGTTTCCTCAAAAATGACTCTAACGATTTTTATTAAAATGCTATATGTTTATCTTTAATTTCTGTGAATAGCCACTCAAGACCTCTTCATTCTGGATGACGTTTTATAACTTTGTACAACTGGTAAACCTTACTACTTAGAAAACGTAGACCTCATTAAATCACACAATCTATATCATACACATGTTTTGTAGAATTAATTGTTGTTTAGATATTTCGAATTATTAGTTTCAGTTTTAAGGTACTTAAGCTTTTCTGCAACGGACACATTTCGTCTCTCTTGTGTGTATTCATAGCAAGCAAATAGAACCGCATTTCAATTGTTTTACGTAGCCACCAACTTTTAAAAGATCTAACTTTCACTTTCGCCTAGTATATTCTCTTATATTTTCAAAAAAGTAAGTAATAAGACTAATTCTGACAATGTTTATCTTGATTAATATGACGTAGATAAAAGTCAAGTTTGTTTGTGGAATAGCTAGAGAAAGTCATGTGAATGTTACAGGAATACTTTCATCTCACTTTTCTTTGCAGGTACAAGGGGTTCAGGAGGACGAATCAATTCATGTCGACGTGAACAAAATTAAGCAAGAGTTTAAACACAAACATCATCAAAACAAAATTTCATAAGCTGAAGTATACTGTTACAGATGCTTCCCCTTAATAAAAATCCTTTTTCATATGGCTTTCTCTATCTATTTTTCAGACAAACTGCTTACAAAAGACTCCTTTTTCTGTATAACGCCAATCAAGATAAATATTACCGAAATGGTATTATTACTTAGTTGCGTATATAACTAGAAGGGAAAAAGGGAATACACTAGACTAAAGCGATAGCAAATCCAAATTCATTTCTTTGCATGGTCGGGAGTAAAGGAAACATGGACGTCTTCCTGCTTGAAAACAGTGTCAGTATTTTAAAAATGGAGCAAGGAATACCTTAGAGATGGTTAGCTCCACAATAAAAATATATAAGACAAAAGCTGTATATTTTGACGATATCTTAATTGTCTGTGCAGCAAGTTGTACAGGCTATGTAAGTCATTCAGAAAGAGGAGGGCTTCAGTGGCGGCTCCCATGAAATTCAGGTTATGCATTTTATTTTCCATGTAAACAGCATTGATATTCAGCATTTTGGCCATTGTTTAGAAAATTAAACATTTTGAATATGTGCCACATAAAGGGTAGACAGGAGAGGGGGGACTTTTCTGAAAATTTTCGCATCGCATCCTTGGAAGATACTGAACCTAAATACCAATTTTGGTATTTAACCGACTTTTTGTTTTTGAGTTGTGCTAATCAGACACATACATATGCGGGTACACATACACTGACCTTTTTAAATAAATAAACGTTATATTCAGAGGTCCTGGAAACATGTGTTTCCAGTGAAATCACTGTATTGAATTTTTGGGTGGAATACAATATCTTCTCTACCTATATGTAGGTGCTAGAGAAAGAAAATTGAAAAAGAAGCGGGGATCGGAATCAAGGAACATAAATCGGGTAATAAATGTCTAAATTAGAAAGGACGGCGATTAGACATAGCTTCTTTCAAATAGAAATGTGTTACTTTGTAGGAATTAGGACGGTGTTTAAAAAAGAAAGTGTCGCAAGTAGGTACGTGAAGAAAGGAGAGACTGGGGAAGGAGGGTCTGTCACACAAAGGAGCTACAAATCTGCTAAAGTAGGCAGATTGGGAACAGACATGAAAGGAGGCAAAGAGAGGATCAAGAAGGGTGTCTCGTCTGAAACCATTGTCTGTCCCTGATCTCGAGGGCCGCGGGACAAAAGGTGCAGGGTGTGAGATGATTTCAAAAAAACTAGGTATATGTATCGCGGCAATCCTTCACACAGACAATGCAAATGTCATTTATCGCTCTTATCTGACCCTTCTCTCTTCAGCTCCTTTAATTCCGTTTCTGATAGCAATTTGGTTTACTTCCTGGGAAGGTAATAGCTCCGTATCTCATTGTTTACTTTCTCTACTTAGTACATAGGTAGAGAACAATTCAACACCAGATTTCACGGGAAACACACGTTTTAAGGATCCCTGTATCCAAAAAAGAGGCATTTTTATTTTCTCTATACACATATGTACATATTGTATATAGAAGGTATTGCACTCCACCCAAAAATTCGATACCGAGGTTTCACCAGAAATATGTTTTAGGGTCCCCTGTATAAAAAAAAACATTTTCGGAAAAAAGATCCGTGTGTGTGGTGTGTGTCCGTGCGTCTGTGAGTCCGTGTGTCTTTGAACACGACAACTCAAAAACGAAAAGTCAGTAAAATACCAAAATTGGTATTTAAGTTTAGTATCTTCCAGGGATGCGACACAAAGATTTTCAGAAAAATGCCCCTACCCCAAACTACCCTTTACGTCGAACTTTTTTCGAAATTTTTTATTTTCTCAAAAATGGCTCTAACGATTTTCATTAAAATATCGTATATTAAAGATATTTACGTGACAAATAAAATGTATATCTTGAATTTTCTGGGAATAGCCTCTGAGGACTAGTTTATTTTGGATGAATTTCACGGAATTTTGCATAACTGCTAAACCGTAAGAGATAGACAAAACGTTACCACATAAAATTGTAGAGCACGTTAAAACACACAATTTATATTATATACATTTTTCTGGTGGAGTTGATCGTTTTTGAGTTATTCCTTGTTTTTGATTTCACCTTTAAAAAACTTATACATTTCTCCCACAGGAATTTGTCAACTCAAACAAAGGATCTTCAGTCACATAGCAATCAGTTTTTGACTATCACTTTAACCTATGGTACTCCCTTATCTCGTTCAGCTCGAACAACCTGTTTGCCATTTCCTCATAGATCAGCGATTATAAACTGAATTAAATGAGAAAAATCTTCATTTGGAAAACAATAAAAATATTTTCGTACTCTTCTGAACATAAACTACTAATTACATATACACTATTCAATTAAGTATTTACTTAGCGTTAAAATTGCATATGAATGTTTCAGCTTTTTTTTTCAGAAAAGCTGTGATCTTTGTGATCAATTATTGCAAGTAGAATTTGTACATATTCTTTTTCTCCTCTAAACAGAATCTTCAGAATGTTCGCTCCCAAATAAGCATTCGTAATATATCACTCCAAATATTTTTCTTTGTACCTTCTTCCTCTGAATATTCGAAAGACATTTTCTTAAAAGATTGGCCAAACGTCTGTGCGTTTTAAAATGTCTGTCCACAAATCAAACAAAAACAATAGGGATTGCACATTACGCGATGGATTTATCAACAGCTAACTTTGATTTAAAGGCTAACATTTCTACCCCTTCTATCCATATATATGTATTATTACAATTAATAATATTATTATTGTATTTCTAAAAAGTGGTGGTACAGTATTGTTGGATTTCTCTGTTGGAAACATTTCCATAACCATTGTACTCTGCAAAATATGGAAACAGATGAGCAGCGCAATGTTCAAGACAGCTGAGAGCAGAAAAAGACAACCTGTCTTTTGTAATTCTTTCTTTTCTTTACATTTTGCTACAGAAGAACAAGAGAATGTCAGGAACAGATTTTTAAAGTTAGTTGAAATGACAGGCAATTGTTTAGAAGATCTTTGCAATTTAAATCGTTCTGGAGATGTTCTAATTAGCGTCCTTGCTTTAGGTATTAGTGAAAACGCTGGGTGGCAGTTTACGTAGACTTTTAATGTTTTTTGCAATGTAAAGAAGCATATTTTATATGTTTATATATTTAATGTCGTATGGTTTCTCTGTTGATGATGTTAATAGTAGATAATAGTGTAGTAGAAAATTCCTGATTCAAAACTTGCAAGGTCATCAATTGAAGCAGGTTTTCTCAAAAAGTTGCTTACAATTTTTCAAAATCCATATCTAAGGAATACAAATATACAAAAACACAAACTTTTAATTGTATCCTGAATAACTTATTTGGCGTATAAAATTCGGAAATTTAAAATAAAGTGAAACGATTTAGGAATACTCAGTACCAAAACCCTTAATAATCCAAATATTTGTCTATAATTTAGTTTAAATCATAAATTTCAGAATCTGCCACTGATTTTCAGAAACTGCATCACGTGTTTTACAAACGATTCTGTGCACAGACTAGCTAGGTTATGCAGAGAATTCCATATCTAAACTCATTTTACAACAACAATAACAAAACAAACAAAAAACAACTCCTTTAAAATTATTTTATTTGAATGTTTGTGGTTAAGCATCTATACTGGAGTTTATAATTATGTCATAATTTATATGCTCGACAGTTGAAATCTATTAGATGTTCAAAGTTTTATTGTTAAACTTTTTAAACAAAACATAAAAGAACATCCATAATCTGTACATTTAAATGATAACCTATTCAGCATATTAATAATACCCGAGAAATATTGCAAAAAAAAAAAATCGTTGCAGAATTTTAATTTTAGCCGTTATTACTCTTAAACATGCATTAAATGACTTTGCTAACAATTAAAATATCGAAATAAACATGCTTAAAGCAAGGTAATCCGCCAGAGGAAGCTCTCAAGATATACAACCCAACTACTGTTCTGTTCTTCAGTATGCCTACCATTCTATTAGACTTGCGCAACCGTAAAGCTCGTGTACCCTCAACACATGTAGTTGGGCCGGGGCGATGGAGGGAGGGAGAGAGGGAGTATGATGGATGGACGGATGGATGGATGGATAAACTAAATATATATACAACCAGAATAATCAGCCCTGATAAACGCATTCACTCAAAAACTTGAATTTGCAATTTCCCCGGATATAGACACTTGAGGCTCACTGAATCCGAAGGCAACATTTTAGTAAAGGTGTGTGTACAGGTTTGCGTGTGCGTGTATGTGTGTGTTTAGGTGTTTCTGTAGTTTGTCTTTCAACAGCATAACTCCGAAACAAAGCTTCGGTTAAATACTGTACTTGGCTGAATGAATGGTTCAGCAAGCTCAAGGATGTTGAAATGGCTAAGAAGAGACGACTCAGAGCTGCAGCAACTGCCGCCGAGAGGGCAGCCTCACCATCGGAGGCAAGCAGCGCTTTCACCGCCGCGTTACGGGCAGTCAGCGCCGTGATTGAGCATCAGTTGCCGCCGGTGCAGAGTCAAGGTTCAGGAGGGTTCCTCTAAACCTATAAACCCGGCATGTCTGCTCCGCTGCGCAGTCGCGATGACCTTCATTTTTGAGAACCACCCGCATCTACTACGACTAAGTCGACGCCGCTCCTCAGGATGCTGCCAAAGAATCGGTCAGACTTGAAAACTGATTTGATGACAAGTTTTATTAGCCTATGGAATCACGAATACATGAAGTCATTATGGACTATTAGAAAATTATAATAGTCAAGCCATTCATGGGTTAATCTTTACTATTTTATTGGAATATAGTTCCAATAATAACATGAAGACCATGAAATCCTGTTTCACAAAGATGTTTGGACCTCGCCTCTTATGGAGGTTAGTCGATAGGAACGTCACCGTCCCTACCAATGCCTCTGTGGTTTCAGACGCAGCTTTGACGCCTGTTCCTCGCCACCGCCTTCAACTCGGAGGGCATTGAGGATAACCTCCACCGCCGTCACCGGTTATTTGCCATACGTGGAAGTACGCCACACTTCACCGCGGAATCCCGATGCCCCAGCTACGCGAGGAGCAGAAAAAGCCCTACGCCGACAGCCCGGACAGCACCCCCAGAAGATTTAGGACAGGAAGCCACTATCCCCTCCGTCGGCACGTCTTAACAGAGTAGCACCACCGATCTAGCAGCATGGTTAGATTACCTTGCAACGCAGCTACATGTCCTGAACTATTTGTACAGCACACTAAATCATCATCTTCATCATCCTTATCATCCTTCTCACTTGCATCATCATCGACAATGGAGCACAGCAACAGCCAAAACTAGGGAATCACTCTCAACCAAGGGGAGCCATGGAACAGGAGGCCTCACGTCTGAATTTCAACCATCACCCACATCTTCCATTCACATTATCATCTCCACGTCATCATTATCAGGGCAATTTTCCATGACTGTAGTCTAGAATGTTACCTCAACCCAGGTATGTATGTATGTATGTGCGGAAGTGGGTTGAGGTAACCTACCTACCTACCTACCTACCTACCTACCTACCTACCTACCTACCCACCTACCTACCTACCTACCTACCCACCTACCTACCTACCTACCTACCTACCTACCTACCCACCTACCTACCTACCTACCTACCTGCCTGCCTGCTTGCCTGCCTGCCTACCTGCCTACCTACCTACCTACCTACTTACCTAGCTACCTACCTACCTACCTACTTACCTACCTACCTACAAGCGCGCTTTCTATAATGATTTTGTTTTGTGTTCATTACATTGTATATAAAAAGAATCAAGTAAAGAATAAATATATAAGTTTTACATTTAGATTTTAAACCCTTTGAGTGCTATAAATGAAGAGTAAATTTAATTCAAATATGTTATCCATATAGGTCCATAACTGCAATTGCTTGGTATTTATTCTAAATGACGTTTGTGTAAAGCTTAAATAATGCTACACAAAATAAAGTAATATCTTTAAAGACGTGCAATGTATTTTAAATAGATTTTATTTCGCAAAATTTTTCCAAAGGATTTCATGCAATTGGTTTTGATTTTTCTGCTTCTTCATTTGGCAAGTAGGTAATATTTACTTTCTCTACTTAGTAGTACATAGCACATAGGTAGGGGAGGAAATAATCTTTTCAGGCTCCCCTGTATTAAGAAAAAGTATTTTCCAAAAAAAGGACTGTGTGTGTGTGTGTGTGTACACGATAACTCAAAAACGAAAAGCCGTCAAAATATCAAACTTAGTATTTAAGAATAGTATCTTCCAAGTAAGCTACATGAAGATTTTGGGGGAAATTCCCTCACCCCAAACTACACAAATTTCACTACACTTTACAAGGGAAAAAGTTCCGAAAATATTTATGTTCTCAAAAAATGGCTCCATCAACGGTACTGATCAAAATACCATATACCTATTAAAGATATTTACTTTGCAAATAAAATTTATACCCTGGATTTTCTGGAAATAGCCTCTGAAGACCTCTTGATTCCGGATGACCTTTGCATAACTGATAAGCCGTAAGAAATAGACAAAAGCTTACCACCAAAAAAATATAAATGCTATTAAATCATGCATATACATGTTTTAGTGCGGTATGCCGCTTCAGAGATGTTTCTCGTTAATGGAATTTGTCAACTCCTGGCCAAGCAAAACAACGAATTTCAATCATATAGCGACCAGATTTTTAAAAAAAATTGACCATTGCTTTAATCCAATGTAGTGCCTTATTTTCCTTCTATTCACAAATGATCATGCCATAAAAGCATTATTTATTGAAACCAACGTTTTGTTTTGTTCTTTAAATTGAAATTTTGGACGAAAATTCTCTTTTGGGGGGAGGAAGAACTTTTGTTTAATTTTGCTTAATTTACTCCATATCAACCAAAACAACATACTTTATTTACATTAAGATCGTATCAAATAAGATGTATTTACATTCTTCGCATAAATTGGTATCCTTAAAATTTTCTGTTAAGCAGAAATAAAAGTAGAAAAGTCATGTAAATGGTGCACATGAGATTTTTTTCACTCATCGTCATGTAAAGGACATGGCATTTCATTGTGCGTGCTTCTAAATGTGTCATGAATTGGTATATGTTCTGTATAATCAAGAAATCAATGAAATAATAAGCTTTTATAAGAAAAACTGTGACGGAGTATATTACCACACATCAGATGTTTTCTTGCATTACATATTAAGGTAAATTTTAATCCAGTCAGCAGTTTATTAATGCCTAATATGCAGTGAATAAACAAGCGAAAACATTTACAAAAAACGAGGAACCTGCATTCATAAAACTATAATCTGATTATACATTTACAGAAAAGCTGTGTCGGAGTATTCTCAGGTGCGGGAAGAAGAACAGATAAAAAACTTTCGAGAAGCTCAGCAGTAGACAAAGTGGAAGTTTATTATTTCCAAACAGCATCTCTTATTACTTGCCAGAAATTATGTAACACGAGTAGACTAGCTACTAATATTTAGCTTCCACATTATGTCCTGTTTGTTTTTATATTTTTCTTTGCTCAGTCAACGCAAACAAAATTCAAATTTCAGAATAATATTTTTTTAATAGTTTGGTTGTATTTGAAAACGTTTTTTAATGAAATGAAAGAAGCAGTTAACAGCGCAATCATGCTGTTCCAAGCACGTACTACTATTTGTGAGGTGAAGAGCAACAGGGACTGTGGCGTACTGCAAGGATAACAAACACAAACATGGCTTTGTTTACATGTACTGAAAACGTGCTTGGCAATTCTTCATTTTTAATTATAGTTTCCCTACAGCTAAGCGATTTAATGTGCAGTAGTTTTCTCTCCAATCACCATATAACAGACACAACATCAAAATTCATTTAATCTGTTTTTATCAGTACTACAACATTGTCTGCAGAATTAAAAACTTTGTTGAGTTTTTCTCTCAATGTGATTGGCATTTCTTGCGATACGAATAGAGCATTATTGAATTCAGTAAGAGGATAAGATAAAAAAACTGTTATGTGCTCCATTCACATGGCTTTCTCTACAACTTTGTAACAAATACGTGTTAATAAGCTGATTCTTCTAACTAATTCATGCTAATCAAGACAGGTGTTAGCACAAACGGTCGTATTGCTTAGTTCCTTGTAAGTAGAAGGGAATACACTATGCTACTCCGACACTCAAATGTTTTAAAACGTGGTTACTATGGTACACATTTCTTTGCGTGGGCACTAGTTGAAATGTTCCTGCATGAGAAATGTATAAGTATTTAAAATTGAAACCAATAACAAGGGATATCTGGAAAACGAAAAAAATGTATATAACATAAATTGTGTTTTTAACGAGATCTTCATTTTTTGTGCAGTAAGTTTTTGTCTATCCCTTACGGTTTACTAGTTATGCACAATTCAGCAAAATTCATCCAGAATAAACTTAAATACCAAGGTTGGTATTAAAATGTCTTTTCGTTTTTAAGTTATACTATACACAGACACATAGACACACACACATATGTACTAAGTACATAGTGTAAGGAAGAAGTGTTGTATTCCACCCAAAAATTCGATACCG
Source organism: Hymenopus coronatus (assembly GCA_030762935.1). Classification (NCBI taxonomy): domain Eukaryota; kingdom Metazoa; phylum Arthropoda; class Insecta; order Mantodea; family Hymenopodidae; genus Hymenopus; species Hymenopus coronatus. The sequence goes on along the minus strand of CM060888.1, from coordinate 137,950,385 downwards.
AAATTTTACCGGAAACACATGTTTTAGGACCGCCCTGAATCAAAAAAAAATATTTTCAAAAAAAGGTCCGTGTGTGTGTCTATCAGTCTATCTGTCTGTTAGCCTGTCCGTCTGTCTGTGTCTGTGTGTCTGTGGACAGCATAGATCAAAAACGAAGAGACCGTTAAATACCAAACTTGGTATTTAAGCTGAGTATCTTCCAAGGATATGACAGGAAGATTTTCAAAAAAGTCTCCCCACCCCAAACTACCCTTTACATGGAAATTTTTTCTAAAATTTTGTTTTTGTCTAAAATGGCTCTAACGATTTGGGTTAAAATCTCTTATATTTAAGATATTCACATGACAAATAAAATCTATATCTTGAATTTTCTGGAAATAGCCTCTGAAGGCATGTTTATTCTGAATGCATTTTGTGGAGTTTTGCAGGAGTGGTAAACCGTAAGACAGACAAAAACGCACTACACAAAAATGAAGACCTCCTTAAAAGACACACTTTATGTTATATGCATTTTTTCCTGAAATTAACCGTTTTTAAGATATTCTTTGTTATTGATTTCAGTTTTAAAATACTTAATAATTTTCTCATACGGTAACTTGTCAACATCTGACCACGCAAATAACCGGATTTCTATACCAGAGCAACCACATTTTAAAACATTGGACTGTCGGTTTAGCCTAATGTATCCCCTTAGTTCCCTTCCACCTATAAGGAAGTAAGTAATAAATCCGTTTCTGCTAACATTTATGTCAATTAGATAGAAGAATAAGCTTATTAACAATAATTTGCTACATAGAGAAAGTCATGGTAATGGAGCACATCAGACTTTTTTATACAGGATTATTCTTTTATCCACATCGTGCTAATCGATATTAACATTAGCAGAAAGCGACTTATTACTTGCTTCATTGTAATTTGAAGGGAATACACACGGCTAAATCAGACAGCTAGATACTTAAATATTTTAAAACGCCATCGTTATGTGAAATAATACAAATTCAGATCTCTTTTGTATGCCTGGGAGTAAAACATAAGGGTTATGAAACGATATATTGATTTCCTCCTGAAAAAAAAAAGTTTAAGTAGTTTAAAATTGAAACCAATAACCGGGAATATCTAACAAAGGCGAATTCTGCACACAATGTAATGACATAAATTGAGTGTTTTAATGAGATCCATATTTTGAATGTTGAAATGTTTTGCCAATCTCTTAGAAGTTAAACAAAAGTCATCCAAAGTGAAGAGGACTTCCGAGGCTATTCCCATAAATTCAAGACATACATTTCGTTCCTCATTAAAATATCATAAACATATGGATATTAATCAAAATTTCTACAGCCATTTTTGAGAAAATTATAATTTTCGAAAAATGTTCCATGTAAAATGTAGTTGGGGGGATTTTCCCGAAAACCTTCGAGTCGCATCCTTCAAAGAGTTTGGTATTTAACCGATATTACGGTTTTGAGTTATTTTGTTCATAGACAGTCACACATACACACACATATGCAGAGTGACTCACACAGATATTTTTCTGAAAATGTTTTTTTTCAAATTAAACCAGCTCCAAAACATGTATTTCCGGTGAAATTTCAATATGGAAATTTTCGGTGGAATACGTTACCTTCTCTCTACTATGTATTTTGTGCATGTGTGCTAGAGAAAGTAATGCATTTAGAAAAGCTGAATCAGGCGAGAAACAGACTGAATCAGGCGAGAATCAGGTTGAATCAGGCAAGAATCAGGCTGAATCAAGCTGAATCAGGGTGAATCACGCGAGAATCAGGCTGAATCAGGCTGAAACAGACTGAATCAGGCGGAACTTAAATCATGATATTCGATATTCTGTGCCGATGTTTTAACTCAGTAGAATTTAATTTGTATGTCAAATTATAATGCTTAGAGCCTGAGTGTACTTCGGACTAGGTCTCTCAGCCAGGGGAAAAATTTAACCCAGGTCTCCCGCTTGGTAAGCGGCTGCTCTACCAGCGCGCAACCGTTAGGCAGGTAGCACAAATAGAGCTGGGTAGAGCGGCAAACAAGGGAAAAATCATGGAAAGGGCATTGAAATTTTGGTTTAGAAGGAATTTGTTAAAACAGTATTTAGTATATCAAGAGAAAAGTTTAAAGAACAAGGGATGGGAAGACTGTCTCAGAAATAACTTGTAAAGTAGTGGGTTAGGGGAAACGTGGGGAAGAAGAGAAAATAATGTGAATAATTTCTGGAAGTTGGCAAGGAAAAGATTAGAGGATATAGAAATACAAAAAATATTTAGTGAGATGGCTGAAAAGATATTTACTTTTCTATAAACAATGAAAGACTCATGAGGAAGGGATAAGTATATGTGACAAATAAAGAGGAGCGAGAAGGTATTGCATGGCTGAAATCAGGAGTATGGAGGTTAAAGGTTTAAGGAAGGATACTTTCTACACATAATCAATGTCCTATATGTGGAGGAAATGAAGATATGGAACACATATTATTTAAATGTAAAGGGACTGAAGTTTAGAGAAAAGAGTATATTAATACAAATGGTTTAAAATAAATAGAAATGTTGTTGTAGTAGTAGTAGTAGTTCAAATGTTTCATAACGACAGTAAGAAAATTGGACAATTCTTATACAAAATGAAAAATAAATGGGCATGGACAGTAAATAGACAAAATGGTGTAATAAACTAGAATTAATAAGATATTGTAAAATATGAGTATGACCGGTAAAGAGCCAGGGCTGAACACCGGTCATATTCACCTGTTTATAGCTTAGCATAAATAAATAGAAAATAAAATAAAAATAAATAATGCTTAGATCGGATGTTAATGAAGAAAATGAAATTTAAGAAACGAAGAAATGAAAATAGAATTCTTCAACATTTAAGACATTCTTAGAAGTTAGTGTATTCGGAAAGTTATATATGGAATGTTTAATCTATAAACCAGATCCATTCTAATAGAAATATATACATAATTACTAAAATTCAACACAAACAATTTTACAACCGAAAATCAGCGGGTGTAGCGTAGAGCTATTCAGATCTCCTCAATTGAAACAAGGAAAAACATTCGCCTTTGTATTTTTAATTAAGAACTAAACAAAAAATCGTATGCATTCCATTCACATGACATTCTCTACGTGTTCTGGAAACAAATTAACCTTCCCAAACAGTATTGTTTATATACTTCATGCTAACCAAGATAAACATTATCAGTTTGCAAAACTACCCCAAAATGAACAGTACTTCGGAGGCTATTCCCAAGAAACTAAAGACATACATTTCATTTGTCATGTAAATACCTTAATATGCGGTATTTTGATCAAAATCGCCACAGATATTTTTGAGAAAAACAACATTTTCAAAAATGTTTCCACGTAAAGGGTAGTTTGGGGTGTTGCATCCTTGAAAATACTAAACTTAAATACCAAGTTTGGTTTTTAACGATTTTTACTTTCTCTATACACACTATGTACTTCTGTGTATAGAGAAGGTATTACACTCCACCCAAAAATTCGATACTGAAATTTCACCGGAAATATATGTTTTAGGGTCCCCTTTATTTAAAAAAAAGGATTTTCGGAAAAAGGTCCGTGTGTGTCCGTGTATCCGTGTGTCTGTGAACAAGATAACTCAAAAACAAAAAGTATGTAAAATATCAAACTTGCGACACGAAGAATTTGAGAAAATTCCCCCCACCCCCAACTACCCTTTCATGGAATTTTTTTCAATTTTTTTTCTCAAATATGGCTCTAAAGATTTTGATTAAAATTTTGTATATTAAAGATATTTACCTGACGAATAAAATGTAAATTTTAAATTTTCTGGGAATAGCCTCTGAAGACTAGTTTATTCTGGATGATTTTACTGAATTTTTAATAACCGCTAAACCGTAAGAGATGGACAAAAACTTACTACACAAAAATATAGAGCACGTTAAAACACACAATATATGTTATTACATTTTTTTCGTGGAATTCGTCGTTTTGAGACATACCTTATTTTTGGTTTCTGCTATGAAAAACTTATACTTTTCTCATTCAGGAATTTGTCAACTGCTGTCCATACAAACAAAGGAACTTCAGTGACATAGCAACCACCTTTCGATTATCACTTTAACCTGTGGTACTCCCTTATTTCGCTTCTACTTACAAGGCAGCAAGTAACAAGACTATTTCTGCCAATGTTTTACTGATTAGCATGAAGTAAATAGAAGTACAAGCTTTTTAACAATAATTTGTTACAGAAATGTAGAGAAAGTCATGTGAATGATACACATCAGATTTTTAGATATGAGGCCCGCTCACGCACACACACACACATTCATATACTTGGATATTTTTCAAAAATGTTTTTGTTAAAAACAAGGGACCTCAAAACATATATTTCCGGTGACATTGGAATTTTTAGTGGAATACAATTCTACTACGTGTATAGTACATGCAGCACAGAAGACTGCAGCTCATTTTCTGCAAATTAACGTTTTACTTTTTCTATATAGTATATGGTACGTAGGTACAGAATGTAATGCACTCCATGTAAAAATTTGATACTGATATTTCCTCTGTATCCAAAGAGAAAAGCTTTTTAGCAAGAGATCCGTGTGTGCATATGTGACACCGTATGTCTATGAACACAATAGCTCGAAAAGTCGATAAAATACTAAACTTGATATTTAAGTTTATTACCTTATAAGCATGCGCAAGAAATATTTTGAGGAAAATCCTTTCCCCCTCCAATCCTACACTTCCTTATTTATAGAAAATTGTCTATTGTACATAATCTACTCCGTAATTTCTCCTCTACTTACAAGGAAGCAAGTAACAAGGTAAATTCTACTAATATTTATATCGATTACGTAGAGTTACGTACACTAAGAATAAGCTTTAAAACAACACTTGTAACAGAGATGTAGAGAAAGTCATGTGAATGGAACACATCAGATTTTTTGTTATTTGTTACAAAAGTAAACAGACTGTCATAGCACACTACTTTTTTTTTCTTCGCGTTTTCTTTTTGTGAAATACAGTGCATTTTTCGATTAACCAAGAATACCTTTAGTAATACTTTGCTCTTACTCGATTGCTACATTAATTTCACGTATATAATAAAAATGTGACAACACCGAATAACTGATAACGCATTTCACAGATAATAGACGGGCGATTTGCATTTATTCTAGAATAGAAAATTAATTACTATTTTATAATTCCCTTAACTTTTCTGACTTTTGAAGTCACAAATCAAAAGAGGATTAGGTTAACCCGAGCTAAGCAGCCTTAGCTAACAAGGTAACGCTGCAAATATTATCAGACAGGAATGAAAATAGAACTAAACTGTGCAGAAAATCGCCAAAGCAAGGACGAGGATTAGTGGAAGCAGCACACTTATCATTTCCGAACAGAGCAAGCAGTTTAATTCGCCATCAAAGTACGTCATTCGAAAGTAGTATTTATGTACCTCACATGAAGTACGACGTCCGCCACGCTCTTGGATTATTCTCTCTGCAGCGAGTGCAGAAATAAATGTCCGCTGCTGATGAAAAATCCTTTTTCATGCTACAACATGAACCCAGCGTTTATATTCTTTGTGGATGTCACCAAAGCATTTCATCTCCACAAATACATCCAGCCATGTATAAGCTGCTGAGAAGAGATCAACGTTTAATGACAAGATTAAGAATTGGATACACCAAACTAACACACTCCTATATAATATCCAGAGAAGAGCCGCCAGAACACTCCTTAATGTAAACCACATTCTTACATAATGTACCATATACAGCACATTTAGATGCCACAGCTCTAAATAATCCAAAGCTTTTTCACAATACTGTTTCTTATTTTTAAAACATTTCTTTGTATAAATCAATTTAAACTGTAACATTTCACTCTGTATTGGTCAATGATTTGTAATGATAGTTTTAATTGTCTGTTTAATGTTCTATGTACTACTGTGTCAAGAAAGTTCCGGGAATTTGCCAATAAAACACAAAAAATGAAGTGTTCATCCAATTTTATTTTATCGCCTTCAAAGTAGGCCCCTTCTGAAATTATACATTTATGCCAGCGAATAATCCAATCATCAAAACATTTTTGCAGGAATCGGTGTCAATTGTCGCCGCGAATTTTCCTTTATGTTTTCTATTGACTGAAAACGGGTGCCTCGAAGTGGTAACTTGAGTTTTTGGAAAGAAAAAGAAATCAGCACGAGCCAGATCGGGTAAATACGGTGGTTGTTCGATGAAATTTGTTGAGTTTTTGGCCAGAAATTCGTTCACAATAATATCCTTGTGAGCTGGTGCGTTATAGTGATGCAGAATCCATGAGTTGTCATTCCACAAATCTGGCCTTTTTCGCCGTATTTGTTCTCTCAAACGCCGCATAACGCTCAGACAATAGTATTTATTTACCATCTAACCTTCTGGCAAGAACTCTGAATGTAAGACACGGCAATAATCGAAAAAAACTGTCAATATGACCTTCAGTTTTGATCGAGTTTGACGTGCCCTTTTGAGTTTCGGTTCAGTTGGAAGGCGCCATTCGCAAGCTTGTTGGCTGGTTTGAGTGTCAAACTCGTAAACCCACGTTTCTTCACCAGTTACAATGCGTTTCATGAACGTCGGAACTGGCTTATGCTAGCATGTCTTCAGCAATCCTTACGTGATTGAGTTTTTGTAGAAAATTCAAGTCTTTCGGAACTAACCGAGCTGCAACTCGTGTCATGCCCAAACAATCGTTTAAAATTATACGAATCGATTTGTCAGACACAGAAAGTTCAACGGAAATCTCTCTCAGACCTAAATGCCGATTTTCAGTTCAGTTGAAACCGTTGATGGCCGACCAGAGCGAGGCGAATCTTCCACCACATCTCGACCACTTTTGAATGCACTGTACCACTCATATACACGTTTTTTGATAAAGTCGATTTACCGTAAGCCCTCTGTAACATTTTCAGCGATTCGGCACTCGTAATTCCATTTGCAATTTAAATTTTGAGACAGATTCTTTGTTCAATATTTGTATCCATCATAAAATCGCAAATTACCTTTGAGATGAACTAACAAAATGCCCTACTGTAAACAAACTAGACGACAGATGACGATCAAACTCCGCGTGGGTATAGAGCAAAGATGTACTAACTTAGCGACAGTAATTTCGAATCCCCTTTTAAACAAGATTTTTAAATGATCAATTCCCGGTATTTTCTTGACAGAATCTATGTTTTAGGAATAGTTTTTTGTTGTTATATTATTGTTCTTGTATAATGTTCTATTTGTTACTGTAATATTGCGGTCACAAAAAAGAAAAAAAAACAACAACAACAACACTGAATTCTGCGACCTTCAATAAACCATATTCAAAAAATTAAATAATTTCATTGTGTGAGATGAATGATCGTTTACGAATTATGGAACAAAAAGAAGATACATAAAACTATGACAAGAGTCATGCATGTGAACACAAAAACTAAAATAAGTATAATTGGAATAATAAATTGATGGAATGTACGAAGGGAATTTGATTTAAATTGATTAAGAATATTACATTTTATAGTTTGAAGAACATTAAAGAGTGTGGAGATCATAGAGCTGGGAGCGAGTGTGACTCTCAAAGATTGCTATACAGAGTTGTGAAAACAGCAGAATATTACGTTTTATAGTTTGAAGAACATTAAAGAGTGTGGAGATCATAGAGCTGGGAGCGAGTGTGACTCTCAAAGATTGCTATACAAAGTTGTGACATCAGCAGAATATTACGTTTTATAGTTTGAAGAACATTAAAGAGTGTGGAGATCATAGAGCTGGGAGCGAGTGTGACTCTCAAAGATTGCTATACAGAGCTGTGACAACAGCAGAATATTACGTTTTATAGTTTGAAGAACATTAAAGAGTGTGAAGATCATAGAGCTGGGAGCGAGTGTGACTCTCAAAGATTGCTATACAAAGTTGCGACAACAGCAGAATATTACGTCTTATAGTTTGAAGAACATTAAAGAGTGTGGAGATCATAGAGCTAGGAGCGAGTGTGACTCTCAAAGATTGCTATACAGAGCTGTGACAACAGCAGAATATTACGTTTTATAGTTTGAAGAACATTAAAGAGTGTGGAGATCATAGAGCTAGGACCGAGTGTGACTCTCAAAGATTGCTATACAGAGTTGTGAAAACAGCAGAATATTACGTTTTATAGTTTGAAGAACATTAAAGAGTGTGGAGATCATAGAGCTAGGAGCGAGTGTGACTCTCAAAGATTGCTATACAGAGCTGTGACAACAGCAGAATATTACGTTTTATAGTTTGAAGAACATTAAAGAGTGTGGAGATCATAGAGCTAGGACCGAGTGTGACTCTCAAAGATTGCTATACAGAGTTGTGAAAACAGCAGAATATTACGTTTTATAGTTTGAAGAACATTAAAGAGTGTGGAGATCATAGAGCTAGGAGCGAGTGTGACTCTCAAAGATTGCTATACAGAGCTGTGACAACAGCAGAATATTACGTTTTATAGTTTGAAGAACATTAAAGAGTGTGGAGATCATAGAGCTAGGAGCGAGTGTGACTCTCAAAGATTGCTATACAGAGTTGTGACAACAGCAGAATATGAAAATTTCAACAGAAAAAACAAAAGTAAACATATGCATACCCTAAGAACCTATAGTAGAAGAACTGCAGTAAAATACCATTGAGGAACTATTGCGTATAAGTATTTTGAAGTAAGTGCATGAAGTTATCGAAATAAAATTTAAGAATAGCAAAATTATGAATTCACAGAGCTGCAATGTGTCACGAATTTATGAAATACTGTTTGCAAGAATAAATAAATACAAAAATGCAATAAGACCTTTGTTAGACTAAAGAACAGAAACAATAATGAAAAAAGCAAAAATAAAGTTACTTAGGGTAAAACTGAATACTTTAAGAGCAAATAGTAAGGAAAATAAGAATGAACAGGGGATCCCATAGCTCAGTAGGCACAACGCAGGCCGGCCTTACAAGAAGTCTTGGGTACGTTTTCCGGTTTAGGGGTGGCAATTTGCTTCTGGCAAAAAATATTCCCTATCCCTCATAGTCTGGAACTGTGAATGTGTGCATGTGTGTGTATGTGTGTATATGTTTGTATGTGTGTGTATGTGTGTATGTGTGTCTGTGTGTATGTGTGTATATGTGTGTGTATGGCTGTGTGTATGTGTGTATGCATGTGTATGTGTGTATGCATGTGTATGTGTATATGTGTGTATCTGTGTATGTGTGTATATGTGTGTATGTGTGTATGTCTGTGTGTATGTGCGTATGTGTGTGAAAGTATGTGTGTATGTCTGTGTGTATGTGTGTATGTGTGTTTATGTCTGTGTGTATGTGTGTGAATGTCTGTGTGTATGTGTGTATTATTATGTGTATGTGTGTATGTGTGTGTATGTCTGTGTGTATGTGTGTATTATTGTGTGTATGTCTGTGAGTATTTGTGTATGTGTGTGTATGTCTGTGTGTATGTGTGTATGTCTGCGTGGATGTGTGTATGTGCGTGTGTGTGAATGTGTGTATGTGTATATGTGTGTATGTGTATGTGTGCCTTTGTGTCTGTGTGTATGTGTATATGTGTATGTGTGTATGTGGGTATGTGTATATGTGTATGTGTGTGTATGTCTGTGTGTATGTGTGTATGTGTGTATATGTGTGAATGTGACTATGTGTATGTGTGTATGTGTGTCTTTGTGTCTGTGTGTATGTGTGTGTGAATGGGTGTATGTGTGTCTTTTTTGTCTGTGTGTATGTGTGTCTTTCTGTCTGTGTGTATGTGTGTTTTTGTGTCTGTGTGTATGTGTGTGTGAATGGGTGTATGTGTGTCTTTTTTGTCTGTGTGTATGTGTGTCTTTCTGTCTGTGTGTATGTGTGTTTTTGTGTCTGTGTGTATGTGTGTGTGAATGGGTGTATGTGTGTCTTTTTTGTCTGTGTGTATGTGTGTCTTTCTGTCTGTGTGTATGTGTGTTTTTGTGTCTGTGTGTATGTGTGTGTGAATGGGTGTATGTGTGTCTTTTTTGTCTGTGTGTATGTGTGTCTTTCTGTCTGTGTGTATGTGTGTCTTTGTGTCTGTGCGTATGTACGTGTGTGTGAATGGGTGTATGTATCCAGAGTAAAGAGGTCTTCAGAAGTTATTCCCAGAAAATTCAAAATATATTTTATTTCTAATGTGTGTGTGTGTATAACCTCCGATATTCTAATCAAAGTCGTTATAGCCATTTTTGAGAGAAAAACAATTGTGTTTTTTTTTTTTTTTTTTTTTTGCATGTAAACGTAGTTTTGATGGGAGGATCTTCTTGAAAACCTTGTCGTATCCTGATAAGATAAGATATTAATACCCAGTCTTTTCGGTTTTGAGCTATGAACACACGCGTACTTTTTTCTAACACTTTTTTTCGGACTCAGGAGACTTCAATACATTTATTTCCGGTGAAATCTGGCTTCGAATTTATGGATGGAATACAATACCTTCTGTAGCTACTATATAATGTATGTATATATATACACATATGCGGGCTAGAGAGCGTGCATAGAATAAAACATGAAGATATAAGAAAGCAATATTCTATAACGAATATAACAAAGTTTGTAAAAGAAAGACATATTGGAATGAATATATCACATTAGAGGAAACAAGACTGTTTAAAACAGTGAGACGCACGACCAACGGCAAGTAGAAATGTTGGAAGGCCACTAAAACATGAACAAAGAGGTTTTTGATGATAAATAAGGGAATATACTAGACCAAAGTAATACTGAAATTCTTAAAAGCAGGTCACTAAACAAATTACATTAAAATTCTGTTCTTTTTGCATGACCAGCGGAAATAAAAAATGCATGACTTTCCATTTGAAGAAACTACTGGCAAATTTAAATCAATAACAAATGGAAATAATTAACTAGGTAAAAATGTATTTCACATACTCTGTGCCTTTGCCGAGATCAACATTTTTGTGTATCTTACGGTTTACCAGTTATGCAAAAGTCATTCACAATGAAGAGGTTATAATTCAATGTGCACATTTCATTGTCATCAAAATATCTTGGAGTCATGTTTCAGAAAATCAACATCTTCTCTGTAAAAGATAATTTGGAGTGTGGGGTTTTCTTGACAGAAGCTGAGATTAAAATCAAGTTTGGTATATAACAGTCTTCTGGTCTTTCATAAACACTCTTTATTGAATTAGGGGACCTCAAAACATATTCCGATGAAATCTCTATATCAAATGTCTTATTACAATTAAATAGTTCCTTGCTGCATATAGTAAAAAAGTAAAAAGAATTATATATACTGCATTGCTATTTGCAGAAATAGCTAAGAATACATTTCGTTTTTGATTCACGGAGAATAGTGATAGTGAAAAGTTTAAGAACTGGACGCTATATGTGGGCCCTAAAATTCCATTCTCTTTCCGTGCAATCGCGAGAAACAACTGAACATGGAAAGGACCTGTAAAGAATCGCAAAGAACTGAACGATTAGATCCACTATCCACGGATACCTTGGAAATGGTTTACAGCACATAAATATTACGTATGTAAGATAAAGTTTGTATTTTAAAGAGATCTTCAGTTTTGTGAATAACGTTTTCGTCTGCCGCAGAACATTGACCAGTTATACAAGATTACACAAAATGGCTTCCGAATGGAGTGGACTTCTCAGTATATTCAGAGAAAAGGCAAAATATAGATTTTGTGGCAATATCTATATATTTAATACATGGTATTTCAATCAAAAATTTTACAACCATAAAAATTTCAAAAAATCTTCCATGTAAAGGCAGTGTGGGGAGAAGGATTTTGTTCAAAATCTTCTTGTCGTATTTTTGAAAGACACTAAGACATTTAAGTAAAAAAGTTTACATTTAACATACCTTTTGTTTTTACTTTCTCTAGACGTACTATGTGCATAGTGTATAGAGAAGATATTGCACTCCACCCAAACATTCGATACTGAGATTTCACCGGAAATATAAGTTTTAGGGTCCCCTGTATCCAAAAAAGTATTGTCAGAAAAAGGTCCGTGTGTGTGTGTGTCTGTGTGTGTCCGTGTGCCCGTGTGTCCGTGTGCCTGTGAACACGATAACTCAAAAACGAAATGTCGGTAAAATACCAAACTTGGTATTTAATCTTCCAGGGATGCGACACGAAGATTTTGAGAAAAATTAGCAATCCAAACTACCCTTTACACGGAAAAAATTTCGAAAATTTTGATTTGCTCAAAAATGGCTCTAAAGATTTTTATTAAAATTTCGTATATTAAAGATTTTTATCTGACAAATAAAATGTATATTTTAAATTTTCTGGGAATAGCCTCTGAAGACTATTTTATTCTGGATGAATTTTACAAAATTTTGCATATAAAAATGTAGAGCACATTAAAACACACTATTTGTGTTATATACTTATTTTCGTGGAATTTGTCGTTTTTAAGGTATTCTTGTTTTTAGTTTCGGCTTTGAAAAACATACTTTTCTCATGGAAGAATTTGTTACTCCTATCCATACAAATACAGGAACTTCAGTCACGTAACAATCGGCCTTTGACTATCAGTTTAACCTATCGTACTCCCTTATTCCGCTCCTACTAACAAAGAAGCAAGTAATAAGACTATTTCTGCTATTTTTTTTTTTTTCTTGTTTAGCATGAAGCAAATAGAAGCATAAGCGTTTTAACAATAGTTTGTCGCAGAGATGGAACACATCAGATTTTTGAATAATGCTGTTCACAGGCACAGACATATACAGGCCCCTTTTTCACAACTTTCTATGAAGATAGTCACAAAACGTGTATTTTCGATGAAATCTCGGTATTGAATATTTGGGTGGAACACAACACTTCTCTAGTTATTATACGTAGCAGGGAAACTAAAATGGATTCCTTAAAACAGCATTGGTATGGTAGAGACAGGACCGAAAAATGCAATGGCATTCGGGATTTGAACCATGGATGTCTTATTCTCTGTTCCGTTGCTCTAACGACTGCGCCACCAAGATAACTCAATTGATTCGCACATTTCCCAGTAAACTACAAGGTGATCTCAAGTTATTTTGAGATGACAGATCCCAATGTGAACTTAAAATATCGTAAGTAAATTAAATCCCGGGATTCATAATTTAATCAAGTATTGGGTATTTCTTTCACACTAGCCGTGTGTAGCCAAGAGTTGGAAAGAGACAGTCAGAAATCAGATGGTACTTTCAGCAATATAGATAAGTCACCATTAGGGCACGCCATCTTAGAGCAACCGTTCGAAGACCGAGATATCCCTGGTTCATCAAATCCCGGCTATAGCTCTGAATTTTTAACTCTGGCTCTACCTGTCCTACAGTCATCCACCGCGTGTGTCTATGGGCAACATGCTACCCAGTCCCCCAGGAGCCGGTCCCCATGGCCACGCTCGCTAAAGCGTCTCGCTTTGGTGCTTCGTGGGCAGGGGATCGTGGGTTCGAGTCCCGCCTTGGGCATGGATGTTATATGTTTGTGCAATGTGTATATGTTTGTAAAAGAAACAGTAAAACCAGTAATCAGTAAAACCTACGGGGGGAAATGTAAATAGGGATACAGTACCGGAGTCCTGATCAGACTCCGTTACTGTTTTTTAAAAAAAAAAAAAAAAAAAAAAAAAGGACGCGGATCCAAAACCGGGAAGGACGCATTCCTTCGGAAGGGAAGTAATTTTTTTTTTTTTTTTTTGCGCTTTAACGTCCTTTAACCCAGTTGGTCATATCGGACGATGCATGTAATTGGTATTATAATGCTCAAATGATCTCGGGGTCCATGGAACTTAAAGTTACTCGACATTCGTCTTCTCGGGATAAGGGAAAACCCCCGAAAAAAGTCTTATCCGGGTAACTCACCATAAGCGAGATTTGAACTCTTGACCTGTTGAATATGAGGCAGACACACTACCACCACCCTACCCTGGAAGGCTCGGAAGTAAATGTGTTGGTCCCGTCTCGTAGGTATACGACAAGCCTGATAAAGAGACCTCTGAGCAAAATTAAGCTATCTTTTACGCCCATAATAGAATGGGACGCTGAGAACATCCACAAATAAAACTCAGTTCAATTCATTCCTGACCTATACACGGCTAGTGTTGTGGTAAAAGCAATTAATATTAATAGTTTGATTACAATTAAATAAAGGATCTAATCAAATTCACAAAAGCAGCACCCTCTCTACGAGGTAAAATATCCGTAGGAAGACCGGTACTCCATTGATGCGGAACACACTTGAAGGTCTATCCTTGACGTCCTAGATGAGAAAGAAAAAGAAACTGTAATATATTTACATTTTAACGTTTTATAATTGTTGGTAGTTTATACTACATTCTCACATTTCATATGCGTTATTTTGAATGTTAGCTTCATGCACTTAGAAGATCAGATTTATATATTGGTGTGCTTGAGAGAGTGTGTGTGTGTATGCGCTTTATTCAATTATTCAAACTCACATCATTGTTGTAATCGAATCAAGTTTTTACCATCAACTCGCAATGTAATCTTATTCAATTTTCACTCGTACTCCACTTTATAACGAGTACGAAACCGCATATTCTTCATCACGCTTTACCGCTGGGACGTAAAAAACAACAACTCACTTACCTCTCTCAGCAGCTACGCTCATGAATGCCCCAATTGCCGTCACAGCCTCACTCATAGAACGCACTGAAATTTTGGTAAAAAATAACATATGCACCTATCAACTCATTGAATAACTGTGTGCCGTGTGCACATCTGATAGACTTGTTTCCAGCAATATGGCGACGTCATCAGTGTATGACGGTGATAAGCATAGTTGTCGCCGAATACGTCATTTGGTTACTGTGCTGCCCCATGCGGAGAAGAGAGAAAACCCTCCCTCGACACGTGCACCGGGAGGCAGAAACGGAAAGATTAAAAAATCAGTATAACAGCGAAACGACAAGGTCAAAAATGCAACGCTAGTAACAACGAAGCAATGACTCTGTGCACGTCTCTATAGTGAGGGTATTAAGAGTAATTTTCGGCCGGAGAAAAACTAGACACTTCTCATATTTGGCAAGGCACAATTTATTCTAATTATATCTCTATTTGGGAACCAAGAGAACGCTGCGCAATATTTGCTACAATTCATATTTTAGTGGAAAGGCACTAAACAAAGGAAAGTGCTTCTATCAAGGTTGAATAGCACATTTATAATTAGTAAAATTGTTATACACCATTATATTATAATAATATAAATAATAAATAATTTATATATCTTAATTGCGTCAAACTATTTACAGCATTTGTTACTAAATCCTTAAATATAAAGTAAATCTTATTGTGTCTTATTGTTCGCGAGAGACGGGGAAAGAATAATCTGGAGATAGATTAATTCAGAATAATCTGGTTACGAGAGGAGCATGTATTAAATAATTTTTTTGTATAAGTGAATTCCAATAATTGAATTATTTTGGCAGAAGTAAGTGTAATAGATTTAAAACCTTTACACTCTCGCACAGGGTGAGAGCGTTATTCTGATCTAAGCTCTTTTTATCTTTCCAACCTACCGGCGGCAGCTTACACTCAATAAATGAGAATAAAACCTGCGTCACAGTATGTATATATGCATGCATGTATGTCCTACGCGATCGGGTATATCCTATGTGTGTGTGCACTCGCAGTAGATAACAAATGCCACCGGACAATCGTTTAAATCGCCAGAGAAAAATATAAAGTTATGAGGTAATAAAAAAGCATTGCTTTTGAACGAGACTGATTTCTACCATAATGTTGTTGTAATGCCTCGTAATTTCGAATCTTACTGGCTACTATATAAACAAAAGAAAACGTAACATTCATATGGACAAAAGAAAATGTAGAGTGCATCTGTTCCAATAAAAAGGTTATTTTGAATTAAATAGAACTTAGAATTAAATTCTAAACTACAATTATTGAATGTTGCTGACTTCCAAAATGCATTTTCTTCAAATTGAAGTGATCATGTTATTTATATGTGCAGAAGTGATGTAGGACCGTTCTTCTTTAATAACAGACGACTTTCAAAAGTTCCTTTCTCACAGCAGTCATTTGTTTTAAATGTTTTACAACATATTTTATAACATTTTAAATATACGTATATTTTAGCTCACAGCCCAAAGGAAGTGTGCAAAAATGTGTGAGGAATATTTAATAGAATCTCGGAAATACGAAAATTCGATTTCCTTTGTTCCCGACCCCTTCTAACATTTTCTCGGCTTTGTTAAAACACACTTCGCAATATGCTTTAGCGCAATGTGGTATAAACGCTGACTGGTGGTCGGAGGTAAACCCGCAGTTTTGATCGGAAGTGACTATAGCGAGAATTTATGTGCTTGCAAACAATTCAGTAAATGTTTGTCGTGTGTTATCGTTGAAACCGTAACTACAGTAAGTTTTGCATTTGTCTCCCGATTGTTACTACTGTTTTGGAGTACTTTTATTTGCATTCAGCTATGTCAAGTTGCTTTTTATGTGTGCATGCCCATTTTTCTGCCTGTTTGTGAATTCCGTCAGGACATACAGACCCTGTTCACAGCTGTATTCGTTGTCTAAAATATCGGTACCTATAGCTTTTCTTGTTTTCTCGTGAGCAGTTCATGTCATTTCCACTAATGTTTATGTCAAGATCAAGCATTTAAAGAGTGTAATTTTAAATTTCCCCGATCTTAAACACTTCTTACACCAAATTTATCTAAGTAGAAATCTAAATTAAATTATTTTAATTTAGATTTCAGAATTAGCCTATTTGCTACTACATACTTTGCAAATAAACCATCCTGATTCAACGGACGTGGCAAATTCCACATTAAAGTTAAGCAGTATGAAAGTATCTTTGGTAAATTCCGCAATAACAAAAATTCAAATACGAATGCTCATGGGCAAATTGGTACAAAATTAAACAGGGAAGTTGAAAGAGGTGACGTTTTCTGTCTCACTTTGACCAAACATAACATTCAGCTCACGACAAAAAATTGGATATGTTCCATTCACATGACTCTCTCTAATTATTCTGTAAAAACTTGATACAAAAGCTTATTCTTGTATTTACTTGATGCTAATCAAGATAAACATGCCGGATGTCGACGAGCTAATTCCGAACAAGTCAAATTGTGAATAAAAATGTCGGATGGTCTAAACAGACAGGTAAACAGCACATAAATATTTTCAGGTATGTTAATCGCACAGGTAAATTCTGCACAGGATATCAAACATTCTTTACCAAAGGTAACTTCCGCAACAGAATCTTAGAATCTTATTTCTGGTGTTTATCCTCGCATTCTCTGTGGTAGTCATCCTGTAGACACTGTGCATTTAAAAGTAAAAAAACAAAACAAAAAAACTTGCTAATCATCGATGACTATAGTTATGCAAGCAGAGCATTTAAAAAGGTGACGGTAATGTATTAGGTATAATGAAACCGTGTAATACTGAAGTGTATACAGCTTCGGAGCGCAATATGATTTCGCACACTAATATTAGCATACATCCAATATTAAAAAACATGCTGAGTAAATTTGTAACACTACAGAAAGAAAGATGGAAGAAAGCATATTTGAACATCCATCCTAAATAAATTTGCACAGCGATTGGTCAATTATAGATATTTGTGTGTTAAATGGATACTAAATGTGATTTAGTGCTGTTCACAAATCTTTTAATAGATCTTTTTCTATCGGGTACACACTTTTTAACACATACATTTTAATTATATATATAGTGCCATAAAAGTTACATTTTTCTATATAGTGCCTAGAATGTACATTTTTAGACAGACACAGTTAAAAGTAAGCTTTTTAACACAAAACACTCGAACTAAAAATTGTACTTTATAACTCTAGATTTATAAAATATTTATAACACTCCAATGTTACCAACTTAAGTTTTGTTAATCACAGTATCCGTCACATACAATGTTGTGGTATTGAAAGAATTACGTTGCTAGTGGAGTCCGATCGATTTGTCTTATTTTTCAACACAAACACGCCAAGTACACAAGGAATCAACATTTCCAATTGTAATAATTGTACAATAAATATCACACTTTCATCATAAGTGCACAGTTAAGAACTTAATGTTGCCTATTATTAATAAGAATGTATATCTTTGTGTTCTGTTATTTATCTGTATAAAAATAAATGAGGTTATGTTCCTGAGAAAATAAAATATAAAATCAATAATAGTATGCCGCCTTCCTTAGTCCGTTCTCGTGTATAAACATACTCAACTAGACAACAATTTTCTTCGATTGGCAATTTCAAACATTTAAAACGTGTTTGATAGGTATTTTGATTGTAACATACTCTGGTTTATCATTTAATAACAGAAGGAATGGATAATTTATGAGATTTATGGTAAAGAGTAAAGAACTGACATTACTACATCGATTACCAATCTATATCGATAGACGAACTCTATTTCCACATACGCACACGCGATAGGAAAACGTATTACTCCTTGAACAAAAGAAATGTTGAACCTTATATTATAAATTTATTGGTAAATCTAGAAATATTGTTCTGTCTTAAAATAGTGTATGACACTCAAGTTAAAAGTGTTTTTATTTTGCTCGTAGGATTGTTACACTCGACCTTACGGCCTCGTTACCCAAACTTTCCTCTTGTATCATAAATAACTATTCTGTGATTTTCTGCGGTATCTAGCTTGAGAATCGTCCCTGTTGAGCGTCCAATGTAATCAGCTAAAATGTTTGGCTTTTTACCTTTGTAACGGGTTTCCATCGTAGATATTTCCTGATGGAAACGTTCACCACTTACACTGGCAATTTGGAGGGGAAGAGCAGCAGTTTTAGAGGCACATTACAACCAAGTTTCCTATAATTCTCATTAAGCTATCAGCCTTATGGTTTCCCAGGAACTTTTCCATTGTGCAAAAGAATTGCTTTGAAACTGATCTTAGAAGAATCCAATGACTTCAAATGAACAGTCGATGTCATTAAAGTGCACCAAGTTATCTTGCTGGAGAACTGATGTTCAAACTGTCGTTGTCTTTGCATTCTTATCCAGATCATTCCATCCTATCAACCTAAGCCACAATCTAAGCTTGTTTTTTTATTTTTCTTTTGAACCTTTTTTATGTCAGCATCACGAACCAGGCGTTTAATTTCAGACTGCGTAATCATATGAAGCTCAGTTGAGATGTTTGTGTCACAAAACCATGGATCCAGAATGTAGCTCAGCCTCGGAAAAGCCATCAGCCTTAGTGTCCTCAATATCTGTACTCTGTATTTCTGGTCTTTAAGGCTTGATCTGTGAGGCACGGCATTCCAGACCACAACACTGGACAATCTTCACAGTTACTCCAGAAGTAGCAGTCTGCTTTGTGGTTCTCTCCAAACTATGGGAACGCAAATCGCATGTGACGAGATGGTTTTCAGTCACCCACTTAACTGCGTCACACATGAAGCCCAGGATTTATCTTGATTACTATTTTACAGCCAAAATAAAGCTCATGGATTTTCTTATCAGTTTGGTTATACATCTCTTTGGAGATTAAAAGTTACCTCTCCACACTTGTAACAAAATCTGTGGTTATTACACGCACTGGGCATTGTTAGTATGTAAACACACTGTGTACGGTTACAGAACCATAACAAGTTAGGAAATTCCTGATCCCGCTTATTAATAACGTTTATAACATGTCAAATATAGAAGATTTTTTTTATTTCATTGATAACAGCTCTGGCTAAATATGCTTCTAACAGGAAGATATTTATTATTACAGTGTAGTGCAATAATAAATAATTTAGCTTAAAATATATGCACATAATGATAGTAGCCCAAAAGTGCAATTCTAACTTCATATTCAGAATTAGGCAGACCAAACGCGTTACAAAAATTGGAGCCCAATAGAGCAATTCTAGCATCACATTCGGAATCAGCAGTCCAAAATATACAAGAATTAGTGAACATTTTTCATTTCACAGAATCACTGCTTCTAAGTGCAGCTTGACCATTTGTGACGTCGCTCGTGCACGAAAGACGGATAATCAGCCTGCACATAATCCGAATTTGAAAACGGTAAGACGTGAATATTTTTACATTTTACTTTTTCATTGGAAACACACGTTTTAGGGTTCCCTCTATAAAAGTATTTTAGAAAATGTGAGTGTGAGTGTGTGTATGTTTGTATCTATGGACAGCATAACTCAAAAAACGAAAGTTGTGTAAATACCAAATGTCATTATCTTCCTGCTTGGTGTAATGGTTACTATGCTGACTTCATACACCCAAGGTCGCTGGTTCAAACTCGGCGGAGGACGATGGATTTTTTCGGGCGTAAAAATCCTTAGCATTGCTTCCTCCGGAAGGGAAGTAAAGCTGTAGGTCCCGTGTCTCAAACCTGATAGAGAGGCCTCTGAGCAAAATTAAGTGGTATTTCACGCCCAATTTAGAATGGGACGCTGAGAATCACAGCAGTTAAAGAGCGTCCATAAATAACACACCATTTATTTATTTCTTCCAAGAATGAGACAGGAGAAATGTTCAGAAAATCCCATCACCCCAAATTACATATCTCGTAATGGAAAAAATTTCGAACAGTTTGATTTTCTCAAAAATGTTCCAACAATACCATATATTAAATACCGTACCTATATTAAAGTTACATACATGACAAATAAACTGTATATCCTGGTTTTCCTGTTAATAGTTTGTGAAGAGCTCTTCATACTGGATGACTTTTCTATACTCGTAAACCGTAAGAGATACACAAAAACTTAAAGCACAAAATATTATGCATCTCGCTAAACAGCACAATTATATATATTGGAGTTAACCATTCCCAAGATATTCCTTGTTAAGAGTTTCAATTTTAAAATACTTAAACCTTTCTCAAACGGGAATTTATCATTCCTTTTTCTTTTATTTTACTTCTGACCTTGCAAAGAGAACCGAATTTCAAAATCAACTGCAAAGCGAAGGTTTTTAAAAGATATGACTGTCGCTTCAGCATATTGTATTTCCATATTTCCATTCCACTTATAACGAATCAAGTAGTAACATTTCTGTCAATATTTATATCGATTAGCATGAAATAGAAGAGTAAGCTTTTGTAGAAATTATTTGTTACAAAAGAGCGAGAGAGAGAGAGAGAGAGAGAGGGAGGGAGGGAGGGAGGGAGAGAGAGAGAGTCTTATGAATGGAACGTATCAAAATTTTAAGTCAGTATTTTTAAGTGTTAATAAGGGGTCACTAGCTACCATTTTTATGGTATGCAAACTAATTTGCTTTCATATAAAATATTTTATTTTTTGTTTTAAATAAGGTCTATTGTTATATATGTTTGCTGATGATAATTATTATCAAGTTGTATTTTATACAGTTGCAACCTTAGCAGTTATCTGTACTGTTTACCTGACTTTATTTAGCGTTTAGTGTACTTTGTTTGTGCCAACCTCATTATAAGAGAAGCTGCATTTGGTAATAAATTATGAACACATATTCGCGGGGCCAATATTGACCTGATGTAATGCATCATATTTGTAAACAAATGCAAATCTTGAAGTATAGGCCACGAGGAATTGCAAATTACATAAATAGAGGGAAGTGAGCATTAGTGTTGTAATAAAAATGGTCATTTGAATCTCGAAAGGAAGTTTTCGAGATTCAAATGACCAAGAATAGTGAGTAAAAAATTCTAACGGAAGCCAGTGGACAACTAAAAATACAGAGTCAAACAGAGATCAATACAATTTAATAATGTGAAGACATTTTGTGGTGTTTCATTTAAATATTATGCGTTAGATTTCATTGTGGATACTACATAATTATGCAAAAGTCCTCCAGAACGAAGAAGGCCTCAAAGGCTATTATCAGGAAATCCAAGATGTATATTTTATTTTCTATGTAAATATTTACAGTATATGTTAATTTATTCAATCCTTAGAATCAATTTTGAGATAATCGACCATTTCATAAAATGTTGCATGGAAAAGGTAGTTTGGAGTCGTGTTGCATCCTAGAAGATACTAAACGTAAATACCAATAGTACTTAACTGTCCCTTTGTTTTTGGCCTTTTTATAAACATAGCTTTTTTGGTATCAGGTGTCCCGAAACAAATATTTCCGAAAAAATCTTGGTATCAAATTTTTGGGTGGAATGCAATACCTTCTCTATCTACTATGAAAATTGTATCTACATATGTAGTAGAGAAAGAAACATTAAACAATTATTCTACATTTTGATAGCATTTAATAATAATAATAATAATAATAATAATAATAATAATAATAATTCGAGTCGTTTAGTTACAATGAGTTACATATTGTAAAACTAAAGGTTATAACTAATCTCTTTAATGTATTAGAGGCAATTTAGCAACAACTATATTAATAAAAAGTGGCTTAAAGTAGTGTTTTTAATAAACCACGCAAATTAATCTGAAATCTTTCTTTTGAATACAAATTTATATTTATTTACATTTACATATATGAAATTCAAAGTTCAGCGCTTTACCAATTATAGATGAATAAAAACACGTCGCTGCAAAATCATATTTTCTTTTTTTGTAACAACAGACACACATAAAGTATACTATATAATTTAAATGGTGATATCGATAGGACCAAAATTCAGGCGTATTTTCACGCAAAGTTTCAACATCTCTTTATACTCAAAATACTCCACAGGATACATTACTCTTTCCAGTTTATTTCAAACTTCCTTTATGACCCTCAAAACTACATTACAGAAATTTAAGATAAGTGATTTTAGAAATATATATATATTTTAATGTCTGAAAAAAAAAGATTTAGGAGAGCACAAAAATAAATAATTCCTATTGTGAAACTCTGATGTGTTCCATTCGCATGACTTTCTCTATATCTCTATTACAGGTCATTGTTAATAATCTATTTTCTTCTATCTCTTACGGTTTACTAGTTATACAAAATTCATCCAGAATAAACAGATCTTGAGAAGGTATTCCCAGAAAATACAAGATATACATTTTATTTGTGATGGAAATGGCATTATTATGAGGTATTTTAATCAAAATCATAGAGCCATTTTTGAGAAAAATAAAATTTTTGAAATTTTTTCCATGTAAAGAGTAGGGGATTTTCTTGAATATCTTCGTATCGCATCTTGGAATATCTTCGTATCCAAAATTTAAGTACCAAGTTTGATATTTAACGTGTTTTCTTATTTGAGCTATGCTGTCCACAGACACACACACGCACCTTTTCCTAAAAATGTGTTGTTGTTTTTTAGATTCAGACAGACACACACCCGAACTTTTTCTCTTTTTAGATTCAGAGGTTCCCAAAACATGTAATTGTATTCAAGTTTCGGGTGCAATACAATAATTTATCTATTCACTGTGTATATAGTATGTATATAGAAAGTGGGCCGCGCTGTGGCCTAGTGGTTAGATCACTCGCCTCTCACCTAGATGGCCCGAGTTCGATTCCAAGCGACCGCATGTGAGATTTCTGGTGGACAAAGTGGCACTGGGGAGGGTTTTCTCCGGGTTCTCCGGTTTCCCCCGCCATCGCATTCCACCGGTGCTCCATCTTCATTCATGCATCATCAGTGTCACCGCCTGCGGTGCCATAAGTAGTTAAAGCGGGTGTTAAACACTACCAAGAAGTTTAGAGAAAGTGAAATATGATATTAAGGTGTTTTTTTAAATGCTTTACTGCAAAGTGTAAATTTGTATGTGAATGTTTTTAAAACCCCATTTTGTATCCATCGTATTTTTAATTTCTCTATACGTACTATGTACATAGTGGATAGAGAAGGTATTGTAATGCACCCAAAAATTCGATACCGAGATTTCACCGAAAATATATGTTTTGAGACCCCCTGAATACGAAAAAAAACATTTGTAGAAAGATGTCTGTATGTGTGCTCATGTGTGCGTGTGTGTGTCTGTGTGCAGCATAGATAAAAAACGAAAAGTCCATTACATACCTATTTTGGTATTTAAGTTTAGTATCTTCCGAGGATGCGACACAAAGATTTTCAAGAAAATCCCCCCACTCTAACCACTCTTTACATGGAACTTTTTTCGAAAATTTTGATTTTCTCAAAAATGGCTCTAACGATTTTGATTAAAATATCGGATATCAAAGATATTTACCTGACAAATAAAATGTGTATCTTGAATTTTCTGGGAATAGCCTCAGAAGACTGAAGAAGACTTATTCTGAATGAATTTTACGGAATTTTGCATAACTGCTAAACCGTAAGAGATGAAAAAAAAACCTTAAAGCACGAAAAATGTCGAGCACGTTAAAACATAAAATTCATGTTATACAGTTTTTCGTGTCGTTGATAGTTTTTTAAATATTTCTTGTTTTTGGTTTCAACTTTAAAACAACATACTTTTCTCATACAGGAGTTTGTTGTCAACTCCTGACCATAGAAACAAAGGAACCTCAGTCACATAGCATTCAGCTTTTGAATATCACTTTAACCTATGACACTCCCTTATTTCTCTTCTTACAAGGAAGCAAGCAATAAGACTATTTCTGCTAATGTTTTCTCGATTAGCATGAAGTAAATAGAAGCCTAAGCTTTTTAACAATAATTTGTTGTATTGATGTAGAGAAAGTAGTGTGAATGAACACATTATATTTTTTTATTGTAACGACAAATTTATGCAATAAAACAATATTTAAATAAATGAAAAAGAGAATTTTAAAATATGGCAGCAACATTAGTATTGTGTGTAGTGACATGTCTTGAGACAGGCTGTGTCCGCTAATTTTCACCTGTGTGCTACACTAGAGCTGCATTAAAGGAAAATAAATTTATTTTGAATTGAGAAGTAATTAATGATAAGGATATGTACATTTTTAAAACACTCAATTGAGTTTAAGTTAGCAGGAATGAACTACGATTCCGAGAATCTCCCAGTAAGGCTATTAACCGGGTAGATTTTATTGCACGTTCACTTACACGTTACAACCAAAGCCCCTAATATGTTTTCAATAATGCCTCACCAGCAACTCTGCTAATGCCCATTTCATCCGCTTATACTGGATTAAGGCTATAAAAACTAAGTTATACCTGTTAGGATTATTTGTGCATAGATTAAAAGCAGTATTTCCCAGATATTTGAACTTGCGTTTCTGTATTACAGGGCCGGCCGGATATTTAGAATGCTTGCAATAATGGAACTTGTGCTGCCGTAATGGCCCTTTTCGGATTTTCCGGTCGCCATTTCCTTTTCCATTTAGTAAACTGGGGTCCGGTCCAGTCTCTAATAACGCAGGCAACAGATGTGTGAGTTCTCTAACGGCTTCCCGATCTGCTCCTGTATTTTATGATCTGGGAGGGATAAACCTCCCCTCTAAGGAAACTGAATGTGGTTATGAGCAAATGTAGAGGGAAACGAAACGGCATCGCCAAAAATCTAGCTTTAACTAAACAGGAAATTAGCTTTCTGAATTTTATATATACTTACGTCGTGATTTTAATAACAATTAAAATATGA
Organism: Hymenopus coronatus; assembly: GCA_030762935.1. Classification (NCBI taxonomy): domain Eukaryota; kingdom Metazoa; phylum Arthropoda; class Insecta; order Mantodea; family Hymenopodidae; genus Hymenopus; species Hymenopus coronatus. Next base: position 137,924,909 of record CM060888.1, on the reverse strand, counting down.
ATACAAATTAAAAGCCTCGTCGGTGAGTGTACCACTTATAACGTCTCAATATTAATATAATAATAGTAATAACACTAAATAGAAGCTTAATAAGGTTATATAAATTAAACAATAAAAATAACATCAATTTGTGTAGCTATTTCATAAACAAACCTACCTTACAAAAGATTACTAGTTTATCTACTTCATTTTAATTGAGATAAACATTAACAGAAATTGTCCATTACTTGCTTCCTTTAAATGCAATGAAAATAAGGGAATACGCTAGACTAAAACGATACCCAAATCTTTAAAAAAAAAAAAAAAAAAAAAAAAAAAAAAACTTTCACTATGCGAAACAATTGAAATTCGGTTCACTTTTCCATTCTCGGGAGTAAAGTCAAAGAGATAAAACAAAATTTCACTTCCTGCTTTAGAAAAGTTTAAGTGGTTTACAATTGAAACCAATAACAAGGAAGATAATGCATATGACTTAAATTGTTTGTGTTAATGAGATCTACGTGTAGATCCGTCTATCTCTTCGGTTTACGAGTTATATAAAAGTCATCCAGAAAGAAGAGGTTTCCAGAAGCTATTATACAAAAGCCATCCAGAAAGAAGAGGTTTCCAGAAGCTATTATACAAAAGCCATCCAGAAATAAGAGGTTTCCAGAAGCTATTATACATAAGCCATCCAGAAAGAAGAGGTTTCCAGAAGCTATTATACAAAAGCCATCCAGAAAGAAGAGGTTTCCAGAAGCTATTATACAAAAGTCATCCAGAAAGAAGAGGTTTCCAGAAGCTATTATATAAAAGTCATCCAGAAAGAAGAGGTTTCCAAAAGCTATTATACAAAAGTCATCCAGAAAGAAGAGGTTTCCAAAAGCTATTATACAAAAGCCATCCAGAAGGAAGAGGTTTCCAGAAGCTATTATACAAAAGTCATCCAGAAAGAAGAGGTTTCTAGAGGCTATTATACAAAAGCCATCCAGAAAGAAGAGGTTTCCAAAAGCTATTATACAAGAGCCATCCAGAAAGAAGAGGTTTCTAGAGGCTGTTATATAAAAGTCATCCAGAAAGAAGAGATTTCTAGAGGCTATTATACAAAAGCCATCCAGAAAGAAGAGGTTTCCAGAAGCTATTATACAAAAGTCATCCAGAAAGAAGAGGTTTCCAGAAGCTATTATACAAAAGCCATCCAGAAGGAAGAGGTTTCTAGAGGCTATTATACAAAAGCCATCCAGAAGGAAGAGGTTTCCAGAAGCTATTATACAAAAGTCATCCAGAAAGAAGAGGTTTCCAGAAGCTATTATACAAAAGCCAACCAGAAAGAAGAGGTTTCTAGAGGCTATTATACAAAAGCCATCCAGAAAGAAGAGGTTTCCAGAAGCTATTATACAAAAGTCATCCAGAAAGAAGAGGTTTCCAAAAGCTATTATACAAAAGCCATCCAGAAGGAAGAGGTTTCTAGAGGCTATTATACAAAAGCCATCCAGAAGCTATTATACAAAAGTCATCCAGAAAGAAGAGGTTTCCAAAAGCTATTATACAAAAGCCATCCAGAAGGAAGAGGTTTCTAGAGGCTATTATACAAAAGCCATCCAGAAGCTATTATACAAAAGTCATCCAGAAAGAAGAGGTTTCCAGAAGCTATTATACAAAAATCATCCAGAAAGAAGAGGTTTCCAGAAGCTATTATACAAAAGTCATCCAGAAGGAAGAGGTTTCCAGAAGCTATTATACAAAAGTCATCCAGAAGGAAGAGGTTTCCAGAAGCTATTATACAAAAGTCATCCAGAAAGAAGAGGTTTCCAGAAGCTATTATACAAAAGTCATCCAGAAGGAAGAGGTTTCCAGAAGCTATTATACAAAAGTCATCCAGAAGGAAGAGGTTTCTAGAAGCTATTATATAAAAGTCATCCAGAAAGAAGAGGTTTCCAGAAGCTATTATGCAAAAGTCATCCAGAAAGAAGAGGTTTCCAGAAGCTATTATGCAAAAGTCATCCAGAAAGAAGAGGCATGAATAAAATATTACATGCTTTAGAAAATTTTTACATAGCTGCTTAAAACCTGTGCACTATATGCTTTATGATCTTATTATGTGTAAAAAGGTGGAATTAATTAGAAGAAAACTTGGAGAACATCTCGAGAAGGTTAACACTCATTAGTCAGGGATTACTAACATACAGTTTACTTATCAATCCTAATATACAGTGGTTAACACCATGTAGAATTATTCTGTGAATTATAAAGAATTGCATATTATACGTAATTGTTGGAATTGATTGTTTAAGGACAGGCTCTTACGGAGAAATTTGTTTACAATAATTTAATTCGTCAATATTGGTATTGATATTCAATTTCTTAAATGCATTTATTGTCAATTTTGTATTTTCACTTCGAGCTCCAATCCTGTTGTTTCCTAGTTTGAAATGAGACTTCTCTCTGTCACCTTTACTGATCTCCAATCTTAGTTGGATCAATTATTCATCTCTTGTTCTTATGGAGCAAAACAACTGTGCTCGTGTAGAGGCTCCTTAGACTGACACGTAGTGTACTTTTTTGCAAACGCTGAATTTATTTTATTGAAATTTCATAGACAAATGGTAAGGGTAATAATATTAGTCATAATAAAATAGTATTGGTAATAATAGTAATAATATAGTAAATACTGTCGTTTTTCAGATTTTTTTGTAAGAGGTTTTCCTATTTTTGATTTACTCTGCTAAGAACATTCTGCATAATAATATTAATGATGATAATAGAGTAAAAGATTATGCGCTCTCCTATTAGGTGTTTTTCTTTACGACGGTGTTTTGATCTACTCTGTTTTCGTATCATATAATAGTTACTCTGCTGTAAGATAGCAAAATATTAGTAGTAGTAGTAGTAGTAGTAGTAGTAGTAGTAGTAGTAGTAATAATACAGCGAAATGGTAAGTGTTCTCGCTTTCGCATGTTTATTGTAAGTTTCGACGTGGTCTCTTTATTTACCATGGTACTGGTTAAAGAAACAATGGAACAGCTGAAAAATATTTTTCCGGATGATATTTTGGCACTATTTTAACAAGTTTTAACGACCACATACTTTCAATGGCAGGGTGAATTTTATGAACAGCTCGACGGAGTGGCCATGGAGTGTCCACCGAGCCCTGTAGTAGGTAATTTCTATATGAAAGTTTTCGAAGTCAAAGTTCTTGCTTCTGCTCCCCAGAAACCAAAGTGCTGGTACCGATATGTGGACGATACCTTCATCGTATGGAGCTTAGGCGATTCAGCCCTAGATGATTTTCTTTGCTACATTAACAGCATAAATTCACGAATACAATTCACAATGGAGAAACAAAATTGTGATAGTCTTCCTTTCTTGGATGTTCTAGTCACCAAAAAAAGTGACGGCACTTTGGGACATAAGGTCTACCGCAAATCCACACACACTAATCGATATCTCCATAAAATTCTAATCATCATCCGAGACAAAAGAGAGCCATGATAAGAACTTTAGTGGTCAGAACAACCAGAGTATGTGAACCACAGCATCTTCGCCAGGAACTACAGCTCTTAGAACAGGCCCTTCATGCTAATGGGTACTCGAAAAACGAATTCAGAAGAGCTTTACTTCCAAAAATACAGCCTAAAACACAAACACAGCAAAAACAAAGGAGTGGTTTATCTCCGCTTCTTTAAACGCATCACAGACCGAATTTATAAGGTACTCAAGACCCACAATATAGACACAATTTTTAAACCGACAAAGCAAATACGCAGTTTCCTTCGCTCAGGCAAAGATCCCAGAGACCCTTTTGCATCGGGGGGCGTGTATCGCATCCCTTGTTCATGCGGATCAGTATATGTGGATACCACATCAATACCAGACTTACAGAACATCGTAGGCATTGCCGTCTGTGTCAACCGGCGGTAGCACTGCATGCTCTAGATGCAGAGGGGGAACATGTGATCCGTTACACGAAACTGACATCCTCTCCTCCACTACTCATTACTATACACGTTTGGACCGTGAAGCGATCGAGGTCTACAAACATACAACTTCAATAGAAAAGAAGGAACATTCAGATTAAATAAAACTTGGCACAATCAGACACAACACGGGCACAGGGGAACGAAATGCGAGGGCGGTACCTCCTACGGTATATAAGCCGGCCGCTCCAGAGAGTCGCCACGGAGATGTATACGCCATTGAAGATGTTTGCCGCAGTCGCAGGCGAAACGTCTGGGGAACAAGGGGAGACGCCCAGTGGACCATGGCCTACAAGCTCGGTTTTGTTTTCTGTAAGCGATTCTGACACCGGCCGTGAAAGCTTTCAAATTTTAAGACTGTTTAATTACTTATGAATCTAAAAGCAAGTGTTATTTTCTAAAGAATAATGTCTCTGTAATTGAAGAGGAAATCGTGTTAAGTTTCTCCGTATGTTTACACTGGTCTTGTATATGATCAGTACAATCGCTTCCTCTCAATTAGCGCGGATTCCTTTCCGCTGATATTCAAGAGGCCTGTACGAATCTCTTAAAACCTCACTGACCGGCGTGTGCTTGGATTTCCCAGTGGAGTTCTGCAATATACAAGTTGCTTCACCTGTCCTCTATTCTCTGGTCTTATGCAACGCGCTGATTACAGTCTAGTCTGGAAACATCGGCCCATTTTCTGCATGCCAACATGGGATTGCAAGTTGTAGCTAAGCAGTAGCGTATTTGGTTAACGCGCGGTGTTAGTATGACCTCCAAGATGCTCGATTCAGGTTTGAATCTTACCAAAATGTTGGCAGTCCCCCCCTCGCTTTCTTTCTTCCTGATTTGACACAAGGCTAGATGGGATATCGGAACCTTTTTAACTTATTTACTTTTTGTTTTATTGTTCTTCTCTTTATTTCTGTTTATTCTAACTTTTTCAGTCCAGTTACAGGAAATGAAAATGAATACGGAACATTCTGAGGCACATTCATTCAGTTCTTCTAAATATGCAGGTATTGTTACAATGTTTTGAAACTAACATTCTTAAAGATAATTCTATTTAATCAGACCCAAATTGTCAGGGTATCTCTTAAACGAAAAATATACAAAATACATAGATTGGCAATCACAATCTGTGCCAAATACATAGATATTCAACAATACTTTCAGTTGAAAAGAAAAATACGTTTAATTCCCATAACTTAACAAATTTCTCAAAATACACTAGATAAAGTATTCCCGACATGAAACTTCTTCATTTAGCGCAGCACATACAGAGCTGTGCGCGATGTTGCAATGAAAACCTGGCACGTAGTAACATCTGGGGTGTGACGGACCAGCAGGCCTCCCTGATTAGCTCTGAAGATGATTAAGGTTATGTGGCTATTGTTGTACACTGTTTTAAATGATTCCATAGGACGTAATCAAGTGGCATAAGGTCAGGAGATCTGGCAGGCCACGAGACAGGTCCTCGCCTACCTATCCTGCTTTGAGGATATGTGCCGTGAAGATAATTTACGACGATCCTGGACTGGTGCGGTGGAGAATTATCATGCTGAAACCATATCCATAATCTTTAATTTAATATGACATGCTCCAGTAATGGAGGAAAATCGTTTTGGAGTAAGTGAAGGTAGCGAAGCTGTACTTCGAAACAAATGTGGCTCGATTAGGTGATTACCCAAAAAGCCACGTCATACATTAATTCCCCAGTGGTCTTGAAAACCTGCCTGTCTTAGCCAATGAGGTTTATCGACATTGTGGCGGTTCACATTGCTAAGGTTGTGAAACCGCGATTCGTCTGAAAACAGAACTTTGGATGAAAATACTGCATTACAGTTCAAACTGGTATAACTTTACTTGAGCCTAAAAGTCAGGATTGAGTAGCTGCAAGCAGTGAGGGTGAAATGTACTGTTATGCAGTATTCGCATAACTGTTGACCTACTATGTTTATGTGTTGTGCGAGTGTGCCCGGGTTCTAATGTGGGGATTATTTAAGACAGGTTCATTGTGCCCAGAGGTAACTAACTGGTGCCTCTCTAACAAGACCTGTCTCTCCAAATGTTCCTGTTATACGTAAACGTCGTTCAGCATTCCAAAAAAGTGTTGTGTGTAGGTTGTCGTCTTTTTGGAAATAGATTTCCATACAGGCGTTTAGCCTGTAATGCGTTCCGTTGAGCTTCTCTGTAAAAAAGTAACATGTCAACCTACTCATTACTGGAATGCATGGCGAGTTCACGACCGACTGAGTCTGCCTATCTAATGGTCTGAGGTTCATAGGAGATAAGCTTAGCTGTATATATATCACAAGATTACTTCGTGCATTTGTATATAATGGGACGTTTAGCCTCAAATGAAATATTTTTTTATTCCAATAAAATTTTATCAACTATAATTTCTTTTCCAATTAAGGCATTAAAAGGAATAATTCTTATAGGAGGTCATAATGATCCAATATCAATATCAGGAGCAAGTCTTCTAATTTATTTATATAGTTTAAATAAAACATTACATTTTCATTGTAAAAATAAAAAATAATTATTTTTTGCTTCAATATTTTTTGTTTGTATTTATTTACATATTGGACAAGGAATATATTACGGCTCATATAAATTTTATTCTACAAAAACATAAATTTATTTAATTTAAATATATAAAACAATCTTAATAATTAAACAATTTTATTAACTGTAGACCTGAAGTGTCTTCCGGTGGTATTCGCTAACCCACCTAGGGTTCCAGCTGCCACATTTCTGTAGGGAACATTCTCTAACTGATAACATGTTAGGTGTTCTGGTATGTTGTAATTGTTTTTATTAATTTTATACGTTATGAAAATTTGCTTAATTATTTAAAGTTTAACGAAGTTTCTTTTTCAAAATAATTAGAATGAAAATTAATGATCGAAAACTGAAGAACACGTAAACTGAACTGTCGTTTGTTCTTCATTCGTGTACCTTTTTGTTTACACCTAAAATTACACTGAACAAACTTTGCACCTAAATGGATTTAACATAAAGAAAAAAAAAGTGCACGCTGACTGTGGGACCCGAACCGCTGACAGGCTGTGGGTGACGAGGGAGTATGAAATTAATCAGTTGAGCTACTATCATTGAGCACTCTTTCTCCGTTAAAACGTGTAGGTATAGTGTCACACATGTCTCCCTCTCCGCTTCTCATCTCTTTATAACTGTTGTGTGGCTCGTTTTTTACTTGTAGGTATAGTGTCACACATGTCTCCCTCTCCGCTTCTCATCTCTTTATAACTGTTGTGTGGCTCGTTTTTTACTTGTAGGTATAGTGTCACACATGTCTCCCTCTCCGCTTCTCATCTCTTTATAACTGTTGTGTGGCTCGTTTTTTACTTGTAGGTATAGTGTCACACATGTCTCCCTCTCCGCTTCTGGTCTCTTTATAACTGTTGTGTGGCTCGTTTTTTACTTGTAGGTACAGTGTCACACATGTCTCCCTCTCCGCTTCTCATCTCTTTATAACTGTTGTGTGGCTCGTTTTTTACTTGTAGGTATAGTGTCACACATGTCTCCCTCTCCGCTTCTGATCTCTTTATAACTGTTGTGTGGCTCGTTTTTTACTTGTAGGTATAGTGTCACACATGTCTCCCTCTCCGCTTCTCATCTCTTTATAACTGTTGTGTGGCTCGTTTTTTACTTGTAGGTATAGTGTCACACATGTCTCCCTCTCCGCTTCTCATCTCTTTATAACTGTTGTGTGGCTCGTTTTTTACTTGTAGGTATAGTGTCACACATGTCTCCCTCTCCGCTTCTCATCTCTTTATAACTGTTGTGTGGCTCGTTTTTTACTTGTAGGTATAGTGTCACACATGTCTCCCTCTCCGCTTCTGATCTCTTTATAACTGTTGTGTGGCTCGTTTTTTACTTGTAGGTATAGTATCACACATGTCTCCCTCTCCGCTTCTGATCTCTTTATAACTGTTGTGTGGCTCGTTTTTTACTTGTAGGTATAGTGTCACACATGTCTCCCTCTCCGCTTCTCATCTCTTTATAACTGTTGTGTGGCTTGTTTTTTACTTGTAGATATAGTATCACACATGTCTCCCTCTCCGCTTCTGATCTCTTTATAACTGTTGTGTGGCTCGTTTTTTACTTGTAGGTATAGTGTCACACATGTCTCCCTCTCCGCTTCTCATCTCTTTATAACTGTTGTGTGGCTCGTTTTTTACTTGTAGGTATAGTGTCACACATGTCTCCCTCTCCGCTTCTCATCTCTTTATAACTGTTGTGTGGCTCGTTTTTTACTTGTAGGTATAGTATCACACATGTCTCCCTCTCCTCTTCTCATCTCTTTATAACTGTTGTGTGACTCGTTTTTTACTTGTAGGTATAGTATCACACATGTCTCCCTCTCCTCTTCTCATCTCTTTATAACTGTTGTGTGGCTCGTTTTTTACTTGTAGGTATAGTATCACACATGTCTCCCTCTCCGCTTCTGATCTCTTTATAACTGTTGTGTGACTCGTTTTTTACTTGTAGGTATAGTATCACACATGTCTCCCTCTCCTCTTCTCATCTCGTTATAACTGTTGTGTGGCTCGTTTTTTACTTGTAGGTATAGTGTCACACATGTCTCCCTCTCCGCTTCTGGTCTCTTTATAACTGTTGTGTGGCTCGTTTTTTACTTGTAGGTATAGTGTCACACATGTCTCCCTCTCCTCTTCTCATCTCTTTATAACTGTTGTGTGGCTCGTTTTTTACTTGTAGGTATAGTGTCACACATGTCTCCCTCTCCGCTTCTCATCTCTTTATAACTGTTGTGTGGCTCGTTTTTTACTTGTGGGTATAGTGTCACACATGTCTCCCTCTCCGCTTCTCATCTCTTTATAACTGTTGTGTGGCTCGTTTTTTACTTGTAGGTATAGTGTCACACATGTCTCCCTCTCCGCTTCTCATCTCTTTATAACTGTTGTGTGGCTCGTTTTTTACTTGTGGGTATAGTGTCACACATGTCTCCCTCTCCGCTTCTGATCTCTTTATAACTGTTGTGTGGCTCGTTTTTTACTTGTAGGTATAGTGTCACACATGTCTCCCTCTCCGCTTCTCATCTCTTTATAACTGTTGTGTGGCTCGTTTTTTACTTGTAGGTATAGTATCACACATGTCTCCCTCTCCGCTTCTCATCTCTTTATAACTGTTGTGTGGCTCGTTTTTTACTTGTGGGTATAGTGTCACACATGTCTCCCTCTCCGCTTCTGATCTCTTTATAACTGTTGTGTGGCTCGTTTTTTACTTGTAGGTATAGTGTCACACATGTCTCCCTCTCCGCTTCTGATCTCTTTATAACTGTTGTGTGGCTCGTTTTTTACTTGTAGGTATAGTGTCACACATGTCTCCCTCTCCGCTTCTCATCTCTTTATAACTGTTGTGTGGCTCGTTTTTTACTTGTAGGTATAGTGTCACACATGTCTCCCTCTCCGCTTCTCATCTCTTTATAACTGTTGTGTGGCTCGTTTTTTACTTGTAGGTATAGTGTCACACATGTCTCCCTCTCCGCTTCTCATCTCTTTATAACTGTTGTGTGGCTCGTTTTTTACTTGTAGGTATAGTGTCACACATGTCTCCCTCTCCGCTTCTCATCTCTTTATAACTGTTGTGTGACTCGTTTTTTACTTGTAGGTATAGTGTCACACATGTCTCCCTCTCCGCTTCTCATCTCTTTATAACTGTTGTGTGGCTCGTTTTTTACTTGTAGGTATAGTGTCACACATGTCTCCCTCTCCGCTTCTGATCTCTTTATAACTGTTGTGTGGCTCGTTTTTTACTAGTAGGTATAGTGTCACACATGTCTCCCTCTCCGCTTCTCATCTCTTTATAACTGTTGTGTGGCTCGTTTTTTACTTGTAGATATAGTGTCACACATGTCTCCCTCTCCGCTTCTCATCTCTTTATAACTGTTGTGTGGCTCGTTTTTTACTTGTAGGTATAGTGTCACACATGTCTCCCTCTCCGCTTCTCATCTCTTTATAACTGTTGTGTGGCTCGTTTTTTACTTGTGGGTATAGTGTCACACATGTCTCCCTCTCCGCTTCTCGTCTCTTTATAACTGTTGTGTGGCTCGTTTTTTACTTGTAGGTATAGTGTCACACATGTCTCCCTCTCCGCTTCTGGTCTCTTTATAACTGTTGTGTGACTCGTTTTTTACTTGTAGGTATAGTGTCACACATGTCTCCCTCTCCGCTTCTCATCTCTTTATAACTGTTGTGTGGCTCGTTTTTTACTTGTGGGTATAGTGTCACACATGTCTCCCTCTCCGCTTCTGATCTCTTTATAACTGTTGTGTGGCTCGTTTTTTACTTGTAGGTATAGTGTCACACATGTCTCCCTCTCCGCTTCTCATCTCTTTATAACTGTTGTGTGGCTCGTTTTTTACTTGTGGGTATAGTGTCACACATGTCTCCCTCTCCGCTTCTCATCTCTTTATAACTGTTGTGAACCCCTTTTTGTTGATTAAGTCGTTTGTTTAACCTTCATTCATTATAACTTACGTTGCAGAACATATGACAACGATCCTATTGGCATAACCTGTACTGCAATAGGAGTTATTAAGCACATGCTTTTGGAATGTTTTGGTTGTTGCTTTCAGAGTATGAAGTGTTGCCTATCTCCAAAAATAATAAGGTACAGGTGAACCACCTGGCATATATGACGTACCATCTGGTATATTTCCACTTTAACATAGGCCTGACAATGCTGATATAACAGCCGTATAAGTGAAACCATTGGTAAATCAATGCCATAACGGCCATTGCATTCAAACTTGGTTCATAGGCTTTTTAAGCCAACAAATATCAAGTGAATTTTCTAGTCTTTAGCATGTGATTTTTACTTTCTCTACATGTAATATGTACGTAGTAGGTAGAGCAGGTATTGGATTCCACCCAAAATTCAATGTTGAGATTACACCGGAAATACATAATTTGAGGCTCCCAGCTTTGTAAAAAAGCACCTGAGTGTCTGTGTGTGTGTCTATGAACACAATAATTCAAAAATGAAAACTCGTTTATATGCCAAACTTGATTTAAGTTCAGTATTTTCCAAGGATGTGACACTAAGAATCTTAGGGAAAACCCCCACCACAAGCTTCTGTCAACATGGAATATTTGTCGAAAATTTTGGCTTTCGCAAAAATGGTTCTATTGATTTTTATTATAATAGCATGTGTTTAAGCTACTTTCACAACAAACGAATATATATATATATATTGAATTTTCTGGGAATAGCTTCTGAAGACTACTTTATTCTGGATGAATTTTACGAAATTATGCATAGCTACTAAACCGTAAGAGGTGGACAAAAACCTACCACACAAAAAATGTAGAGCACATTAAATCACACAATATATATTATATTAATTTTTTTCGTGGAGTTGATCGTTTTTAAGTTATTCCTTGTTTTTAGTTTCACCTTTGGAAAACATACTTTTCTCATACAGGAATTTGTCAACTCCTGTCCATACAAGCAAAGGAGCTTCAGTCACATAGGAACCAGCTTTTGACTATCACTTTAACCTATGGTACTCCCTTATTTCGCTTCTACTTACAAGGAAGCAAGTAATAACATTATTTCTGCTAATTTTTTCTCGATTAGCATGAAGTAAATAGAAGCATAAGCTTTTTAACAATGATTTGTTGTAGAGATGTAGAGAAAGTCATGTGAATGGAACGCATAAGATTTTTACTGTATCAAAGAAAAGGCTCTTTTCCCGTCACTCAAAGTATGTTTGAATCATCCACAAGTTTGTTTAATGTTGTTTCTTCTTCAGTGTACACTGGTATATCCACTAAAGCCGATTTCCATGACCGCGGTTTGGTTCTTCGCGGCACAGGGGACCATGGGTTTGACTTCCACCTCGGATATGGACGTTTGTAAATATACATATATATGTTTGTGTATTTGAATGTAAAAAATCTGATGTGTTACACTTATATGACCTTCTCTAGCTTTTCTACAATCTTCCCTGAACACCACGCTAATCGAGATAAACATCAGCAGAACCTTCTTATTACTTAGTTCCTTATAAGTAGAAGGGAACTAAGGCAATGCACTAGCCTAAAGCGATAGTCTCTTGTTTTAAAGGCTGTCATGCGATTTTCACTGCAAATTAAATCTTTGCTTGGCCAGGAGTAGAACAAAAGAAAAACGGTCGCTTCCGTCTGAGAACAGTATAAGTACTTAACAACTGAAACAAGGAATACCTCGAAAACGGTTAGCTCCACGAAAAAAATGTATATCACATATAACTTGTGTACTTGAACATCATTTTTTGTATAGTAAGTTGTTGTCTATCTGTTATGGTTTACTAGTTAAGTCAAATTAAGAACATTTCATCCAGAATAAACAGGTCATCAGAGGCTATTCCCAGATAATTCAAGATATACATTTTATTTGTCGATATTTTAATATACGATATTTTAATCAAAATCGTTAGAGCCATTTTTGGAAAATCAAAATTTTCGAAAAAATCTCATGTAAAGGCTAGTTGGAGGTTGAGGGCTTTTTCATAAAATCTTCGTGTCGCATCCCATTTTTGAGAAAATCAAAAATTTCGACAAAATTCCATGTAAAAGCTAGTTGGGGGTTGGAGGATTTTTTCCCAAAATCTTCATGTCGCATTCCTATAATCACTTAAGTTCGAAGTTTGGTATTTTACCGACTTTTCGTTTTTGAGTTATCGTATTCACGGACACACGGACACACACAGGCACACACACACACATAGACCTTTTTCTGAAAATGCGTTTTTTTGGTTACAGGAGACCCTAAAACATATATTTCCGGTGAAATCTCGGTATGGAATTTTTGGGTGGAGTGCAATACCTTCTCTATACACTATGTACATAGTACGTATAGGAGGAAAGGAGGAAAGAAGGTTAAAAAAAGCTATCAGGAACTGAACGAGGCCAGGCAAAGTGCAACACGTTACGAAACGGGCGTACAAACCACTCTCACTCCATCATGTCTTAGTAACACTGTGACCAAAACCTCAATTCAGCAAGTTTGTGATACTAGACCGAGTTCTAGTTATAATATTGTTTAAAAGTATAATAAAAGGAGATGTGACACTGATTCCTCTATAATTTCCTAGGGTGCTTATTATTTCCCTTTGTAGAGATGTTATATATGTCATACTATCCTCCACTATTTCTTCACCCTCCACATTAGAAAGTTTCAATAGCTCTAACTTTATTCCATTAGGACCTGAAGCTTGATTTAATTCTTCCTTTAAACTGAGTTCCACCTATAGCTGTGTATTGCTAGTAATATTAAAATTCTCAAATCTGTTAAAATTGTCACTTTCCGACCCGTTTCACTAAAGATAAATGTTCAAACTGTATCTTCCATATTTAGTGGAGATTGCCATAAGAGCGCAAAAATTATTTTCATAAGAAATATAGCGAGAGAGCAACTTTTATCGATAAATTCGTGAAAAAAGTCAGGATTTGGGACAATTTCTCATGTAATTTCTTATGAAAGAGGAAAAAAGAAGCATTTAGAAATTATGGAATTGTAGCTCGAATTGTATTTAAAAATACTATTTTCTGATCAAAATAACAATGATTAGACCGTATGGACCCGAAGAATAATATTCCTAAAATCTCATTTCTCTTGACGTATATTTGCACCGAAATCACTGCAACTTGATGTCCATATCATATATTTCAGATCTCTATGAATTGCACATTTCATTTGTAATTCCTTTGGGGTCTTTTCACCGCATGTAGATATTAGTGCATTATATTCATCCTGTTTTAATGCATGTTTTCTCTGGCAGTTTTTGCAGTTTCTTCCTCTTGTCATTCCTCGCATCTCAGGCACATTTAAAGCCTATTTCTGAAAAAGGATGCTTTGTGCGAACGTCCGTATTCTGAGTAGTAGTTTTCCTGAATCAGTTTTGACGGAGTATTCCTTATGCTCGTCTCCATTATCATTGTCCAGTCTTTCAAAAATGCCGCAATCTCCTGGGTTGGGATGTCTGGCAAGAGGTTATGGCCTCGCTGCTTACAGAATCCGTTGAACTGCTTCCCCACACTCTCCCTGTTGTTTTTAGTATTCTGTGGCTTTGAGATTTCAAATAATATATCTATTTCAGTGCCAACCTTTCCAGAAAACGTTTTGGAATTTCCGCCATTATGTACGGGAATATCACTGCACACTGATACTATTATGAAACGAACATTAGTTTAAGAGAAAAAACAAATGCACGTGGGTGCGATAAATTTAGAAAAACAATTGCACGTGGGTATCATAAAAAATTACTGAAATGCAGACAAATGTAAATGGGGTGTTATTTATGGACGCTCTTTAACTACTGTGATTCTCAGCGTCTCATTCTAAATTGGGCGTGAAAGACCGCTTAATTTTGCTCAGAGGCCTCTCTATCAGGCTTGAGGTTCTTTTACGTGCCGTAAATCTACGACACGAGACCAATTGCTTTACTTCTCTTCCGAAGGAAGCCATCCTAAGGATTTTTACACACGAAAAAATCCATCTTCTTCCGCCGGGTTTGAACCCATTAATTTGGGTATACGAAGTTAGCATGGTAACCATTACACCACGGAGGGCGACAATTAAAATGCAGAGATAATGAGTTCCGATTGGTTGGAATTTTACGCGCCAATGTACTGTATTGGCAAGTTCCTACATAACTCGTCATGAACGAAATAGTCAGAATAATAATTTTAATTTACTTTATACCAGTGTTCATTGTCTTTAAACCGAAATTCCATGCTTTTAATTATTTAACTCAAGCTGTGTTGCCATGCTGTGTTCCATTAAACTGAATACCTTTTCCGGTTTATATCTTTAAGTAAAATTTACTTCCCTCTGGCCTATCATGGAATGCCTTTATCGCCACATTTCTTCTATATGAAATGACTACTTAAACAGGGCGGTTATTCATTTTTAACACCCTTCCTGGCACGTGGTTTATGATGTGATATAAAAAATACATTGTGGGACCCCTCGTTTTAACAATGTTTATAACAGTGGCGTTGGTATGTCGAGTATGCTTGGGCACTGTTCTATCAGCATCCCCCGCTTCCATCATAAATTTTACAGGTAGACTAAGCACTTTTTTTCTTCCCTACATTCATACGGCTGTAAAGTTTTATCCAGCCATCTTCCGCTTCCTTTTGCCGCATAGTTAGTGTCTTGATACGTATTTCATTGCAGCTGTAAACCAAACACGAACTTAATGCCAGACGTCCCCAATTTTAACCGTCAGCAAGTTGTATTCGAATTGATGATCATTATAGGGACACATTAAGTTTCTGCGTGTGATTTCTTTTTCTTCCATTTATATGCTGCCTTTAACATCTAGGTCAACTACTCCTTTGAGTGCCAATAGTGTTTACTCTTTGTGTTAACTTGGTGAACAATCTTTAACGTTGTGCGCATGCGTTCACTCACACCCCAGACTCTTGAGAGGATGGGGAATAATGTCTGCTAGAGAAAAACTCAAACCCGAAACTGCTCGCATAGCGACTAGGTCTCTACCCACTGAGCTACTGGGTCAGCCTGTATTTTTGTTCTTCTCCATGAATATAAATATTAGCACCGGTATGTATAATTCTGCTCATATTACTGGGTTAACCATTGTCTGTATCTCTCTCTCTCTCTTATCCTCTCTCACGCTCTCTTTCTCTCTAATCATTCGGGTTCAAATTTCTTCGAGGCTATTAAAACACGGCATCGTGAAACGGTAGCCGTGGGCTCAAATTCCGCCAGAATTGTCCTCCTTTACTGGGGATTTCTGTTTTCTTCAGGATTTTAATTCTCACATTGACGTGGAGGTACCCTAAACACAAAAGTTGAATGTTTCCCTTCCAAATTTCCTAGTTTAGTAATCATTTCATGCACATACCATCAGTATACTCCTCCTGTGTATCTGTATGCAGTTATAAAGGGCATTAAATATTAAATAAATACCTATATAGGCAAATAAATAAGAAACAAAAAATATATGTATAAAATATATTCATATATGCACCTTTTTCTTTGAACTGTAGGAAATACCTAAGACCGAGATGATAGTCAACTGTTTATAAAGTAATAATAAATTCCATGTTGCCTATAAGAATATAAATATAAACTATAAGCAGCTCTAAAAACGAAATTATTATTAAAAATAATATAACTAAGAAAATTTAACTAAATATAAATGTGTATCCTTTATTATTTTTTTTCAATTAAAAGTTTAAATTCTTCATTCTTACTTAATATTCATATAATTTGACGAACTGATGATGTATAATGGAATCCTTTAATATTTAGTAAAAGTCAAACATCAAGGAATATTTTGGGAAGAATTGACGCCACACTGTACCGACCAATGGGAGTACAATATTTAATCTATGATTTTAACGCCAATAAATGGACAACATTTAAAAATTTAACATTTTCACAAAATCATCATGCGTGACGTTTCACATATTATGGGTTTTGACATTTCAATATTCTCTGCTTCGTAGTTAACATACTTTGAATCCCATAAATGTATTTTGTACAACAAATGTGCTGAAAAAATAATTTTGAGCTCCTTCATATGAGTTGGTGAAGGCAATCGTAAACAAACTGTTATTACAAATTGTTTTATTATACATGTCCTTCAAGTTACACGGGAAATAAGTGGTAGTCAACTCTTTTAGGATCTGGTCACTATGTGAAATTCTGTGCCTTTTACATGACCAAGAGAAAAGAAAAGCAAATAGCAATTTGGAATTGAAAAAGTCTAAAGCATTTAACAACTGAAACATACAAAAGGTAAAACATCTCGGAAATATTTAGTGCAACAAATATTATTTGAATTTAATTTCTTGATTCAATGAGATCTACAATTTTTGTGGTAAGTTTTTGTCTGTCTCTTACAATATATTTGCTGGCTACTCCCATAAAAATAAAGATGTACATTTTGTTTCGTGCAAATATCTTTAACCTGTGGTATTTTAATCAATATCGCTACAGCCATATTTTAGAAAATAAAGATGTACATTTTGTTTCGTGCAGATATCTTTAACCTGTGGTATTTTAATCAATATCGCTACAGCCATATTTTAGAAAATAAAGATGTACATTTTGTTTCGTGCAGATATCTTTAACCTGTGGTATTTTAATCAATATCGCTACAGCCATATTTTAGAAAATAAAGATGTACATTTTGTTTCGTGCAGATATCTTTAACCTGTGGTATTTTAATCAATATCGCCACAGCCATATTTTAGAAAATAAAGATGTACATTTTGTTTCGTGCAGATATCTTTAACCTGTGGTATTTTAATCAATATCGCCACAGCCATATTTTAGAAAATAAAGATGTACATTTTGTTTCGTGCAAATATCTTTAACGTGTGGTATTTTAATCAATATCGCTACAGCCATATTTTAGAAAATAAAGATGTACATTTTGTTTCGTGCAAATATCTTTAACGTGTGGTATTTTAATCAATATCGCTACAGCCATATTTTAGAAAATAAAGATGTACATTTTGTTTCGTGCAAATATCTTTAACGTGTGGTATTTTAATCAATATCGCTACAGCCATATTTTAGAAAATAAAGATGTACATTTTGTTTCGTGCAAATATCTTTAACGTGTGGTATTTTAATCAATATCGCTACAGCCATATTTTAGAAAATATCTGTAACCTGTGGTATTTTAATCAATATCGCCACAGCCATATTTTAGAAAATAAAGATGTACATTTTGTTTCGTGCAAATATCTTTAACGTGTGGTATTTTAATCAATATCGCTACAGCCATATTTTAGAAAATATCTGTAACCTGTGGTATTTTAATCAATATCGCCACAGCCATATTTTAGAAAATAAAGATGTACATTTTGTTTCGTGCAGATATCTTTAACCTGTGGTATTTTAATCAATATCGCCACAGCCATATTTTAGAAAATAAAGATGTACATTTTGTTTCGTGCAGATATCTGTAACGTGTGGTATTTTAATCAATATCGCCACAGCCATATTTTAGAAAATAAAGATGTACATTTTGTTTCGTGCAGATATCTTTAACCTGTGGTATTTTAATCAATATCGCCACAGCCATATTTTAGAAAATAAAGATGTACATTTTGTTTCGTGCAGATATCTTTAACCTGTGGTATTTTAATCAATATCGCTACAGCCATATTTTAGAAAATAAAGATGTACATTTTGTTTCGTGCAGATATCTTTAACCTGTGGTATTTTAATCAATATCGCTACAGCCATATTTTAGAAAATAAAGATGTACATTTTGTTTCGTGCAGATATCTTTAACCTGTGGTATTTTAATCAATATCGCCACAGCCATATTTTAGAAAATAAAGATGTACATTTTGTTTCGTGCAGATATCTTTAACCTGTGGTATTTTAATCAATATCGCTACAGCCATATTTTAGAAAATAAAGATGTACATTTTGTTTCGTGCAGATATCTGTAACCTGTGGTATTTTAATCAATATCGCCACAGCCATATTTTAGAAAATAAAGATGTACATTTTGTTTCGTGCAGATATCTGTAACGTGTGGTATTTTAATCAATATCGCCACAGCCATATTTTAGAAAATAAAGATGTACATTTTGTTTCGTGCAGATATCTGTAACCTGTGGTATTTTAATCAATATCGCTACAGCCATATTTTAGAAAATAAAGATGACGGAAACTTTTTTTCCACGTAAATGGTGACTTGCAAAATCTTCCTGAAAATCTTCGTGAATTTTAACCGCAAATGTTCGTGTTTTTTTTTTTTTTTTTTTTTTTTTTAGTTATGAGTTTTGCGATTCACAAAGAAAGATGCGGAGGCACGCAGACACAGGTACATACACAAACACACACACACTTACACATGGCGCTTTTTCTAAAAGTGATATTTGGATACAGAAGACCTCAAAACGTACATTTTCACCGAAATCCTGGTATCAAAATCTTGGGCGCAAATACAATACTTCCTCTATTTTTACAGGTAAGCAGTAGGGAAAGAAAAACGTCCATGCTAAAATATGCACAAATTATCAGCTTCAAAACCAAGTGACCTTGACAGACATGATAAAAGAAAACAAAAAGAAATAAATTAAAAAAGAAAAAAAAACTAAAGATAGAAGAATAGAACTATTCAATTATACTTCTAATGGAAGCATTTCAAGCACATGATGTATTCACCCAAATTGCTACAACCTTTGGGAAAAAATAAAGATTTTCCCATTTTAAGCATTTTTATAGATGGAGAATTTTCTCATATTTATCTGAAATTTTACTTTCTTCTCCATATACATAATAGGTAGAAAAATAGGTGTACATGCTACCCAAAATTTCGATATGGATATTTTATCATTGTTAGGTCTTAGTATCATCGGAAATACATGTTTTAGGGTGCCTTACACAAAAAAGCATTCTTGCAAGAGTGTGCGCCCGCACGCCTATTGGTGTATGTTTTGTGTTATAATCATAAATCAAAGAGAAATGTCCGATAAATACCCAATTTCCTTAACTTATCTGGAATAGCCCTGAACCTCACTTTATCTAAGAGGATTTTTGTGTAATTTTATGTAAATCATAAACCATAGAAAGTGGGCAAAATGTGTAGGCGTCTTTAAAATAGCCATTATATATCAAGTTACCTTTTTCTTTAACCATACACTTCCGTTTTTAATGTAGTCGCTATTTATTGTTGCTCGCCATAATAGATATGTATAGAGTGACCATTTTCTGGGTTAGAATATCGCATTTGGTTTTTAAATATCAGAATACTGATTCAGTTTTCTATCCATCTTGAAACTAAAATCCCTTATGATTCGTGATCCATTAGCATTCTTATTATGCTTTCTAAAGAATTTGAAAGTAAGCCGCTGACCTAAATGAACACGGCCTTTTTGATCCCTATTAATCCGACTTTAGAGTAGGACATAGTCCTCACATAACATTATGAAAACTTTAATGTGTTCCACATACATAGCTTTCTCCACATCTATGTAACAAAGTATTGTTAAAAAAAACTTATTCTTCTAGCTACCCCATGCTAACCAAGATAGATATTAGCAGAAATGGTATTATTACTTGCTTCCTTGTGAGTAGAAGAAAGTGCATCATAAATAACTGGACATTCGAAAAATTGCCCGATTTTAATTATTCTTGGATATGTCGTACATATTTATTAATAGAAACACTTTCTGTGGCGTATGAAGTGCATTTGCATAAATGTAAATTTAAAACGACACATAATAACATAAACTACATAGATAAAAATTACAATCAGTGTCCACAATTTTGAACTTGCCTACCACACTGAACCATGCTCAAGTATAGGCGACGCTCCATCTCCGACAGCATACAAGGAGTGGCGATCTGTTCTGTAGTCAGCCTGTCCATCAATTCAGAGATACTATGTATTTTAATTGCATACACCCTGTTCTTAATGAGCCCTCACAGAAAAATGTCTGAGAGACTTAGATCGGGAGATAGCGGAGGCCAAGAAATTGTATCTGTGCGATGGAACACTTTATCAGCCGAATCTCGAAAGCTGCTTGCATATTAGGGAGGAGCGCCATCTTGTTAAAAAAGTGTTTCATGATCAAAATCTTGCGTCTTTCCAATTCTGGGATAGCTAACATTTGCAACATATTGAAGTAATAATCTCCATAAACGAGTCTTCTGAGAAAAATAAGGGACCAACGGTCATTTCTGCAGACAGGAGCAACCGAACATTTACCTGAAATTGTAACAAAACCTTTCATTGGATGACTTCTGGCAAAGCCTGCCTTAAGTGCCCTCATGGAAATTCTACAATGTATTAAAACTTATCTTACCTTAGGACTGGCCCTGCCAAGTTCCCTTTTAGCAGTAAGTTGTTCCTGGCCCCAAGTGCGGCAGCTCTGTTTGTTCACTTTCCCTGGTAAACCCCACCTTACCAGAAAGCGGCCGCACCGTGGCTTAGTGATTAGACATTCACGTCTCATTTGGACGACGATGATTTTCCAGGCTCTTATTACTAAAATAGTTTAAAAGTCTGCTGCTATGTGATTTTGTTTGTACGGACAGGAGCTGAAAAATTCCCGTATGAGAAAAGTATAAGTATTTTAAAGCTGAAACTAATAACAAGGAACATCTAAAAGAAACTGTCAGGTCCACTAAAAGGAGTATATAAGATAATTGCGTTTTAACGATATCTAAGTAAATCTTCACCTATCTCTTACGGCTTATCACTTAGCAAAATTCCGCAATGCTCATCCGAATAAACATGTCTTCAAAGGCTATTCTTAGAAAATTGCAGACATACATTTTAAATCATAATCTCGCATTCTTGGAAGATACCAAGTTTGATATTTAACGGTCTTTTCGTTTTTGAGCTATGCTGCCCACAGACACTCTCACACAAACACACAGACACACACATACGGACATTTTTCTACAATTTTTGTTAATTTCGGGGGTCTCAAAACATGTATTTCCGGTGAAATATCGGTATCGAAATGTTGGGTGGAATACAATATCTTCCCTATAAAGTATGCACATTTCACTTGTAGAAAAAGTAATTCAATGTCATTCTTAAATTGCAGATTGAACCACACGCAAAAAGAAAACTTTCCGTGACGATATTTTAATGATTTTGATTACTGACTTATAATTATCTTTACCTTCTCTAGCACGTATATAAAATGTACTTATTGCATTCCACCCAAAAATTCGATACCGAAATACAGGTTTTAGGATCCTCTGTACCCCTCCACAAATAATGTGTTACACTCACATGACTTTCTCTAGCTGCTCTACAAACAAACTTCTTACAAAAGATCATCCTTCTTTCCACACCATGCTAATCGAGATAAACCTTAACAGAATGATTTTGTTACTTAGTTCCTTATATGTAGAAGGGAACAAAAGGAATGCGCTATGCTAAAGGGATAGTCAAATGTTTTACAAACTGTCGTTATGCGATTGTCATTGCAAATCGCTTCTTTGCTTGGCCAGCAGTAGAACAAAAGGAAAACGGACACTTCCTGTCTGAGAAAAGTATAAGTACTACTATAACAAGGAATATCTCGAAAACGGTAAACAAATTATAGGACATAAGTTGTGCATTTTAACAAGATCTACTTTTCTGTGCAGAAAGTTTTTGTCTATCTCTTACGGTTTACTAGTTATGCAAATTTCAGCAAAATTCATCCAGAATAAACAGGTCTTCAGAAGCTATTCCCAGAAAATTTGAAATATACATTTTATTTGTGATAGAAATGACTTTAATATGTGATATTTTAGTCAAAATTGTAAGATTCATTTTCAAGAAAAACAGAATTTTCGAAAATTTTCCATGTAAAGGGTAGTTTAGGGTGGGGGATTTTCTTGAAAATCTTCGTTTCGCATCCTTAGAAAATACCGAACTTAAATACCAAGTTTGCTATTTAACCGTCGTTTCGTTTTGGAGCTATGCTGTCCACAGACAGAGAGACAGACACACAGGGACCTTTTTCTGAAAATGCTTTTCTTTTTTTTTTTTTGGGGATTCAAGGGGTCCTAAAATATTTATTTCCGGTGAAATCTCTGTATCGAATTTTTGGGTGGAATACAATACCTCTTCTACCCACCATGTATATTGTACATACGGGACTAGAGAAAGTAATTATATCTGACAAATTGTGTGCTTTAACGAGACCTACAAATTCTTCATTTATTACGGTTTAGGAGTTTTGAAAAATTCCGTAATATTCATCCAGAATAAAGTAGACTTTAGAGGCTATTCCCAGAAAATTAAAAATATACATTTTATTTGGGATGCAAATGTTTAATATACGGGATTTTATTCAAAATCATTAGAGTCATTTTTCAGAAAATCAAAAGTTTCGAAAAATTTTCCGTGTAAATGGTAGTTGGGGGTGGGGGATTTTCTTGAAAATCTTCGTGTCGCATCCTTGGAAGATACCAAACCTAAATACCAAGTTTGGTATTTGACAAGCTTTTCGTTTTTGAACCATGCTGTCCACAGGCACACACGGACCTTTTTCTAAAAATGATGTTTTACTTTCTCTACACGTACATAGTGTATAGAGAAGGTATTGTAATGCACCCAAAATGTCGATACCGAGATTTCACCGGAAATACATGTATTGGGTCCCCCTGAATCCAAAAAAAGCATTTTTAGAAACAGCTCCGCGTGTGTGTGTGTGTGTGTGGGTGTGTGTGTGTGTGTGTGTGTGTCTGCGGACAGCATAGCTCAAAAACGAAAAGATCGTTGAATACCAAACTTGGTATTTAAGTTTGGTATCTTCCAAGGATGCGACACGAAGATTTTAAAGAAAATCCCCCACCCCCAACTATCTTTTATATTGAACATTTTTCGAAAATTTTTATTTTTTTAAAAATGGCTCTAACGATTTTGATTAAAATGTCGTATATTAAAGATATTTACCTGACAAATAAAATGTATATCTTGAATTTTCTGGGAATAGCCTCTGAAGACTTCTTTATTCTTGAGGAATTTTGCATAACCGCTAAACAGTAACAGATAGACAAAACTTACCACACAAGAATTGTAAAGCACATTAAAACACACAATTTATGTTATGCACATTTTTTTCGTGCAGTTGATCGATTTTGAAATATTCCTTGTTTTTGGTTTCAGCATTGAAAAACTTATACTTTTCTCATACGGGAATTTGTCAGCTCCTTCCATACAAACAAAGGAACTTCAGTCACATAGCAACCAGCTTTTGACTGCCACTTTAGCCTAAGGTACTCCCTTATTTCGCTTCTACTTACTAGGAAGCAAGTAATAAGACTATTTCTGCTAATTTGTGCTCGATTGGATGAAGTTAATATTAGCATAAGCTTTTTAACAATAATTTGTTGCAGAGATGAAGAAAAACTCATGTGAATGGAACACATCTGATTTTTAATATTCAGGGGAGACCAAAATATCTTCTCTATCCACTGTATACATTGCACATGCGGGCTAGAAAAAGTGCAAATTGGGGTGCTTTTTCCACGCATTCGGGAAAAAAACAAAAAAAGTTGCAAAGATTTGTATTCTATCTACTTCATACTAATGAAGAATTACTCCTATTACGTTCAACTGTGTTATACTTTTAATGGGAATAAAGGAATACCCTAGGCTAAGCGATAATCCAACATTTAAGACTGACTCTACGATCTCCAACCAGAGGTACCTGAGTTCTATTACCGGATTGGTCGGGGACTCTTTCTGTAATCAGAATTATTCCGTATCCCTCAAACAGCTTGGAAGTGTGAATGTATGTTTTAATAGTAACAGAAATAACCCTAAATTCCTGAGAAAGCCTAAATATAAATGTAAATAATTAAAATAGAAATTAAATATTTTAAATAGCCAAATGGCTGCAAATATAAAGAGAAATAAATCAAATGTAAGAGGACGATCATAAGTTCACTGTTTTTGTCATAGCAACGAGAAATGTTGTTGATTAAGAAGAAGCTTACTGTATAAAAGGCATCGAACATTTGAGAAAAGATATTACCTTAGGGAAATGAAACATGGTGTACTAAATACTACAATTATTTTAAATTTGTATAAAATAGAAAATATAGAAGAGGATTGCTTCTTTGAAGAAGTAAAGTTATATATGCAAAGTAAGTTATAGTATTTAAAAGTGTGTATTATTTTGTTGCGAATTGCGACGTTAAAAGTTTGGCAAATATAATAAAAGTTATTATCTTCAACTCATCTTAACTCGTAATTATTCCAATAGAATAGTTTTTAAATCCTGAACGGCCTGAGAAAAGCCTCTTGCTAAATAGGTTATAAGTATACGTATAAATATACAGCTTTTAAAAAATCATTTAAGAGGTGATCGCTATGTGATGACGTTGAAAATATTTTCTATTTGCATGTCCTAAGTGACTTCTCACTTGAGAAAACTATAACTACTGACAAGCTCAAACCAAAAACAAGCAATATCGTAAAAATGGTTAAATCCGCAACTAAAGCTTATTTTACATAAATTGTTTGTTTTAACCAATAACTTGCATTGATGTGAAGTAAGAAATGTGTCTATCTCTTAAGTTTATGCAGAACCCATTCAAATTCATTCAAATGAAAATATAAAATGTTCTATAAAAATAATATTCTGTGTGGTATCCTTTGAAGATACTGAATCAACTTTCTGTTTTTGAATTATGCTGTTGACGGACACATAGACAGACATACCGATTCTTTTTCTGAAAATGTTTTAATTGTTCAGCAGTCCTCAAAACATGTATTTCAGTAAAAACGTTGTATTGAATTTTGCCTACTATAAATTTGTACATACGTGCTAGAGAAAGTAAAATTAGATGCTCTAATTTAAACAAGAGTTTATTATTTTCTCCAGCAGTTTGTATAATCTATTCATGCATTTCACCGGAAACACATGTTTTGGGAACCCTTGAATAAAAAAAACCTATTTAGAAAAAAGTCCATGGATGTCTGTATTTCAGTGTATTTTGTTTTTCTATGAATAGCATAACTCGAAAACGAAAGACGGTTAAATACCAAACTTGACTCAAAGATATTTGGAAACTCCCTAACCACCTCAAACTACTCTTTACATGTAACAGTTTTGGAAATTGATTGTAGATTTCGTTAAAGTACACAATTTATGTCATATTCATATTTATAGAGCTAACCATTTCAGAGATATTCCCTTTTATTTGACTTAAATTGTAGAATAGTTAAAATTTGTTTCAAATGCAAAGTCCGCATCTGCTTGACTCCTAGCCATGGAAAACGGAACAGGATTTCATTGTATTGCATAGCTTCAAGTTTTTAAAGGATTTGACTCCGTTTTAGCTTGGTTTATTCTTTTAATTCCTTCTGCATGTACGAAACTAAGTAACATGCTTATCATGACTTACAATGATCGGAGAATAGTTTGTTTGCAGAACAGATATGCAGTTAATCGAGATAAACGATTGCAGGAAAAGTTTCCTTACACATTTCGTCGAAAATATAAGGGGGTTAGAGAAAACAGAACCAACATTGAGATGCTGGCAAACTGCGGCACTAGAAATAGGATCGTGAACTGAATGACTGAAAACGATTAAGTTTTTAAAAATTGACAAATATTTCAATATTAAGCCAATAAAAACGGATGCAGTGGGCTAATATCTCAAAAATTATTTGAGTGAAATTGTGTTTTAGAGAGCTTTATATTTTTGGGCGCATTTTGTTGAAAATAATTCCATCCATCTTTGGGAGATATAGAAATTAAATACAACATTGGGTAATTATATAACATTTCATTTTTACTTTCGCTACTCGTACTATTTAGATGGTGTATACAGAAAGTTTTGTATTGCACCCAAAAATTCGATACTGAGATTTCACCGGAAATATAAGCTTTGAGACCCCCTGAATAAAAAAAAAAACATTTTTAGAAAAACGACCGTGTGTGTGTGTCTGGGAAACACAGCTCAAAAACTAAAAGACCGTTAAAAACCGTTTTGGTATCTTCTAAGGATGGACATTTCATATATTTAAGATATTTACTTGCCAAATAAAATGTATATCTTGAATTTTCTGGGAATATCCTCTGAAGACTACCATATTCCGGATGAATTTTACGGATTTTGCATAACTGCTAAACCATAAGAGATAGGCAAAAACTTAAACAATAGAAAATGTAGAGCACATTAAAACACATAATTCAAGTTTCATACATTTTTTTCGTGGAGTTGATCGTTTTTTAAATATTCCTTGTTTTTGGTTTCGGCTTTGAAAAACTTACTTTTCTCATTCAGAAATTTGTCCACTACTGTCAATATATACAAACAAAGGAACTTCAGTCACATAGCAACCAGCTTTTGACTATCACTTTAACCTATGGTACTCCCTTATTTCGCTTCTACTTACAATGAAGCAACTAATAAAACCATTTCTGCTAATTTTTCTTAATTAGCATGAAGTAAATGGAAGCATAAGCTTTTTAACAATACTTTGTTGCAGAGATGTAGAGAAAGTCATATGAATGGAACACGTCAGTTTTTTTATTGAGGGGCTCTCAAACATTTGAGAAAGAGCGCTTTTGTGTTGTTCAGAGATGGCAGTGAAATGTGGCTAGGCTCACTAGGAGTGCTCAATCTGGTCCAAAGTTCAAAATTCTGATAGTATTTTAGCAGATTCACGAACTGGGCTTACTGCTATAAACAATAACTCCAATTTAAATGCTTTGGCGGTAGAAATTAGAACTATGGCAGGCGCAAAAGATGTAATGACATGTGATTACTAGTAGAGAAGCGCGTTAAAGTGTGCGGTGAAGTAACATAAGACGAAATGAAAACAAGTGATAGGGTATTACTATAGCACTTGATGTGCATGCCAGTGCTGTGTTAACCACCTCCTCCTGCCGCCCCCAATACATTTTGTTCCTGAAATGGAAATGACGTGTTATTTATGGTCGCTCTTTAACTGCTGTGGTTCTCAGCGTCCCATTCTAAATTGGGCGTGAAAGACCGCTTAATTTTGCTCAGAGGCCTCTCTATCAGGCTTGAGGTTCTTTTACGTGCCGTAAATCTACGACACGGGACCAACGGCTTTACTTCCCTTCCGAAGGAAGCCATGATTTTTACACGCGAAAAAATCCATCGTTTTCCGCCGGGTTTGAACCCGCGACCTTGGGTATATGACGTTAGAATGGTAACCGTTACACCACGGAGAGCCACACATCTTGTGCCTGCCATAATATATCATATGAGAAACACATTTTCTGGTACGAGGCAGTATGGGCTGAAAGAAGAGCTGATGAACTTTAAAACATTCCGCTACCTCTGAAAATCTGTCCCCTCCCTATATTTCACTAATTTTAAACTTGAGAAGTATATTAGAATGACAGTGATGTCTAGCTCTTCTTCCCAACAGTTTAGCATCGCCCAAGTTGTAAAAATGTGATACCAACTTCATATTGACCAGTTTTTGCCAAGACGTGATAAATGTGCTTTTATTTTTGACAGTTCAAAGACGGAACGAATATCAATATACCTTTATATCTAATATCACTCCCACTCGTGGAGAGTAAGAGAAGAATCTTAGACACACACTTATGTTTGTAATATTAGATTTGATAAACCGCTCTCTGAAGGGTTTGGAAAAAAATGCCGCCATAGGGAATTCCAAAAGTTTATTTTTATTTTCCTTTTTTAAGATATAGTATTTTTTTTTAATATACATCAGTCGTGTCGTTTTCTGTTAACAACATAGATGCATCCAACTTATTCCTAATCTCGTATTTACTAATTGTAACTATTATACTAATACACCTTTCGGTCGAATACGGTATAATGTATTTTAAATTCAATAGATAAAAATAATCCAACAAGTTGGATAGATAGAGTCAGAACCACGGATGTGCCGATTTCTAGCCGGTTGCTTTGTCACTGAGCTACCATGGCAACATGTCGGCATAGCATTGAATTTCTCAACTGACTCTCATGTTTCCCTGTAAACCACAAGGTGATCTGAAATTATTTTGGGATGACAACTCCAATGGCGACTTACAATGTTGTAAGTACTTAAAATCCCAGGATTCATAGTATAGCCATAGTATAGTCTATGCCGGCATGTTGTCATGGTAGCTCTGTGGCAGAGCAACAAGCTAGAGATCGGGAGATCTGTGGTTGAAATCCTGGCTATGGCATTGAAATGTTTCAGTCTGACTCTACCCATCCAAATATATAATAGCTTTAACACATTTGAAAATCGTGTTTTAATATTAATCTAAAATATAATAGTGTGTCTCAATTTGTTTAGAAATGTAAACAATATTATTGCAGATATGCAAAAAGACATATTCTTACTCCCGCGCTGAGCAGGTGGGTACATCCCCTCCCTCCCTCCCATTGCGGCTGATTCGTTGCGCTGCAAAAGAGCTCGTTGAACGGCGGGAGCTCCCCCCCCCCCCCAGCAAGCCGCTGAACTGTGGCACGCTACATTTCAGTGATCAAGAGTGGTAGATTTATGAGGGTTAAAGGTGATGTGCACTTCTCCAGCAACTTAGAACCCACATCATTTCAAGCAAATAAGTACTGAGAACACCGCCTCTTTCCACAGAAGCTTGCCCATATTGTTACTGGGGAGCAGAATCATCTGACTTGTCATGCTTTTCTGTCCTCAGCATTTGTTAATCTTTTAAAATTATACAAACACGTTTGTTTCACTGCAGTCTGACGAAAATAAACTGTTTTATTGGGCATATAAATGCATATTTTGATATGTTTAATTTATATAGTATATTTATATCAAATCTGATATAAAGACACAGTTTGGTCTCTTTCTATATCAAATTGTCTGATAACTAGCCGAGTAAGCTGCTTTTAGATTTAAATATTTTCAAAATATTTTTAAAATATCTATATTTCCTTGGGAATTGTTAGTATACAAATGTATTTTAATGGATTATCATGATACTTTAAAAGTATTTCCATGTTATTTTAATGTAAGTAACTATAGAATATATAGCTTCAAACAGCAGAGAAAATTTACTCTCATTGGCCTGCGACAAAATACGATCAAAAGCAGGTTGGAGGAGTTTTTCGCTAAATGTTTCTATGCATCACAGGCTTTGATATCCAGACATTGTGTTTTTATGTATGTTCGACAAGGCTAAAGTGAAGGATCCAATCACTGACAAATTGTGTGTCGTGAATTTGGCGACAAAAGAGTTAGTTCCGATAGGGTTATCTTATTCTGCAAACTATGCTATAGCAGAGAAACGGTTCATATTGCAACAACTTGAAATATGAAGGACATGAGAACTCTTTAGTCTGCCTCTGGAATGTGAAGGTAGTGTCTCATATTCAAGAGTCCCGAGTACGAATCTCGGTTAGGATGAATTACTCGCATAAGGAGTTACATCCCTTATCCTGAGTAAACGAATGTGGAGTACCTTTAAGCTCCATGGACCTCGGGTTCATTTCACAAATATTATTCAGCTTGTAAAATTGGCATGTAAAGTTTTGAAATTCCATAAATTTTATAACTGGCGCAACAGATCTGGACATGGGAAAATCTTAATGAGAGCTAGGAAGCGAATTGTACTTTCAGATAAGCGGTTCACCAGTCGATTCATGCCTGTCACAGTCAATGTCAAATATCTGTCACCTGCACTATACGGCGCTGCACTGATAAACATGTGTTTTCATATGTATATTCACATCTACAAAACATCTATACAAATGGCCTACTATATAAACAATGGCATCGTCTGCCTCCAATTCTTCCACGCCTGACAGTCCATGTCATTGTCATCAACAACGCTATCGCTACTTGCTGCACCATTATTCGATTAGAATTCTTTCTATTTTATTTTCTATAATTCTTTCTAATGATTTTCAATGTTCTCAACATGTTGACATACATTTTCCCATTCTGGCCTGCCAATTTCTGCAATTCGCTGGCGACACAACTGTTGCACATATTTTAATTTAAAAGTGATATATTAAGTTTTTTTTTCTTTCTTATCTTTGAGAACCTTGGAAACGGAGCTCAGTGAAATATCAGTTGCCTTGGTTACTCTTTCATTCACTTTCTACAGGTTTTTGAAGGACTCGGGGAACATACATTTTCTTCCTCCATCTCTGCCTATTGTTTCATGAAGTCAAGTACTTTTACAATTATTTCTCTGCTCTAAGTAATACCTTGCCACTTAACTTTTAAAAACGTAGGAGCTGTGGTTAAAATAAATAAATAAGAGGAACACTATATGCTGTCTACTTTGAATACAAACATATGCGGAACACTTTCGATACAGACTGTACAATGTTTGCTCACTGTGACTTTAAGTAAGCAAAGTAGCATATGACAAACTGCGATAAGCTAGGCTCGGTAGCTGGGTTGGCGGTCAGGGTCACGATACCAGAAGTTTTGCGCCGGCAATATATTCATTACTGTTTTATGTGATTTCATACTGGTACTATACACCAGTCCTTATGTATAGTAGTGATAAGTAATCGTTTGTGTTGTATTGGCCATGTACATGTTTATTAATTTGTTTATTTTTCGGTTATAAATGCGTGGCTATTTCCTAAGTTTAGGGCATAAAAATCCGGTCCTAATTATTACAATTGTGTTATATTTGCGTTGCTATATGTACACTTATTATGCTTCATACGTCAGACCACTGGCGCCTCTCACCTAGACGGCCCGGGTTCGATCCCAAACGACCGCCTGTGAGATTTGTGGTGGACAAAGTGGCACAAAGGCGGGTTTTCTCCGGGTTCCCTGGTTTTCGCCATCACATTTCACCGGGGCTCCATCTTTATTCCATGTATTATCAATGTCATCGCCTGCTGTGCGTTGAACACTATAAAACAAAACAAACAAACAAACAAAAAAAAAACAAAAAAGACGTCGAAAAGTTTTTCTCACGGAGATACACCTACCAAGTGCTTCAAATGTCCCGCATTTGAGTGTTGCAGATATCCCTTCGTGTTTAAAGAGTTACTGAACTCAACTGGACTTTTTCAGTATAAAAGCGATCATTGCAGAGCTGGCATGAGCGAGCTACGGTTTACCCCTCTCAAAGAACGCGACCCGCTCTCCGTCACCGCCAAAAGCACACGTCAAAAGCGGGATATTTGGTTCACCTCGTAAATGAAATAGATAATTTATTTACTTATTTATTTGTCTACTTAGGTATAGTATATACGAGATCAACCACAAATCCCAATTTTAGAAGTAGAGTAACAATAAAAGCACACACACACACACACACATGTTATACATGTATGCAAACTAACCATAAGCTTGGGTATGCAGTAAACTGCGAGGCTCATATTCTTGAGTCCGAAGTTCGAATACTGTTGGGCCGGCACTCTAGTAAAAGTTTATTTTGTGGTTTATATGGTTCAGTAGGCAAATTCTGGATTGTTTCTCTTCTACCACGTTTTTTTTTAATTGTATTTCCTAATTATTATTACACATAAAATGCTATCGTTCATAATTTTTATTACATCTCACATTATACAGCAATTATAACATTATAAATCCAAATCTATTAACTTCAGCGCCTTTCTGTTTGTTAAACATTGTGTAGTTGATGCTAATAGTGGCATTCCGGTTAGGGTTATCTGATAGCTAAACGTTTTAACTGCGGGAAAGGAACATTATTGATACTGTGAGTCTGATTGATATTTTTTACAATTCCTCAATAGTCTACTTCCTTCTTAATTATTATTACTCTTAACAGATATTACATGCTAAAACGCAAATAAAATGTGTAATCATGTATGTGTTTAGCAAAGTTATATCAGACAATTGGCCCCCCAAGGGCCTACTACGGTAGTACCGTACCGGATATGGCGTACCCGCGGTCCCGAGCCAACTTGAACTCCCTCGTGTGGGCAACCTCCGTCAGTTTATCAAACGGCCCACCCACGTGTTGGCCGTGCGTGAAGTGGAAAGGAATATCCTGGTTGGTTGAGGGTTGCGTATCTGAGCTTGGGCCTTCTGTTTTTTCAGTGACTAGGGAGGGTACGCAACTTAATACACCACTTTGGTTTCTGCTTCACCTAAACGGGAGGCTAGGAACTAGCCCACCCCTAGTCAATCGGCCAATGCTAGGTATTATACCGACCTCCAGGGTGAGTGGGACGGCGAGCCTGCTATATCCCCTATGTAGCCCTATCATCCCTGTGGGGTGACCCTTTGTTGGACTCCGTGTAGGGGGGGGGGGGGCACCGGGTGATGAAAATTAAAATTTACTTTTATGGCAAAATCCCAAAAATCCATTAAATATGGTCCTGATTTCGGAAAAGAAGTAGTCGAGTGTTGTGGTCCTCGCTACTTGATTGTTAACAGAACAGAGGAAGGAAGAAATTTCTCTAGTGTAAGCCCTTTTGTCATTCAAAAGGTTCTTGATAACATTGCTGGTCCTGTAAAATCTTGTATAAAGAGCTCGTAATGGCACGCTCCTAGTAGAAGCACAGTCAGCAACCCAGGCTGCGAAAATACAGGGTGTATATAAATGAATATCGGGGTTTTAACTCTTTATAATATTTATTGCATTCAACTTACAGTTATAAATGATATGTCAAATGAAAAAGCAACTCAAACAGTTTTGTTTGTTGGCAAGAGTGCGCATGTGTGTGCAATGTTTCTGTCGCAATCCGCTAGACAGCGGTAGTAGCAAAGATGGCGACCAGTAAACAGAAAGCGTTTTGTGTTTTGCAGTTTGCAAAGACCGAATCTGTAGTTACTGTGCAACGTGCGTTCCGTAGTAAGTTCGGTTGTGATCCTCCTAGTGATAAAAACATTCGTTGATGGTATAATAATTTGAAGATACCGGCTGCCTTTGTAAAGGGAAGAGCACGGGACGACCAGAGTAAGTGAAGAGACTGTTGAGCGAGTGAGAGAGTCGTTCACTCGTAGCCCAAAGAAATCAGTCCGGAAGGCTAGTCGTGAACTACAAGTTCCTGTGTCGACTGTTTGGAAAGTTGTAAGAAAACGCTTACAGCTACGTCCTTACCGTTTACAGTTATTACAGGCTCTAAAGCCGACAGACCACGGATTACGTGCCAAATTCGAACACGACATGTTCTTTCATGACGATTTTGTGGATCGTGTTGTCTTCAGTGATAAATCGACCTTTTACCTTAGTGGACATGTTAACACATAATGTGCGCATCTGGGGCTCAGAAAATCCTCACGAGATGGTATAAATGCAACGAGATTCCCCTAAAGTGAATGTTTTTGTGCCGTATCCCGGCGAAAAATTTATGGGCCTTTCGCTTTTGGTGAACGTACTGTAACTGGCATTTCTTACCTTGATACACTAGAGCAATGGCTCTTCCCTCAGTTGGAATAAAATGAGCCAGAAAACTTCATTTTTCAACAGGATGGTGCGCCACCTCACTGGCATAACGAAGTACGCGATTGGTTGAACGTCACTGTACCCGAGCGCTGGATAGGCCGCAAGGGCCCTAATGACAGGGCTTGCTATGCGTGGCCTCCACGTTTTCCTGACCTAACGCCATGCGATTTTTACCTTTGGGGCTTTGTCAAGGATCGTGTGTACGTGCCTCCGCTACCAGCTGACCTCCCTGAATTTAGAAACCGGATTGAAGCAGCTGTTGCTACAATTACTGAATACACACTTATCAACGTTTGGGAAGAACTCGGCTATAGACTTGTGTGCCATGTGACAAAGGGTAGTCACATTGAACATTTATAAGCTTCTTGGTGAAACTGTTTGAGTTGCTTTTTCATTTGACATATCATTCATAACTGTAAGTAGAATGTAATAAATATTTTAAGGAGTTAAAACCCCGATATTCATTTATATACACCCTGTACTTAAGGCCAAAACGTTAGTCAGCTATCCAGTAAAGGTCGACGTACATGAAACCTTGAATTCCTCACGCGTGTGATAAACACCCGCGCGTTGAACGGTGTAACCAGTGAGGAAATTCAAGAAAATCTTGCTCCCCAAGGCGTAACATCTGTGCATCGTGTTCAAAGAAAAGTAAATGGAGAATTTGTGCCTACCCATACCCTGTTTGTTACCTTTGGTCGGGTAGATCTCCCACAAAGGATAATGGCAGGGTATGAATCCATTGAGGTAAGACCGCTTATACCGAACCCGCTCAGATGTTATAAATGACAGCACTTTGACCACACCAGTGAATTCTGCAACAGTGGGTCTACCTGTGTCAAATGTGGTAAAATCTTGCATGACGGAGAATGCACGTCAGCTCCAACGTGTGTTAACTGTAACGGTGAACATCCACTAAGTTCCCGTAATTATTCCCGTTTTGCAGAGGAAAAGACGGTCCAGGAAATTTGGGTTAAAGAGAAGGTGTCCTTCTTGGAAGCCCGGAAACTCTTGCGAATCCGCCAACCTTCAGTCCCGAAGTATGGTACCTATAGCTCAGTTGTAGTTAAATCGGTACAAAGTCGGGAAATCGCAACTCAAACCTGCGATATAAACGGAGCCACTATTGCAGAAAAGGTTATCACAGTCAGCCTTCAACTTCAACATCTAAGTCAATAACAACATCTACATCTGAAACTGTAAAAAGAGCTAAATTTAAATCGTCGCCAAAGCAATCCACCTCGACCAACAAGACTGGCAAGCTAATAACATATAAAGAACTAGAAAAAAAGTTTAAGAACACCTATGAGAGAACCAACATCCTCAAGCAAAGCGTAAAGTCTATTCCCAAATCAACAAAGGGAAACAAGATTCCACGTATGTCCTCTTCTGAGGATTCGTCAGGGAAGGACTCGGGTCGACGACATTTCTAATCGGTTCGAGGTACTCGAATCGATATTTTCAATTTGAAAGGGGTCCTCCCAAGTGGAGGAGGTGGAGGAAGGTGATACTGCCCTCACAGCCAGAAGGACAGTAACAAAGAGGCAAGGCTATCCTCCTGTAGATGGTGTTAGCCCGACACCTTAAAAAAAAAAAAAAAAAAAAAATACACTGAACCGACCTCCGCAGCCTTCAAAATAGAAATAATCACAAGGTACAACTTATCCCATTATAAAGAACATGGCTATTCTACAATGGAACTTACGCGGAATAAGAACACATCGACCTGAGCTTGATCTGTTGCTTAACCAGAACGATCCTCTGTTCGTACGTTTGCAAGAGACTAAGCTCCGTCCGCAAGACAGCTTCAAAATCACTTTGTAAGGTGTGATGTAACACCGGAAGAGGGTGTACCTGCACACGGAGGTATTATGTTGCCCATCAGAGAAGATATATTCGTGCAATCAGTATCATTCATTACATTCAGACATCCAGTCAGTGGCAGTAAGGATTGAACTCTCACATACCATTTCCTCCGAGTGACGACCTCACGCTCACTGATTTAGGGGATCTGTTTCTCAACATCCAACACCTTTTCTTTTGGTAGGTGATGTAAATGCCCGCCATCACTTTGGGGCTCACCTCGGGCTTGTGCGAGAGGTAACTTAATTGCCGATTTCTTGAATAATTATAACCTAATTCTCCTGAACACCGGAGAACCTACATTTCTTTCTGATGCTTTCAACAGTTTTTCACACCCAGATTTAGCAGTTTGTTCACCACCATTAGCATCTTCCTTACAGTGGAATATCATCTCTGATTTGCATTTTAGTGACCACTTTCCATGTCTTATTAGTCTCTTGCCACAATATACAGGTTCCACTTGTTTTCCTAGATGGCACATAGATCAAGCCAACTGGAACTTTTACTCCCGGTTGGCTGCCTTTTATCACAACGAGCACGACTCTGTGAATGTTTTAGTGGAGCATCTCACGAAAAATATTCTTGATGCTGCTGAGCAGTCTATTCCGCGGCCGACAACCAATAACTGTCATCGATTTCCGGTACCTTGGTGGACGGATGAATGCCGGAATGCCATTCGTGCATGCAGGCGTGCTCTCACGATTTTCCAACGTCGCCCAACACTGGATAACCTGATGGAGTATAACAACATGCGTGCCAAATCTAGGCAGGTAGTTAAGGATAGCAAAAATACATCATGGAGCAAGTTTGTAGCGTCATTCAATCGACATACAGCTTCCTCTATCGTATAGGATAAGGTAAGGCGCGTGGACGGAAAAACGACTCATACGCCAATCGCCGGTCTTAAAACAGCTGTAGGAGATGTTGTTAATAAGCTTGATGTGGCCAACACTTTTGGCAGTGCTTTCGCTCAAGTGTTAAGCTCAGAGAATTATTCGCCTGATTTTCTTCCCGTTAAGGCTCAGGTGGAATCGCAAGGTTTCAACTTTTGTTCTAAAAATCTTGAAGATTACAATAGTCTTTTCACCATGAGGGAGTTAGACCATGCACTATCATATTCGTGAAACTCTGCACCAGGTCCTGGTGGAATACACGTCCAAATATTGCAACATCTCTCTCCTGAAGGTAAGGCCTTCCTGCTCGAGGTCTATAATCGATGTCTATAATTTTCCAGAAAAGTGGCGAGAGGCCACCATTGTACCTATTTTGAAAGCTAGAAAGGATCGTTTTCTTCCTTCCAGCCACCGCCCAATTTCCCTCGCTATTTGCGTTTGTAAGATGATGGAACGCATGATCAATGGGCGGTTGATATGGTGGCTGGAAACTCACAACCTACTGACCAACACCCAGTGCGGTTTTCGACCACGTCGTTCAGCAGCTGACCACCTTGTCTCGATTTCGACGCAAATAATGAATGGATTCATGAAGAACTGTCAAATCGTTGGGGTGTTCTTTGACCTCTAAAAGGCCTATGATACGTAATGGCGGGCAGGAATAATATGTTCCCTATACAACTGGAACATACGTGGACGCCTTTCGTTATTCATTCAGGAGTTTATGAGGGACCGCGTTTTGCGAGTAAGGGTCGGCTCGGTTTTATAAAATATTTTTGTTCAAGAGAACGGAGTGCCACAGGGTTTGATACTAAGCGTCACGCTGTTTATGATACCGAACAATATACATTCGGTTTTCATAGTGGCACATATATTTATAGTGTGGAGCTATACGCAATATATCGAGCTGTCGAAATTTGAGTGATTTCCTGAGTGCACTTCAGAGCCTTGGTGATCTCTACAACTATCATCCTATCGTGCAGCGTATCCAAGATGCCCTCCACGCTTTATATACTTCGGGAGTTAATTTGAAGTGTGCATGGATTCCTAGTCACATTAGCTTGCCGGGGAATGAACTGGCAGATTTTGCAGCAAAGACGGCAACCACCGAACCCAGCATAAAAATTTATTGTATAAC
Source organism: Hymenopus coronatus (assembly GCA_030762935.1). Classification (NCBI taxonomy): domain Eukaryota; kingdom Metazoa; phylum Arthropoda; class Insecta; order Mantodea; family Hymenopodidae; genus Hymenopus; species Hymenopus coronatus. The sequence goes on along the minus strand of CM060888.1, from coordinate 137,887,228 downwards.
ATCGGATGACTTTAATCTTGTGCGCAGCGCGATACTTTCGTGCTGGCACGAAGAGTGGTCAGCTCTCCGCGGAAACAAGCTTAGAGTAGTGAAGGACCTTCCAACAAACTGGGTAACTTTTTCTCGTCAGTCTCGACGGGAGGAAGTAATTTTGGCTCGTTTGCGTAATGGACACTGCAATTTTACACATAGTTTCCTTCTTAAGAGTGAATCTGCTCCATTTTGTCCGCAATGTGGAGAAGGTTTGCCTGTCCGTCATGTGTTGCTAGATTGTGTTAATCTAGCACATATTCAGGGATCACTGCAACTGCCGTTCAGTCTTGCAGAAGTCCTGGCGGTCGATAGTCGAGCGGCAGTTAAAATTTTTAAATTTTTATCGAAGATACCCTTCAAATTTCGGATTTAGTTGTTTTATCCTTGTTTTTGTATTAGTTGTGATTTTTTTTCTCTCTTTTTCTTAAATCTCCAATCTGTGGCTTTTTCTATGATTACTTCTATACATTAATTTTTAGATTAATCTTTCGTTCTTATTTATAATATTTCTTATAGAGCTTTATCTCTGGCTTTTGCCAAGGGCGCTGATGACCTTGTAGTTGTGCGCCCTTAAACACTAACCAGCATCATCATCAGACAGTTGGGGAATCTACCTTATGTACTATTGCAGTAGAAGTTCAGTTAGAGCAAAAGAAAGTCTCAGATTAGTAGTTCAAATCCTGGTTGAGGCAGTGCATGTTTCAGACCTTTTCCAAATTTATTCTACAGACTGCAAGTGTGGAAGATCATTATAATTCTACAAGGGAGCATACATTGTGAGAGAAAATGGCACCTATCCCCAAGACCAATATGTTAATGATCCATAACAGTCCACCATATCTCTTTTAGGGCCTTAGTGTGTAGCACTTTAATTGGTGGTAGGAAATTAGACAGGAAGAGCAATTGGTTCGAGGAGAATATGACTGCAGCATAGAGTAAGTAGAGGAGATATTGCTTGCATCCAAAAATATGAACACGAGATTTTAACGAAAATATATCTTCTAAGGTTTCCAGAATACAAAATTCATTTTTGTAAAACTAAATAATACATCTGACTGAGAGCAACAGAATTAAAAAATGAAACGTCGGTTAAATACTAAACGTATTAAGTGTCTCCCAAGGATGCGACACGAAGATTTGCAAGAAAATCCAACCACTCTAAAGTTTGTGTTGAAAAATAACATTATTTTTATCTTCTCAAAAATGGAAGTAACGATTTTAATTGAAATAATAAATTGTGGATTTTTTATTTGCACGGTACTTTATATTTATACGTTATTGAAAACTGGCGACTCTCATTCATTTTCTCAAACTTTTAAAAGTTAACTTGTTATTTAAAATGTGTATTTATTGAGTAATTACAAGGCAAATTGCCAGATGCTACTGTGTATAAGGTTATAGTTGAGAGACAAGGTTTTGTTATACGGTTGCGATGGTTTGGAACGGTTTTACACGGACCAAGTTGTATGACCTAGGCCAGGGGTTTTATGGTCGTTTTACGTGTCTTCTGGGCAGTTCATTACAACGGACATCTCGCCTTCAGCTATAAGCATCACTTTACTGCATGAAGTAATCGCCGACAACTGGAACAGCATCCATCAAACTCACTACTGTGCTTTCGGTTCAATTTTAATAGAAAATTAAATTAAGTAGACCATACTATAAGTTGGAAAGTTGGATATGGTCTCAGCATTATGACATTACCTGTGTCACATCCACTAATTCTATATGCAAAAGCAATAACAGCGCAAAACTGAATTTGCCTTTTGAAGGAAATGGGAACTAGTTGATTTTAATGATTTATTTAGCTACATCTTATTCGAATCTAATTACAGAAGACCTTAAACTGTTGTGAATTTGGATAAAAGAAGTATTTGGTTTTACAAAGAAAAGGCCGTATTAAATTCACGCAAAACACAAACATAAATAATATCAGTTTCGGTACACAACATAATTGTTTTAAAAAAGTCAACAAACGGCTGATTCACGAACCAGGGATTTTAAGATAGTCTGCAGTGAGTCATCAGAAACATGTGTCAAATACATATTTAACTTTTCCGAGCAAGTCCTTGCCGAGGACTGAAGTTAATGACTGAATACGAATGTCAGTTTTTTTAATTTACTTTCTCTACACGTACTGTACATAGTGTATAGAGAAGGTATTGCACTCCGCCCAAAAGTTCGATACCGAGATTTCACCGCAAATATATTTTTTAGGGTCCCCCTGATACAAAAAAAAAAAAAAAAAAAAAAGAAAAAAGCATTTGAAGAAAAAGCTCCGTGTGTCTGTGAGCACGATAACTCAAAAACGAAAAGTCGGTAAAATACCAAACTTGTTATTTAAGTTTAGTATCTTCCACGGATGCGAAACGAAGATTTTGAGAAAAATCCCCCCACTGCAAACTAACCTTTACTTGGAAAAAATTTCGAAAATTTTTATTTTTTCAAAAATGGCTCTAGCGATTTTGGTTAAAATACCGTATATTTGGCAAATAAAATGTATATCTTGAATTTTCTGGGGATAGCCTCTGAAGACCTCTTTATTTCTGAATGAATTTTGCGAAACAGGTAAACCGTAAGAGATGAATAAAAACTTACCACACAAAAATGTGGAGCACGTTAAAACACACAATTTATGTTATATATATTTGTTCGTGGAGTTAATCGTTTTTGAGACATTCCTTGTTTTTGGTTTCTGCTTTGAAGAACTTGTACTTTTCTCATACAGGATTTTGTCAACTCCTGTCCATACAAACAAAGGAACTTCAGTCACATAGCAAGCAGCTTTCGACTATCACTTTAACCTATGGTACTCCCTTGTTTCGCTTCTAATTACAAGGAAGCAAGTAAGACTATTTCTGCTAATTTTTCTCGATTAGCATGAAGTAAATAGAGGCATAAGATTTTTAACAATAATGTGTTGCAGAGATGTATCCTACTAAGAAAGATGAATTACACAAAACCCTAAAAAACAAAGGGTCATTAGAAATTGATAAAATATCATTTGATTTAGTCAAGTACTTTATTCATTACACACCTATACCACTTTTACTCATTTCCAATAATCTTTTTACATAAAATTTTCATCAAAGTATATATAACCGTATGAATAGTTATAAATGTATAAACATTTGATTTGTAAACTATTTAGAAAAATTTAATATCTGATACTGTGATCAATTTAGTTTCAGTATTTTACTAGAAACCATGGTATTATAGATAAAAAGATCTAATGTGTTCCATTCATATGACTTTCTCTACATCTCAGCAAAAAGGGATTGTTAAAAAGTTTATGCTTATATTTACTTCATGCTAATCGAGAAAACTTTAGCAGAAACTGTCTTATTTCTTGCTTCCTTGTAAGTAGAAGCGAAATAAGGGAGTACCATAGGTTAAAGTGATAGTCAAAAGCTGGTTGCTATGTGACTGAAGTTGCTTTGCTTGTATGGACACGAGTTGACAAATACTTGTATGTGTAAAAGCTTTTCAAAGCTGAAACTAAAAACAAGGAATATCTTAAAAACGATCAACTCCACGAAAAAAGTGCATATAACATTAGTTGTGTGTTTTAATGTTGTTCTACATTTTCTGTGGGGTAAGTTTTTGTCCATCTCTTACGGTTTAGCAGTTATGCAAAAATCAATTAAATTCATACAGAATAAAGTAGACTTCAGAGGCTATTCCCAGAAAATTCAAGATACACATTTTAATCATCAAGTAAATATCTTAAGTATACGAGGTTTTAATCTAAATCGTTAGAGCCATTTTCAAGAAAGTTTGGGGTGGAGGGATTTTCTTAAAAATCTTCGTGTCGCATCCTTGGACAATACCAAACTTAAATACCAAAATTGGTTTCTCTCGGTCTTTTCATTTTTGAGATATGCTACCCGTAGACTGAAACACGAACATTTTTTGAAAATGTTTTTTTTTATTCAGGGGGTCTCAAAACATATATTTCCGGTGAAATCTCGGTATAGAATTTTTGAGTGCAATACAATACCTTCTCTATACACTATGAATATAGTACGTATAGAGAAAGTAATTATTACTGCAAATATTTCCTGTTATATGTTTATAAAAATTAAGATTTGTTATTATTTTATTTATCTATATTTTTAAATTGAAAATGCAATGCTTTATTTAAATATAAGGTCTTAAGTTGTTATTATTTATTATTATTGATTCCTAGTTTGGTAATGTAAGAAAGAAATATTTAGGAATTTTCTCTGACATTAGGAGAGCCTTTTTATACGGGCAAATTAAATTATTTTGGAATCGCTTGTACATACATTGCATGTATATGTACGTTATCCCCTTTTAGTTTCCACTTTAAACCTAGGTAGCCAGAAGGCAGCGGAGATACATGAATAGCGAAGGAAAATCTCTGAGAAAATTATTGTCAATTTTGTTATGTATAAGGACATTTTAACCATAATAAAATAGTTTTTAAATATTTCAGTTATGTTATTCCACTGGTAGCTTTCATTTTGTTTATGAATCAATGTCATTTTAAGTTGTATTGAAACGTCACTCCTCTGAAACTTAAATGGCTATTGGGTAAATGTGATTGACATTTCCTGCAAGTGACTGGAGCATTCCATGTGCTATCAAAGGTTGAATGTTATACAACTAAAATGTATGGCTAGATTAAAACCATTTATAGCATTTTTGCTTGTTTTTAAAATAGTAATTTATGTTTACTGGCACATACCTTTGGTGCTATCATTCTAATTCTGAGTTTATAATTATAATTATTAATATTGTTATTATTACTGTTTTAGTTTGTATTTTCTTCCACCAGTTCCAGTTCGTTTATAAGTACACGTTTGTTAATATCAAATTAAGTTTTAGATATTTTTCTCGTTTATTCAGTAACCTCTGTTATATGATAGGGCGGAAAAGCGGTCAAAAATTTTTAATGCTTTTTTGATTTTAGAAACTCTATTTTCCTAAAATATATAGTAAGAAAACAGGAATATGTACATATCCAGCTGCATTTATTGTACGTGATGCATCTGTGAATAGCAAAATTCAAAAACGAAAAGCCGGCTAAATGTGAAATATACTTAAATTCACAAATTCCAAGAAAGCCTCCAACCCAAACTATTCATTACATGTAATTTGTTTCAAGAATTATAATTTTCTCTAATAGTTACAACGATTTATTAAAATACCAAGTGTTAAAGATACCGAGTGGAAGGGATGTCATTACATTAATTTAAACCAGTTACAAATCGTAATATTTAGAACACACTTTGTATATGTTCTTTTTCGAGAACAAAACCGCAACAGGCAATGCTGCACCGAAAACCGAGGGTTGCTTGTTGGGTGGGTAGCACTTTGCCTTTAAAACCCAGAAGTAGGTCTGTGCGTAAACATGTGTCACGATCGCTGTTTGTTTGGAACAAGTGCTACGCGGAAGACTAACACTTGTATTCCCATCCGGCAGCCGATTGTCACACCCTAACTAGAAGCGTTGCCTATATCTCCATTTGCTAAATTGTGTTCAAACATAATTATTTATTTCAAACTCTTATATGATGTCGCATAATTAAAACCCAAACTTAGTCAGAAATAAGCTACTTTACCCATTGTACAGGTAACACACCATTATGTCATATTACTTGTAAATAAGCCATGTAACCTCAAACAACAACTTTTTTATTTTTTTCGAAAATGACTGGTCACAGAGAACAATGTTCAAACTACTACAACTATGAGACGAAACTACATCAATAGTGTAGATCATTAAATGATACAACTAATGTCGAATAAATACTTTAAATACTTAACTACACTTTCTTCAAATGGGAAGTCGTTATTCGTTTTTTTTTCTTCTCCTGGTTATGCACAGAACGTAATTTATAATTTATCACATACCGCCCAGCTCTTAAAGGATTTTAATATTGCTAATCATGCTGTATTCTCATTATATATACAAGCATATGTAATAAAACAAGTTCTTCGAAATATGATTATATCAAATAATGCGATTCAGTTTTTGCAAGAACACTTGTTGAAGAATGTGTAGAGAAAATTAAGGTAAATGTAACACATCAAATCATACTCATTTAAATCATCGAAGCCTGACAATTTTACTGTTTTCCTTATATTTACAAAGTAGGGATTCGGTTATCTTTTGTAAAAAGTGAATAGGCTTATTTTCTTGACTATTTCATACACAGAGGCGATAAATTATCATATGCGATTTACTACCTGTTCTGTCTTTTGGTATGAACCCTTTATCACTAGACCATTCCCTCGTTTAGACAGTGTCGCCAGGTTATTACTTTCTCTACACGTACTATGTACATAGTGTATAGAGAAGGTATTGTAATGCACCCAAAAATAGCTCATATACAAAAAGTCGGTAAAATTCCAAACTTGGTATTAAAGTTTAGTATCTTCCAGGGACACGACACGAAGATTTTGAGAAAAATTCCCCCCAGCCCAAACTACCCTTTGCATGGACAAATTTTCGAAAATTTAGACTTTCTAAAAATGGCTGTGATGATTTTGATTAAAATGTTGTATATCAAAGATTTATGGTTGACAAATAAAATGTATATCTTGAATTTTCTGGGAACAGCCTGTGAAGACTACTTTATTCTGGATGAATTTTACCGAAATTTGCATAACTGACAAGCCGTAAAAGATAGACAGAAACTTACTTAAAAGAAAATGTAGATCACGTCAAAACATACAATTTATGCTATATAAATTTTTTTGGTCGAATGGATCGTGTTTAGATATTCCTTGTTATTGCTTTCAGCTTTAAAAAACATATACTTTTCTCATACGGAAATTTGTCAACTCCTGTCCATACAAACAATGGAACTTCAGTCACATAGCAACCAACTTTTGACTATCACTTTAACCTATGGTACTCCCTTATTTCACTTCTACATACAAGGAAGCAAGTGATAAGACTATTTCTATTATTTTTTTCTCAATTAGCATGAAGTAAATAGAAGCATAAGCTTTTTAATAATAATTTGTTACAGAGATGTAGAGAAAGTCATGTGAATGGAACACATTGGATTATTTTTCATTGAATTAACATGTTTTGGTCAATTTTTATACATTATTTAAACTCATATTTTATTTATGAAATAATCCAGATAAATATGATTCGACAGTCTGATGACCTTTTCGGATAAATCGACGTCTTATAATATTATTGTTAATTTTCTTACGGCTAAAGTGTAGTTAAAACGGCATACGTAAAATTGTTGTCTGTACACGTGCACCTATGTTAGTTCACTTAACAGCACTTATGAAAATTTGTGTATAAATTAAAAGTGTAGGGCAATATAGATAACGATATTTAGAGTTTTAATCACTTCTCTATATTGGATTAATTGTTTTTCCACACAAGCCATGTGTAGGATAGCAGAGTGATAGGTAGAGTCAGACTGAAAAGCCTAATACTACAGCCGGGTTTTGAACCACGGATTTCCCGGTCTCTAGCCGGTTGCCCTGCAACTGAGCTTACATGGCAATATACCGGCATAGCATTGAATTTCTAAACTAACTCGCATGTTTCCCGGTAAACCACAAGGTGTTCTCAAATTATTTTGAGATGACAACCCCAATGGCGACTTACAATGTGGTAAGTACCTAAGTCCAATGATTCATAGTATAGCGAACTATTATGGTCAATTGGTATTGGTTTAATTGTTTTTTCACACAAGCCGTGTGACCATAATAGTTGGCTATACCATGAATCCTGGGACTTAAGTACTTATTACATTGTAAGTCGCCATTGGGGTTGTCATCTCAAAATGATTTGAGATCACCTTGTGGTTTACAGGGAAACATGAGAGTCAGTTGAGAAATTCAATTCTATGCTGGCATGTTGCCATGTTAGCTCAGTGGCAGAATAACAGGCTAGAGATCTAGAGATCTGTGGTTCAAATCCAGGCTATGAATTTTTCAGTCTGACTCTACCTACCCTACTTCTCTATAAATTGGATACGAAGTCACCGAATAAAAGTATATGTCTTTGTGAAAATCGTATGAATATGTATAAAAATATTTGTTGTGACTAATCCCTCTAAATTCAAAACATTCTTGCATGGATATTTAAACCGAAAGACACATTTTCATTACCTATTATTTACTAAACCAGCTATCTTTCGATACATTACTATTTTGAACTTTTTCGGACGGTTACTATTCATTATCAGAGAAGCAGTACAAGGATAGGTAACAGACAAACAGTTGAGTAGTATTGAACCTAAACAGTTTAATAAAACATACTAGCTGGCAACTGCGTCGTATTTAATGTATGTAGATATCTCCTCGTGCGTTAAGGGTGCCCATCTATGAAAATTGATCCAAAAGTGCAAAAAGCGAAAAAAAACCAACATTTTTTGCCTATATAATTAATGTAAAGCTTGCAGTTCAATTTATTGTTGTTTTTATTACCATGCGGGGCTTTAAACCGTAACACGTGAGGATTTAAATGGATGACTGTAAGTGGGTGTGATGCTTTAACGTTTTCACTGTGGTGAAAAATTGCTAAAAATCCGAAATTTGGTTTTGACCAATAGCACTTGACCTTAAATATGTCTATTTTAAGTTGAAAATACAATAATATGCACTAATAACTAAAACAGCGAGTATAGTAATATGTTTCAAAATTTATAAAGCAGGTCTCACACTGGGTGCTTCTACCTGCCCCATCATCATCCAGGCATGGCATACCACCGATTATTTAACCTGGGCCCTCCCCATCCTAAACCACAGGCGAGATAGAGCACCCGGTAGGCCTCACACCCTACCAACAGCATATTTCCGGCCGTGAAATAGAGACTGTTTTGGCGGCAGAGTGCAGCTTGACTAGCACCAAATGACTTGCAGTTTTTCTTTGCTTTATATATTATTCGGAATTTAACAAAAATTCTATAGACCAATTTTATTTACTAGCATGAAACAAATGTACTAATATTTTTGGTTTTCCAAAAAAGTAATTTATGCATCGTGCACAACTTTTGATTAATTGGCATGATAAAAATACTTAATTATTTTTTAAATCCAAAATGATTATAGATATCTACATTAAACTCAAATCCTATAGATAATTGTATTACAGCAGATGTAAAAAAAATTTAAAAAGATTGCTTGAAAAATGCAAGATTTGGAAATTTCAGTTTAGGGTACCCTTAAAAGAGTTGCCATACTCGACGGGTAAACTTAAGTTAAAACCCACCAGTGCAGCACTGGTGGGCTTTAATTTAAAATAGCGGCTTTGAGTTCTGTAACTCTTTAAATGCTCGAAGGGATATCTGCACATGTCCAATACAGGACATTTGGGACATCTGACATACCAACATTATATAAAGTCAGTTCTTATATAAATTTTAAATACACGGCATTCCTTGCGTAAAATTTAATTATAGAGACAGAGAACGGGCTATAGGTCTACTAAGAGAAGGCGAATACCTACGCTTAAGAGACTAGATGCAATGAAATAAAGTTTTATTTGTGGACTATCTTTAACTTCTGTGGTTCTCAGCGTCCCATTCTATATTGGACGTGAAAGACCACTTATATTGCTCAGAAGTCTCTCTATAGGGCTTGAGATTCTTTTACGTGCCATAAATCTACGTATGACGCGGGACCAATGGCTTTATTTTCCTTCTGAAGCAAGCCATACTAAGGATTTTTACTTCCACAAATTCCATTGTCCTCCACCGGGTTTGAACCCGCGACCTTGGATATAAGACAGCTATTTTTAAAATAATTGTGAATATATCTCGCTTTTTTTCTCCTTCGTCTTGTTCCGTTATTTACCCTCTTGGTGTGTAAGACTTACACCCCCCCAGGACTGACAAGCCAGCCCCTGGCGTCAGATGCTGTTGAGGATCATCAAATAGCCGACAGTAGAGAGGATGACATCAAATGGATGAGCTGAGAAAAGCTGATTATGGTGCAACGAATCGCGAGGAAAACCTCAGAATCCTGAGAAAATCCGCCCAGGTGATCTTTACACTCACTTTTCATGTACCTTACATTTTTATTTTTACTATTATATGCACCCAAAAATTCGAAACCGAGACTTCACTGAAAATACATGTTTTGATTCCTCCTCAACCAAAGAAAAAGACTAGGAAAAGGTTGGCGTATGTGTATGTAAACAGCCCGTCTATGAACTATTTTAAAACCATAAATGGTGTTTAAGATCGATATGCTCTGATATGCATTAAGAGAATGTTAGACAATTACCACACTCCAAACATCATTTAAATGAACAATGTTTGCTTATTTTTTATTTAAACAAAAGTGACTTACAATTTTTATCAATATTATGCTTTTTTTTACCAATGAAAAGGTTTTTTTTTGTTTTTTTTTTGTTTTGTTTTTTAACTAGCCTGTGAAATCCTCCTCATTATGAATGAGCTTTGTATAGCAGGTAAAGCACAGAGACAAAACACTCCTGCACAAAAAGGTAGATATAGTTAGAACAAACACTGTATGCCAAATAAACATTTTCATTCCGAGATATTCTATGTTATTGAGTTAAAGCTTTTCAAGCATTTTTACTTCTCAAGGGGATCATGCAAATAAAAAACGAATTTCAAAGTCATTATACAGCGACGACCTCTTAAAAGATTTGTTAATCACTTAAGTCTGGTTCATACTCTTATAAACGTTTTACCTACAAGGTAATAGGTAAATAATAAAGTCATTCATGCAAACGTTTATCTAGATTAATGTAAAGGGGATAGAAGAAAAAGCGTTTGTAGAAAAAGTGATAGAAAAAACTCGGATGTGTTCCATTCACATGACTCCCGTTGAGAAAAGTTTAAATAGCCTAAAATTGAAACCAATATCACGAAATACCTTGGAAACAGCTTCACAAAAAACAATATGTATGTCATTTACATATTTGTATAGTAGATTTTTGCTCTTATGGTTATGGTTGCTTATACAAAGTTATACAAAACTCATCCATAATGAAGAACTCTTCAGAGGATATTCTCAAAAAATTCAGCATATACATAAAAATATTTTAAATATATAGTATTTTAATCAAAATCGTGAGAGCCATTCTTTTGAAGACCAAAAATTTTGAAAAATATTCCATGTAAAGGGTAGTTGGAGTGGAGGAATTTTCCTGAAAATCTTCGTGTCGTGTCCTTGGAAGATACTGAACTTAAATACCAAATTTGTTATGTAATCTAATTTTGTTTTTTCAGTTAATTCTCCACAGATACACACAGACACATACCTCATAGACGGACGTTTTACTAAAAATGCATTTTTGGGATTCAGAGGGTCCTAATACATGTATTTCTGATGAAATCTCCATGGGTGGAATACAATATCTCTCTCTCTCTATCTCTCTCTCTCTCTCTCTCTCTCTCTCTCTCTCTCTCTACTTTGTACATGTGTGCCAGAAAAAGTAAAAGTTATGTGAATTTAGCACATCAACCTTTTTTTACTTTCTCTACACGTACTATGTACATAGTGTATAGAGAAGGTAATGCGCCCAAACATTCGATCGGAAATACATGTTTTAGGGCCCCCTCATTCCAAATAAAGCATTTTTAGAAACATGTCCGTGTGTGTGTCTGTCTGTGTGTGTCTGTGGGCCAAACGAAAAGACGGTTAAATACCAAACTTGATATTTAAGTTTGGTATCTTCCAAGGATGCGACAGGAAGATTTTCAAGAAATTACCCCCACACCTAACTACCCCTTAAATCGAAAAATTTTCGAAAATTTTGTTTTCTTAAAAATGGCTGTAACAATTTTGATAAAAATACTTCATATTAAAGTCATATCTATCACAAATAAAATGCATATCTTGAATTTTCTGGGAACAGCTTCTAAAGAGCTGTTTATTCTGAATAAATTTTGCTTAATTTGGTATGACTAGTAAAAAACAAGACAAAAACTTACTATACAAAAAATGTAGGTATTGTTAAAACACACAAATTATGTCATATTTGTCGTGGATCTCACCGTTTTCGAGGTATTCCTTGTTATTAGTTTCAAATGTGAAGTATTTATACTTTTCTCAGACGGAAATGTCCGTTTTACTTTTATTCTACTCCTGGCCAAGCAAAGAAGCGCTTTGCAATGACAGTCGCATAACGATAGCTTTTAAAACATTTGACTATCACTTTAGTCTAGTGAATTCCCTTAGTACCATTCTACTCATAAGGAACTAAATAATAACATTCTGCTAATGGTTATCTCGATTAGCATGGTGTTGAAAGAAGAATTATCTTTTTAAGTAGTTTGTTTGTAGAGTAGCTAGAGAAAGTCATGTGAGTGTAACGCATCAGCATTTTTTTAAGTTATTTGCATCCTACAAAAACTATTTGTAGTACAAAGCTTATGAGAGCATTACATATTTTATAAATATAAAAATAAGAAATTTGTCTTGCTTTTACAAACTACCTTTCGAACCATTTTATAGTTGTGAATGTGAAAAAGAAAAGCTAGTTCTATGACATCGCGTTCGCGTTTACCTAGCTGTAAAGTTACAACAAGCCATTCCACGAGAAGTTACAGTTGCTGGAGAGGTTATGTTTGCGATTTACTGGGAGCATAAAGTGGGAATGATGATATGAATTTCACACCAGCGGTAGCTCATGTTTATGGCACAAGCTTGTTCTTGATTATCATACGGAACGACAGATATAGCCACGCTCTGCTGGCAGTTGATATAGCACAGGTAACAAAGCAACGGCACAGCATTTGCACAATCAGAATCACATAATTTGTTTTTCCTTTCATACCAGCCCCAGAATAAGTTACAAAAGCCATGAGAGTGTACATTACGCTCAACAATGTAGATCATTGAGCTGATTTAATGAATCAATCAATCCATTAATCATGCTTTTGAATTAGTGAAGCAGTAGGCTAATTATTTTCAATGCGAATCTGTCATATTAAGTTGTAAAGTGTATCTTCAATCAAGAGTATTAACTATGTCAGAAAACAGCGTCTATGTAATAAAAAGATGCGGAGGTTTCTGCCATTCCATTTTACTCGGGTTCCTTAACTAAAACGGCTTTCATATTTCTCTAGCATTTACATATAATGTATAGAGAAGGAATTGTATTCTACCCAAAATTTCGATACCGAAATATATGTTTCAGATCCCCTGAATAAAAACATAATTTTATAAAAATGCCCTTGCGTGCGTTCCTGTCTATCTGTGAACATCATGGCTAAAACACGAACACTTGGTTAAACACCTAACTGATCTTTAAATTCAGCTTTTTTAAGGATGCACAGGAAGATTTTCAAGACATACCTCATTCAAACTTCCCTTTTTCGAAAATTTATATTTTATCAAAAATTGCTTTAAATTGATTTCGATTCAATGTATGAAAAATTAAAATATACTTATTCAAAATGGAATTTATATTTTAAACTTTCTGGAAATATGCTCTTAAGTCCTGTTCATTTTGGATGACCTTTGCATAACTGATAAACAATAACAGATAGAGAAATGCAATAAGTACAGATCTTGTTAAAACACAATTTTTGTCTAATTCATGTTTGTTGTAGAGTTAACATTTCTAAGATATTCCAAGTTATTGGTTTTAATTTTAAAATACTTACTTATACAATTCTCAAATATAAAATCGTTATTCACTTTTTTATCCTGGTAGTTCTCTGTCTATTGCAGCTTAGCTCTGCCCACATGGAAAGAGGAAAGAGTGCATTTTCCATTCCACCCCACCTGCTGGCTAATTACATAGGTTTCGCGGGAGGCTTGGGGGTTGTTACCTGCTAAGCTTACCAGGGTACGGGAGGCTTCGGTCCTGCGTCTCACATAGCAACCAGCTCTTACAAGATTTGACAATCTCTTTAGCCAAGCGTATTCCTCAATTTCCACGCATCTACAATTAAGTATGTAATAAAAGTATTTCTGCGAAATGTTTATATCGATAAATGTGAAGTTCATAGAAAAAAAAAAAAGCTTTTGTAAAAATATTTTATTGCAGATTAGGAGAGAAATTCATGTGAATGTAGTAGCTCGAATGTTGTTGTTCTTTCATTTGTTTAGTCCCCTTTAACATCTATATGCATATCGGGGGCTTTGACTTGCAAACAGACACACACATTTACTTTTACATGCATCCTTCCTGAAACTGTGGGGAATGATTCTGGTTAAAGGAAAATTCCCTGCCCTAGCTTTGACAGTCACAAATAATTTGTAATCACCAGAAACCGGATTCTGATGACATAGCATCTTGTAATTGTTTCATCATAACGTTGCTGACAAAAATCCTTATGTTTAATTCAGGTTGTGAAAATGCATATTTATTACGTTATTTATATCATGTTCTATAGTTTTTATTTTAGTGAATCATTTGCGATTTTACACGTTAATTTATAATTTCTAGCCCTTTACTCTTTTTTTATTTACTTTTTTTTTCTTTTTTTTTTTTTTTACATTTAGATAGAAAAGAGGTAGTTTTATATTATTAACATTTTGTAGAGTGATAACTTTTCAAACATCAGACATTTTATTATTTAACCGAGAGATAAGAGTAACCTTGAAGATCATTTACTGGCGTTCTTGGAAAACGGAAAAACCAACATCCCTTTTAATGGTTAGCCACTATGGCAACTAACACTAACAAATAATGACAAAGGTGAGTTTTCCTTTTTCATGAATAGGTTGATGCTGTTCATATGTTATTATTTAGCACTGAATGTTGTATAATGTAAGAACTAAAAGTCTGATGTGTTCCATTCACATGACTTTCTCTACATCTCTGCAACAAATTACATTTAAAAAGCGCATGCTTCTATTTACTTCATGCTAATCGACCAACAATTAGCAGAAATAGTCTTATTAGTTGCTTCCTTGTAAGTAGAAGGGAAAAAAGGGAGTACCATAGGTTAAAGTGATAGTCAGAAGCTGGTTGCTATGTGACCGAAGTTCCTTTGTTTGTATGGACAAATTCCTGTATGAGAAAAATTAAGTTTTTCGAACCTGAAAACAAAAACAAGGAATATCTCAAAAATGATCAACTCCATAACATAAATTGTGTCTTTTAATATGCTCTACATTTTTTGTATGGTAAATTTTTGTTTATATCTTACACTTTAGCAGTTATGCAAAATTCCGTAAAATTCACTTAGGAGAAAGTAGTCTTCAGAGGCTGTTGCAGAAAATTCAAAAAATACATTATATTTGTCAGATAAATATATTTAATATACGGTATTTTAATCAAAATCGTTAGAGCCATTTTTTAGAAAATCAAAATTTTCGAAAAATGTTCCATGTAAAGGGTAGTTTGGGGATTTTTCTCAAAATCCTCGTGTCACATCCCTGGAAGATACTAAACTTAAATACCAAGTTTGGTATTTTACCGACTTTTCATTTTTGAGTTATCGTGTTCACAGACACACCTACACACGGGCACAGGGACACACTGACACACGCACCTTTTTCTGAAAATACTTTTTTTAGATACAGGGGACCCTAAAACATATTTCCGGTGAAATCTCGGTATCGAATTTGTTGGTGGAGTGCGATACCGTCTCTATACACTACGTACATAATACGTGTAGAGAAAGTAAAAAGTAATTCGTAAGACCTGCCTCAGAAACATTCTTCATAATGTTTCTTTTTAGATTCTTCACACATGGAATTAATATTTTATAATTTACATTCTGTATTTTAAATTAGTTTTCATAATTAAGTTTTCCCGAAATGCACCTTTTTCGCCTATACAGCTGTTATATCTGTGCGCTAACTTTAAAATATTATATAAATGATTAAGCCATTTTTATAATTTTAGAGTAATTTTATACGTCTTTTTAAAGATTTTTATATTCATTTGCCTAAACAAATAAAACAGAAAACTGTAAACTTAAAGCAATTAAAAAGTATGTCTCAGAAAGTGTAATTTACTCTATAGAGGAGTATAAAATATTAAATAGAAAAATTAAATAAGTTATGCTGTATAACGGTACCCCCTGTATTTTTTGTAAAGTGTATATATGTTATTATTTATACTATATGTTTAGTTTTGTAATCAATCTGACGATCCTTGTAAATTATGCATTACAAGTGGATATAATAAAGAAAAGAAATTGACATTATTAGATCGTCAAAATCCCCGCCCTGGTAATCAGAGAAAATGTTCAATCAAGTGGTCAACATTATGGATAATTGTAGCTCCGGATGCTGTTAATATCCGCCAGAGAAAGCGACTGAGTGCAGCACCTCTCATTCACATTCACCATGTTCCCTCGCTGCTTTCAAGTTTTATTTTATATTATAAGATTGGACAAAGAACTTCTGTATACAGCTGATTATATGCAGAAGCGTATAACACAATAATACTTTGTTTTAATGTGCGAACTCTACATATATGTAGGACTGAGTGGTACTATTCAGTTTAACAGGAAATACCTCAATACAAAATGACATGGAAATTGCACATGGCTGCTACGAAATGGTAGCCCCATGGCAAACTGCACTTATTTTGGGGTCTTTTGAATCCTCGCAAGTGGCCGGCGTAGTCTGAAACACGAGAGGGAAGAAACAGAGAGAGATAGTAAGACGAAATAATTTTAGCCCTGATTGGTGGAGTGAAGTCCATGGGTGTTTTCTTTTATTTGGTATAGGTATTGTATAACAGCTGCCTCTAAGAAGTACGGTATCGCAAATAGTCTAGTCACTCTTCAGCGCGAATTGGTTTCGTGGAAATAAAAATACACAAGTCTTTGTGTTTATTTCTCTGTATTTTGCACATACACCACATTTGCGTTCTAGACTCGTAATTATTGTTGTTGATGTTAAATAATACTCAGCTTATATTACAAAGAAATGATTGGATAGGTTGAGTCAAACTGAAAAATTCAATACCATAGCCGGGATTTGAACCACAGATCTCCCGACACCTAGCTGGTTGCTCTGCCCTTGAGCTACTATGGCAACGTGTTGGCATAGCATTGAATTTCTCAACTGCCTCGCATGTTTCCCGGTAAACCACAAGGTGATCTCAAATCATTTTGAGATGACAACCTCAATGGTGACTTACAATGTTGTAAGTACTTTAAGTCCCAGGATTTATAGTATAGCCAACTGTTACGGTCAATTGGTATTGGATTAATTATTTTTTCACACAAGCCGTGTGTAGGACAGGAGTAGGATAGGTAGAATTACACTGAAAAATTCAATGCCATTGAGCTTAAAACATTGTAAGTCACCATTGGGGTTGTCATCTCAAAATAATTTGATATCACCTTGTGGTTTACCGGGAAAAATGCGAGTCAGTTGAGAAATTCAATGCTATGCCGGCATGTTACCATGGTAGTTCAAGGGCAGAGCAATCGGCTAGAGATCGGGAGATCCATGGCATTGAATTTTTCAGTCTGATTCTTCCTATCCAACTTCAGTCCTACACATGGCTATTCTCGAAACACTTCCTAATTTAAGTAAACCTTAAGGAACCTGATATGGAAGGTTCAATATGTGCTTTAGGTAACCACAGATGCACTAAATATATTGGTATTTTAAGTGAAATACTAAAATTATTCTAAAAAATAAACGTTTACAAAATAATTTATGTAAACTAAAAAAAGTAGGTTTCTATTGTTTATTCTGCAGAATCGCTTCTGACACCTATTTCGCAACATTTGTATGCCATTAGAAAGCGCATCATCGTAGAACAGGCCTATCATACAGCGATATAAAAAACAACCAAGGTAATCCTTAACAAGTGGTGAGATGCGAACAATTCTGCATTATTTCGCGGAACACCGAAGCATAACCATTATGCCACCAGACAATAATATTAATTGTGTAATGCAAATGTAAAAATCTGATGCGTTCCATTCACATGACTTTCTCTACATCTCAGCAACAAATTATTGTTCAAAAGCTTATGCTTCTATTTACTTCACGCTAATCGAGAAAAAAATAGCACAGCTAGTCTTACTACTTGCTTCCTTGTAAGTAGAAGCAAAATAAGGGAGTACCATGGGTAAAAGTGATAGTCAAAAGCTGGTTACTATGTGACTTAAGTTCCTTAGTTCGTATGGACAGGAGTTGACAAATTCCTGTATGAGAAAAGTGTATGTTTTTTAAAGCTGAAACCAATAACAAGAAATATCTCAAAAGCAATCAATGCACGAAAAAAATGTATACAACATAAATTGAGTGTTTTATCGTGATCTACATTTTTGTGTTGTACGTTTTTGTCTCTCTCCTACGGTTTACTAGTTATGCAACATTCAGTAAAATTCATCCAGAATAAAGAAGTCTTTTGAGGCTATTCCCAGAAAATTCAAGATAAACAATTTATTTGGCAAGTAAATATCTTAAATATAAGAGATTTTAATCAAAATCCTTAGAACCTTTTTTTAAGAAAATCAAAATTTTCGAAATGTTTTGCATGTAAAGGGTAGTTCGGGGTAGAGGGTTTTTCTTGAAAATCTTCGTGTCGCATCCTTGGAAGATACCAAACTTAAATACCAAGTTTGGTTTTAAATGGTCCTTTCGTTTTTGAGTTATGCTGCCCACAGACACACACACACATACACACACGGACATTTTTCTAAATATTCTTTTTTGGATTCAGGGGGACTCAAAACATATATTTTCGGTGAAATCTCGGTATCGAATTTTCGGGTGCATTACAATACCTACTCTATACTCGTACATAGTACGTATAGAGAAAGTAAAAGTTACTGGCGATGTATTATTCCATTTATTGTAAAGAGGTTAGCACTGCTACGGATAGTGTTACAAAACTTATCTGCACACATGTAGCGTCAAACACGTGACAGATAGATACCACCTCACTTAGTTTAAAACTGGACTGTTCTTGTCTGAGGTACATCATAGCATTTGTCTTATCTGAGGGGTCCTGTGGGAGAGTTTTTGTATTAACATGTAATATACAAGTAAGATCATAATAGCTGATGGATTCTGCTGTGGAAATCTGTACCCCTCCCATAAAAACAAGACGGTGAGTCTTCTTAAATTGAAGTCTTGGGAATAAAGTATTTGCTAAGAGGTCATGTCAAGGCAAAGCTGCAACCATTCGTTGAACAAGTTGAAGGGTCGGACAATTCTGCTGCCAACTTTACAACAGTAAAATGAACCGGGTACATCTGAGAGCACTTTGGGGTCGGTAAAGCAAGTTAAGGGTTCGTATGAAACATTATAACTGTGATCTTTTGCATTAGAACGATGCAAGCTGAACTCAGTATTACAGCAGTTGTGAAACGTCTGATCATGTATTAGAAGTTTTAATCCTCTACAAGTTCATAGTAGACAGAAAAACGAATGCCTTCCACCCAAACACTTGATGCCGATATTTCACTCAAAACACTATGGGGGCTCAATCACAAAATCCAATAACTTACACTCGTAGCGTCGAAAAAGGTTTGTATTTAGTAACCGTCGTCTCTTAATAGATGGCAGTTAAAGTTCCAGCTATAACCTCACGTGGTTTCGTTGCGATTGAATCAACAATCTTGTGTTTTTAGAAAGATAGAAAACACGAGTTTCGTGCGGCGATTAAACACTTCTATTTAAAAGACTTGGCACAGAAAGAGAGAAACCCCGAGTTGGACCAAGTTCATGGCACATCTCGTTTGCAACAATTTACAATGTGATAAGTGAATTTAAACGTGACCGTACATCCAAAATTGAGGAACATCTTTCCAGTAGAAGTGACTTCCTCTGAATGATTGACAACATGCAGTCTATAGTTTAGAGTAAGCAACGAATCAAAGTTCGCGTAATCATCATTACCACGACCTTAAGTTCTTGTGAAAAGGAAGCTCATCTGTCCATCTCAGTCTGTACTCAGAAATCCGATTGGATTATCTTGTACATTGTTTTTTATTTCCATTACTGGGGCATTCCCATTAAGTGTTCTTGATACTTGCTCCCAATCTTGTCTATTCTATAGGTTAGATTGAACATTCAATTCCTCTCTGATTTCTACGTTATTTTTATATAAATGTAGAAACATAGCAGCCCATAGCTTCTAAAGATTTTTCTATTGTATATCTGTGGTACTCAAAATATATTACTCATAGTTGTTTTACGTATAAATGTTCTTCCCAAAGTACTCTATACATTTTAAACTTTTATATTGATGGATTTTTGATAGCATACATATTGGAGACTAAGAGCATAACTGTGGGCATGAAGTAACTTAAACTTGTTTTGAATACAGAAGGTATTGATTTCAATTAAAGTATGGCAAAGATAGCGCATAGTTAATTATTGAATCTGAAATGTTATCTTCAACGCAGACCATGCTCAATGTCATCATTTTCCTCAAAGCCTTTTTCAAGTTGTTCTTTTCTTTGACACAATTGTTCAAGACAATTTATGACACAACTCCGCAAAATAACATATCTATATCTGTAAATTTACGGGTTACAATCATGTTTGAGAAAGAGTGACAATGGGAGACTTCAATAAACGTAATTTTAATTATTTAAAATCACTTTTATTAAAAACTATGTGGATAGATATTTAAGTTCCCTTTTTCTCCAGCACAGAAACGTTTTACAAACACTTACATAATCTATATTTTTTGCTTTTCATGAGCCCATTTTGCATTCAACTGAGTACGAAAAGTACTCTTTGAGTAGGTATTTACAACATTCTTCGTTGGGCGTAAAAAATACAATTTCAACTTGTGTTGAAGAACCAAGCGGCGATTGTTTGCACCTATGAATTGTCGTTGTACCTATTGACGGATGTTTCATGAGATCCATCGGGCGGCTAGTAATATCTCAGGTATTAGTGAGCTAACATTTCGTACACCATCCTAGTATTATGTTGAATTCTTATTAAAAGTGATATCTAGCGGCAAATACTGGGGGTGAGGAACAAGAAAAAGAAGAAGAAGAAGCAACACTCACTGAACTAAAAATATATTTTTATGATTTTCATATTATTCTCCATCACATTTTAATTTTCAACTGTCCCTCAGTGTGCAATATTTGAATCATAACACAATATTCCTTAGATATTTCTATGTATGTAATGTATATAATACGAACAAAACAAATAAAACAAATGAATAAGAAAAAATAGACAGTGAAATAAAATACAATTAACAGGGAGAGATAAAACAATGATTTAATCTCTGTATCTCAGAGATCAGATTGTGATAATATTGTTTTCCCATCTTTATTAGCGTCCAGCTTAGCTTTAAAAGGGAAGCCGTAAGTGCTTAGTGATTAGATTTGTAAATCTTACTTCCTGCTATTTACTATTTATTGTATCATTCAATTCTTTATCAACACTTATTTTGATTTTTTGCATATCCTGAAATTTATATTTTAATTTTACCAGGATTTGGAATAATTTCCTATGAAAGAGGTAATAATGAACTATTTGGAAATTGTGCTGTAACTTGAGCTATATCTAGCGGCTCCCTTTTGCGACTGTACAGAATGAGTTTTAAATCCACCGACAAACTTCACGGGGTGATTGCTGATTTAAAATGTTCATATACCTTTTGCCCGAAGTTTGCACACTGACGACATTCCCTCATGACGTGTGTACCTACCTATTGCAGATGTCTCTCACAACGTGTGTACCTACCTATTGCAGATGTCTCTCATAACGTGTGTACCTACCTATTGCAGATGTCCCTCATAACGTGTGTACCTACCTATTGCAGATGTCCCTCATAACGTGTGTACCTACCTATTGCAGATGTCTCTCATAACGTGTGTACCTACCTATTGCAGATGTCTCTCATAACGTGTGTACCTACCTATTGCAGATGTCTCTCATAACGTGTGTACCTACCTATTGCAGATGTCTCTCATAACGTGTGTACCTACCTATTGCAGATGTCTCTCATAACTCCGAGTGTGATTTAAACAACGTAGAAGCACAATAAACTCAACTGAGGAGGAACTGTTCTCTATGATATTGAGAACAACCTGATATAAGCTCCAGAGAGTTGTCCCGTCAAGACCACTATTATCCCTATCATCCTGAACGTGAGCAGGATTTTCCTCCATGAAAAAGATTCTGTTGCTCGTTTGTGCAGCAGACGGCACATTATGAAACTTTTGTCTTCAGTCCTCTTCACCGCCGAAGTGGCCTATAGTAGAGATATTATCACCCTAATAGTCATCAGTAGGCTACAGATAATTCCCATGGAATGGTTGAGGCAAGTCATCAGCAGTGGTTAGCATTTATGTTTGGGCAGCGATTATTGGCTACCGCCTATTTGGACCTGTTCTTCTTCCACATCGCCCGAACGGAGATACATATCTGGACTTCCTGCAAAACGCCCTATCTCCATTACCGGAGGCTGTGTCTTTGTGCTTACAATAGGCAATGTGGCTGCGGCACGATGGGGCGCCAGCATTAATGTTTACTAACATGCTGCCCAGATTTAGATAGAATGTGAAGGGCCTGTTGCATGGCCCACTTGATCACTGGAGTTTTACTTGTAGCGGCACCTAAAAGCACTGTGTATGGTGAGTCTGCTCCTGATGTTCAGAACCCTGACCACGTACCTGTGTTGATATAGGGATACAGCCCGGAACATTGTAATCGAGTATGTGAATGCGTGCACTGCAGGCCATTTTGAACATCTGTTGTGAGGTGGATGGGATTTGACGTCGTTCTTCAGTGGCATTTACAATCGGTGTTTCAAAACACAAGATGATATTAACTTTTGTGCTCCATTCCAGTCAATAATCATCCCCTGAAGTTTGTAGGTAGCTTATCCAATTGTATTTATCCGACTTTTTATATTTGATTTATGCCGTTCATATACATGCAGAAAAACACAAACATACAAACACGGAACTTTTTCTAAAAATATTTTTATTCGGTGGCCTCAAAACATGTATTTCCGGTGAAATCTTAATATGAAATCTTGAATAGAATGCAATATCTTCTCTACCTACTGAGAATGTGTTACAGAATGTAAAAATGAGATGACTGAATTGCAAAACCGCTATGAAGCATAGAATTTTCGAACCAAGAAAAGAAAGGAGAAATACAAAAAACGTATGGAAACGTCCGATTATCTGTTTGATGCATTTTTGAGAGAAGATTATGAACAGGTGTTATAAATATTTCAGCAAACACGTGCAGTTGGTATGAAGAGTTATCAGTCTTATGCCAAAGTGTTAATCACATGTGCAACCACAGAAATGAACAGAGAGGGAACAGCTGAATGTTTTTTTCGCTTCCACAGAGCGTTATTTTAAATCACTAAGTTGGTTGCTCGTAAAATTACAGCTCATAATGGCACACCAAACGAATTAACTTGCCGCAGTGATTTGCCTCCAGCAATTAACAGAAATAAAACGCAAGATTACTCTTGCACAAACAGAGTCCATAAAGGCGTTCCCGGTGCCCAGGGAGGGAACATATGTAAAATTTACCTTCGACCCTTTCCAATACACAAAGGCGAAAACTCTGTGATGCCTCGAATCGTTAGTTAAGTATCCAATCAGCTAATTGCAGGGTCCCAGTAATGAGGTTCATCCCTTCAACCCCCGAAAAATCGACCCAAGGGTGGTGTGGTGCACATCATCCATCACCGAGCCTAGTCAAGTCCAACTAATGGTTCCAAATCGATTGCAATAGGCAATTTTGAGGATTACCGAGGTTTTGGTTTAGCGATTGAAATTCTGCTTTTCAGTTGAAGCCTGCACCATATTTATATTAACATGAGTGTAAAAAGGAAAGGAATTGTTCTACACTCGCACTTATCTTCTTGTTGGTATGCGGGTTCATAAATAACCTCATTACTGATTATTAAAAGGCGGCCCGGGTTCGATCCCTAGCGACCGCAAGTGGGATGTGTGGTGAACGAAGCGGCGTCTGGGCGGTTTTCTCCGGGTGCTCCGGTTACCCCCACCGCTCATCCCACCAATTGCTCCATCATCAACTTTCCAATCATCAATTTCGCTTACATTTCATATCATCCACTTCCTCATGTTCATGCCTGGCTACGGACCTACCCTTCGTAACGGGCCCTCCATTCTCTGGTTTCGTGCTGCTGGCTCCCAGACAGGCTGGTAAGTCCTAGGGGAGTGACAGTCCTACAAATAGGGTTTACGAAACGAAAGTAAGTATTAGACATATTTAGCTTCGCGCAGCAAAATCTTTAAAACATTAAAAACTGTTATAGTTTTTTAAGGGGAGACTATAATGTCGCAAATTTAAAAAAAATATATATTTTTATAGACTGCGTTCTATCTCTGCTGAAAATAACTTCCTATTCTAGTTAAAATACGTAAAATTTAAATATATTTTTCCTTTCTCTACTCAGCACATAGTATATAGGTAGAAAAGGTATTGCACTGCACCAAAAATTCGATACCAAAATTTCAGCGGAAATTCACGTTTTAGGATCCTCTGTATAAAAACGCATTTTTAGAAAACAGGTCCATATTGTGTGTATGTGTGTGTGACCGTTCGCTGTAAACATGATAATCCAAAAACGAAATGTCGTTAAAATGCCAAACTTGTTATTTAAATTTAATATCTCCCAAGAATGCGGCAGGAAGATATTAAGGAAAATCCCCCCTACCTCAACTAACCTTTACATAGAAAACATTTCCAAATTTTTGACTTTCTCAAAACTGGCTCTAACGATTTTTATTATAATATTGTATATTAAAGATATTTACATGGCAAATAAAATGTACATCTTGAATTTTCTGGGAATAACCTCTTCATGCTGGATGACTGTTACACGAGTGGTTAACTTGCCTACAGACAGAGAGAGACTTACTACACCAAAATGTAGATCTCGCTTGAACTTACAATTTATTCCATACACATTTTTTCGTGGAGTTGAACATTTTCCATATATTCTTTTTATTGGTTTCAGTTTCAAAATACTTAAATAATCGCTGATAAAATGTAATAACAACGTTAGGTCTAATAAAGGTTTTCATTTCCTAATAATCAACATTATTGTATAAAAGGAGATCAATGAACCTATATGTCATGCATCTGTATTCTGTAAAGAGTTGTTTCTAATATTTTAAATAGTTTCTAAAATAATGGGTTAGCATATTTAATATTGGAAGTGTGAATTCCTTTAATGTTCCAGGAAAAGGTTATTAAAGTTTATTAAGTGATTTAAAACCAATGTAACTACACATTTTGGTTCAATTTATGAATGTAGCTGATATTAGGAAAGGCATGGACATTTACTAGTTTTCAGGAACCAGCTATTGTCCTTCCCGCACTTCCTGCCGAAGTTCGATGCACGTTATAATGTTGCCCGTGTGTGACGTATGCAGTGGGAGGCCGCGACAGAGTTCCAATTGGAAAGTCGTGGCAGCTTGTGTAATTGCTTTTCAGTCTGCAGAGTCAGTTGAAAGATTCAATGCTATGCCGGCATGTTGCCATGGCAGAGCAACCGGCTAGAGATCGGGAGATCCGTGGTTCAAATCCCGGCCATGGCATTTAATTTTTCAGTCTGACTCTATCTATCCAACTTGTGTATAAAAGTTTGGCTTCCTTGTTGGCAACTACTTTCTTTGGATTTGTCTCCTTTTGAAATGAAATAAATAACAAATAAACAAGTAAAATGTAAATCAGCTTAACCAATAGGGAGAAAATCTAAATGAGTAAACATGTGCCATGTAATTAAAACCTTTTCCTTACTTTTTGAACTATGGAAGGGGCACTTACGAGAGGCGTATCTGTTCCAATGTACAAATGAAAATAACTAATTTAATAAAGAAATTTCCTTGCCAGAAATTTAAGTAACAGACTTGCCGGAAACGATTGGCACCTACGTGTAAAACCTACGCATTGCAAACTTGCAACAGTAAAGATGAACTTGCAGCCACAATTAATATCCGTAAAAATAATAGCTTTAGAAATACAAGTGCATGGTGTTAAACAGTTAACAAATGCAAAACACATCCATTTAAAAACCTTATCCTAACATTTTGACTATGTTTAGTTTTACAAATGTTTGATAGCAGCTCTTTTCACAAAATGCTTATGCTAAACCAAAATATGGCGCAAATGACTCAGATGTTAATGAACTCATCGGTAGTGTAAAAGAATGTATTTAAATATAATTATAAAACATAAAATATTGATTAATTAATAATAAAAGATTCAAATATAATTTGTAATCCTATTTCCTTGGTTGGAATCCGTAACTTTCGATGACTTTTTAAGTTCTTTAGCTGAATCCTCAACTATAATGCCTACATTAACATTGAAAAGTGAATATTGATGCCCTTAGCATGTCAAACTAAGATTATATATTGATTTTTATCCTAGAGAGTCTCGGTTCCATTCTAGGTCGATGTATTAAACTTTAATATTTTATAGGGGCTATATTAATTTGGGTAGAAACTTCTAATAATTCAGTATATGGCCTTACGTGCAATGATCAGATGTACCTGAAGGTCCGGGGCTCGAACAAAATCTTTAAAAATAATTGTCTCAGGAACTGCTAAGCCTGAGGCGGGACAAAGCTTTGAACAACTTTACAAAAAGAACACCGGTTCGATCACCGTCCTCTCATGAGAGGACTGTTTAGGTTTTCATTTGCACTGCAACTTTTAAAGCTGAATAACCATTGGAATGTGTATATTACTGTATTTAACATACTGAATTAGACATATACAACAACCTAATCCTTACGCTCTATGCTTCGAATGTCCTTTATAAGGAAATAACAGGGAAATGAATGAGTTGCTTCCAACTTCACATATTAAATACTAGTTTAAATGAACATTGTCGCTTCGTTGGGCGCAAATATGTCGCCGTTCATTTGTCTACCTCGGAGTCGGTCGAGATTAGCACCCGTGAAATACTTAATAAACAAACGTGTACGTACCTCTGAAAAGTCCTTTGGTGCGCTGGCTTTGCTCGTTCCTGTAGACCACGAGTTTGATTCTCGCTGAGGGGGAGAAAGAATGACTTGGGTATGTAACAAGGGGTAGACTCAAAAATAGAAGTACTTCACTTGAGCTTCCACTGAATTAATGCTTTTATTAATCTTTGTTGATGTTTGAGGCACTAATCCTACGAGCGACTCCCGACATAGTAATTCTGGAAGATGTAGAAATATTAATAACTGGTGCGATTATCTGCTGGTTGCTAAGTTCTTATTTTCATCGGCACTTCTGCGTACTTTCATATTACGCGACAAACCAACTATTGCGATAACTACAATATCTCAGTAATAACATCACATGCTTAGGCACTCACACCGCCGCATTCACGTGCGTACAACGTATAACCTATAGCTATTGCGTTCAGCATCACGCGTCCCACACGAAGAATAAGCAGCAACAACGACAATAACAATAACCTAATTCCTTGTAAGCGCATCGCTTAAATACATAAAATCTGCAATATTAAACTCATTCCTGATTGGCTGAAGAGAAGCGCGAAAATGACGTTGTCACATGATTAATTTTGTAAGTGATTTTATTCAACTCACGTGACCGTACATTATATTGGAGAAGTCCCGAGCTGCTAACCTTTAGGGGACAAACCTTTCTCTAAAAATTACCCTTTTACTTATGTCTCTAATGCGCTAAAAAGCTTGCTTCACAAAGGCAATTGTGTTACTGACGTTAACAAATAAAATAACCTTGGCGAGTATAATAGCAACTTCTTCGCCTTAGATTTTTGTATTCTACAATCTGCTTAGTCTTTGCTGCTGAAGCAGATATTTTCTTTATGAAACCTATACAAAAACAATAATTAAACTAATAAAATACACAGCGGGCTAATATACTGTTGCAACATGCATGGATTTATTTGTATAAAAGTATATAAAATCTAAACAAGATATTAAAACAGGCAAAAACACGTGTCTAACATATAGTTTAACTTCCTAAAACTCCTAAAATGTGGGTGTGCTGTAATAGTGGGGAAAAAGTATACCGTTGGTCTGGCTGTCGTCCTTTTACATGGGTACTGGATGGGGTGGAAGGAGGTCATGTCTGAACATGATTATGTAACAATAGACGTGCTGAAAACTAACTTTTAGGGGCGATGTTAAGCAGCCACATATGAGGCTGGGGAAAACATTCCTGGGATTAAAACACGAAAACTTTAGGTGGAAGGCAGATACACTAGCTTGTCGAACTGCTTTTGTGAGAAACAACAGTGGAAAATGAACAATCAACCTTCTACTTCACATGCTTAATACTCGATTAAATGATAATTCATGGATTAATGTGGATAAAATATATAAAACGCTATAAAATATATTAAACAGTCAAAAACCATGCGCCTGACATATTATTTAACTTCTTAAAGACTCTAAAATATGAGGACTAGCTCGAACAAAAAACGCAGAAAAACAGGTAATGCCATGGCTTAATACATGCAACCTCTAGGCAAGTCCGTGCCGTTGGATAAATGTATAGCAGATCTTCAGGAGTCGGACTTCTTTCGATTCGACGAGATGGCAAGGAAAAAACATCGCAGAGCCGCCACTGATTCGGCAACAAACGGCGCCTCTTCCCCAGCAGCCGCCGAGGAAGTTGCATTGGTTGGGGCAAACTTAACTACACCGCAACCGCCTTCGCCCAGCTCCACGCCGCCGCCCCAGTACGGTGCCTTGGTTCGGGGGGGGGGGGGGGGGGCCCTCGAAACCTTTCCATCCGGCACCTCCTCACCGCCGTGCAGTCACGGTAACCTTTTTGTTTGATGGTCACTTGCATTTTCTGCGACCGGGGACCAACAACGTTGATAGCTACAAGACACGGCCCAACTGGAAGCTGTCTTGGCGTCAGGGTTGCCCTGCTCCTAGCCGCCGCGGAGCCACTACCTGGTTCCGACTGCGCCACATGTGAAAGCATTGCGCATGACCTTCGACAGCGCCGCCGGTTCTGTCCTATGTGTCGCCACATCACCTGCACCCTCGACAGACGCAGCGATGCGTGACGCCATTCAGCACCACCACGCGGAGAACCTGAGCGTCGGCGCCCTGGAAGAAACGTTCAGCAGCATCATGAACCAGACAGAAGCTTCAGGTCCTGCATGCTTCCGCCACAGCTGCTTTGTCAGCACGAGTAGACAGCATCGCCAAGCAGCTGAAGCCGGTTCTCCTACAGCAAGCCGAACTCTTTGGCTCCAAGAGCTAACAACTCAACACCACTCCTCTTACTACTTGGCCGAGGGGCACACATACACAGCGCAGATTTACGGGATCCTCTTGTCCAGCGACAAACGACAGTCAGGTTTCAAGTCCGTAGCCTAGCAACAACACTTTACCGCTCCCGCACATTGTGCGGCAGCATCCTATATTTCCTCTTCAAACACTACGACAACACGAGTAACTCAGCAATCTACATGCTATAACTGGAGGTTCTTTTTTAGCGGGTATGCCGCAGCAGAGCGGAGAGCCCCACATGCAGGCTGGGGGTCGAATGCTGTAATGCAGTTGTTCAGAGCGTTGATTTCTCTGAGTGAAACAGGATTGGCAAGCCTGATAGACTAAAAAAGAAGAAGTGAAAGCGAGTTAAGGCATTATAGCGGGCTGTTAGACACATTGAGTTAATTTTGTTGCTCTAATTTTTAATTGATATTGTATTGCGCTGTAAAGGCTGCACTTGTAAGTATATACGAGATTGAATGTACAGAACTTATATGTGTAATCATCCAGCAAGATAAACTGTGCAGTAATAAAGTACAGTGATGAAATTCAGTGTAGATACTTTATCTTGCAACGTTTTTTTTTTTTTTTTTTATTAATGTTTGTACAGTCCATTTTGTCATAAATAAATACACATCCTATACCAAGAAGGAAACAGCATTATTCCCCTCCACGGTAAAAAAACATTATAAACCAAATAATAAAGTAGATGTTCATTGCGCCAGTTTGCTTCGAGTAGAGCACATCTGTCTTCTTAGTTAAACTAGCGATAAGAACTGTGAGGGTGAGAACATTTTAATCATACTTACAAATATTTACCAGATTGAAGACATGCGCCTAGCTATATTCGGTGAAGTATCTACCAACTGTACATCCAGATATAGATTTATTAAGGGTGGCAAAAGCTTTCAAAGGGGCTATAACAAGAGACGGTATGAAATTAGTTGCTACAGATACAATGGAATTCGTCATGAAGAGCATTGCGGTGCAGACATACCTCTGAAGAAAACAAAAACCGAGCCCACCAGACATCAACTATTGACTACGATGGAAAACGAGTGCAACATGAAAGATTATGAGACATAGTTTAAAGGGCAATTGGAGCAAGGACGTAAAGACTTGCCTGTAGGAAGTTAAACACAGGAAATCCAAAAGAGCTCTCCATGCATAAACCTGTGAAGATTAACCTGTTGGTGGAAGTCTGATTTGTAAATACTGTTGGAGAAAGTACTTCAAAACTAAGAACCAGATTTAGTCACCATGTTGGAAACGAAACCAATAAACTGGGTGTTGAAATAGAGTAATCACAACTGAAAGGAAGCAATTGGGCTCTGCTTGCTGTGGAGGGGGTACGCCTTCAAATTGAGAAGTACAACCCCCTTCGCGGGTGTAGTTATATTCGTACACCTGCATTTATAGAAGCAAAGAAAGCGTGTGTCAACGCTCAGATTCATTATGAGAGTTGCTCTTTATACGTCCTTCTCGCAAAATCCATTCAAAAGCATCCTCAACATGTCAGCAAATACAAGGATCTGGAAAATAAATACGACCGCTCATGTATCACATTCACTACACCATTGTCTGAAGTCCCGAATTTTGAAAAGAAAATTAATATATTTATCAACGTTTTGGAGTGATGAAAAGAAAGAACTGCTTCCAATAAAGGATGTGGATGAAGAACTATCTGATCATCAAGACCTCCTTCTGCTGAGAGATGGAAATGGTAAGCAAGTATGCATCAAGATCTTGAGAAGCTAATTCGAGAACAAAAGACAAAATATAAAGGACGAATGTGTACCAGTAAACATTGCTTCTCTCATTTTTATGACCGATGCCAGTCGGGAGTTTCAGCAACCTTTCAAGATTTTTAAATTGAACGATCGAGGTTTCCTTTCTGAGCATAACTGTCCTAACGTTGCATGCTGCCTGCAGATAGTAGCATGTTCCTGCAATTTTTCAACTCAACTTTGACCGATATTGACTGATATGCCCCACCTCTACCATGCGTAGGTACAGGGGCGTGAGGTCAGTAGTCGGTTGGTAGGCTTAGACCCCAAGTAGGGCCCTTAAATAAGAGGCGCAATAGAATTAGAAAGCCTACTCAGGACTTAAAAAAAACTCTGAATACATAGTGGGCCTGCTCTCTCGCTAGCGTCTCCTTCTTCCTTGAATTTCCTATTTTCCCCATGAATGCTCACTTGCACCTGATTTATATTCCTCTATTTTAATCAGTGGCCAACATTTAATAAACGGACATTGGCACGTTTAAATATTTATTGGATTTATTTATCACTCAGTTGAAACACGTGTTCTGCATTTTAAATAATTAAAAAGGGATACCGACGGGTACGATGCAGTATTTCTGTCTCCAGGACTTATTTAGAAAGGATGTGTTAGGTAAAAGTAGTGTAGTATCAAGATTTAAATATAGTGCCTTAAAACAACGTTGTTGCCCACGCGTGTGTAAATAACAGTGTGTGTGTGTGAGTGTGAAAACATAATTTAAAAATGAAAAGTCGGGTAAATACCAAACTTGTATTTACGCGCAGTATCTTCCAAGGATTTAACGTAGATTAACCCTTAGTTGCCTGCACTAGTATACTACATATGCCGTTTTTCCTTTAATTCAAGTTTAAAACTAGAGTTCGAGTAAAAATATTTGGAAATAAACCTATAAAATTATTATATAAAATAATACAGAAAATAGAAATGAAAATAAATGTAGATCCTTTACTAGCATTTTTCTTCACAATTAAAAGTTTAAATTCTTCTAAACCGGTTTTCATAATCCTGCCAAAGGCACTACCAAAAAAGAAGTTCAAATGGCCATGAGTTTTAGGTGATAGATAATGGGCTGACCATCCATTCAAAGCTCAATGTTGTAGGTTCAAATCCCAGAGACTGTGGAAATGACGGGGAGAGCCCAAGTAAAATAATTGACGTGATGCTTGGAAGCTAATATGTTTACATTTGTCTGTAGTTATATCGGTTTTCTCTTTTATTTATTTTAAAAAAATCAATCCATTTTTGGGCAATTATCGTATATATTTTTACAAAATAAAACAGTCTTGATTACTTGTCGTTTATGGTTAGTATAACATGAAATTAATCCTATTTGTATAGATACACTTTAAGGAAGCGGAACTTATAGGTACCGACAGGCAACAAAGGGTTAAAAAAGAAACTCCTATCGCAAATGTTCTATATTTTTATTGTATAAAAATTGCCCTAACAATTTTAATTGCAATAGACATTTAAGATACTTGCATTACAAATAGAATGTTCTGCAAATAGCTTGACACACTTACTTTCTCTACTTCGTACATGGTACATAAGTAGAGACGTATTGCTTCTGATATTCGACATCAAGATTTCACTGATAATTACACTTAAAAGACATATATACACATAATATATACAGCATATATAAAACCATAGCACAACAGTGACCTAAGTATGACATAATATATATGTATGTAGAACATTGTAGTCACTTTTGTTTAGTTGATCTTATCCCCCCCCCCCTTCTCTATTGGCAGCCTCCTCAGATCTCAGCTGTCTTGCCTTAAGTATAAATGTACCTAGCCCACCCATGTTTTCCGTGCCTGCCAGTAGCGTCCAACATGCTTCTAGCCCTACATTCGCAGTGGAAAAAGAATCGCGGCAAATATTTTTCCCGCCATTCCTCCGTACCCCTTCATCTTCACGTTTTAGACTCCCTTGAAAAGCATAACTAGGGAAAGGTCCTCGCGCGCGTATATATGAATGTTTGTGTGTTTGTATGCCAGTGTATCCGTGTGTATGTGAACAGATATCTTGGTTAAATACCAAACTTGAAATCAAGAATGCAAAACAATACATGTTCCAAGGATGTCTTCCTCTAAAGTCCTCATCATTTGGAATAACCGGTAAACCGTAAGATATCAAAAGAAGTTACTATACATAAATGTAGAGCTTAGTAAAACACATAAATATGTCATCTACAATTTTTTGTAGAGTTAATCATTTTTAGATATCCCTAGTTTAGTTTCAATTTAATGTACTTAAATTTTCTCATACGAAAATTTGTCAACTACCGGTCATGCAAAGAAACGAATTTTAATCACATAGCAGACAGCTTTTTAAAACATTTCACTAACGCTCTAGCCTAGTGTACTCTCTTATTTCCCTTCTACTTTCCAGGAAAAAAGTAATAAGTCTATTTCTGCTAATGTTTATCTCGATTAGCATGAAGTAGATTAAATAAAATCCTTTTAATACAGTTTTTTTAAGAGATGTAGCCTTGTTAATGGGACACATCAGATTTGTTTTTAATTGTTAGTCCCCTTTAAGCTCTACTGTTTTGCTTTTTAGAACCAACTGATGGTGTTTTGTCGCTAAACTGTACGGGTTATTAACATTATTTTTTTTTATTCAGTGTCGCCCTTATTAAACACACACACATTCAGTCTCGCATGCATACTTCAAGACTCTGTGGGTGATAGGGAAGAATTCTAGAAAAATTCCCCACCAGAGCCGAGAATGGAAACCGAGCCCATTGCTGGCCACTTCTTCTATCAATCTTCTTCTATCTAAATGAGCTTTGTATAACAATGTGTAAGAGGTAAGACAATTGCAACATTTCTTGCAATCGTATTTTATTTTGCGGCGTGTTAGTTTTAACGTTAAAGGGAAATTATGCGGTACGGGTTCCTTAATTTGGTAGTCAAAGATTTCTTGTTTCCTAAATGCGAATATGTAAACATGTTGTAAAGACACGCAATAAGGACGAGACTAACATTAAAGCTCCAAGTTGCTAGTCACTTGCAAACTCTTTTGAGGGGTGTATATGTTTTGGGTGGCTTACTTCCTTTGAAAGGAAACGGTGAAACACGGGTCTTGCACTATTTCAATGTGGGCAGATATTTGCCCTGGGGATAATCTCCAGTAATGAGCAAGAGACGGCTATCGCGACACTTCATGACCTCACCCATTTCATTCCACTGCTTGAAACGAGCTGCGAGATCAATGTTAGCAATTTTTTGCGGGGTTTTACTTAACTGAGGTGGAGGTAATGTTCAAATTGGCCCAAAAAGTCGATACTGGGACATTCGGAAACACGCGTTATTAGTTTGCTGAAAACAAAATGGCGTTGAAAAGATAATCATATTTCCTGTCATCCATTTCACCGTCATTTCTATATTCACTTACTCACTTTCATACTAGGCATTGGCTTGATCACCGATCCTATATTCTTTCTCTGATTCAGATTTCGTGTGCTCCTCAGCAGGCATCTGCCCCCAGGCGCTGGATTGTAAGTCCTGGGAGGACACCTAATAGAGAAAAAAATAATTTCAAAAACGTCACATATCTATCCGACTTTTACTTCTTCGACTTCGTGCTTAGTAGAGAAGGTGCCCAAAAGTTCGGTACTGAGATTTCACTAGAAATGCATGCTTTAGTATCCCCTAAATTAAAAAATTGAGGACTTTGAAAAAACGTCCGTGCGTGTGTGATTGTGTTTTCTTTTTTGCAGTGTTTAACGCCCGCTTTTACTACTTGTGGCACCACAGGCGAGGTGTGTGTGTATGACTCTGAAAAACAAAACTTAAAAAAGATTCGTTTAAATACCAAACTTGCTATATAAGTTCAGCATCCTCCTCCAAAGACTCGACGCAAAGATTTTCAAAATTTCCCAACCCAAACTACACTTTACATGGAAAACTTTACGGAAATTTTGATTTTCTCAAAAAAGGCCGCTAAGGACTTTTATTAAAGTACCATACATTAAAGATATTTATATAACAAACAGCGTATAATATGTTGAATTGTCTAGGAGTATTCTCTGAAGCCTTCTTTAATCTGAATGACTCCTAAATAACTGGTAAACTGTAAGAGATAAGCAAAAGTTTATTGCATAAAAATGCTCATCTTGTCAAAGCACACAATCTCTGTTATATACATGCTTTGTAGCATTTTAGAGATACCCCGTGTCATTGATTTTCAAATTTACAATATTTAGAGTTTTCTCAATTGGGAAATTGCTGTGCATTGTGATTCATCCTGGTTATGCAACAAGAAGGAAATTTCAATTGCATCCATAGCGACGGGCTTTTAAAAGGTATGAAGAATCGCTTTAGCCTAGTGCATTCCCTTATTTCCTTTCGACTTACAACTAAGTAATTTGCCATCCAGAAAGTGACAGACGATTTGGATAACTGAATAATAACGAAAGTTATCAACACAAAACTTTATTTACAAAGTTACAGTAACTTGCTCTATTTCTCAACGTAATCTTCAATCTGTGAAGATATATTTTGTCCCATGGTACCAGTTTTAATGCCAATTTATACTTTTCTACTGCTAAAGAACTTATTCAGTTTTTTTAATGCACAAGACGTTGTGCCAATCGAATTTTATAGTCAAATTATGCAAGTATATAGTGATAATGAACGAGTCTTCAGTGAGGAAATGCGCATAATTTACGAGTAATCAAGGATTAACCAATGTGTACGAAAAAGACCGGAGTGGAAGTTCATCAATCATTATGAGGAGTTGAAAACAAAGAATTAAGGAAAAACGGTGTCTCATTTTGGACATCGTAATGATTTTTTGGATGAAAAGATTTCCGAGCCATGAAGACCTCAAACTGATAATGACATCTTGGCTCAAATCTTTAGCGGTGAGAGACTATAATATCAGCGTTGAAAAACCGCACCACGTGACACTAAATACAATAAATGCAATGACGATTATATTGAAAAATAGAGTAAGGTACTATAACTTTGTGAATAAAGTTTTGTGTTGATAACTTTCCTTATTATTTAGTTATGCTAAATCGTCTATCACTTCTGGATGGCTGCTAATGGCTACCTATCTCGATTAGCAAATCTGGAGGCAACAATAAGCTTTTGTAACAACAGTTTGTTACGGAATCAGTTTTTCTAGTTGAATAGATCATGTGAATGAAAGACATCAGATTTTTTTTGGAATTGATCATTTCCAAATATTCCTTTCTTCTGACCATATAAAAAAGCATACTTTCAATAATATTAAACAGCAACTAGCTGTTAAAACATATGACTATCCTTTAGTATAATGTATTCCCTTATTCTTCTTATATCTACAGGGAAATAAGTAATAAAGCTTTTTTTTCTCTAACCTTTTGGAGAATATTTTGTAGGAAAATTGGTAGAGA
Source organism: Hymenopus coronatus (assembly GCA_030762935.1). Classification (NCBI taxonomy): domain Eukaryota; kingdom Metazoa; phylum Arthropoda; class Insecta; order Mantodea; family Hymenopodidae; genus Hymenopus; species Hymenopus coronatus. Next base: position 137,850,926 of record CM060888.1, on the reverse strand, counting down.
AGTCATGTGACCTATCCGATTTTTAAAAGGGGTCCGTGTGTGCATGTGTGGGTGTATCTATCTGTGAACAGCATCGTTTAAAAAACTTGATATTTGAGTGCAGCCAGCATTTCTCAAGGATGCGGCACAAAGATTTGAAGTAAATCCTCCTCCCAAAACTACTTGGAAACATTTTTTTAAAGTTTTAAATTACTCGAAAATGGCGGTAATCCTTTTCATTACAATGTCGTAAATTACAATTATTTACGTGGAAAAAATTCATCTCTTGAGTCCTCTTTTTTTGAATGGCGTTTGTATAACTGGTAAACCGTAAGAGATAAACAAACACATACTACACAAAAATGTAGATCTCGTCAAAACATCTAAGTTATGTCAGATACATTTTTATTGTGGATTTAACGATTTCCGAGATATTGCTTGTTATAGGTTTAAACCTTGCATACTCGTTTCTCAAATGAGAAGCCGTTATTCATATATTTTCATCCTGATCAAGCAAAGACATCGAAATTTCAATACCATCACACAGGTTCTACCTTTAAAAGATTGAACATCGCTTTAGCTTTGTATTGTCCTATTTCTCTTGTACAAGGAAATGATATTGTTACAAATCAATAATATTATATTCGGTGTATTGGCGAGCTAATTGTGTCGGGGAACTAGTTGAGATTCTTTTTACTATCACTCATCGTAATAGGTATTATTATTATTACGTCTCAGGGTCATGGCCGCGAGGGAGATAATGCATCACAGATAACATAATATAATACTTGATGTTCTTGTATACTCATCAATATCACTGGATACAATAATTATTAACACTGAAGGATGGCACAGATAAGTTAAGATTGCATTCCACTAGCAGCTCGCGTTCCCGCCAAATGTATAGGACGCTACCCTTGTGCCGAGCAATGAAGATCACATGAAGACTGACCAATGAGGAACGACAAAGGTTGAGCGTCTATTCTGTTCTTATTGAATTTCTTCAAATAATTATTTTTTATCATAAATGAAATTATACTTAAATACACATTAAACGCAATATTCTGATATTCACAGAACACACACAGGCTAATTACTTTTAGTAATTCATTTTTCCTTTACCACATAATCAATAAATCAATCCATTAACAAAAAATAAATACTTGATATGAAAACGCTTGGCTTCCATTTATTAACCTCTCAATATGTAATAAATCCATTCCTGGTAATGTTTATCTTGATAAGAAGTAGATAGAACAGGCTGTTCCAGTTTGGGTGCGCACCAAAAGCGCAGCGGGTAAATTATTCGCTTTATAGGCAAGTTATCGTCATGATGAATGAAGTATAAAGTGTCAGGACGCAATTGTGGCGTGATTTTGCTAGCTGATATATAAGCTCTCAGTTCTTCTCCGAGTTTTATGTTTGAGTACGTGCGTGTAATCTTGCTCAGATTAATCGAGTTGGAACAGCTTGAGATGGAAGAACAAGCTTTTGAAAGATAAGTTTGTTGCAACGTAAGTAGGGAAAATTATGTGAATATAGCACATCTGATTTTTAAAAATCTAACCAGATTCACCCCACTGTATTTCTCGTATAACTAAAAATAATGGTGTAAATGTATAAAGAAAATAATCTCGAGTTCCCGGAAGTGAATAAAAGTGGATTAAGCCTTTAGTTTCTATCCATCTTAGTCTATCGAAATATACAAATAAAATCTTAAATTTTATTTCGGCATGTTGTAATTAAAAAGTATTGATTAAAATAATTATAAGTTATTACATTCACCGGACTTTCTCTGTGTACTCGCCTGTATTACATTCTGTACCATATACCTAGAAGATAAAGTTTTGCATTCAACCCAAAAGATTGGTACCGAGATTGGATTAAAAATCCATTATATTTCCTAAGTCCAAAATAAATCTGATGTGTTGCATTCACATAACTTTCTCTAGCTGTTCCAGATACAAACTATTCTTACAAAAGATTATTCTTTTATCTGCAGAGTGCTATGCGAAATGAACATTAGCAGAAATGGTCTTATTATTTAATTTATTGTAAGTGGAAAGGGTATAAGGGAATGCATATGCTAACGCGATAGTCAAATATTTTAAAAGCTGTTCGCTATCGAAGCAGTTGAGGTTCGGTTCGCTGTGCATGGTCTCGTTAGTTCCAAACAAAACCAGTAACAAAGAACATCTCAAAAACGGCAAAGTCTACAAGATAAACACAGCATAAATTATGTGTTCTTACAGGATCTACAATTTTTTTATATTACGTTTTTGTCTGCCTCTTACGGTTAACTGTTCTGCAAAACTCATCCAGAATAAAGATGCCTTTACAGGCTACTCCCAGAATATTAAAAATATACATTTTATTTGTTCAAAATCATTACAATCATTGAAAAACAACAATATCAAAAAAATGTCCATGTAAACGGTAGTTTTGGCGGGGTTTTTGTTTTTTAAATAGTCGTCTCATTCTTGGTAGATACTAAACATAGATATCAAATTTGGTTTTTAAAGTTTTTTTTTTTTTTTTTTTTTTTTTTTTTTTTGTCTTTGAGCTATGCTGTCCACAGACACACACGGAACTTTTTCTAAAAATGCTCTTTTTGGGCTAATGGGACCTCAAAACATATATTTTCGGTGAAATCTCGACTTCTAATTCTGGGCTGGAATACTATACATGTACACACGTACAATAGAAAGTAAAAAAGTATTTTATTTTAACTGCCATATACCTCTTATATATACCAACTATTTTATCCTGTCATATGTGTGTGTGTGTGTGTGGTGTTTCAGTATGTCTGTTTCTCTCTATTTATTTAAGAACTAAGAATCGTTCTTCTGTGAAGTGCATAAATCAAAGGCGAAATTCGGTTAAATACCAAAGAACTTTTGAAGAGGAGACAAGATTTTCAAGAACGTCGCAAACTATATTATAGATGCTAAGGTCGCTGTTTGTTTATTTTCTCAAGAATTTTGATTTAAGCACCATATGTTTAAGATGCGGGGACGGCATGTGGAATTTATGGGGGCAAAGCGAAGTCTGAGCGAGTTTTCTCTGCGTTCTTCGGCCTCCCCGCCATTTATTCCATTACCTGCTCTATAATCTTTTTTTCCTGTCATCTATTACAACATAAGTCCATATACTATTCCTCACTCTCATTCGAGGTATCAGACTGATCACCCAACATGATTAATCCCTGCGCTTTGACACACATCAAACCTCAGACGCTGCCTTACAAGTCCTCCGTATAAGAGAAGAACAAAAGATATATTTAAGATAGTTGAATGGCATACAGTTCACCTATATTGAAGTTTCTAAATTACCTTATTCTAGATGGCTCTGTATTAACCGTAAGACATAGACCAACCTTACTGCCCAGAAAATGTCGATGAGGGATGTAGTTTTTTGCGGCCTAAATCGTTTCCAAGATATTCTTTGTTATTGATTTAAAATTTCAATTACTTAAAGCTTCAGCAAGGGTTAAACTAGAATTCATTTTTAATTTCGCTACCACTTTGTAATAGCTATAGTTCAGTGCTTCATTCTAATAAAATATTTCATATGAGAGTTTGCCTCAATCAAATAATATAATTTTTAAAAATTGTCCATGTATGTATGTATCTGTGTGCGAGCACGTGCGTGCGTACGTGTACGATTCTGGCCTATGTCAAATTCAAACAGGATATGTATATTAGAATTATAAGGTATCGCTTCACAAATATAGAGGAAACACAAATAAATCATTCTTATTTTCAAAATAAATTTCTCAAGGATGAGGTTGATATAGCAATGCTATACCCCTAAATCAAGTTTTAATTTCTCTAACACGTATGTATAATGTACATAGTAGAGAGAGAGGAGGTATTGTATTCCATCCAAAAATTCGATACTGATATTTTACGGAAAATACCCGTTGAGACCAAAGTAGGCATTTTTAGAAACAGGTCCCTATGTGTGTATGTGTGTGTGTGTATGAGTGTGGTATTTATGTTTCTTAAGTCTCTTCCAAGGATGCGAACAAGGATCTCAGAAAAATCTCCTATTCCCAACTACCATTTAAAGGGGATATTTTTGGAAAATTTTGATTTCATAAAACTTGGCTGTAATGACTTTTATCAAAATACTATATGTCTAAGATATGTTTATGAGAAACAAATTTTTACACTGAATTTTCTGAAAACATCTTAATGCTGGATGATGCTCGTATAATTGGTAAAACGTAAGAAATAGAAAAAAAAAAAAAAAAACTTACTACACAAAAATGTAAATTATAAAATACAAATAGAATAAAAATAAATAAATAAATAATAAATTAATACTTCTTTATCACCAAATTAATACTTTTAAACTGATTAATACTATTTTCATTTTTTCAAGAATGCAATAAATTATTATGCACTTTCTAATAAAAAGTACGTATTTTCCATCAATGAAAATAATTACGCAAACTTTATCTCGTTAAAATACACAATATATATGATATTCTTTTTTGTAGAGTTAGCTGTCTCCATGTTATTTGTTTCAACTTTGAGCACTTAAGCTTTTCTCAAACGGGAAGTCATCTTTATTTTCGTCTCTCTTTTCTTTTCTCCTGACAAGCTAAGAAAACCGAACTTCATTTGTTTCACATACTGACCGGCTTTTAAAATGTTTGACTGTATCTTTAGCCTACTGTATCCTCTTATTTCCCGTCGAATTACAAAGAGCAACTTAACAACACAACTTCTGCTAATGTTTATCTTGATTAGCATGAGATAGATAAAAGAATAATCTTTTGTAAGAACAGTTAGTTTACGGAACAGCTAGAGAAAGGAATGTTTTTGGATGATCATTATTCCTTATCTCAGATGTTCGGTTGTTTACGTAACAGGTCACACGGTTGACCTCCTCTACCCTGCTCTGCAATGCCCGACTATAGATGGAGTAATGTATGTAAACACATTTAAGACAGCTCAGAACCGTTCAAAACACATAGACCCTGAAATTTGTGCTTCATCTATGACAGCGCTATTAGTAAGCGGACAAAGTGACACACACTTATGTGTTAAACGCTTTGTTCTCTACTATTAGAGTTATTACTTTCTCTATACGTACTATGTACATAGTGCATGGAGAAGGTATTGCACTCCACCAAAAAATTCAATACCGAGATTTCACCGGAAATATATTTTTAGGGTCTCCTTTATGTAAAAAAAGCATTTTCGGAAAAAGGTCCGTGTGTGTGTGTGTGTGTGTGTCCGTGTGTCCGTGTGTCTGTGAACACATAACTCAAAAACGAAAAGTCGGTAAAATACCAATGGTATTTAAGTTCAGTATCTTACAGGGATGCGACACGAAGATTTTGAGAAAAATCCCCCCACCCCAACTACCCTTCACATGGAACTTTTTTCGAAAATTTTGATTTTCTAAAAAATGGCTCTAACGATTTTGATTAAAATTTCGTATATTAAATATATTTACCTGACAAATAAAATGTATATCTTGAATTTTCTGGGAATAGCCTCTGAAGAGTACTTTATTCTGGATGAATTTTATGGAATTTTGAATAACAGCTAAACCGTAAGAGATGGACAAGAACTTACTACACAAAAAATGTAGAACACGTTAAAACACACAATTTATGTTGTATATATTTTTTTTTTCGTGGAGTTCATCGTTTTTTAGACATTCATTGTTTTTGTTTTCTGCTTTGAAAAACTTATACTTTTCTCATACAGGAATTTGTCAACCGCTGTCCATACAGACAAAGGAACTTCAGTGACATAACAACCAGCTTTTGACTATCACTTTAACTTATGGTACTCTCTTATTTCGCTTCTATTTGCAAGGAAGCAAGTAATAATTATTTCTGCTAATTTTTTCTGATTAGCAGGAAGTAAATAGAAGTATAAGCTTTTTAATAACAATTTGTTGCAGATGTGTAGAGAAAGTCATGTGAATGGTACACATCAGATTTTTTTAGTTAGCTTTATAATGGAGGATGTATGATAATTTCCTATATTTTTTAAAATAATGATGAATGTTGAAGTTTTTGTACGTGGGCACGAATGTGCAGTTATAAATTATATTATCGTAAGTATGATTTTGTTTAGATTTAATAGCTCCTGGCCCTGTTTTTGTCTAGTCTAATAAAATTCAATAACAAACAAGAAATGCAATTGCTAGTGAACTGATTGTTTCTGTTACATCTAAGCCTTCCAAATACTCAAGTGAAACTTTCCTGATATGAGCTCGCTTTTGTCGCTGAGAACTTTTGATGAAATATCACATTGAAGTTCTACCAGGTTCTCGAGCTGATTAGACTTTCAGATGACATTGGAAGCTTAAAATTTTAAATGAAGGTGAGAAGGCACTCTTTTCTTATAAAAGAAAGCAAGAAGGGCTTTATCGATTATTCTGTAGGCTTCTCATTGCAAGATTCAAGCTGGGATTCCTAAGAGTGCCTGGGTGTCGCCCCTCAAATTTAATTCAAACCAAAGTGGTTGCGCTTAAATAGCTATTATCCCAAAGTAATTAGGAGAAGAAGGTAATGGGAAACCTTGCACACGTAAAGTGCTACATAAAACTCCACTTTTGCTCTCATTTGTGCGTTTGTCTCTTCACACAGAACCTGACGGATTTAAGCATTCCTTTAGGATTTTAGTTTTTCTTATTTAATTTAAAGTTTAAGCCGCGTGTATTTAATTTCAGCTGGTGCATCTGTGAAATTCAACCAAAATAGTGAAAACTTCAAGTATTATTTTGTTTCATAAGAAAATTATTGGAATTCTAAACTTTAAGAAAATCTATTTTTTTTATACTTTGTCTACATTGTACATCATTCTAGGTAGAGAAAGTATTGCATTACACTCAAAAATTTTAGATACAATTTCAAGTTTTAGGGTCCTCTGAATCCAAAAAAATACTTTTAGAAAAAGGTAAGCGTGCGTATGTATATGTGTGTATGGATTCTCTATTCTGTCAGTGAACACGATAACTCAAAAACAGGAACTTGGTAAAATATCAAACTTAGTATTTAAGATTAGTATCTTCCAAACATTTTGTATAACTTGTAAATTGTAAGAGAGAGACAAAAATATAAACCTCCTTAAAACACGCACTTTATGCCATATTTGAGATATTCCTTGTTATATGTTTCACTTTTAAAATACTTAATCTTTTCTCATACGGGGATTTGTAATCTCCAGGTAATGCAAAGAAACGGATTTCAATCACACAGCAACCTGCTTTTAAAATAGTTGACAATCGCTCCAGCCTAATGTATACCCATATTTCCGTTCTGCTTACAAAGAATCAAGTTGTAAGACCATTTATAATGCCTATCTCGAGTAACAGGGTAGATAAAAGAATACTCTTTTGTAAGAAAAGTTTGTTTGCAGAACGGGTAGAGAAAGCCATGTGAATGGAACACGTATGCTTTTTTTTTTTTTACTACACACTCTCAAAGAAAATAGCCATATATTGTTTCGAAATATTGTTCTAATTGTGAGAAATAAATTTTTAATTTTTAAAAGTCTGGCTTTTTTAAGAGTAACAAAAAGTCAGACTTTTAAAAATTAAAAATAGATTTCTGATATCATAAAGAATTATGATATCAGAAATCTATTTTCTTAACACATTTACTGTAAATCTTATTTTTATGTGAATAGTTTTAAAATGCACCACGTGGCTTCTTATATTTATAAGAGTAATGACTGTAAAACATATTATTTAAATAGACTTTGAAACATACCACAAATATCGTGTTATTGTACATAATAAATAGTACAAGTTTCAACAGTGTATTTACCTACTGTGGTTTTTCCACATTTCTCAGAAGCATTAGCTTAAATCTTCCCCTTGAAACGCTAATAACAATTTCATAAGAAGTAAATGTTCAACAAACTTTAAGGTTTTCAAATTGAGCTAACTATATTCAGTATCTAGATCAGAATTAACGGAGACTGGGAGACTATTATGGTGAAATTTAATATTCAAGCAATATCTATTGACTGGGCTTATGGTTTCCTGTGTAGTCCGCGTCACTTCTTACACTGCTCTCCGCCGACGTTTCGCTGCAACCTATGTTGATGGAGTGAAGAAGGTTGAGGATGAGAGGGGCTTTTATTCTGTTGAGGTTCTTCCAGGAGCCAGGAGCAGGAACTAGTCGCCCGAGTGTACTCGGGCGGGGGCAAATCACCACGGTACCTATCCGCTTTTCTTGCGGATTTACCCGTGTGAAATAAAAGATGTAGTCTTATGCAAGCGTTTTTGTCTGTGTCAAAGTAATTGGGCAGGGTGTTCCCTCTGTGCAGCCGGCCGCGGGTTGGCTTACCTATCTGAGTGGCCACCCACCCAGAGAGGGACCAGGCCCGATGCTGCTTACCTTGGCCAGCCGCTTGCGGGCTGTCAAGGAAAGCAGTGCCGGCTAGCGGGGAGACCTGAAGGGATATAGGTACGGGGTGGGGGAAGCCAGTGTTGCAGATCTGGTCGGAGTACAACTGGATGGTCACCCGTCCGAGTCGTGACCATGCCCGATGCTGCTTAACTTGGCGGATAGAACAATAAAGGGAGAAGCGGCCGGAAAACTACCATCCCAAGGCGTCCTTGGGAAGGCGGTAGCTTGCGCGTCTCCTAGGCAGCGTGTGGTCGTAAAGACCGAGAGTGTTCACCTGGGGATTTGGGTGGGGAGCAAGTTTAGTGTAGAATGTGCGAGCTCTTTCTCGCACAACGTCCACTATGTAAGGGATTCCGGAGTGGGAATGGAGAATGTGGGACGGGAATCTGCGGTCTGTGCCGTATATCATCCTCAATACCCTGTTCTGCACGGCCTGCAGCCTGCGGATGGTGGAACGAGCCACCGAACCCCAGACCTCACAGCCGTACAGCATCAGGGGTGGGATGACTGCGCGGTACAGCCGTAGTTTTAGGTATGTAGGCATGGTGGAGCGGAAGATGGGAAACAACTGCCGCAGGGCAGCGTGTCCCAAACCGACCTTCTCCCTGACATGTGGAGTGAAAGTAAGGCCGCGGTCGAGGAGGACTCCAAGGTATTTGGCGGTGCGGACCCAGGGGATCCGCCGCCGCCGCAACCTCAGCGACCTCTCCGGTCGCCAGCCACGGACTTTAGCCAGCAGTAGAGCTGAGCTCTTCTGCGGGCTGATAGCCATCCGCCACTGTTCACTCCATCTGCCTATGGCCTGGAGCTGTCTCTGTAGCGGGGGGAAGCAATATCGGGCGTTCTTGTTACGCGCCATTATGAGGACATCGTCGGCATTCTGGCACGTAACTGTACTGGGTTCTGTGGGGAAGTCGGACATATAGGCAGCAAAGAGTAACGGCGACAGCACGCTGCCTTCCGGCACTCCCGCCGCTATGGGTCTGACTGTGGAATGCCTCCCCTCCACCCTCACGCTGAAAGTGCGGTCCCGAAGGAAGCTACTAAGCAGGTGAAGGTAGGGGGGAGGGATTTCTGCGTTCTTGAGCTTGTACAAGAGTCCCTGATGCCACGTGGTGGCGAAGGCCTTTTCCACGTCCAAGAGCACCGCGACTGTTTTGAAGTTGTCCTGGAAGCCCAGAGCAACCTTCTCAGCCAGTCGCAGCAACTGCAGGGTTGTGGAATGTCCAGTACGGAAACCAAACTGATGATCCGGGAGTAGGAGTCTCTCTTCGAAGAGAGGGGTGAGGCGAGGTAGGAGTAACCGCTCGAATACTTTCGAGACGATCGGAAGTAAGCTAATAGATCTGTAGCTTGACGGGAAGACCGGGTCCTTGTCGGGTTTCAAAATGCATACCACCCGCGCGTCCTTCCAACACGTTGGAAAGTGACGTGGGTGCAGGCATGCATTGTAAATCCGCGTCAGGTGGATTACGGCCTTTCTGGGTAGGTGCTGGAGCATAGGCGCCGTAACGCCGTCATGTCCAGGGGCTTTGTTAGGCTTTAGGTTGTTGAGTTGGGAAGCCACCTCTTTCGGGGTGACTAAAGGAATGCGGATCTCCTCATGGGGCGGCGGGGGCTCCTCATAGAGGTAGTCTACCGTCGCTTCTACGAGCTCAGTAAAGTCCTCATCCTGGGGGTCTTCGCGGGGTTCGAATTGGGACTCCAGATAATCTGCGAAATCCGTGGCTTTATCCTGGGGCTCAAAAGAGAGTCTCCCACGGGAGCCATGGATGGGATGCTGAAACTGACTTTTGTCTTTGCTGAGGGATCGGATGATCCTCCAGGGTTGTTTCTCTTCCAGGTTTATATGTGCCATTGTGTGTTTCCAGGCCGCTTTGCGGTGCGCGCGAAGCAGGCGCCTTGCCAGGGATTTGAACCGCTGGTACACTGCTTGGATTCTGGGATGGCGGAAGCGCTGCCATAGCTTCCGTACGGTTGCCTTGGCTTTTAGCAGCTGCCGGAGTTCATTCGGTATGATTCTCGGGTTAGGTTTGTTAGATGGGATGCGGTAGGTATGCGCGCGTACCACATTCAGGAGTTGGCGGGAGAAGGCCGTGGCTGCCGCTTCCAGCGCTTCGATGGAATCGATGCGCGGTCGCGGGTCCACGGTTTGGTTTAGGTCTAGGACGGCTGCGTCCCAGTCGATCTCATTTATCCAGTCTGGTGTTACCAGAGCTGATACGGTCTCGGTTGTATCCACCACGACAGGGACATGCTCGGAGTCCAACTCATTGACCGCCGAGAGGTCTAGATGAAATGGTGTTTTCCTGGTGATTATGATGTCAAGAACATCCGGTCTGCCGCGAGCCGGATGACACGTAGGTCCTCTCGGTCCGTGCGCGACGAGGGCGGGGTTGCCGCTGATGAGGCGGTAGAGCCCGCGGCCTCGGGGGTTGTTGGTGCGGCTGTGCCAGAGGGCATGTTTCGCGTTGAGATCTCCTGCGATGCATACCACTGGGTGAAGTTTGAGTAGGTTGGTGTAGTCCGCTTCATGGAAGCTGTGGTTTGGTGGGTCATATGCAGCTATCAGCAGCGCGTCTAGCCCGGCGACGGCAAGCCGGATTCCACAGGCCTCCACGTGCTGTAGTGCTGGGAGTTGGACAGGAGTTTCTTTTGATTGGTCTTAGCGTTTATACTGTGGTGGAAGCTTGTACCCGGTACCGCATTTCGTACCCGGAGGCTACTGTCCCCCTCGCCATCAAGACTGCAGTGTTTGCGAGACTGGCACCTTGGTCGAAAACCAGACGTTGTGGGTGCGATGTTGTTCGTTTGGTGATAGGGTGAAGTTCTTGAGGCAAAGTGTAGCTTTTGTTGTTGATGAGAAGTCGTTCATCTGTGAGCTGAGAGGCCTCTGCCTGTTTTGATAGGGAGTGTTTCTACGTTTAATAATGAATTTGGTGAGTTAGCTGATCGTGTCGATGTCCTTTTTGCTTCGTCTTTTGTATCTGTCTTCCAGTTTATTCGTCCGGATGAGCAGCGTGTGTATTTGCTCGCGTAGAAGCGGTTCCATGTCTCTGCAAACTTTGAATACTCTTTGGCTATTGAACTAATCAACCAGCTTTTGTAGCTAATTGTCTGTGTGGTGGCGTACCTCTTGCGTCCCTGTGGTGACGAGACCAGGCATGTCATCGAGGTGCTGATCAGGGTGTTGATGGCTTCCAGGATGGCTGTTTCAAGTCTTTCTAGTCGGCTGGCAAAAAGATGAAGTTCGTCCTTGATTCGTGTAGTCGGAAGAGTGAAGTGGTGTGTGCTCTAGGTTTACGTTGGGAGTTGTGGAAGATGTCGTCGTGTTAGGTTATGTTGCCTGCATTCGGATGAGATGATTGAAGATCCGTAGTAGTGACAGCGGGGAAGGAAGGGCAGCTTATCGCCATGTGGCCATACAGACAGCACAGGTGGCAAGATGGCGTCCAGGATGTTTGGCTGGGCTCAAAGCATATAACCTGGCCCAGAAAGCTCAGACCCTCGAGAGCGTGGCGTTGTAATGATCCTTCTCCCGGAAGTAAAGGCGCACAAATCTAGTCGATCCACGTCATATTCCGGATGCTGTTGACCTTGTAAACAATGAGCCAGTGTCAGTTCGCGTACTCTAAAAAGAGTTGCTCTGGGAACTGGTGATGCATGCTCACAGCTGCAGCATTAAAGCTGCCATGGCGTTCGGTGTGGCCCTCAGCTGGTGGCGTTGTGGTAACACGGGATCTCTCGCCGGTTGCAGGGTGCGAGGGCTGATGATGCGGTGTCTGCTGTGGTGCCGGTGACGGTGCCGTGAGATCGGCGCGGGTGCCGCGGTAATGTTGTCGGCATCAGTGGAGTCGTCGGCGGATGTGCAGTCAGCTGTTTGTTCAGCAGATTGCGGTGGTTTCGCTTTCTTTGGCCGCCTTTGCCCATGATGAGAGAAGCCCCTTACTCTGGGACAATCCCAGACTTTTTTTTGTATTATTATTATTTTCAAGTGGAGGGGAAAAATCCACCTTATGGACTAACCCGGGCAAGCCCGGAGTGTCGGGGTCTCCCATGTGAGCATACCGACTAAAAAACCCCTCCACCGGTATTAGAAGGAAGCAAGGAGAGGCGGTACCGCATTATTGCACCCGCGGATTCAAGGCGATAATTTAACTGAGTGCAGGGTGCAGTCAGAGGGGTGAAATGAGGACCGGGAGACAGACTTGACCGAGGTCCAGACTGCCACCGCGGAGTATTCGGGGACAGGAATGAAGGAATTCTAGGGTGAAGGATGGAGTTAGTGCTGGTTGACTCTGTTGAGCCAGTCGTCGTATCCTGGGACGTTTTCGAGCCTAAGCCCTTGGCGTCTACTTTGGATGTTGAACTTGGAAGTTTGAGGTGCCGACTTCTCCAGTAGAGCTCTCACCTCCTCCCTGAAGATGAGTCGGATGTCGGTGACTGCTGTTGCTATTGCTTGGTGAACTTCTGGATGTGAAGTGGTGCTGTCCTGTTCCTGAAGCCTGTGGAGGTCCTGAATGGCCTCACTTAGGCCCTGGATTTCCTGCTGCAGGATGATTGGTGTTGGTTGTTCAGTCTGTGGAGATGGTTGTGTAGATGATGTGTTTAGGCGATGAGTGCCTGCTCTTTGGGTAGCTGGGGCACTGGGCTTGCCCGGTGAAATGTCCCGTACCACCACAGGTGGCACAGAACCGGCGACGGCGGCGGAGGTCGTGCCCAGTGCACTCCGAAGTAAATGCGTTGGTGCCACAGTGGTGGCACTTCGGCGGCGAAGAGCAGTGTTCTTGGCCGTGCCCGTAGGCACAGCAGCGACGGCAGGGCCGGTGTCTTTTCTGTCTGCTTGCCTCAACGTGCAGAAGTCGCCCTAATAAGGGCAACCCTGACGCCAAGGCAGCCTCCATGTCTGATCGGTCCTGTAGTTCCACCCTTACTAGTGGTGTCGGGCACCGGTCACAGATTATTCTAGTGGCCCTCGAACATGAAGGCCATCTAGATTGTGCAGCGGCGAGGAGGTGCCGGGTGGAGAGATCCCGAGGGACCCCCCCTAACCACGGCACTGTACCAAAGGTGCAGCGCTCACTGCCGGTGTAACGGCAGGTGGCGGAGATGCCGGCGAGCACTTCCTACCGGCGGATGCCGGAGAAGCGGTGGCTGCTGTAGGAGCTGCTGGTCTGCGTTGATGTTTCCTCTTCGGCATCTCGAAGGGCGTGTCGTCTGAGACGAAAGAACGAGCTGATATTTATACTAATGTGCTGGAGAGCCCTCGTATTGGCTGTTGGTCTGCCAACCCTCTCTCACTCTGTCAGTAAGGCTTTCCAAATTGAATTCACTGGTTTTCCTCCATACCTGTTGAGTTTGCTGCTTTATTGAAAAATGTCCATGCTCCCTCTCATTATTCTATGTGAGTAACGACTACATGCTGTCAGAATCTTTATATCTCAAAATCTATGTGATGCCCGGTTTTTTTCCGTGATTTTTCTGAGATTTCTTCTTGGGATTGTTTTATATGCCTGGTGTGCTGGTTTCTGGGGATATGGATGGATCTGTCAGTCTGTCCAACATATGAGTCCCCACTATCACAGCTAATTTGATACACCACAGTACAGCTGGTACTTCATTTTTCACAGCTGCTACTTTAGATAGTACTATCCTACTTTTGAGTATCTAAACTTGGTGTTGTGTTTTATAAATAGCTTAGATATTCTGTCCGAGACTTGGTGGATAATTGGTAAGAAAACCCTTTGCTGTTGTCGCTACGTGTATTTTCTTTGTACCTGTATTTGGCGGTTCGTATTTCTTGTATTGAATATCCATGGGCTCTGAATATATAATTTAGGTGTTTGGTTTCCTTGGCCAGTTATTCTGGGTGACAAGATGCGTTTTGCCCTTTGGTGTAAGAAGCTCAACATAGGTTGCAGCGAAACGTCGGCAGAGAAATGACGCGGCCTACACCGGAGACCATAACCTCAATGGGCTACGGCCGTGGAAGCCTACACATATATCCAATAGCTATTGATAAGTAGCATGTTAATTAGTAAATTAGAAAAACTAAATCAGCAATCCTGTTGGTACAATTCTTATTACTAACTATTTCCTTAGATTGTACTCTTGCATACTCTTAAAAAAACAGCGTTTTTCCCAAAACAGTTCACCAATATTTTCTCATGAGTCTCAGTTTTTGTTCAAATGTAACTAAAATGTCCCAGACTGTGCGGAGATATCTATTACAATAATAAAGGTGACAAAAATTATCCTAACACCAACAGTAATTTTTATTTAGAAATTTATTAATTTTAGATATTAAAAATGTTATTATAATTCGGCAATGAAACTATTGTTTGTGGTTCAAAGATTGATTTAAAATGCCCAACAATTTTCTAAAATGTTGAAACTTGTGGAACATTTTAATCGTGCAATACCTACATTTATATAATAGCATTTATGAAACGATTTATATCTTGCAAAGTGTTTATAAAATGTTAAATAAGTTTAGCACTCATATTAAATTAATGAAATGCAATCGTAGTAACAATTTCGGAAAAATCTATAAGAATATAGAAGTTATAAACTTTACTCTGAGTGCCTCTCAAAACCGATATACCTTTTTATATACTTTATTTCTCACTTATTGTAAGTAGAAGACTTACCTATTGCATTCCAGTCAAACGAGATTTTACCGGTAATGTGTATTTTGAGATTACTGATTCCAAAAAAGAAGCAACCCCGACACTAGTGCCGAGAAACGAACCAAGACTCCCTAAGCCAGAGGCAGAGGCGCTATCAATGCGCTAATCGACAGATACAAAATCCTACTGCAAAAAATGCAGATCTCGTTAGTGGCATTCTTTGTGACGTTTTAGCGGTATATTTTGTTAAATAGTTTGAATTTTTAAATACTTTTCTTCAAGTGGTAAGTCGTCATGCATTTTCTCTCGATGTCATGCAAGCAGCATGAAATTTCATAGCAACACAGTCAAAAATCTGAGCAACGCTTTAGCCTTAGCGAAATGTGTAAATGCATAGTGCAAATTTGACGGCATTAACAATAAAGAAGGATTAGTATACGAATAATTTGAAGAAGAGTGAACAGATCAGTCATTATAATACAACATTCGGAGCTTTTTTTTTTTTCTTGCAACATTTGTATAAATACCTACGGTTAAATGTGATTTGATCAGCTGAGACATGGTGAACAGGACCTTCAGAAAGTTTCCATCCAACTTCCAGCGACAACTGAAGGAGTACGAGAAAAATTGAGTTTTATAAAAAATGAAGTTGATATCACTGTAAGAATTTTTTTTATTTTCTCTAGCACCTATGTGCACAATGTAAATAGTAGTATTGCACCCAAAATTCAATTGCAAAATTTCGCCAGAAATGTATGTTTTGAGGTCCCCAAGTCAAAACATTATTTTTAGAAGAATGTGTGTGTGTGTGTGTGCCTATGAACAGCATAGCTCAAAATCGAAAAGATCTTTAAATATCAAAATTGTTTAGTATCTTCCAAGGATGCGAAACGATGATTCTCAAGAAACTCCCCCCACCCCCCTAAAATATCCTTTACATGCAAACTGTTTTGTAAATTTTGTTTTTCTCAAAAATGGCTCTAACAATTTTGATTAATAAGCCGTATATTAAACAGATTTATATCACAAATAAAACGTTTATCTTGAATGTGTTAGGATTTCTGAAGGCCTCTTCATTCTGGATGAGTTTTGCAGAATTTTTAATAACGTTAAACCATAAGATATAGACAAAAACTAATAGTTATCGCTAAAACACGTAATATATGACTTATGGTTTTTTTTTTTTTTTTGTAGAATTTACGTTTTTGAGATATATCTTGTTACTGAGAGAACCGAACCTCAATTGTTTCACTTAGCGACCAACTTTTAAAAACTTTGACTATCGCTTTAGCCTTATTTGTCTTCTACTTACAAGAAAGTAACTAACAAGTAAAATTCTGCTAATGCTTATTTCGAATAATATGATGTACATAAAAGAATAATGTTTTGTATGAATAGAGTTTATATGGAGCAACTAGAGAAAGTTAACTGAATGGAACACATCAGATTTCTTATCATGGTTTTCAATTTTTATAGTTACTATGTAAATTTACAGTCTGCTGAACAATTATATCCATGTTTGCTATCAAGTTCAAAATTTCACCTCATCAAGAACGTCACTATTATTACTTTCTCTACACGTACTATGTACATAGTGTATATTGCACTCCATCCAAAAATCTGATACCTAGATTTCATCGCAAATATATGTTTTAGGGTTCCTTGTATCCAAAAAAAGCATTTTCAGAAAAAGGTCCGTGTGTGTGTGTGTGTTCGTGTGTCAGTGTGTCTGTGAACACGATAACTCAAAAACGAAAAGTTGGTAAAATACCAAACTTGGTGTTTAAGTTTAGTATTTTCGAGGGATGTGACACTAAGATTTTGAGAAAAATATCCCACCCCAAACTACCCTTTTCATGGAAAAAATTACGAAAATTTTGATTTTCTCAAAAATGGCTCTAAAAAATTTTATCAAAGATATATTTACCTGTAAAATAAAATGTATATCTTGAATTTTCTGGGAATAGCTTCTAAAGACTACTTTCTTCTGGACGAATTTTACGGAATTTTGCATAACTGCTAAACAGTAAGAGGTGGACAAAACTTTGCCACACAAAACATTTAGAGCACCTTAAAACACACAATTTATGTTATTTACATATTTTTCGTGCAGTTGGTCGTTTTTGAGTTATTCCTTACTTTTTGTTTCACCTTTAAAAAACTTAAATTTTTTCTCATACAGCAATTTGTGAACTCCTGTCCACACAAACAAAGGAACTTCAGTCACATTACAATCCAGCTTTTGACTATCACTTTAACCTGTGGTACTCCCTTATTTCGCCTCTACTTACAAGAAAGCTGGTTTCATTTGTGCATATGACCTTTAACTTGTATGGGGCATTGTCTTATGAAACAATTCATAAACTAACGTAGTTATTGCCATTAGGTTAGTCATTTAACACGCAAACATTCACTCATATTTATACTTCCAGACACTGTGAGGGAACAGAGTAATTATTATTTTATTAGTTTTTTTTATTATTAGAGCTTTTATTTTATCCTGTGTTAGAGTAGGTAAGGAAAGTATTGTATTCTGCACAAAAATTCGATTTCATTGCAAATTTATTTGTAAGCTCCTAAACCTCAAAAGGAGTCCTGCGTACTAATGTGTGCGCGCGCTTGAGAATAGTAAAACAAAATGTGAAATAAATACCAACGTGGGCATTTATACTCAGTACCTTCAAATAGTGCGACACGAAGATTTTCAGAAAATTCCATCCCACTCCAAACTTTTCTCGAAATGTTTGTTTTCCTCAGAAACGGTTTTCCTCATTAAAATACTATAAGTTAAATATATTTACATGACAAATAAAGAAGTTTCTGGGAATAGCTTGTATAGTCCTCTCTGTTCAGAACAAAGTTTGTATAACTGTTAAACCTTACGCGAGAATGTGTTGTTAAAAAATTAGAAGCACAAATTTATTTCAAACAACTATTTTGTGCAACCAACCATTTCGAGACATAAGTTTTGGTACGAATTTTTCAAGACTTGTGTTTGTTTGAGTGTCGTGTAGATTTTCAGAAGTTTCTCGCTTGAACACAACATGGAATTTTAAAGCTCACATGTAGGGTCTAGATGTTAAACATCCTACTGATCCTAAGGGGAGTCGAAAGGGAGTTTTCACAATTTTGTCTCATGTTCATGTTTTAATTGCATGTGAATATTTCGAATTCCCCGCTCATTTTGATGTAACTTTCATAGAGGTACACTATTTGTAAATATTTTAAAAATATTGTTAAAAATAATCTTGCGAGGTAGCTTTTTAAAACGTTCTGTTACATTCATTTCGTCAAACATCAATAGGTTTGTAAATATTAGAGAAGAAATCTTTTTTATAGATTTTATTCGGAAAATTTTACTTTAGCTATTGGCAGCACTGTCATGCCGCTAATATTTTCTTCATGTGAGAGTTTCGAAGTACTGCGAAGTTTTGTTTGGAAAGTTAGGTTACATTTTTTTTTAATGTTATGTTTGAAAACAATTTCTGAAGAAGTAAAATTGTCTATACAAATGTCCCATTATCTCATAAACCAATTGACACTAAGGGTTGACATTTTTACCACACATTTGCACGTAAATAAGCTTTATTTGAACAAAATAGTTCTTTATGCATATGGATTAGTTATTATTTTAAAATTTAAAAATCGGTGTTTATCAATAACATTTTAAGAGCTTTATTTAAAAAAAATCATACCTTTCCTTATAATCAACATATTCTAACTTTCATCAATCAATAGAAAGGTATTGCTGAATATACCTGGGAAAATGTTGCTCATTACCTTAAATAGTTACTGACATAATGGATCAAACTTTAACAGTGGCACTCTAGAGGCTTAATATTTATAAAGGAATGTTTAATGCGGCTATTGTTTCTGCAATGATTTATTCTTCGTAAGAATACTTTTTGTGCTGTAAAAGAAATCACGTTTAGTAGCACATAAAACCTTTTGTACAACCATTTGGTTGCCGGAATGTTTTATTTCCATCTCTGCATATGTATCATGATTTCATATCTATCGTAAATGTTTAACCCTTAAATTATTTATTTTGCTCTTTTGCTCACTCCAACTGCACGTCACCATTGACATCTGCGCTGCTTGTAACCCTTGTCTGTTTGGTTTGCTTTTATCTATCCTTGTATCGAAAAAGGATGATACAATTTTACGAGTGTGTCGATGTTTTCTTTTTACTTCCTCTACTACACATAGTAAGTAAGAGAGCTCACCCAAAACTGCGATAACGAGATTTCACCGGAAATGCACACTTCTGGATCCTTGCACTTTTAGTGCGTCTGTGTGTGCGCGCGCGTGCGTGCGTGCGTGTGTGTGTGAGTGTGTGTGTGTGTGAGAACGAAAGAATGAAAGGTTGGTTAAAAATTAAGCTCGTTATTTTAGTCCGCGACACAAGGTTTTCAAAAAAATCCTCTCACCCCAAACTCCGCTTTATGAAACCTTTTCCAAAATGTTGTCTTTCTTTCAAACTTCTTTACGGAGTTTGATTAAAATGTCGCTTAAGCGTTTGTATGAGGAATAATATACACTTATATCTTGAATTCTCTGGTAACAAGTACTCTTCATTCTGGATGACTTTTGCCAAAGAGATAGAAAAAACTAGCTACCTAAAACATGTAGATCTTGTTAAAAGAAAAGGCTTACTGCCATGACACTGTCACTCGTCTGGGCTAGGTGTTTAACCAGGGCCTTGGCATCAAAAGCCTAATCACATGCGCCACCCACATCAACAAATGACTGTGTTATTCGTTTTTCTTTCTTTCTTTCTCTCTGTCTCTCTCTCTCTTACTTTTTTCTCCGTCTTGTTCTTGATTTCTTTCTTTCTTTCTTCTGGACTACAAAGAGAACAAAATTTCAAAGCCATCAAATAGCAATCAGCTCGTGAAAGATTTGAGTATTGCTCCAGAATGTGCTCCTCATTCTCGTTCCGCAAGGAAGTATCTAAAAATATCTTACAATGTTTATCTGGATTAATGTGAAGTAGATAGACGAGTACACTTTCCTTAGAATATTTTGGCGAAGAATGAATAGACAGTCACTGAATGTAACATTTCAGAATTTGGAATAATTGTTTTTTTCACACAAGCCGTGTGTAGGACAGGAATTGGATGGGTTGAGTCAGACTGAAAAATTCAATGCCATAGCCGGGATTTGAACCACGTATCTCCCGATCTCTAGCCGGTTGTTCTACACTGAGCTAACATGCCAACATGCCGGCACATCATTGAATTTCGCAACTGACTCGCATGTTTCCCGGTGAACCACAAGGTGATCTCAAAATAATAGGTAGAGTCAGATTGAAAAATTCAATGCCATAGCCGGATTTGAACCACGGATCTCTCGATCTCTAGCCAGTTGCTCTGCCACTGAGTTACCATGGCAACATGCCGGCATAGAGTTGAACTTCTCAACTGACTCGCATGTTTCCCGGTAAACCTCAAGAGGATCTCAATTTGGCAAAGTAACCGGCTATAGATCGGGAGATCCGTGGTTCAAATCCCTGCTATGGAATTGAATTTTTCAGTCTGACTCTACCTATCCAATTTCAAAATTTGTTTCTTTCTGGTTTACTTTAAACGCGTTGTTTATCCAATATAGTGTTTTGGGATTTTATATTTTCTGCCCATGCCAAATTAAGATTCAAAACATTCATTTGATTCATATCTTTGTTGGTGGTATCATGTTTCACTTCTGCTTCTCAAATGCCGGAAAGGGAGCCTAAACTTAGACCAGGAACGTTTCCTCCCTCTCAAATTTAGTTTCAGAATTATTATTTCATTGCATATATCAGCACCGTGTGTGGCACCGTGTGTAGTATTTCTTTGGTAAAAGCTTTATTTGTGTAACACGTATATAAATCTCTCTCAGATATGTACACCCGCTGAAGCTTTCATTTACAGACTAGGATTCGTGTTAGGACACTGGGGCAAAGCACAGGACTAATGCCTTTGTGACCCTTTGCCTCTAACGCGACCCTAAGGAACGAGGGATAACGGGAGAGACCAGATGGGCTCAAGCATGAACAGGGTCCCCAATGTTACAGTTGCAACGCCTTCGACATCAACCGAGAACTTGCTCGCGAACCCGAGCATCACGACGGACCCCAGAGGAAGCAACAAACCCTAAGGCAGGTCCCGCCAGCACAATCCGCCGAAGACCGTCCCCTGGTTCTTCAACCCTTGGGAGGTAAGCAGAACGGGGAGCTACTGATTGCGAGCCGCAGAGAACCCACCTGAGCCATCTAGCTCAGACGATAGCTATGACTGCAATATATCAATAAACAATCATATTTAAGGGCAAATATGGAATAAGACCGAAATAGTATTGGAGAATAAAATATTGGAACAAGTAACACATTTTAAGTACTTAGGATGTGATATTACATACGGAAAAATAAAGATATAGAAAACAAAATATCTAAATTCCAGACTGTGGATGTTCCTTCTTTGTTGTATGGATAATAAATTAAAAGGAAGAAAGCAGAAAACAAAGAGATGTTATTTTTGCCGAAGTGAAAGGATGCATACGAGCAGATAGAATAGGAAATGAAGAAATAAGAGAAGAATGATATAGCATTTAGAACACAAAACTAAAGCACACAACTAGAACTGAACTGAGCCCTTAATAAGGACGTGTGATGAAAAGTTACCAAGGCGATGGACCGCGTGATAGTAGACGAAGTGGCGAAGTGGCAGGTTTTCTCCGGGTTCTCCGGTTTCACCCACCATCACATTCCCTCTTCATTCCATGTATCAGTAGTGTCATCGCCTGCGGTGCCATATGTGGTAAAAGCGGACGCTAAACACTATCAATAGAAGAAGAGCCTTCCAAAACAGCCCAGAGACGTGTTGCCAGAAGCATTTCTCAAAATTTCGCCCGAACCATTAAAAAAATCGCAAAGTTTCAGTTGAAGTCACCCAATATTTTTATTAAAATATGCAATTTATTTTACTATTTTATATACACAAACACACACTCTCTCTCTCTCTCTCTCGCTCTCTCTCTCTGTGAATATTCTCAAAAGATTCTTATAGCTGGTATCTCTGTAAGTATAACACAATCATAATAAATGGCATAATATTGGAATACTATCTAGTGTAAAAATGTAAATGGCGTGTTATTTATGGACGCTCTTTAACTACTGTGGTTCTCAGCGTCCTATTCTAAATTGAGCGTGAAAGACCGCTTAATTTTGCTCAGAGCCTCTCTATCAGGCTTGAGGTTCTTTTACGTGCCGTAAATCTACGACACGGGACCAACGGCTTTACTTCCCTTCCGAAGGAAGCCATGCTAAAGATTTTTACACCCGAAAAAATCCATCGTCCTCAGGTTTGAACCTGCGACCCTGGATATGTGAAGTTAGCATGGTAACCATTACTCCACGGAGGGCGACTACTAACTAGTGTGAGCTACGCTGACACAGATTCAGGAAAGAGTATGAAAATACAAGGTGTTAGCGCGTTTATATTGAAATATTATCTTATTAATTACTTCCCTCAGTTGAGGGTTACCTTACATAGACTATAGACTTATAACCATACAAGCTTATTAACACAACGATAAATGTTACATTTCCGGAGCCGATTCTCCGATGTGTTGCTATGGGGACATACTTTTTATTCGTATGGTTTTACTTCCCGTACTAATGCTTTTGACCATGAGTAAATTTAATTGTTAAAATATCGATTTAACAATTCTAATATACAAGAAGTATAATGAAACATTAAACTAAGCACTGAAATTTCTTTTGCTTTCATTGAAACCACATTGCAAGTGAGAATGCCAACTTATGATCCATCCATAGCAACAATATTAAGTACCGCAAATTAACTATAGCCCGCGCAAAAAAAAAAAAAAAAAAAAAAAAAGTAATTATTGGTAGGCTTAAAATAACGTTGTATAAATAGACCACGTCAGAGAGGATTTAGTATTTGTCTTTCGTCAATTTAGATTTAGAGCTCTGTTCCCTACCAAACGGCGCCTAAAGTTAAAACAGACATTAGCAAAAGTTATATTTTGCAGAAATCGTATTTTAGTAGCCCAAAAATTCGCAAATCACCTTCATCAAAATTTAGTCGTAAAAAGAGGATTTTAGTAGCCCAATCGGCGACTTTTCGCCCAATCTGACCCAGAGGCGCCGCCGACCCCGTAAACAGACAGATACTACTTCGCCGCAACAGGCTACTTAACTTGAGCCATAAGCAAGAAGAAGACCACGAATCTTATGTTTATGAATTCCATTGTTTTATCCACACCCAACTCACTGTAAAATAATAATTTGGAAGTTAAATTAGCCAAATGTACTTCGTATCATCATATGCTGAATTAGCGGCGAGCCAAAACCTGGATGTCTAGCCACAAATCATCAGGCCGACAAAATGATCTATTAACCCATATGCATGCTTTTTGAAAATGAAGAAACGCAAAATGAGCTGTGATGAAAGTGAAGGGCATTAAGCCCGCAGTTTCTGGTTTTCAGCGTCACACAAAAACCCTACGCGATATTAATGAGTGCTCTTGTAATTACATTTCGAGCTGACCGGATTGGGGTGGCCATGATTTTATACATGTCGACATTTCCCTGGCCGCAAAATAAATAACAACATAAACTGTCTAAATATGTATCACTAATCAGTTCCACAAGAAGCTTTCGCTC
Source organism: Hymenopus coronatus (assembly GCA_030762935.1). NCBI lineage: Eukaryota > Metazoa > Arthropoda > Insecta > Mantodea > Hymenopodidae > Hymenopus > Hymenopus coronatus. The sequence goes on along the minus strand of CM060888.1, from coordinate 137,827,264 downwards.
GAAATGCACTTGCACAATATAGAGCTCTAGGTTACCCAGCACATTTTATAAATATTTCTAAAACAACTACGAATCTTCTTGTATTTTTCAATTTTTACTTTCTCTACACGACTATGCATATAGTGTATAGAGAAGGTATTGTATTCCACCACCTAAAATTTGAATCCGAGATTTCATCGAAAATATCTGTTTTGAGGTCCCCAGAGTCCAGAAAAGTATTTTTAGAAAAATGTCTGTTTGTGTGCGTATGTGTGTGTGTCTGTGTCTGTGGACAGCAAAGCTCCACAAAAGGGCGTTAAATACCCGAATTGTTTTCATAACCATTTAACACAAAAGCATGAGGCAGCTATCGACCAAATTAGGATTGTATCAGCTAATATGCCACCATTCAAAATGCAATAAATCTGATGTGTTCCACTCACAGCTTACTCTACCCGTTCTTCCAAGAGATTCCTTTATCATGCTAATCTAGATAGGCATTTGCTGCTTGATTCCTTGTAAGCAGAAGGGAAATATGTCCAAAGTGATAGTCATATTTTTTAAAATGTGGTCGCTATGTGAACAATTGAAGTTCGGTTCACTATACAAGGCCAGCAGTAAACGAAAGGGAGATGCAAGAAAAGTTGTCTAGTTTAAACTTGAAACCAGTAACAAAGAATATTTTGCAAACGGTCAATCCTACAGCAAAAATTCAAATGATATAAATTGTGCGTTTTAAAGAAATTTTGCGTAGTGCGATTTTGTATGTCTCTTACGATTTACCAGTTATGCAAAATTCAGCAAAATGTATATGAAAGGCACAGACAGCTCTTCACAAGATGTACAGTTAGTTTTTATTATGTAAATATATTTAATATACGGTATTTTAATCAAAATCGTTGACGCATTATTGAGAAGATGGAAAATGTCAAAACATTTTTCCATTTAAAGAGTAGTTTGGGGTGGAGGCATTTTCTTGCCTATCTTCGTGTCACATGCTGGAACATATTGTAACTCCGATACCAATATTGGCATTGTACGTGATATAGAAAGTATACAGAATAAAAAGAAATTGCTAAGTTTTTATAAATTCCCATCAAGAATGTCCATATTATTCAACAAAACCTTCTAAAGATTTATTATTTTAAATGACCCTTAACCTGATAGGTAATTTTGGACGATGAATGAAATGGGTGAAATAATGCTAATATGAGCCTGGGGCTCATAGAGTTTAGAGTTACTCTCCATTTGACTTTTCAGGATAAGGAAAATCCCTGGAAAAGTTATTTATCCGTTTAACTTAAACTTAACCGAGTTTCGAATTCGAGAAATCTTGAACGTGAGGCAAACACGCTACGACTATCCAGCGTATGAAGCGGGCAAAACATTCTTAACCCTAATGAAAAAAATTAGTGTTAATGGTAAGAATTTTGTTATTACTATTGTTATATTGTACTTTCTACAGATCAAATATAATTTGTATTGTATGAGGGAAAAGAATAATGCAAGATAATAGAAATAAAATATGTAAATATCGAATGCAAAGGTATAATTTATCATGAAACGAAAGTAATCAACACAACACAAATTCATAGCATATTATAAAACCATAAACATTAAACAAGAAACATTAATTCAATTTATATAAGATTTGAGCGCGGTTCGAAAAGTAACACACAATAAATTTTTGCCTTGGTATTGCAGCTGGAAGGTTGCAATTTCACACAGATGTAGTTTGAAGTTTTCACTACAAAAGGTATTTTTTGTTAAATGTGCAGTTCTAGCGAGAGAAGTATGAACTACGCAGTAAAGATGGCGCGCAGGCTACTGCCCTCCATGTTTGAAGAGCAGAAATGTATGGTTCGATGTTAGTGAGCCAAAGGGTATAAACCGAGTGAAGTTCTCAGGAACATGAGTGGCGTGTATGAGGATGATTGTATGGACTGTAGCAATGTCTCCAGGTGGTGTGCATTCTTCCAAGAGGGCCGAGTGAACCTTAGTGATTCGCCACGCTTTGGGAGACCGGTAACAGCTGCAACCCCGCAGAATGTCAGAGGTATTGAGGTAGCAATTTTAAACCACCGATGTGTGCAATTGCGAACTTAGCGCAGCAGTTCAACATATGGTGCGCTGTACGATGTTATTTATGACACGTTGAAATTTCATAAAGTTAGTGCTTGAGCGGTGTCTAAGAACCTGACAGACAACCACAAGGACCAGCGAATAATGACAAGCTTGGATCACTTAACGCAGTACACCGCAGAAGGGCAAAGCAATCTAAAAGCAATGTCAGTAGTGATGAGTCGTGGGCATACCTCTACATGTCCAAAACAAAGTAGGCAAGTAAGGAGTGGGAGTATGCTGGTTCCCAAGTAAAGAAAGAATTTAAAGTGACCTAATCTACTAGAAAAGTGCTTATGACAGTGTTCTGGATTTTATTGATGGACTTCGCTGAACACGGGCCTACTGTGATTGCTGCAGCCTACATTAAAGCTTTGTTGAAGTTGTGTCATGCCCTTCCTGACAAACGCCATAACATTAATGCTGACGATGTCAATTGACAATTTTCGCCCCCATGTTTTGCTGTTCTCAGAATTAGCAAATTTGGTTAAGAGGTGCTCCAGCATCCACCATACAGTCCAGACCTTGCACCGTCGGACTTTCATCTGTTTGGTCCCATGAAGGAACTCCTGGTCGCCCAACGCTTTGCGACAGATGTGGAAGTGAAATCAGCAGTCCGCAGATGGCTATACTCCAGGGAAACGGACTTCTACGAACAGGGCATATTGAAGTCGGTTTCTCGATGGGACAATTGTGTTGAGAAAGTTGACTATGTCGAAAAGTAGGTAAAATGTGTAATTTGTGAATTTTTTGTTTTGTTTATTTAACTATTAATTTTTTGTGTGTAAAAAACGTATTGCACGTTACTTTGTGATCCGCCCTCGTAAATACATGTATGTAACTAAGAGTCTGTTCCACTTAAGTTTGCTCCTTAGCTCGTAATTGTCAAGTGACTTTTCACCTCTCATTTGCAACTTGATGGAATAGGCGAGGATCCTTTATTCTAAGCCTGCCCTTGGGACGACGAAAACATCTTCATCTATAACGACGGAATGTTTATATTGCTTTTATCGCCTGACCTTATTACATACTGCATTCGAAAAATCTCCGGAATGTGTAAATATCACTAAAACAGGTTATCAACGGGTTACATAAAATGTCCTTCTTGCCTTTCTCAGTGACCCACTTCTGCCACCACTTGTAAAGAGACTAGAAGCACTCCTGGGAGCCATTTTTAGATAACTGTCGTAGTGCCCTTGTCGCATGAATAGCAATTTCTTCAGCGTTCAAAATTTTGACTGAAACGTTTATGCCATTCATATGCCTGCTGCTATCGCTGCTTCACCATAAACTTTCTCTATCATTTCCAATGTCTCTGAGAGAGATTTGTTTAACAAAACAAAACTTTATGTTCGAATATACTCCGTTGCCGACATTTTGAATGTGTGATAAACGAACATGCATACACAATAAAAACTAGCAAAGACAGCAATCATTTCTAGCATGAAAATTGAAATGATGGACGTTACCAACACCTAAAAATAATACATCCTTTACTTTCATATACATTAAAGAAAAAATAAATAATTTCGGGGACTTTTTGTATCTAGAATTATATACTTATTGTATATACTGTAAGTATATGAGAGTATCTATTTAATAATCTTGCTCTGCATAGAATTTGTATATAGCATTCAAAGGTGCAGTTTGTGAATCAGGGGTCGGAGGATGGGAATTGTAAACGACAGATTATATATATTTGCGATAACGGACAAAGTTAATGTGGAACAGACCTTAGTTTATCGAAATAACTGAACAGAAGTATCTAAATAGCTGAAACAACTGTGTTTATTGCTAAAGAAGGGAAAAATCAGCAGGAAAATGTGACGCGATTCAGGAGAGAAGAATAAACTAAGAGGATACTTTACAAACTGAAGGAATACGCTAATGTGTTATGTTCTCATGAAAAAGGGTAAAATATTAAAGTAGCCCGTAAAAATATTGTATACACCCACACACACACACACACCCATACACAGGCTGTTTCCAAACGACACGACACGAAAATAGCAGTCGATTAGCTTACCACTTGTCCGAAGCTTGATGTCGCAACTTTCAAACTCTTCTATTTAAATTTTTATGTGTGTTTAAAAATCGTACACATTTGGGATTAGGCAGCGAAGGAACAATGGTTGTCATACGCCAAGTAAACAACCGCAGAATGTGTTATACGAAACATATAACAAAACCCATGTGCTACGTATTCCATTACTAAGGTAACCAATGCCGCGCCGGCGTGTCTATCAAGCCACCCCTACACCACGCGACTAGGACCTTCGCTACCAACCGGCATCTCTTTTGGAGTGGGCCAGCCACGTGCCATTTGGTTATGTACTATTGCTTAATGCATGGCGATTTTACGGCAGTTTATGTATGTGCCCAATTTACAGATGAAAAGTATATTCACCTATCACGTATGGTATGACCAACAAGGTCCACATCTTTGTTTGGTGTCGTTTTGAAACATCTGAGGGTTGGGGCAAAAGTCATGGTAACTATTTATTTTCTTGAAGGTACCAGTTCGTTACAAAATGTGACTTATACAGACGAAATGAGAGGTGATAACTATATGTGTGGATAGCACTGAATATCGTAACACACTAATTTATTAGGTTAATATACAGGACAATATGGCCTTCACGGTGCAAAAGAATGACAACACAGTACACATACAGTTGACACGACAAACCTGGGCTTAAAGACCCTCAAAGTAGTCCCTTGCTACTGTCGCCACACGTTGCCAACGATGTGGGAGGCGCTGAATACCACGTGCTGTAGCATTTGCCGCACCATGTGTGAATCGGGTCATCTGTTCGCGCACAGCATTAGCAATGTCCTCCAGTGTTACAAACCGCCTACCACGTAGTGGTTCCTTAATCTTTGGAATGAGACCAAAATGGGCGAAATGTTGGGAGAGTACGGTGAGTTCCTTCCAATCCCCAACGTCGCAGTAGCTGCCCTACACACTCTGCTTCATGTGGTTTTGTATTGTCGTGCAGGATTATTGTACTGTCCACAAGATCCGAACGTTTCTCCCGAACTACACATCGTGCCTGTTGCACCAGGAAGCCCCTGTACTACTGTGCGGTCACTGTTCTGCCATGTGGAACAAAGTGGCAAACAACGACACCCATGACGTCATACGCAACGATGGTTTTGCATTGTCGTGCAGGATTATTATACTGTCCACAAGATCCGAACGTTTCTCCCGAACTACACATCGTGCCTGTTGCACCAGGAAGCCCCTGTACTACTGTGCGGTCACTGTTCTGCCATGTGGAACAAAGTGGCAAACAACGACACCCATGACGTCATACGCAACGATCGCCATCAATTTGACTTGGGAAGGATTCTGGCGGAACTTCTGCCTCCTTGATGATCCAGCATGTCGCCACTCCGCGGACAGACGTTTCATTTAAGGTGTTTATGCCCTGACCCGAAATTCATTGATGGTGATTATTCATGACAAGAATTGATCGCCGTCCTGTTGCCAGCGTGCAAGGTGGTCGAAGCATATTGCGTAGCGCACCCACCTTTGAACTTCCGTCAGTGCATGCGCATTTTGCGTAGTTACAGCTCATTAGGCAATATTCTGTAGACGGTGCGTTTCTCGATTCTATTTGTCCTCTCTAACTCCAGTAACATCCATCGTCTGTCTTCATCCAGGAGCTGCTCGATGACGGCACGTGCCAGGTCGGTCCGCACACTGACAGGTCGTCCTGAACGTTGCTCATCAGTGGTTGACACACGTCCTTGCTACGGTACGGTATGATAGGGCATTAGTCCTAAGGGCTTCCAGTAATTCACTCATTCCATCGCATTTCTCCCTTGGGGAACCGCCATTTTAATGTAAGCGCGCTGCTCAACACACACCAACTGACTGATTTCACAACCCTTGCTGCGCTACTACCAGCTATCACAGAACCGTCTGTTGTTCTGCATACACACTACGCCTGCAGAACTTCCACACGACACATATACGTTTGTGAGCCGTTCACAAATCTACGAGAAAAAACTAGTTGCCATGACTTTTGCCCCAACCCTCGTATATTAAGCACTTATTATATAGTTACAGTATATGTTATACTCACAGATTCCATTTTCTTTCTCATGTATATATGTAAGCTACATGGAATGCGAGTGTCATAGTAGGATCATAGGATTCATAGTATATTGTAGTATCGCAATTGTTCATATTATGGGCAATATTGTTCGTAACAGTTGACTTTGCTTTGAATCTTGGGACATAAAGTACTTACAACATTGTGTTCAAAATAATTTGAGATCACCTTGTGGTTTACCGGGAAACATGCGAGTCAATTGAGAAATTCAATGCTCTACCGGCATGTTGCCATGGTGGCTCAGTGGTAGCGTCACCGGCTAGAGATCGGGAGATCCGTAGTTCAAATCCCTGCTATGGCATTGAATTTTTCAATCTGACTCTACCTATCCAAAGTAGATCTCGTTAAACCAAACGAGATGTGGTAACACACGAGGCTCACATTTAGGAGGTTGCAGACACAATTCTCGCGCCCGACCTTCCTGACCCATGTTTTTTTCGGGAGATTTTTCACGGCAAATGCTGGGGAGGTTTCTTTCATTCCCCCGAGTTTCCTGTCCCTTTATTTCTTTCCATTTCATCTTTCAATCCGTCTTTCCAAGTAGAAGTGTCGGCGGTTGTGCTGCAACCGAGGTGATGACTTTTCATCGCTGGAGTGGCATGGCGGTCATCTGTCCCCGCGCGGGTGGGGCTAGTGTGGAAACCCGCGTGGCTGGCGACTGCGTGGCGAAACCTAGCAGAGGGATGAATAACTACCAGCAGCGTATGGAGTCCACCTCAGCCGCGCACTTGCTCGGCACACCTCATGTCCTCCTTCAACTTGCGACGGCATCCCGGAATCTTTTTTTTTATAACATTTAACTCTCGCTTTTACTACTTATAGCCCCGCAGGTGATGACTCTGATATTACATGAAATGAATTTGGAGCATCGGTGAAATGCGAATGCAGGGGAGATCGGAGAACCACAACAAATTCTACATGAGATCGCTTGGAATCGAACCCGGGATGCCTAGATGAGAGGAGCGGACCCGTGGTCTGACAAACAATAACGATATAACACTCAGTGTGGAATCCTATCCGCTCAGTAGTCCAATCGAAGTCTCGTTAAATACGCAGCTCATAACAAATATAGAGATCTATAGAGATAAACATTCATCACAAATTTACACATCTAAGTCTTGGCATAAGAAAAATACAGGAGAGCCAAATTTTTGGTTGCTCTTTCCCTCACCCTTAGCATTAATGATAAGTAGAAATTACAAAACGGACTAAATAAACTATATTTTAACAAGCTATATTTTATTTTATGGTACCCAGAAAACTGCTTGCATGACTATGAAGAAAATTAATAGCAACATCGCACATAAACTAAACTAAATTTTTGAGCATTCAAAGCAATAACACTGAAAGTCTCAGAAAAGCATATTTCAAGAAAATTCTGCTCATAAACAGATAGAAATGTCTGTGTAATAGGATTTTGGGTATATTTGACAATATACAGATAGAATTTGCTCATTCATAACAAAGAAAATTAATTTGAGATCGTTAACAAACAATTTTTATTCAAGATGTCCTTCACTCAGGTTTTGGAGGAGTTAGCAATTTTCCAAAGATTCCTTGTTATGCGTTGGATTTTGAAATACATAGGTATCTATACATTTCAAATAGGAAACGACTATATATTTTTTCTCTTGGTAATGCAAAGTGGAAATTTTTAAGCCATCACACAGCGACGCGCTCTTTATCTACGCATCCCATACAGAAGTGTGTAAATGTAAATTTAAAGTTCACCTAGAATGGAAAAGTAAGGGGTGTGAACCACTTCTACCCCGTTCGCTTAACAGATTATATTCGCCCGGTCCCAACCGCGAATGTCAACACAACTTCACTAGAGGCGTATAATCGTCATTTAAATTGAATTGAGTAGCATATGTAAGTACTTAATATTACTGAAAACGTCCTCTACACATAAACTCATAAAATAACACTGGAAAACAGGTGATAACATACTGTGAACATCGTAAATAAGAGTATGAGTATTAAAGGATTTTAAAACACTCAAAATCCTAATTATTGGGGCTGAAAATAGCTAAAATCTCAGAAGATGCCATTCTTATTTGTATTAAAAACACTTGAAGAAGAACTTTACAATGCAAACACACATACAAATTACCTAGGTATGTACATAGGTATATCAAGTGGCCCAACTGCCCCGTATTTGTCGTGGTTACATACCCCTTTCTACGTTTACGTTAAAAAAGTTGTACAACTCAACAGGGCTATTTCAAATCAAAACCTGCCAGCGGAATGTTGGCAAGAGGGACCTTCGATTTACACGTTTTACTATCAGTGGATACTATGAGTGAGTCGCACTCATTGCGAGGGGTGAAAACGAAGGTCTCTAGTAGGGTCAAAATGTATTTTCTAGAGCTTATGGTCAAGACTTCGAATCCAGACGAGGGGAAAAGCTAGAGCAGAGTATACATAGGGGTTTGATTCCCGCAACCCCTGCCCCCCTCGATTCCCGCAACCCCCTTGATGATCGTTTGGTTGAATGGTGGTTGGAGTAGGGGTGAATGTATGGTGATTGTTTTTGTCCAATAGAAAGTGTGTAATTTATATCACATATCACGTGTTCGGGGTTCAGGGGGTGTGTATTTTGAGGGTGGGAGAGATGCGGGATTACATGTGGTTTCACCATGAGAGAGATGGGTGGTGGGAGGCATGTGTTTTGTCGCATGGTGGTCTAAATCATGAAATGGGTAAATTAGTAATTACAGGAGTTTAAAAAAGTTAATGAACCAATGTCGGACGTATGAAATTTCATCTCAAAATCTGTCTTAGGGTAAGAAATATTACCTATTAAATGTGATCGATTTGGTCAGCCACGTTCAATCTGTTGCGTCAGCTGGAAATCGCAAAGCGCGTAAATCTGTAAATATAAAACTTTAAAAACTGATGGGTAGATGGTTGAGTATGGAATTCCACCTCAAAACCCTCCTTAAGGTAAGAAATATTATTCATGACGCGAGATCGAATTCCCAACTACATCCAATCTGTCGCGTCAGCTGCAAAGCATGAAGCGCGTAAACCTGTAATTATAAGAATTTAAAAACTAATGGGCAGATGGAGTATGAAATTCCATCTCAAAACCTGTCTTAAGGAAAAACCAGAGAATGAGTTAGAACAGATGGTGGATATATCGAGGACCTGTATACTGCCTCAAGGGGGGTGATGATAAAAACCCCGTTCACTCACCTGAAAAGCAAAATTAATTTCCGATCATTCCTAGTAAGAGCTCAAGATATGTGCCCCCCGCTCCAAGTTAATTGCAATGCGCTCGCAACGTATAATATAGAACATACCCCTCTCTCCACCTGCAAGTACTAAAAAATTACCTCCGATGCAAGCGCGCGCATTACGCAACCCATACTCCTTAAGGGGGGAGTGATGTGCTGTAACGTATAAAAGACACTACACACACTCTGAGTTATTCCATCTGTGTGAGAGTCAGTTGCCTTCAGTTCTGTGAGAGTGATTAGTAAAGTGTAGTATAAAGGCATTGCGTGTACCCATCATTGTATTGTGCATATGTCAAGAGAACTTCAAGCAGTAATGGAAGCTAAGTCATTCACTATCACTAGTGTATTTAAAAATCATTTGTTTGTGAAAATAAGGTTACTTAAGTTGGAATTTGTATATTCATAAACCGAGGTAACTGCAAAGAGCCAAAAAAAATGTAAATGGCGTTTTATTTAAGGAAGCTCTTTATCTGCTGTGCTTCTCAGCGTCCCATTCTATACTGGGCGTGAAAGACCGCTTAATTTTGCTTAGAGGCCTCTCTATCAGGCTTGAGGTTCTTTTACGTGCCGTAAATCTACGACACGGGACCAACGGCTTTACTTTCCTTCCGAAGGAAGCCATGCTAAGGAGTTTACGTCCGAAAAAATCCATCGTCCTCCGCCGGGTTTGAACCCGCGACCTTGGGTATATGAAGTCAGCATCGTAACCATTACACCACGGAGGGCGATGCAAAGAGCCAATCATGTATATGGTGTAACAGCTCACAAAAGCATTTGATATGAATGAAAATCAAGCGTGTGCGTGGTGTGTACTAACTAAATAGTAGTTACAATTGAAATTACACTCTCGAGTTTCCCTTAATTTTCAGAAATTACAATATTTACTAATATCTCCCTTGAAAACTAACATACGCGAGCTTAGAGAGTAACAGCGTTACATTTCACTCTAACCTAATTGCTAAATATTTCTAGTGTGAAATGTAAAAGTATAGTCACCAACCCTATAATTTTTCAAAAAATTGCTATAGCCCATATATAAGGGAATATATGCATCACATTGTTTCTAGGTTAGCATCATGTAAATATAATAATCACTTTAGGAATAATTTGTTGAAGAGTTCAATAGAGAGAAAGTTATTTGAATGCAGCAGTTCTGTTTTTATTATCGCTAGTTATACAGTTAATAGTTTTAAGATTCATTTGCCGGTAACTCGCATGTAGTTGTATAAAACTATGTTTTAAATGGAAAATATAGCTGAAGAACCTTTTGATAAGTCATAGTAAAACATAGAGACCAACTCTTAATTTTTCAAAAAAACTGTTATTCCTGAATTTATAGGAACGCATGCAACAGATTGTTTCTAAGTTACCATTATGTAAATATAATAATTAGTTTAAGAATAATTCGTTGAAGGGTACGGTAGAGAGGGAGTTATGCGAATGCAGCAGTTCTGTGTTTTTATGATCGCTAGTTATACAGTTATTAACAGTTTTAAAAATAATTTACTGCAATAACTCGCATGTGAGTGCTAAAAAAGGAATTTTTAAATTGGAAATATGGCTAAATAAAATTGATAGCTATACAGGTATAAGCAGTTTTAAGAATAATCTTCTGCAGTAACTCACATGTGCTATGTTTAGAAATGAAGTTTCGAATTGGGAATACACGCCCTCATAAAATTATAATAATTGCTAAATATTTCCGCTGTAAAACCATTTACATGCATGTAATTTTAATGTAGCGCATTTGCAATTCTCTCTATTCCTTTAAATAATCAGCATTTCTTTCGTATAGTCTCGATTTAGTTACTAAAGTATGTTGCAGAACAAGAAATCGTAGTAAAAACATAATGACCAACTGTTAAATGTTTTTCAAAAAGTGTTATTTCCTGGATTTATAGGAATAAAGCATCATATTGTTTCTAGCCTAGCACCATGTAAATATACAAATCAATTTAAGAATAACTCGTTGAAAAGTTCCGTAGAGAGAAAAATATGCGAATGCAATAGTTCTGTTTTTATGATCGATAGTTATGCAGTTATAAACAGTTTTAAGAATAATTTACTGTAGTAACTCACATGTGCTTTGTTTTAAAAAGTAAAAACAGAGTTACCAGCTCTCACATTTTTTCAGAAATTGTTATTTCCTACATTTACAGAACATGTGTATCATACTTAAATTACAATAATTGCTCAATTGTTTCTAGTGTAAGCAGCTAGCATGCTTGAGATTTTAGTCTAGCGACACCTTAACATACAATGCATGTTTAAAACAATAAATGTCCTCAAAGATATTCTAATACACGGATGTTTTATTTAAGGAGCACTTATGGAACAGTTAGCGGAAATGACGTAGGGGAAGGCTTTCCTACCAATAAAGCCGCGTCAGGAACTGCAGACAGAACGTGCATACAAAATCAGCACTCTGCGGAAAGAGCAGACACGCTACGTACCAAGAGTAGTTGCAGAGTAGGAATCAGTGCAGGTGTTCCTACCCAGCAGATACGTCAGCCTGAGCGAGCAACAGTTGAAGGATATTGGTATATCATCGGCTTCGTATATCATGAATTGATCCCAGCCGGCAAGTTCAAGACTTGCAAATTGTCTTTTGTGCCTGAGAAGGCATGCGTTTGTATTTTTCTAAAATATCGGTATTTAGCATAATTTTAGTATTAATTTGCATTTTCAATATATATATATGCATATACTCGTAATGTATGTAACAGAATGCAAATATTCTATGACTTTTTATGTTTTAAAATACCGTTATCAGATATAATTTGAATATTATTTTACATTTCAAATATATATACGTAATGCATGTTACATACTTCAAATATTAAGGAAGAAAGCTGTAGTTCTCAGCGTTCGCCAAACCTATTGCTAATAGAAAGACTTGGTAAGATGAATTTAAGAAAAATTTCTGCAATATAACTTTCATACGACATATTTATCGTGACATGATAGTTATATGTGTGTTTTAGGCGAAATAAGCAGAGAAACAGAAGCCCCCCTCCCATTGCTTCAGAAAACAGTAACCCCACGATGTGCGCAGATTCAGTGAGGCCATTGAGGATGCTCCAGAGACCTATGGGAGATGACATGAACCAGAGACAAACTTCTTTAATAACAGGTAAGAAAAAAATATTAGATACAGGGTGTTTATGAAATGAGTTTATGTTAGTAAAATAAAAAAAGACAGGTGTCTCACACATTGACTGGGTCCAATTTAAGTTTATTATACCTAAAATTTAACGAAACTAGTTACTTATTTGTTCTAGGCTTTGTTACAGCAAACCAGGAGAATGCATTGGACCTGTCAGTAAGTGTATACTCACTTCTCTACTTTAGCAAGCTTCTGGGAAGATCCTTTACCATCAACTGATACTTTAGAAGCGCTCTCATCCACTTCATCCACATTTTGTCTGACAGCATCCAGCTCCGATGGAGGCACCGGCTCACTCACATGATCCCTGCAACATATATAAACGATGCATGATTGCAGCTGCTGCTACATAAAAATGGAATAACACAATTTTTGTAACATATACTTACGATTTATTTTGCTGATAAATGTTACAACACTCGGTGCACGGGAATGAGCTTGTAAACTGCTTGTGGCAAGAAGGTTTGCTGCATACAGTTACATACAACTTCCCATCTCATGACTCCTGATGATCAGCCATTATGTGCTGCTACAATTCCAGTCCAACCGTTTCCTCGTCTTCCATTGCACTTCACTACAGATCTAACTCCTGAGGAACCTGACTTCCTCTTATATGTACTCAGAGACACATGCTTTCTCACTCTTTTACCGAGTGCCAGCTGCTAGTGACTCGCCAGAACATGCTCTCTTGCAAGATAGATCCTGTTTCAGACAAACAGCCTCAAACTTGTTGCATTAGTAATTTGTTTTCACACACACACACACACACACACACACACACACACACACACACACACACAAAACCCCTCAGAGACACGTGCTGTCTCACTCTTTCCGGACGCCAGCTGCTAGCGACTTCCCAGATCGTACGTCAGATCAGGTTTCAGCCAATTAGACTCCAGCTCGTTGCATTAGTAATTTATTTGCCCCCACACACCTACCTACAACCCCAATCACACAATAAACACATACAGATACCACATACCTCTCATCACTCATCTCTCTCACACCCTCACACCTCCAAACTCTCAAGGAACAACTCTTCATGGATAATATTTCTTATCCTAAGACAGATTTTGAGATGAAATTTCATACGCCCGACATCGGTTCTTTAAATTGTTTAAACTCGTGTAATTATTAATTTATCCATTTCATGATTTAGACCACCATGCATCAAAACACATGCCTCCCACCATTTTGGAACACGAAATCATACTACAATTCTGAAAACATGGGAAAATACCTTACGTTCAAAATCACACACATCAGTAGAAAAAAAAAATCTGATTTGTTCCATTCACATGACTTTCTCTACATCTCTGCAACAAATTGTTGTTAAAATAGCTACGCTTGTATTTACTTCGTGCTAATCGAGAAAAAAACAGTAGAAATAGTTTTACTACTTGCTTCCTTTAAGTAGAAACGAAATAAGGGAGTACCATAGGTTAAAGTGATAGTCAAAAGCTGGTTGCTATGTGACTGAAATTCCTTTGTTTGTATGGACACGAGTTGTCAAATTCCTGTATGAGAAAAGTATAAGTTTTTTAAAACTGAAACTAAAAGCAAGGGATATCTCATAAACCATCAACTCCACGAAAAAAATGTATATATCATAAATTGTGTGGTTTAACGTGATCTACACCTTTTTGTATAGTCAGTTTAAGGTATACCAGATACGTAAAATTAGCCAAATTCATTAAGAATAAAGTGGTCCTTAGAGGCTATTCCCAAAATATTCAAGATATATACATTTTATTTGTCATATAAATATATTTAATATATGATATTTTAATCAAACTCGTTAGAGCCATTTTTGAGAAAATCAAGATTTTCGAAAAATGTTGCCATGTAAAGGTAGTTTGGGGTAGTTTTTCTCAAAATCTTCGTGTCGCATATCGGTAAGATACTATACTAAAGTGTCAAATTTGGTGTTTTACCGTTTTCGTTTTTGAGTTGTGTTCACTGACACACGGACACACACGCACTTTCTTTTCTGAAAATACTTTTTTTGGGTACAGGGGCCCTAAAGCATGTATTTCCGCTGAAATCTTGGAATGGAATTTTTGGGTGAAATGCAACCTTCTCTATACACTATGTACGTGTTACGTGTAGAGAAAGTAAAAATCCAATATGTTGCATATTCTTAATTTTCTTTTTCATTCTGATGATTGATAGACCTCTGTCACCTCCCATTTTCAACAAATCTTCTATGGTTGCTTGGATATTATTACTAGCATGCCACAATATAGGTAGCAGATTATTATAATGTAAATTAGATATTATGCATCCTATAATTTGTTTTAGACAGGATCCCTGGTATAAATTTAGTCTGTGTATATCCAGTGATTAGGAATCCTTACTATGCACTGGAAACTTAAAAATATTTATAATATGTGATGAAAATTCTAAAAATATGTTCTAAAATTGAAAAAAAAAAGTCAAGTTCATTTATGTTTTACCTACCAAAATTTGGCACTTTACAGTTGGTAGCCACTGTTTTTTTCATGCAAAACCCGAACATTTTCTTAGAATTCTGCTTTTGGACTTGAGATAGTGTAAAGTTGTTTTTCAGTAAACTGTATTTCTTTAAATGAATTACTTAATAAGTCAACAGAAAGTTCTAGTTTGTTTACTGAGCGAATCAAGATATCAACATTTGAAGATATGAACAGCAAGTCACATTTTAAATTATCGTCACGTATTAAATTCTGGATAACCTCAATTGCAGAATCTTCTTCTTTGTCCAGCTAATTTACTACAGTTTTAATTGCTTTAACGTGATCTGCATAATGTACCATATGTATGCAAGACATCATATATTTTACTTCCTCTAACGTGTATGTACAATGCATATAGGAGATAGAGAAGGTGTTGCAGTCCACCGAAAAACTCGATAAGCAGATTTCACCGCAAATATATGTTTTGAGACCCCTTAAATAAAAACATCTTATAAAAATGTCCGTGAGTGTGTCTGTGAGCAGCATAGTTCAAAAACGTAAAGTCCATTAAATAGTTGGTATTTAAGTTCAGTTTCTTCCAAGATGCGACACAAAGTTTTCAATAAAATCCGCTATACTTTACTGGAACAGTTTTAGAAAATGGCTCAAACGATTTTGATTCAAATACCATATGTTTAAGTTTGTTATTTTCATGAAAAACGAAATTGATATATTGAATTTTATGGCTATTCTGGGAATAGCTTCTGAAGACCCCTCCCTAAATCTGGATGATTTTGTGAATCTGATAAACCGTAAAAACTGACTACACAAAAAATATAGATACCGTTGAAACACTGTTTATAAGATATTCCTTGTTGTATGTTTCAATTTTGAAATACTTAAACTTTCCTCAAGGGCGAAGTCAACTTTCGTTTCATCTTTGTTCTATTCCTGAGTATGCAAAAGAGAACCGGATTTAAATTCTTTCACATAACCATGAGATTTTACATTTGACTGTTGCTTCAGCTTAGTATATTCCCTTATTGCCCTTCTTCTTACAAGGAATCAACACGACCAATTCTGGTAATGTTTTTCTCGATTAGTATTAAGTAAATAAAAGAATTATTTCCTGTAAGGAGAATTTGTCAGCGGAACACCTAGGGAAAGCATATGAATGCAACACATTCGTTTCAACCCTACCCAGAAAAGCAGCCACCGCTATTTTTACTTTGAAAATGAAATGGCCTGTTATTTATGGACGCTCTTTAACTGCTTTGGTTCTCAGCGTCCCATTCTATATTGGGCGTGAAAGATGGCTTAATTTTGCTCAGAGGCCTCTCTTATCAGGCTTGAGGTTCTTTTACGTGCCGTAAATCTACGACACGGGTCCCACAGCTTTACTTCCCTTCCGAAGGAAGCCATGTTAAGGATTTTTACGCCCGAAAAAATCCATCGTCCTCCGCCGAGTTTGAACCCACGACCTTGGGTATATGAAGCTAGCATGGTAACCATTACACCACGGAGGGCGACTATTTTTTGCTTTCTCTACATGTACTATGTACATAGTGTATAGAGAAGGTATTGCACTCCACCAAAAAATTCGATACCGATATTTCTCCGGAAATATGTGTTTTATGGTCCCCCGTATCCTAAAAAAGTATTTTCCGTGTGTGTCCGTGTGTCCGTGTCTCTGTGAACACAGTAACGAAAAGTTGGTACAATACCAAACTTAGTATTTAAGTTTAGTATCTATCAGGGATGCACCACGAAGATTTTGAGAAAAATCCGCCCACCCCAAACTACCCTTTTACATGGTACTTTTTGAGAAAATCAAAATTTTCTCAAAAATGTTTTCGATTAAAATATATATCTGACAAATAATGTGTATATTTTAAATTTTCTGCGAATAGTCTCTGAAGAGTACTTTATTCTGGCGGAATTTTACATTTGCATAACTGCTAACCCGATGGACAATAACTCACCGCACAAAACATGTAGAGCACATTAAAACACACAATTTATGTTATGAATTTTTTTTTCGTGGAGTTGATCGTTTTTGAGATATTCCTTGTTTTTGGTTTCAGCTTTGAAAAACTTATACTTTTCTCATACATGAATTTGTCAACTGGTGTCCATACATACAAACAAAGGAATTTCAGTCACATAGCAACCAGCTTTTGACTATCACTTTAACCTATGGTACTCCCTCATTTCCTTTCTACTTACATGGAAGCAAATAATGTTTTCTCGATTAGCATGAAGTCAATTGAAGCATAAACTTTTTAACAATAATTTGTTGCAGAGATGTAGAGAAAGTCATGTGAATGGAACACAAGATTTTTTGAAGTACATGCTATCTAACGTAGACACATTTTTCGTTAGAGGTGCGGAGTGTGTAAATGTACGAGAAAAGGAGTAGTGAGGGATGGCCAGGCTCTCTTTCAGATTGGATTATCTCTTGAGTAAACTGAGACGGCTTTCGTTGTGGCTCTGTTAAGAATCGAAACGGACAGAGATGAATGACAGGAAGCAGAAAGATCAGGTAAAAAAGAAGGAGAGGATAAGTACGACCCAGATTTTTGACCAAGACGTATTAACTAAGCTCTGGCAGGTCAGCTAATTCCTGTTACGTTTGCGGAAACAAAAGTTAGAGTTATCAATCTTCTGGTCAGCCATTTTTCAACCACAAATAATGATCCACAGCTGCCACGTAAACACAGAGGAAGGATGAGAAATCATAAAGATAAAAGTCATGATTAATGAGATCAAAAATATAAATGGGATTATCGTCATCAATAATACTTCAACAAATGGACTTTAAATTGTAAACGCAAGTATTTCAATCCTCAGGGAACTATAATATTAGCTGCATTACATGGCTTTCTTTACCGAAGCCCCAAATAAACATATTTTCCTTTTTGAAAATAGTTTTAAAATAAGGATATGATTTACATTAATTTCAAAATTTGTCATAATGTTTTCAGCCATTGTAAGAGAGTGGTTGCTCTAAGGGCAGGGCTGTGGAGGAGAAATTGCCTAGCAGAAACGCAGACCAAATAACAAATGCCTCACCAAATGCGTGAAATAAAATAAGAAAACAGCCCGCCTGGGTAGTGTGGTGGCAGCGTGTCTACCTTACATTCAAAAGGTTGTGAGTTTGAATCTCGCTAAGTGTGACTTACCCGGATAAGGTTTCTTTCGGGGTTTTCCCTTATCCTGAGAAGACGAATGTCAAGTAACTTTAAGCTCCATGGACCCCGAGATCATTTGAGCATCATATCACCAATTTCATTCATCCTCCAATATGACCAACCAAGTTAAAGGACGTTAAGCTACAAAAAAAAAAATGTTTTTGCTTAAACCTACTGATGTTGATTCATTCAAAACAGATTATTTCATTTTTATTGCAGAAGAAAGTCACAAAACTTTAGACAAACTCGTGTTGCCTTTCCCTAGCGATGATAACAGTTATACCACTCACATTTCACGAACTTTCGAAGAAGCAGAGTTGAAATTGTCTCTATCAGCGGTAGTGGGAAATCAGAAGGTTTTCAATTGTAAAATCGTGCTGCTGAAAAGGTTAATATCGTCGGATCAAAGGCTGCGATAAGATTACAGGTATTCAGTGACATAGAAAGCGACGTTGTCACGTTTTCTCCAAGTAAACTCGCATTACGTGCATGGGCATTTATTTCTTAACGTACCAAGTGAATAATAACATTAGAAAGTGTAGCGAGAGTACTACACAGTGCTAATAATATCTAACACGTTTTCTACTTATATTACGGCTTTTACTTGTCTTCGCCTTTTATCACCGTCACTGTCATTTTCACTCATATATATCACAAACGAAGATTGTCGTGTGAAGCAAGCCGCAGTTGAAATTCTCCTGTTGCATGGTCTGCTGAACACATCATTCGAATCTATAATCGGTACACAATCTCTCAACACTTTGCACACAGTGTCACTTAGAGAAGGAGTCACATTCGCCTTCTTACGGCGTGACCATATCAGGACTTCATGACCATGATGTTTTGCCTTTTCGTCTGTTATATACACTTTCTGTGTATTGTCTTCCCGAAGTTTCTCCAAAAGCACGGCTTCTACAAGAACTGGACTGGGTAAATCTTCCACGAATCTTATAATTTCCTCTTTTCTGAATCTTATAATTTCTGGTGAGAAATGTTACCTTTAGCCGGGAATGATAACTAGCATTATCTAACACAATAACACTCTTAGGAGGAATGATTTTCAAAAGTGTGTTCTTAAAGCAAGCTTCAAATATTTTAACATTCATCTCGTGATGTGAATCAGTCAAGGATTTCTGAATATTTGTAGAAGACAAATATAAGTGGCCCTCAATCCAAACCTGGCTACCGTCTGCCTGCAAAATCATGATTCTTTTGTCACGTGACTCAGGGGCTGGAAGGCAGCAAGAGCAACTGCCGTCATTCCAAACTTTTCTTACATCATGATTTTCTAAATGAACTATATGATACCGTTCCTGTCTACGATAGTGTAGTCTACTTGAGTACTGATATTTCCACCTCTTATTTAATATGGAAAGCGGAACCCTAACTTCACTAACAACTGTCCAAGCGAATTCCTTTTGTAAGGAAAACTAGCTGGATCATTAACTATTACTATTATTTATAGCATCAAAGCTAGATACGTCCCAAGGCCTCTACATATTTAAGAATACACAGTAAACACCACTTGCATCTGTGAAGTTCATAAGAAAACTACATAAATAAGATGAATGAGAGAAAAAACAGCGAAGACGTTGCATCGATGTTTTACTCCATGTGTAGTTAACGCCTTTCTGTCATTTGTGATATCCACGCATCCATTGGCTGAAGTGACACGCTCATTGGTGCACTGCAAAACGTCGGCGACTTCCCAGAATAATCAGTGAGTTATCGAGTGGTTTCCAATAATAATAATAATAATAAAACGCATTTTAACCTTTTCAGTAGCATTATATTATCTTGAGCTTTTTTATAATAAAATTGCAGAAATCTTTAATTTGTAGTTTTGTATAGTTTTGTAAAATGTCATGAAAGACACTCATAATTGAGCTTCCTACAAATATTCAAAAAAGAAAAGAAAGCAAAAAAGCAAATACATGAAAATGTTCTAGGTATGTATATTTTATATTTGAGTGAGTATGCACATTATACATAATTGTGGCACATAACATTGTATCGTAAAAACTGCAATGAAAAGGACGCCATTTGACTTCTTTTTGTCGAGTAACATATCTATACTGTTATTTTTCAACTAAGAAGCAAACTCAGAAAACAAATGCGCAGAGTGGTGGTTCAGTTAAAACTGCCCAGAACCGCTCAGAATGTGACGTACCTTTCGAGCGGTTTTAATAAATGTTGATGTCATTATTTTATAATTTTGTAATATTGACGTGCTTCTAAGGTTTCTGATATCAGAGAAAAACACTACATTGGTGTCTATTAGTAAAATAAGTAACTATTTTTAAACGTTCACCTCTCCCCCAGAACGAAACCTTTGCTGCGCTATTGCAATAAGGGGAAAATACATTTAGGTGGTGCTTTTCTGGAATACGTTTTATTATTTATGGGATTCTATGGTCTGGTGGGATTTTAATTGAACACGTTGGCAAACCTGCGACTAAAAATACGAAACAATGGTTTGGTTACCGTACACATTACCATTGTTACGAAGTGAAAGGTTCTCATTTTCAGAGCGAAAGCTTTGCCTGCTGGACACAAGACTTACAAATTATACCGACCTTTCAGATTTATTTGCCGTTTAGCACCAGTGGGTTTAAATGCATGACTTCATTATTAGTTCAGTAAACCCCTTATCTCAAAGGGGAGGTGCCGAATTGAACCTCGGATAAACAGGTTGATAAACTGGGCGGTGCAGAACTGTTTTTCACCAAGACATTTTGTGCGTTCTTTTCTCGCGGGATGGAAGTGTCTACCGATTATAGAATCTGCATGGTTGGGTGCTACTTCCGAACTGAGAGAAAACGTTACCTCTCAATATAAATGCTGCGATTATGAGTTTACGAGACGGAAGCGAATGTTCTAAATATACATATTGAAAAGTATGACACAATTCCCATTTCACTAAGTAGCCTCCAAAGTGACATCCACCTCTTCTACCGATCTCTGCTAGTGTTCTGCAAGAGGTAACGCATGATAAACTCGCCCTGATGATGCCGTACGCAGCTTTCGGCGAAACGTAAGTTATGCAGACAACTGGGCCATGGCCAACAAGCCCGGCAAACTTAGATAATAAGGTTGATAAGACCGGCCGTGAGAGCCTCAGTCAAACAACTAGACCATGGCCAACAAGCTCAGCAAACTTAGATAATAAGGTTGATAACGCCGGCCGTGAGAGCCTCAGCCAAACAACTGGACCACGGTCAACAAGCCCGGCAAACTTAGATATAAAGGTTGATAACGCCGGCCATGAGAGCCTCAGCCAAACAACTGGACCACGGCCAACAAGCTCAGCAAACTTAGATAATAAGGCTGATAACGCCGGCCATGAGAGCCTCAGCCAAACAACTGGACCACGGCCAACAAGCTCAGCAAACTTAGATAATAAGGTTGATAACGCCGGCCATGAGAGCCTCAGCCAAACAACTGGACCACGGCCAACAAGCCCGGCAAACTTAGATAATAAGGTTGATAACGCCGGCAATGAGAGCCTCAGCCAAACAACTGGACCTAGGTCAACAAGCTCAGCAAACTTAGATAATAAGGTTGATAACGCCGGCCGTGAGAGCCTCAGCCAAACAACTGGACCACGGTCAACAACAACGGGAAATTTAGATACTAAGGTTGATAACACCGGCCATGAGAGCCTCAGCCAAACAACTGGACCACGGCCAACAAGCTCAGCAAACTTAGATAATAAGGTTCATAAGACCGGCCGTAAGAGTCTCAGCCAAACAACTGGACCACGGCCAACAAGCTCAGCAAACTTAGATAATAAGGTTGATAACGCCGGCCGTGAGAGCCTAAGCCAAACAACTGGACCACGGCCAATAAGCTCAGCAAACTTAGATAATAAGGTTGATAACGCCGGCCATGAGAACCGAAGCCAAACTGCACCACGGGCAACAAGCCCGGCAAACTTAGATAATAAGGTTGATAACGCCGGCCATGAGAGCCTCAGCCAAACAACTGGACCACGGCCAACAAGTTCAGCAAACTTAGATAATAAGGTTGATAACGCCGGCCATGAGAGCCTAAGCCAAACAACTGGACCACAGTCAACAAGCTCAGCAAACTTAGATAATAAGGTTGATAACGCCGGCCGTGGGAGCCTAAGTCAACAACTGGACCACGGCCAACAAGCTCAGCAAACTTAGATAATAAGGTTGATAACGCCGGCCGTGAGAGCCTAAGCCAAACAACTGGACCACGGTCAACAAGCTCAGCAAACGTAGATAATAAGGTTGATAAGACCGGCCGTGAGAGCCTAAGCCAAACAACTGGACCACGGTCAACAAGCTCAGCAAACTTAGATAATAAGGTTGATAAGGCTGGCCGTGAGAGCCTAAGCCAAACAACTGGACCACGGCCAACAAGCTCAGCAAACTTAGATAAGGTTGATAACGCCGGCCCTGAGAGCCTAAGCCAAGCAACTGGGCCACGGCCAACAAGCCCGGCAAACTTAGATAATAAGGTTGATAAGACCGGCCGTGAGAGCCTAAGCCAAACAACTGGGCCACGGCCAACAAGCCCGGCAAACTTAGATAATAAGGTTGATAAGGCCGGCCCTGAGAGCCTAAGCCAAATAACTGGACCATGGCCAACAAGTCCGGCAAACTTAGATAATAAGGTTGATAAGGCTGGCCGTGAGAGCCTAAGCCAAACAACTGGACCACGGCCAACAAGTCCGGCAAACTTAGATAATAAGGTTGATAAGGCCGGTCCTGAGAGCCTAAGCCAAACAACTGGGCCACGGCCAACAAGCTCAGCAAACTTAGATAATAAGGTTGATAAGACCGGCCGTGAGAGCCTAAGCCAAACAGCTGGACCACGGCCAACAAGCTCAGCAAACTTAGATAATAAGGTTGATAAGGCTGGCCGTGAGAGCCTAATCCAAACAACTGGACCACGGCCAACAAGCTCAGCAAACTTAGATAATAAGATTGATAACGCCGGCCCTGAGAGCCTAAGCCAAACAACTGGGCCACGGCCAACAAGCCCGGCAAACTTAGATAATAAGGTCGATAAGGCCGGCCCTGAGAGCCTAAGCCAAACAACTGAGCCACGGCCAACAAGCTCAGCAAACTTAGATAATAAGGTTGATAAGACCGGCCGTGAGAGCCTAAGCCAAACAACTGGACCATGGCCAACAAGCTCAGCAAACTTAGATAATAAGGTTGATAAGGCTGGCCGTGAGAGACTACGCCAAACAACTGGACCACGGCCAACAAGCTCAGCAAACGTAGATAATAAGGTTGATAAGGCCGGCCGTGAGAGCCTGAGCCAAACAACTGGACCACGGCCAACAAGCTCAGCAAACTTAGATAATAAGGTTGATAAGGCTGGCCGTGAGAGCCTAATCCAAACAACTGGACCACGGCCAACAAGCCAACAAGCTCAGCAAACTTAAATAATAAGGTTGATAAGGCTGGCCGTGAGAGACTAAGCCAAACAACTGGACCACGGCCAACAAGCCCGGCAAACTTAGATAATAAGCTTAATAAGGCCGGCCGTGAGAGCCTAAGCCTAATCCTCTACATAGCCTCTATACGGTTTATAACTCTCTTTAACTGTTGTGATTCTCAGCGTCCCAATCTGTATTGAGTGTGAAAGACATCTTAATTTTGCTGAGATGCCTATTTTTCACGCTTGAAGTTCTATGTGACGTAAATCTACAAGGGACTAGCGGCTTAACTTCCCTTCCGAAAGAAGCTTTTCTAAGGATTTTGTGCTCGAAAACTTCCATCGTCCTTGCATGTTACCCCATTACCACGAAGGATAACAAAATAGCGAGTAAATGGGTTAGTTATACGGTTTATAACTCTCTTTAACTGTTGTGATTCTCAGCCACCCAATCTGTATTCAGTGTGAAAGACATCTTAATTTTGCTGAGATGCCTATTTTTCATGCTTGAAGTTCTATGTGACGTAAATCTACAAGGGACTAGCGGCTTAACTTCCCTTCCGAAAGAAGCTTTTCTAAGGATTTTGTGCTCGAAAACTTCCATCGTCCTTGCATGTTACCCCATTACCACAAAGGATAACAAAATAGCGAGTAAATGGGTTAGTTAACGAAGCTTGTTAAACATATGTATATAGTACGGTTATCCAATTGCTGTGTTTTTTTTTTGTTTTTTTTTTTTTTTTTTTGTTTTTTTTTTTTTTTGTATAGTTTAATATCCTTTAACCTGATTGGTCATATTGGACGATGATTGAAATTTGTGAAATGATGCTCAAATGATCTCGTGGTCCATGGAGCTTAAGTTACTCCACATTCGTCTTCTCAGGATAAGGGAAAACCCCGAAAAAAACCTTATATGAGTAACTCACCCTAAGCAAGATTCGAACTCACGACCTTTTGAATTTGAGGCAGACATGCTACCACTACATTACCCAGGCGGGCTTTAATTGTTGTCTTATGCAGATATTATTTTATTGACATGTTATCTTTCATTACCCAATATTTAAATAGTGTTTCGATTATTACAACCTTCTTAGCCGGTGAATGCATTTGTAGCAGCTACTTTGTTGCCAGTTAATATA
The DNA here is from genome assembly GCA_030762935.1 of Hymenopus coronatus. Classification (NCBI taxonomy): domain Eukaryota; kingdom Metazoa; phylum Arthropoda; class Insecta; order Mantodea; family Hymenopodidae; genus Hymenopus; species Hymenopus coronatus. The sequence goes on along the minus strand of CM060888.1, from coordinate 137,802,449 downwards.
TAAATATTTACTTGTAGAAGAAAAAACAACGTTCCGAAACATATTTTATTATAGCTTTCAGTTTAAAGAGAGAGTATCTTCTAAATTTTGGCAGAAGGTAAAAAATCATTAGCGAATCAAGTATGATAATAGATGCAGGCATTTTGGAAAGACATGTTACAAAAGCCTACACCAGTCATATTGACGGAAAGCGGAGCTTCTACATGGAAGTGATTAATTTTCTTTTCAGATGGATTCCAAAATTTACCGCACTTCAAATATATTTCTTCGACGATAGTGTTTGATATTCGAATCCCGGTCATGTTTCATGTTATCATGAATTGAAGTTCTGGACATCAATGAAAGGTATTTAATCCTTCAACTATGAATGTGTATATTTATTGTTGCAGACGTGCAATTATTTGATAATTGCATTTCACATGTAAATTCTACTGTCTTCATTTCCCTTTACCCATTATCATCTATTTGACATCGATATCACGTTCAGGTTCGTCTTGGTCAACTCAACTACTCTGAATCTCCTCATCTTTGCAGAAGGTTATGGTTTTGAAAAGCTTAACAGTTTTATTTTTCCGTGAGCATTTATATTATTCAATTTCATTAAGCGCTTTGCAGAAACTCAGAAGTGTAAATATGGACTTTGTCTTGCATTCTCAAACTTATTCGTCGTTCTATAAATATGTAGTTACCGCAGATGAATTGCAATATATTACAATTGAAGTCAAGGAACATAGATAATTTATAATGATATATTATTTTAAAATAGAAATACTATCCTCCTAGAGTTGTATGGAAGTAGCTGTTTACTCCTAGGCAGTATAGAATTTAATTATTATCTATAAATATGCTATTTCTACGATTTCAATAAGGATGCGGTTGGTGTTATCACATGAAAAAGAATTTAGCGTCCGATACCAATTCTAAATTAGCGCCAGAGTTAACAAGATGAGAATGAAAACGATGCATACACTTCGCTAGTATGTCACAAAACTATCCTGATCACGTTGCAATAAATCTACTTGCCCTACGCCCACATAATTTTGAATTTTTTTCTTTCATTTTGCTCGTTCCCAAAGCGCTAGCCGTCATTTCGTGTTTCCGAATGATTTGTCGCGACCGTCTCTGTTGTAGCGAAAACATTTCTGCGTGTTGCATGTCGCATCGCAACTGTCCGCTGCAGAGGGCCCCTCCGTGCCATCATTTGCATGCGGGCCGTTAATAATTATTCATTCTGCATCCTGAACAATGTGTCTGAGTCCCTTTTCCGACAGAAACATAAGAACACCAGCGCCCCTGGTGGCATTTAGTTCAACACTAATGTCAGCTTAGCGTCTGCAATATTGCTGATTGTAGCACGGTACATACCTGTCGCTTCTGCATCTGAAAATGTTCATGCTCCTGGCAATTTTTACATTCTCTAGCACGTATGTACAATGCACATAGGATGTAGAGAATTCTATAATGAAATTTCAGAGGAAATACATGTGCTTGCGATTGCATGCATAATGAAAACTTTTTTGAAAAAGATTCCTCTGTGTGTGTGTGTGAAATTGTTTCATTTAGGAAATGTATTAACTCTAAAGTGTACATTGTAAGGTATCGCATCATACGCTGTGGCTGTTGACATTGGGACGTGTGTTTCGCCATTTGTTGAATAGCTGACCTCTAAGATGATCATGTCCGAATTCCTGCTTTAGTACGATATAACTTGTACTTCCTATTATTACACTGTGTAACAACATTGTATCTCTTTTCATGCCGTGAAATTAAAATTTGAAACATTTACTAATTCGTATCTTCTAAATTCGAATTTGAAGTCATAAATTCTCTATGATGTACAGTTTTCTTTGGCACCATATGTAATATTTTCGTTAAAATTTAATATTTTTTATAAATGTACCTACAAACTCAAAGTTGTATTACATTCAGCACTCAAAAGTACCAATTTTATTGAAAAGAATAGGGTGATTACTAATAAAATGTCAAACTGTTTTAAAAACTAAAAATAAAATGACATGCAAATATTTTAAATGTTTTTTAAAAACTTATAATGTTAGAACGTTTTTCTGAAAGACTTTCTTTTGTGGCTGGGCCCGGAACATTCAGAGACAAGAAACCCACAGTAATCAGTAAGCATGTCAGGTGAACATTTTCCAACATAACGCCTTCCCATTTGAGATATTTGCTGATAAAATCTTTCGCTCGCCATTCACAGGTTCGGTGGAAAAAGTTAAGACGGAGTATAAATGTAAATAGCGTGTTATTTATGGACGCTCTTTAACTGCTGTGGTTCTCAGCGTGCCATTCTAAATTCGGCATGAAAGACCGCTTAATTTTGCTCAGGCTTGAATTTCTTTTACGTACCGTAAATCTACAACAAGGGACCAACGGCTTTACTTCCCTTCCGAAGGAAGCCAAGCTAAGGATTTTACACCCGTCTTCCGCCGGGTTTGAACCCGCGACCTTGGGTATATGAAGTTATCTGGTAAGCATTACACCACGGAGGGCGACAAGATGGGAGTGCAGGAAATGAACTTTAAAGGACTTATTGCACCATATCACCTCATATACCCTTAACAAATTAGCCATTACTTCGATGCGGTCATCAGCTCTGTAACTTCCCAGGAATTTTGAGCATGTGCCTTTAAACGCATACCAGGGTACTTTTTCTATTCCGGTGAGTTTTCCCCGGACATAGGATCCTGCTGAATTTTCCGGATTTGAGAGTTAATGAAAATGTCCTCCTCTTCTAATTTTCCTTCACTTAATCTGGGAAATGTGTCTCTTGAATGCTGAACACCATTCTCATTTGTCCATTGCTTTTACGAAATTCTTCATTAAGCCCAAGTTTATATGGATTGAGTAAAACTTTACATTATTTTCCTCTGGTTTATAAAAAAAAAAAAAAAAAAAAAAAAAAAAAAAAAAAAAAAAAAAACAACAACAACAACAATATTTCGATATCCCGGTTGCATTTCAGTTAATAGACCAATAACTTTTAGATCTCCACATATTTGCCATTCGTAGTCATTGCAACTTACTGCTTTTAGGAGGATATCCATTTTTTCGTATGTTTCTTTCATATTTACGCCATAAGCCACTGGTACCGAAGGGTAAATATTAACCATTGTGTAGCAATTCACCTTTTAGACTTGATTTTGAAGAGTCAATAAATAAACGTCATTCATGAAGAACATGCTCTCTGTCTAGCTGAAGCATAAGTGCCCTCACATTATTACAATAAACAGGTTCATCCTTTTTAGAAAAATATGTTGATAAGCGATGTTGACGCTTAAGATTAATTGACTTTGGTAGCCGGTTGTAAGAGATTCCATTCCTTTAGTCTTGATGCTAGCAATTCAGACTGGGCTTGTGTGTGTTTTAAATCTCGTACAAGATCATTTAGCGCTGTCGGTGAAATTAGACGGGTGCTTTTTGGGGTTGCCACGGATTCAAAATCAGAGTCGGGAGTGAAGGAAGTAGTGGGGACAGCCTCAGGGGAAGAACTCGATCGTCTTCTTGTGGGGTCAATTTTAGGTGGCGTTGGAATAGGAAATGAATCGCTATGCTTAATTAGCCTTCGCGGGGTGGGCAAATCTGGATAGACTGCACTCTGTCTTTTGAGGAGAAACCAGAAATGTTGGTAAAACAGAAGTAACTTTCTCTCTGTTCGGTTTATATCATAAAAGAGCTAACGCATAGAAGGCCGAATGACATTTAACCGGCCTCAAATTGCGAAACATCCGTTACAACAATATTTAAGAGGAAAACTTTTGTCCTTATCTACATGTGCTTTCTTAATCGTAAGATTAGCACTTTCCCTTTGAGATTTTGAAGTGAATTCACCACATACATAACAAAATACGTTCGGAGAGTTTACACATTGACGCAACATTGTTGCTGTAAAATGGGTTTTATAAACTAAAACCACAAAATTAATATCTGAGCTCACTGGAAATGCGAACACAGAACTTCATGTATAAACGGTCGCGACAATAGCAAGTCACACCACTTATTCTATACAAATAGCAGTGGAGGAGGGATACACATTTGGAGAACAGTAAATGTGTCATCCGATAACTTCCCCTAGCGTCTACCTGCGACATTATTTTAGGTTTACCGCGCCTGGAGTGACGGCCCGCCGAGTGTTAGAAAAATCTCATGTGTTCCATTCACATGGCTTTCTCTACATCTCTGCAACAAATTATTGTTAAAAAGGTTATGCTTGTATTTACTTCGTGTTAATCGACAAAAAAATTAGCATAAATAGTCTTATTACTTGCTTCCTTGTAAGTAGAACAGAAATAAGGGAGTACCAAAGTTTAAAGTGATAGTCAAAAGCTGGTTACCATGGTTTCTCTACATCTCTGCAACAAATTATTGTTAAAAAGTTTGTGCTTGTATTTACTTCGTGCTAATCGACAAAAAATTAGCATAAATAGTCTTATTATTTGCTTCCTTGTAAGTAGAAGAGAAATAAGGGAGTACCAAAGTGATAGTCAAAAGCATGTGTCAAACCATGTGACTGAAGTTCCTTTGTTTGTATGGACAGGAGTTGACAAATTCCTGTATGACAAAAGTTATATTTTTCAAAGCTGAAGCCATAAACAAGGATCAGTTCCATGAAAAAAAAAGTATACAACATAAATTGTGTGTTCTAATGTGCTCTACATGTTTTGTGTGGTAAGTTTTTGTCCATCTCTTACGGTTTAGCAGTTATGCAAAATTCCGTAAAATTCACCTAGAATAAAGTAGTCTTAAGATGCCATCCCCAGAAAATTCAAAATTTACATTTTATTTTTTACGCAAATATCTTCAATATACGATATTTTAATCAAAATCGTTAGAGCCATTTTTTAGAAAATAAAAATTTTCGAAAAAAGTTCCATGTAAAGGGCAGTTTGGGGTGGGGGGATTTTTCTCAATCTTCGTGTCGCATCCCTGGAAGATACTTAGCTTAAATACGAAGTTTTTGAGTTATCGTGTTCACAGACACACGGGCACACACACATACGGACCTTTTTGTGAAAATGCTCTTTTGGGATGCAGGGACCCTAAAGCATATATTTCCAGTGAAATCTCGGTATCGAATTTTTGGGTGGAGTGCAATACCTTCTCTACACACTATGTACATAGTACGTGTAGAGAAAGTAAAAGGCAGAATTGCATCACAGAACAAGAGCCTTGCGTGATATAAAAAATGGAATGCATTTTCAAATTCAGCGCACATAATAACATAGATATTTTATATTGTCAAGTTTTTCCATTTTTACTTTCTCTACACGTACTATGTACATAGTGTACAGAGAATGTATTGCACTCCACCCAAAAATTCGATACCGGAATTTCACCGGAAATATATGTTTTAGGGTCCCCTTTATATAAAAAAAAAAAGGATTTACAGTAAAAGGTCCGTGAGTGTGTGTGTTTTTATTTGGTAATGTTTAACGCCCGCTTTAACTACTTATGGCACCGCAGGCGGTGACACTGGTGATAAATGAATGAAGATGGAGCACCGGTGGTATGCGGTGGCGGGGTAAATCGGAGAACCCGAAGAAAACCCGCCCCAGCGCCGCTTTGTCCACCACAACTCTCACATGCGGTCACTTGGGATCGAATCCGGGCCGTCTAGGTGAGATGAGAGTGGTCAAACCACTTGGCCACGCCGCGGCCTATGTGTGTGCGTGTGTGTGTCCATATGTCTGTGAACACCTTAACTCAAAAACGAAAAGTCGATAAAATACCAAACTTTGTATTTAAGTTTACTATCTTCCAGGGATGCGACACGAAGATTTTGAGAAAAATCCCTCCTCACCAAACCACCTTTTACATGGAAATGTTTCGAAAATTTTGATTTTCTAAAAAATGGCTCTAACGATTTTGATTAAAATATCATATATTAAAGTTATTTACCTCACAAACAAAATGTAGATCTTGAATTTTCTGGGACTAGCCTCTGAAGTTAACCTTGTTCTGCATGAATTTTACGGAATTTTGCATAACTGCTAAACCGTAAGAGATTGACAAAAACTTACCACACAGGAAATGTAGAGCACATTAAAAGACATAATTTATGTTATATATATATATATATATATATATATATATATATATATATATATATATATATATTCGTGGAGTTGATCTTTTTTGAGATATTTCTTGTTTTTGGTTTCAGCTCTAGAAAGCATACTTTTCTCGTACAGGAATTTGTCAACTCCTGTCCATACAAACAAAGGAACTTCAGTCACATAGCAACCAGCTTTTGACTATCACTTTAACTTATGTTACTTCCTTATTTCGCTTCTTCTTACAAGGAAGCAAGTAATAAGACTATTTCTGCTAATTTTTTCTCGATTAGCATGAAGTAAATAGAAACATTAGCCTTCTAACAATAATTTGTTGCAGAGATATAGAGAAAGTCATGTGAATGGAACACATCAGATTTTGTTGTAGTTGCAAAGTGCTATATTTATTAATATTATAATAAATTCAGATTCTTTAACGTTCATTATCATAACATTTGTATATATTTTTTAAATCAAGAAAATTTTAATTCACTTAGACGTCAGTCGTGAAAGCCTTGGCACATACAATTACATTGTGTTTAAATAGCAACATGATGAGTTACATGACCACACCATGTTTGCGGGTGAGAACAGTTTATCCCGACATCATCTATTGCATCTGTGGTTTTACTGTGTACAAAAGTCAGAGTCCCTATACATTTCCCTCCACATAATCTTCCTGATAAGTGATTATAGATGAGACTGCGTCTTGAAACAGATTATATTCATATTATAATAATATGCAACGTACAACATTATTCTACATCCAGTGTTAATATATCGGGATTCAGGATCGACAATTTATCAGTACTTTTACTGTCTTCAGTAAGTTTGTTCTACGTAATCACTAAAGCTGTGCTCACAGAAAAGGATTCGCTCAGTGAGAGATTGTAGATTCTACGCCAGAGAAGGTTTTGCATCAAGCTAGCTTTTGAGAAAGTCATGAGAATAAATATGTGAGCGTTTCTCTTGTAGGAAACAAAAACGCCAGGAAAAATGTATGAACTTTCAGCGAGCCGGATTAACGTGCAAGACACACAGTCGGAGTGCCTGAAATAGCTTCATTCTTTTTCTTTATTTGATGAGATGGACTTACAAAGATTCCACTTTAACTGAATGCGGAAAGAAATTGAAAAAAACTGGGGCGGTGATAGCGTCTAAAAGGGAAGAAAGAAAATGACGAGAAAAGTGATAGCAACTTAAAGGATATTGAATTCCGTAAAAAGTGCTTATTCCTTCTAGAATGGTGACAGGCATTTGGAAGGAAAAAAAAAACAATAAAAAACAGCCTGCTTACGCCCGAACAGGAAAGTAATCCTCTGGTAAACAGACTATACGTGTGAAAAGCTGTTGCAACTCTGCTCGAGTGAGTCAGATTAGACACAAACATCAGAAGGCGGGTGACATCAAACATGCCACTAGGTGAAGTTCAAAGCAGAAGTGTTTGCGCTTCCTGCCACTTCATCAAAAGAATTATTCCACAGTAACAACAGCTTGCCCTGAATTCCAAGCAGTATCGCACGTTCCAAGCGGACTTCTGCGAGTCATGAATACTCTGCTGCTCTATGGCGCGTACCTAACCTGGAACAGCACACTTCCAAATGTGTGTGCACTATATCTGCTCAAACTACTCAAAACGAATAAATACACTATAACTGTTTGTCATTTAGGTGTATATGTAGTTATACTACACAGAGCTATACATTTTACTTTGTATTACATGGAGTGTTTTGAAATACCATCGTGGGTATAAAAAAGAAAATAAGTTAAACATAATAGAAAAATCGATTTCATAAAAATTCATATAACTTTAGCTGTTGTTTATTAGTGGATATAAAAACTGTTCTTATAATTGGCGCAACAGATCTGGACATGTGAAAATCTTAATGAGAGCTAGGAAGCGAGTTGTACTTTCAGATAAGCAGTTCACCAGTCGATTCATGCCTGTCACAGTCAATGTCAAATATCTGTCACCTCTTATGCATCTGCACTATTCGGCGCTGCACTGATAAACATGTGTTTTCATATGTATATTCAAATCTGTAAAACATACAAATGGCCTACTATATAAACAATGGCATCGTCTGCCTCCAATTCTTCCACACCTGACAGTCCATGTCATTGTCATCATCAACGCTATTGCTACTTTCTGCACCATTATCCTGAATTAGAATTCTTTTTTTTTTTTTTTTTTTTTTTCTACAATTCTTTCTAATGGTTTTCAATGTCGACATACATTTTCCCATTCTGACCTGTTAATTTCTGCAATTAGCTGGAGACAGAACTGTTCCACATCTTTTAATTTAAAAGTAATATATTAAGTTTTGCTTTTCTTTCTTTCTTTCTTTCTTACCTTTGAGAACCCTGGAAACGGCACTCAGTGAAATATCAGTTGCCCTGGTTACTCTTTCATTCACTTTCTACAGGTTTTTGAAGGACTCGTGGAACATACATTTTCTTCCTTCATCTCTACCTCTTGTTTCATGAAGTCAATGACATTTACAATTATTTCTCTGCTCTGACTAAGTAATACCTTGCCACTTAACTTTGAAAACGTAGGAGTCATGGTTAAAAAAACTAAAATAAATAAAATGAACACTATTTACTACCCACTTTGAATACAAACATATGCGGAACACTTTCGATACAGACTGTACAAAATTTGCTCACTGTGACTTTAAGTAAGCAAAGTATCATATGACAAACTGCGATAAGCTAGGCTCGGTAGCTGGGTTGGCGGTCAGGGTCACGATTCCACAAGTTTTGCGCCGAAAATACACAAGCTTAGTTTTATTTATACTTCATTTTAATCTAGACACAGTTAATTACACAGTTCGTAGGATCCAAAGCGAAAAGCGTTGGGCATAGAAGCTAGCTTTGAAAGCTCATCATCTTCCATGCTATTGCGAAAAGAAATTTGACAGCTTTTTCCTTTTTACTGCTGGATATGCAAAGAGAACCGAATTTCAATGTCGTTTGTACAGCCACAGAAAAGTTTACTGTCGCTTTGGCCTAGTGTCTCCCTTTAGTTCTTCGCTACATATAAAGAATTGAGTAATAAGACCATTCTGCTAATGACATCTCAATTAGCATGAAGTAGACACAAGAATATACTTTTGTAAGAATAATTTGTTTGGAGGACAGGTAGAGAAAGCCATGAGAATGGAAAACAAGAAATATTTACTTTCTGTACACGTACTATGTACATCGCGTAGAGAAGGTATTCTACTGCACCAAAATTCGATACCGAGATTTCGCGGAAAAATATGTTTTGAGATTCCAAAAAATAAAATAGCAGAAGATAAAATTAAGAAAAATGTTCATGTGTGTGTCTATGGATAGCATAGTTCAGAAACTAAAAGTTCGTGAAAACCAAACTTATCATTTAAGTTTAGTATCTCCCAAGGATACGACGACACGAAGATTTTCAATAACCCCCCCCCCCCCACCGCTCTTTCTGCTCTTTAGATGGAGAGATGCTAGAAATGTTGATTTTCTCCAAAATGCCGCTAAAGATTTTGACTAAAATGTCGTATATTAAAGATATTTACATGAACATTAAAATGTTTTTATGTAGATCTCGTTAAAACATATAAGTTGTGTCATATATACTTGTGTTTTCTTGTTTGTTTTTTTTTTTCTGTAAGGCTCACCGTTTGACAAATGACTTGTTTCAGCTTTAAAATACTTATACTTTTCTCATACGGGAATTTGTCAACTCCTGGTCATACAAACAAAGGCATTTCAATTACATAGCAACCAGCTTTTAAAAGAGTTGACTATAGCTTTATCCTAGTGTACTCCCTAAATTCCCTTCTGTTTACAAGGAAGCAAGTAATAAGACATTTTTGCTAATTGTATCACGATTAGCATGAAGTGCATAGAAGAGTAAACTTTTTTAACAATAATTTGTAACAGATGTAGAGAAATGCATGTGGTTGCAACACATCAGATTTTTACTTTCTCTACACGTACCATGTACATAGTGTATAGAGAAGGTATTGCACTCCACCCAAAAATTCGATACCGAGGTTTCACCGGAAATATACGTTTTAGGGTCCCCTATACTAAAAAAGTATTTTCAGAAAAAGGTTCCTGTGTGTGTCAATGTGTCTGTGAACACGATAACTCAAAAACGGAGCGACCATTAAATACCAAACTTGGTATTTAAATTTGGTTTCTTGCAAGGATACAACACGAGGACTTTCAAGAAAATTCCTCCACCCCCAACTACCCTTTACATGGACCTTTTTTCGAAAATTTTGATTTTCTAAAAAATGGGTGAAACCATTTTGATTAAAATATCTAATATTAAAGATATTTACCTGAAAAATAAAATGTATATCTTGAATTTTCTGGGAATAGCCTCTGAAGACTACTTTATTCTGGATGAATTTTACGGAATTTTGCATAACTGCTAAACGAAAAGAGATGGGGAAAAGCTTACCATATAAAAAATGTAGAGCACATTAAAATACACAATTTAAGTTATGTGCATTCATTTCATGGAGTTGAGAGTTTTGAGATATCCCTTGTTTTTGGTTTCAGCTTTAAAAAATTATACTTTACTCATACAGAAATTTGTCAACTCCTGTACTTACAAACAAAGGAACTTCAATCACAAAGCAAGCAGCTTTTGACTATCACTTTAATCTATAGTACTCCCTTCTTTCTTTTCTACTTGCAAGGAAGCAAGTAATAAGACTATTTCTGCTAATTTTTTTTCTATTAACTTTAAGTAAATAGAAGAATCTGCTTTTTAACAATAATTTGTTGCAGCGATGTAGAGAAAGTCATGTGAATAGAACACATGAAATTTTATTTTTAATGTGCTCGGCCTACTGCTCTTAAATAAAGATCCAGCTACTCACATGTGTGTAACGTCCAGCAAAGGGTGATTTCACCAAATATAATTCGGTTACACGGAGAAGCTGGTGGTAATGGATTCCCCCCCCACTTTCCATTTTATGCTGCATTTGCAGTTACAATCACTTAGTTGCCGCAATAAGCAATTATTCGCAGGGGGACAAGATAATGCATGTACCTTTGCGCCCGGGGCAAGTCAATTTTAATTATAACATCGTTGGAAATAGAATCTCCCAAGGGAAATTACTTTAAGTGGCAAAGCATGAATGACACATCTATAATGGTGTCCAAAAACAGCATGAGGCCTAAATGTTGTCGAATGACCAAAATCTGCACCTATATGTGCAAACTTACAGTTTATCAAAAAGGAGAGAGTGTTGATTTACAGGACAAAAATTCTGAATTGGTGATAGAGAAACTGCCTGTTGAGCTACGGGTGCCAGGTTCGATTCCGACTGAGGGTGAGAAGTTTCTATAGCTAAGATAATTGTCCATTCTCCCTAGAGTTTGGAGGTGTGGATGATAGCATGAATGCGGGTAAATTTAAAGACAATTCACCACAACAAAGGACACCCTTCCATGAGCAATAATTATGCCAAACTCGCTGATATGTCCTGGATGTGGACAATGCATTTAGCGAAGTCACAGTCATAATTCATAACAATTACTTTAAATTACATACAATTTTACTTTAACCTTAAAAACATTATTTACACAAAATGCTCAGTGACGTCATTAAATGCATAAGGTAAAAATGTATTGTAGTACTAGAATATATAATGATAAATTAGTTAACGAAAAGAAAGCTAATAAAGGCATAAATAGGTGCAAAGAATTGCTAAAATGTATGTATTTATATATTATATATTTATTCTCCAAAAGCTTTAGTCCAAATTTACAAAGGCATGCTAGGGGTTAGTTTATAACAGTATAACAAATATTCACATTTAAATTATTACACAAGTAAATATATAAACAATAATTACATCACCGTGTTGTAAAACCATTGCTAATGGTTATTGGTGAATATCTGGGTTATTGGTGTTCTGAAAGACATTTGGCAGAAGTTAAAATATTGTTCTAAATGAAATCTCTTTATTCCATATATAGGACAATCAGAAAATAAATGTTTAACAAAATGCTTCATCTGAATTAATTATTTTAAACGTTCAAGGTATGACTTGAATTTTCTATGTGCAGACATAAATTGGGTAATTCGCAAAGAAAGTTCAGAGTGCTTAACTTCAAGCCTATCTTCAACTGTTTATGAGCTGGCCAATGTTACTTACTATTCGTCAACAAAATATTCAACTCTTTAAGCATCTGCTCTTTAAAATTATTTTTATGAATGTTATAGGACATAGGGCATAAGAAGAAGCTGTATCTTAATGTGAGGGTCTTTTGTTACCTTCATTCCTTGTGTGGCCTCGAATCCATTCGAAAGTGCGAAAATTCTGATAGAAAGATGGTGCACACGGGTGTTTGTTTGAATTGATAGTAAACTAATTCGGAGTTTTGATCATCAATTACAAAAGCGCAACCAGCGCGTTTCTTTGTCACTAAAACGAGAAACATCAGTTGCTTATGGCAGGATTCAAATCCTGGATATCTTTGTAAATGGCGTGTTATTTATGAACGCTCTTTAACTGCTATGGTTCTCATTCTATACTGGGCGTGAAAGACCGCTTAATTTTGCTCAGAGGCCTCTCTATCAAGCTCGAGGTTCTTTTCATGCCGTAAATGTACGACACGGGGCCAACGGCTTTACTTCGAAGGAAGCCATGCTAAGGATTTGTACACCCGAAAGAATCCTCCGCTGGGTTTGAACCCGCGACCTTGGATATATGAAGTTAGCATGTTAGTTACTAAACCACGGAGGGCGACAGCTTCATGGCTATTATCTGCCCTTTCTGATATTAACCAATGTTTACTTTCTCTATACGTACTATGTACATTGTGTATAGAGAAGGTATTGCACTCCACCAAAAAATTCGATACCGATATTTCACCGGAAATATATGCTTTAGGGTCCCCTGTATCCAAAAGAAGTATTTTCAGAAAAAGGTCCGTGTGTGTGTGTGTCCGTGTGTCTGTGAACACGATAACTCAAAAACGAAAAGTCGGTAAAATACCAAACTTGGTATTTAAGTTTAGTATGTTCCAGGGATGCGACACGAAGATATTGAGAAAAATCTCACCACCCCAAACTACCCTTTACATGGAACCTTTTTCGAAAAGTTTGATTTTCTCAAAAATGACTCTTACGATTTTGATTATAATTTCGTATACTAAAGATATTTACCAGTCAAATAAAATGTATATTTTGAATTTTCCCTGTTCATACAAACAAAGAAACTTCAGTCACATAGCAACCAGCTTTTGACTGTCACTTTAACCTGTGGTACTCCCTTATTTCGCTTCTATTTACAAGGAAGCAAGTAATAAGACTATTTCTACTAATTGTTTCTCGATTAGCATGAAGTAAGTAGAAGCATAGGCTTTCTAACAATAAATTGTATCATAGATATAGAGAAAGTCATGTGAATGGAACACATCAGATTTTTCTTGATATATCCCGTTTAAGTGAAGAGCTTTATGCCAGAAGTAATGTAGCATCACAGGATACAGTTCGATAGACCGTTACAAATCTTCAAGACAAAGTCGCGTTGTAATTGAGCTAGTTTCTTTTGAGTCATTTTGTACTTAATATTTCATGAAAAGCTGAAATAAAATATAATATTGTTGACTCAGCTGCGCCTCTGTGGGTAGGTAGAGTTTAGTCCCCAGGAAGGGAGTGCAACAATTGAGAGTCCAGTTAGCAGTTAATTTGCTTTAATTTTAAGTAAGTTAAAATATGCTCGAAACATCTTAAATATGGCAGGATGTGATTTAAATGCGTTCTTACTTTCTCTAGCCCCATATGTACAATGTACATAGGGATAGAGAAGAATTGTATTCCACCCAAAATACCGAGAGTTCCCGGAAATACATGTTTTAGGACCCCCTGTATCAAAAAAAAAAAGCATTTTCAGAAAAAGGTCCGTGTGTGTGTGTGTCCGTGTGTCTGTGAACACGATAACTCAAAAACGAAAAGTAGCTAAAATACCAAATTTAGTATTTAAGTTTAGTATCTTCCAGGGATGCGACACGAAGATTTTGAGAAAGGTCCCCGCACCCCAAATTAACTTTTACAAGGAAGTTTTTTCGAAAATTTTGATTTTCTTAAAAATGGCTCTAACGATTTTGATTAAAATATCATATATTAAAGCTATTTACCTAACAAATAAAATGTATATCTTGAATTTTCTGGGAATAGCTTCTGAAGACCTGTTTATTCTGGATGAATTTTGCTTAATTTGGCATAACTAGTAAACCGTAAGAGATAGACAAAAGCTTGCTATACAAAAAATTTAGGTCTTGTTAAAATACACAAGTTATGTCATATTCATTTTTCTCCTGGAGCTTACCGTTTTCGAGGTATTCATTGTTATTAATTTCAGTTGTGAAGTACTTATACTTTTCCTAGACGGGAGTGTCCGTTTTTCTTTTGTTCCTCTTCTGGCCAAGAAAAGAAGCGATTTGTGGTGACAATCGCATAACGACAGCTTTTAAAATATTTGACTATTGGTTTAGCCTAGTGTATTCCCTTATTTTCTTCCTACTTATACGGAACTAAATAATAAGAACATTGTGCTAATTAGTACCACGATTAGCAAGATGCAGAAAGAAGAATAATCTTATGTATGAAGTTTGTAGAACAGCTAGAGAAAGTATGTGAGTGTAACATATCAGATTTTTTTTTGTTTTTGTTTACATAGATGTTTGGTTCAATATTCCGCTTCCACGAGACAAACTGAGCAACTGTTTTAGATGGATTAAGTTGAGGGTTATTTTCGGATCAGCATTGATATAAACTGTGTTTGTATTTCGAGCAAGATTCATTGGATTAGCCGATCATACTAGCAGCAGATCATCCGCGTAAGCCATCAAAGTCCGTGTATTCATAGACATCCAATCTAGGCTGCAGCTAGATCCATCGTTTTAATACCGCATAGTGGCAGTACTGTCTTTCTTTTTGATAAGACGTTTTAAACTAGGAAAATAATTTTTAGCATATCTTATTTCCTGTACCAGTTACATGATGTTTGGCCACCAAGCGTTATTAAATGCAACAACATGTCGAAAGATACTATAGACCTTGTTTCTTTAGCTCAAGGGCTTCTTTATCCAGTTAACTACAGTAAATACATCCAAATTGATTATTGTTTAGTAATTTATTGTAGCATATGTACCGCATACTTCTGTATATTATCAGTTTTTCGAAAATTGTTCCATAACTGGAATCAAGCTTATAGGCCGAAGTGTGTTTGTTGTGTGTTTTTCTTTGGATGCTTTCGATTTTGGTATAATTTTTACAGAAGCTATTTTCCATGCACTTGGGAAGACTCCAATATGCAAACATATATTCAATGGTACTGGATTAATTGTTTTTTCTCACAAGACAGGATAGGTAGAGCCAGATTGAAAGATTCAATGCCATAGCCGGGATTTGAACCATGGATCTCCCGGTCTCTAGCATTGGATTTTCTTTTTCAGTCTGACTCTACCTATCCAACTCCTGTGCTACACATGACTTGTGTTAAAAAACAATACCAATTGATAATAATAGTTGACTATTCTATGAATCATGAGACTTATAGTACTTATAACATTGTAAGTCGCCTTTGGGGTTGTTATCTCAAAATAATTTGAGATCCCCTTGTGGTTTACCAGGAATCACGCGAGTCAGTTGAGAAATTCAATGCTATGCCGACATGTTGACATGGTAGCTCAATGGAAGAACAACCGGCTAGAACTGGGAGATCCGTGATTCAAATCCCGGATGTGACATTGAATTTTTCAGTCTGACTCTACCTATCCAACATATATTCAATGGGTTCAAAAATAAAGTAGGTAACTTAAAATGTATATGTTGGGTAACATTGGGAGATATGGAGTCGATTCCAGCCTCTTTCTGATCATTCTGTCCAACAACTATTCTTTCGACTTCTTTTACAGTAAAATGTATATCATTAGCGGGTTAGGAAGCAAAACTGAATTTTCACTAAATTATTTTGTTGTTGATTATGCGTTGTGTCATTTGGGAAGACTTTTTCAAGGAGAAGTGGAGCAGTCTCTGCAGGAGTAGTAACGAAATAGCTGCCACAATCTACAGGGCTATGCGTTTATTAATATTCTTTGGTTGATTACATATTTTGTAAACTATAGTTCCAAGGATTACTTGTATTCTTCCTTTATAATCCAATATTTTCTATGACATATTTGTAAGAAACAGGTACAAGTACAACGTTCAAAATCCTTTGTTGGCTACAATTTGTTCTGCAACACTGCGTTTAATAAATTGTAAATAAATTAGCTTATAAGGATTTAACTTTGAAAAATGCAGCATCCGGGGAAATCTGGCTGAACATCCAGCAAAGGCCTGCCAGCTGAAGATACCACCACAACGGGCAGCGAGCTCTAGAATTTCAGAACAATTTACAAGGGAACAGAAAAATAAAGAATCCGATGTACTAGGTATATTTATATAACATTTTCTAACCTTTGTTGCGGCAAACAGTTTTGGCAGAAGTTTATTCTTCTAACTAGTTCATGTTTATCAAAACCAGTATTAGGAGAAATTATTATTTCATTTTACAAGGCGAATAAGCAAACACAATTGCCAACATTTTGAAGAGTCGGTCGATATGTGCGATATTCCGTTCGCTTTGCTTGATCACGATGAAAAACACGAATGACGATTTCCTATTTGAGAAAAGTATAGGTATTGAAAATTTGAAACATAAAACAGCCAACATATTGATAAAAGTTAACTTCTCAAATAAAATGTATATAACCTAACTTTTAGTTTTGACCATATCTACAGTTTTTTATAGTAATCAATAGCACTCTACAGGATATTCCCAGAAAATTCAAGTTATATATATATATATATATATATATATATATATATATATATAATTTGTATTCTACAATGAACTCCGCCTGCAGTGCCATAAGTAGTTAAAGTGGGCGTTAAACACTACAAAAAAAAACTACAATGAACTGTATTATAATAAAAATGGTTAGTCATTTTAGAGAAAGCAAAATGCTTTACATGAAGGTTTGTTGGGAATGGGAGATTTTCTTCCAAAAAAAAAAAAACTCAAATAACCAGTTTGGTACGAGGGGTTGTTAGGCAGTATTGTGTGTCACTGCAGGACGCGAATTTTGCTGAGTTGGTCAAGCGTTTTCCCTACACGTGTGCTGCCATGTGCTCGGCAGGTGGTACATTAAGGTTTATTTAATTCTACTTTGAACTTAAAACGGAACAGGTTTAGTGGAGCTGCACAGCGAGGGCAAATGAATCACCCGTGCAACCAAGCAGCCCTCTAAGGTCCATGGGAAAACTTTCCTTGGAGAAAGCATCTTTGCATACCTGAAACATGAGAAGGCAACTGAATAAAAGAGAAAGGAAATCCTGGCAAATGATAAATTAACCCAACATTCACCTAAGGACCAAGGAAAACCACCAAACTTGACCATAGTCAAGTCAGCGCGAGTAAAACACGAACCCTGGACTTCCTAAATGAAAGCCTCACATGTTACTGCGGAGCATCTCCCTCGATATTAGATGTGTAAGATATAAACAGTTAACTTAAAATAGAGCACTTAGCTTAAAATGGGAAAACATTTTGCTTTCGTTCTAATGCATCAAATTCTCAGAGTACACCGAATTTGTTACTTGGGCATGACATTTCTTCCAGGGATTTAGAACTTCTTCCTTCTTCCCTGCCTTCTTTTTTTCCTTCCTTATTTCTTTCCTTCCTCCTTTCCTTTTTTCCTTCCTCCCTCTCTCCCGCCCCATTCCCACCCTTCCTCCTTCCGTCCATCTCCCCCTCCTTACCTTCATATTCCCTGTTTTCTTCCTTCCCTCTCACCTTCCTGCCTCCCCCCCCCAGGAACCTTTACGATAAGGTACGGTTTTGGCGCACCCGGGGTCCCGAACTAACCTTGACTCCCTCATGTGGGCAACGTCTGAGTGGTGTGAGAGTCAGTAGGTCTCTATGATCACCCACATGTAGGCCCTGCGTGGATACCAATGTTGGTGGAAAGTAATATCCTGGTTGGTACCTGAGCCTGGGCTTCTGATTATAAGTAACTGGGGAGGGCGCCAACCTAATACACCGCTTTGGTTTCAGCTTCACCTAGACAGGAGGTTGGGGACTAACCGACCCTGATCAATCACCAGGACTAGGTATTGTAGCCTGCAGTGGGGTGACCCCTCGTTTGGCTCCGTGGTGGGTTAGGAGCACTTGGGATGAACTTAGCCCATCTTTTATGGCATCCAAAAATAAACCAAAAACCAGTTGAATGTGCGGAATAGAAGTAGTCGAGTCCAGTGGTTCTAGCTACTTGGTGATACATAGGATAGAGGAAGGCAAGAAATTTACATCGGTTGGCCCATTTACGATCCAAAATGGCCTCGATGAGATAGCTGGTCTAGTGAAGTCCTGTACTAGCTCTCGTAATGACACGCTCCTGGTTGAAGCCGTATCAGCATCCCAGGCAGCGAAATTATTGCGCGCAAGTAAGTTAGGCATTTACCCTGTTAAGGTCGCCATGCACAAGAGCTTGAGCTCCACGCGCGGGCTTGTCACCACCCGCATATTGGACGGTTTGTACAGTGAGGAAATTCAGGAGGAGCTTGCACCACAAGGCGTTACCTCTCTGTATAGGGCTCAACGGAAAGTTAATGATGAATTTGTATCTACCTGTTCATTACCTTTGATGGAGTAGATCCCTCAAAGTATTAGGCAGAGCACGAAGCCATCTAGGTAAGGCCATACAATACGAACCCGTTGCGCTGCTACAAGTGTCAACGCTTTGGACACACTAGTGAATTTTGTAGTGGTCGGCCTATATGCGCCAACTGTGGAAATGTCACGCACAGTGGAGGTTGTACATCAACTCCATCCTGTGTTAACTGCGGCGGTGAGCTTCCACAAAATTCCAGCGACTGTCCCCGTTTTGGAGAGGAGTGAGCGATCCAGGAGATCCGGGTGAGGGAGAAAGTATCCTTCTCGGAAGCTCCTGCGCATCCGCCAACCCTTCGTCCCGCGGTCCGGTACCTACAGCTCGTTTGTAGCTAAGCCAGTACCTAAGAGGAAGATCGCAACGCACACCTCCGATATAAACAGGGCCACAATTGCAGACTCTCTTAGCCAGACCACTAAGCAGGCCCACAGCAGCCCCGTCTATGTCGGCGGTACCATCTATCTCTTCCAGCTTTGTAAGGCCTATTCCTGAAAAGGTGTCATTCAAAACTTCGAACTCGGGCAATAAGTCAGGCGTAACCGTCGAGCATTCTGCACCAGAGTAGGCCTTTAACACAAAATATGTCTAACTTCCTAAAACAGAGTGTAAAGTTCCCTCCCAAAACATTTAAGGGAAGGGCCCCCTTCTTCTCTATGTAGATCCTCTTCTGAGGTAACTTCTGGGGAGAGAGCTAGTCGGCGACCACTATCTTCGGCGATCAGCATTTCTAATCGGTTCAAGGTTCTCGAACCGGAATTCTGTATTGGAAAGGGAACCTCCCCCATGGAGGAGGTGGACCAAGAGGATTGTATTCCACTGTCAGAGTCTCAGTGCATAATCGGCAGGATCGTGCTCCTGAAAAAACTGTTAGTCCTATGGCCAAGAAGAATAAACTAAACCGACCAGCACAGTCAAATATGCAGAAACGCCTTTCCATTTAAATCTTATTCCATACCATAGACCATGACTATCCTACAGTCGTACATACGCGGAATTAGACCACGTCAAGCAGAGCTGGACTTGTTTCTCCACCAGCATCAGCCTTTGGACGTATGCTTGCAAAAGACCAAGATCCGTGCCCTAAACAACCTTACCATCAGGCATTACTTTCCTGCCCGGTGTGATATATCACGTGCGGATGGAGTACCTGCACATGGGGAAACTATGATTCTTATCAGAGATGATATCTCGCTGAATCTGTATCCATTCAGTCTGACATATAGTCGATTGCTGTAAGGATTAAGCTACCTTCCTTTAGCTTCACCATTTGCAGTATATATGTACCTGCTTCTGACGGCGCTTCGCGCACTGATTTTGAATACGTAGTCTCCCAACTACCATCACCTGTTCTGTTGGTAGGGGACATGAATGACCGTCAACGGCTTTGGGGCTGCCCTCGGGCTTGTGCGATAGGTGAACTGATCGTCGATTTCTTGGATAATATTGATCTATTTTTCCTGAATACCGGAGAGCCTACCTTTCTTACTGATACATTTAATAGTTTTTCATACACCGACACAGCCGTTTATTCTCCACAGTTAGCAATTTCCTTACAATGGAATGTCATCTCTGATTTATGCTCTAATGACACTTTTCAGTCTCTATGAGTCTTAGCACACAATTTATGTTCCACACTTTTACCTAGATGGCGCATGGATCAGGCTAACTAGAATATTTATTCCCGTTTGGCTGTTTTCACGACGCATCTGATTCATTGGTTGAACACCTCACAGCTACAATTCTTTCTGCTGTTGGGCAGTCTATTCTGCCATCGATTGGCCACTCTCGTCGTTTTCTTGTCCCTTGGTGGACAGATGCGTGCTTGGAGAACTGCTCTTCGGGTTTTCCAGCGCCGCCCTAACCTGGATAATCTGATAATATATAAAAAAAACTGCATGCCAAATGTAGACAAGTTATAAGGGATAGCAAGAACACATCATGGAGCAACTTTGTAGCATCTTTTAATCGATATGCACCTTCCTCTATTGTAGGGATAAGTTCAGCTGTGTAGCCGGCAAAGCGACCCATATGCCCACATCCTGTCTAAAAACAACCGTAGGCACTGTATTTGATCCGTTAGGCGTGGCTAACACTCGTGGCAGTGTTTTCGCTTAAGTGTCTAGCTCAGACTACTATTCGCCCGATTTTCTTCCAGTTAAGGCTCAAATGGAATCTCAAGGGTTCATCTTCCATTCTGGAAACTTTGAACACTACAATCGCCTTTTCATTATGGCGGAGCTAGAACACGCACTTTCATCTTCGCGAAATTATGCGTCCGGTCCAGATGGCATCCACGTTCAAATGTTACATCTCTCTCCTGAAGGTAAGGCTTTCCTACTCGGGGTCTGTAATCGTGTCTGGGTTGATGCCACTTACCAACTCAGTGGCGGAGGCCACCTGCATAGCCATTTTGAAACCTGCCTTTCAGTTACCGCCCTATTTCCCTCAGCAGTTACGTATACATGGAACGCATGATCAATGGACTGGTGGCTGGAAACCCACAATCTTTTGATGAACATCCAGTGCTGTTTTTGACGACGTCGTTCAGCAGTTGACCACGTTGTCTAGCTGTCAACTCAGATTTTGTTCGGGTTTTTAAGAACAGCCAAACATTTGGGACATTTTTTGGCCTCGAGAAGGCCTATGATACGTGTTGGTAAGAGGGGATATTACGTTCTACACAATTGGAACATACAAGGACGCCTTCTGTTAATTCATTCAGGAGTTTATGCGGAAATATGTTTTCCGAGTATGTGTCAGCTCGGTTTTTTCTAACACTTTTAGTCAAGAGAACGGAGGACCGCAGGGATCGGTACTATACGTCACGCTGTTTGTTATAGCAATTAATTCCATATAGCAATGTGTTCCACTAGGTGCCTCTTGCTGTTTATTCGTGGACGACTTTGCATATTCTGTATTTCTCAGCGTACACTGTTTTTGGAACGCCGTCTCCAGCAGTGTTTGGACAACCTCTATGATTGCAGCTCGAAAAACGGCTTTCGTTTCTCCCCTGAGAAGACAGTCTGTGTTAACTTCTGGCTCCGTAGGTGGCGAATGACACCTATTCTTCAACTCGGGCCAGATTTACTTCCCTTCGCAGATGAGGTGAGATTCTTAGGGTTGGCATTTGATCGGAAACTATGCTGATCAGCACTTAGAACACAGCTTAAGGTGCGGTGTGACCATTCTCTTAATACTAAGTGGCAAATCTTGGGGATTAGATCGGACAGTACTGTATTGTCTTTATCGTGCACTGATCATATTCATGTTAGACTATAGATGTATTGTTTATTCTTTGAAACGACCGTCTGTGCTGAGAAACTTAGATACTGTCTACATTCAGGGCATCTGTGTGGCCGTTGGGTTTTTTTTTTCCAGCCAGTCCAGTTGAGAGCCTTTACGCCGAATCGGAGGAAGCGTCCCTTCGATCGGCGTGATGTCCTGCTAGCAAATTATGGTAGTGGACTTAGTGCATGGCTACGATCCAACGCTTCCGATTTTTCACTCTACTGAGCTAAATGACCGCCATTGCCACCTATCACTTAGTCAAAAGCCTGCAAGTTTTCGTTTAGAGAGATTCTTTGGGACTACGATATAGCAATACCTAGCATGTTTCCCAAGGGAGAGAGGGTGCACCCACGTTGGTTACGTGCTGCCACCTACATCGACCTCGGGATGTTGGCATAAGGGAAGTCTATGATGCCCTCGAGTAGTATCCGTACTTGTTTTTTAAAATGTCTATTCCCTTACAGTGAACGAATTTGTATATACACCAATGGGAGTAAGTGTACCGACACTGTTGGATGTGCCTTTGTAACTGGAACTTAACCACATACTTTCGGTTTGCCTAGCCACGTATCCATTTATACTGTGGAGCTTTACACTATTTATGGAGCCATTCAGTTCGTTTTCCGTTGGAAATTGTATGACTGCCTTATTCTGAGTGTTTCGCTTAGCGTACTTCAGAGCATTCGTGAGGTGCAGCATATTTTGAATGCCTCCACATTTTGTATGTTTTTGGCGTTAAATTGGTTCTCGCATGGCTTCCTGGACACATTGGGTAATGTACTAGCGGATGAGGCGGCAAAGTAGGCAACCACGGAGCCCAGTGTCACAATTAGTTGTTCAACAGCCGAGTAGTCTGCTGTCCGTAACAAGAAGCTAAAGGGCAGTAAAGGCTCTTCCGGTACACTGGTCAACTTCCTCACGTACATCTCGTCGAGAGGAATTGGTTTTGCTCGTCTCCGCCACCTGCTCAAAGGGATCCTGCTCCTATCTTTTTCAGTGTGCACAAGCATTGACTAGTAGAATGTGCTCGTCTAGCCACTCCATGACTGCCTTCCAGTACTAAGACACCTTGCTGGACGATAGGGTTTTTAACTTTTTATCTCCACTGCCTTTAAAGATCACAATCTGGTTTTATTTTAATTTTTATTGTTCTGGTACGTTTCTGGAATGGTAGCTGCAGATTTTAACTATCTTAGACTCTCAGAACTGAAGCCTTTGTTTTAGTTTTCCTTTTAGCTTACCTGCTTTTAATAGTTTTTAACCTCCTGGCATAGACAGTTTTGTTTGCTTTGCGTTTTATCTGTCAGTTTACTTATTCTTATGACTGCATTTTATCCTTTTTATTGCTCTATTATTTTGGTTTTAGCATGGCTTGTTCTCATATGGTGCTAATAGCCCTAAAGCTAGGCGCCCCTAAACTTCAACCATCACCATCATTATTCTCCTGCCTCGCTACCCTACCCTACATCTCTCCTTCCCAAATTTCCTCTTCGCTCCCTCTCTTTCTCTCACCTTTCCTCCCTCACATACTGCCTTCTTCCCGCCATCCTACTACCTTCCCTCCGTCTTTCCTCCCTCCCACAATACCTTTCATACTCTCTTCCTCCTTCCCTCCCTCCTATCATCCCTCTTCCCTCCCTCATCCCTTACTTTCTTTATTCAACCCTGCGTTCTTCCCCCTCCCTTCTTCCTTTCTACCCTCCCTACCTCCTTCCCTTCACTATCCTCTCCTTTCTTCTTTCCCTCCCATCCATCCTTACTTCATAACTTTCTTTCATTCCTTCATTCTCTTCTTTCCTCTCTCTCTCTCTCTCTTCTTTCTTCCTTTCCTCCTTCCCGCCATCCTTCGTTACTTCCATCCCTCTTCCCTCCCTCTTCGATCCCTTCCCTCCTTCTTTTCTTTCCTCCTTCCTTCTATTCCTCCTTACTTTCTTTCTTCCTTTCTTTATTTCTTAACCTGCCATAATATTTGGAACATCGCTTAGTTTGCAGCAATTCATGAAGTTGTAAGTCTTAAGAGCTGTTAGAGGCATGAAAAGACTTAACAGTGTACTTTGAATGCAAGATGTTCACGGATTTAAAAAAATGAGCCAAGAACTTACCTGAATATTTTCCCACGATGAATATCAGAGTACTGCAGATGTTCTCAATATGCTCCGGTGCAATAGCGTCAAATGATTAAAGAAAGGGAAGACAGAAAATTCTCTTCCTTAATATCGAGATACAATTGTTTACCATATTTTATTCTGATTCTTTGGTCATTCCAAAGATTATATTTCAATTCCATATTCAAAAAATCTGATATGCTCCATTTACATGAGTTTCTCTACTGGTTCTGAAAACAGACCATTCTTACAAAATATTATTATTTTACCTAAATCATATTCATTGGAAAAATTTTGGCAGAAATTATCGAAATAATGTAAATAGAAATAAAATAAGGGATACACTAAATTTAAGTGATAGTCAAATCTTTTAAAAGTTGTAGCTGTGCGAAACAAATGATATCCGTTCTCTTTGCACGGCCAGGAGCTAAGAAGAGGAGTAAAACGAAAGACAACCTCTCGTTAGAGAAAAACTAAAATTAAAACCAATGATAAGAAACATCTCAGATAGGTTAAATCTACAAAAAATGTCTAATATGACATGATTGTGTGTTTTAAAGTGAGGACATGGTTTTGTACTGTGTTTCTTTGTTTATCTCTTACGGTTTACTTGCTAATTTAAAATCACTGAGTCTATTACCAGAAAATTCAGGATATACTTTCCGTTTGTCATGAAAATATCTTAAACATGTGGTATTTTAATCAAAATCGTTAAAGCCATTTTGGGGGAAATCAACACTTTCAGAAAATGGTCCATGTAAAGGGTATTTTGGAGTGGGAGGATTTTCCTGAAAATCGCGTCCCATTCTTGGAAGATACTATTTTCGGTGAAATATTGTCGAGCCCTTGGGTGGAATGCAATATATTCTCTAACTACGTATTATGTACTTAATACGTATAATGAAATAAGCATTAATATTATCCTTCATTTTTGTTATTAATTCATTATTATTTTAAGTCGTGCTCAAGTTTAACACTATGAAGGCGCAGATACATTACACTGAGCTGGGAAAGGTTTTGTACTGTCAAATGTTGGTAATTCTGTGTTTTAAACGCGCTGGTAGATTCTCTTCAACAGGCATCGCCAACTGGCTAGTGGGGGGGGGGGAGAAAGAGCAACTTCGTTCCTTGCTCCTGTGATAAGCACGATAAGCATCTTCGCAGAAAGTAGAAACAGATAATCATAGTTCACAAAATGTTATACCTTTCACAGATTAATATGTCTATTGATCTATTGCAGGCTCACAATTGGTAGAACTACTCTATTAATGAAAGTATTTATATGTGTGATATAAAGATATATAGTTTCTCCCGTTGAACCGTTACCATTAAGAAATGCAGATATCTCCTCACACAGTGAATCATCTTGTCTTGTGTAGAAACTATCCAAGATTTGTGAAAATGAAAATTATGACACTATTGCGCATGTGCGTGGTATGACAACACAGAGTTAAAATGGCGGACTTCGCGGTACAGCAAAAAGCGAAAGGTTGAGTGGTTAGCCGAATTGAAGTCTCCAACTTCAGTACAAAGAAGATTTAGGCAGGAATATGGCGCAAATGCTCCAGATCGTCATACCATTGTGAAATTACATAAACAGCTGCTGGAAATAGGATCTGAGCTGAAGAAAGAAAAAAAAAAAAAAAAAGCGGAAAAACCCTGTCGGCAGCTTACAGTTGAAGGTGTAAGGCAAGTATTTCAGGGTAGCCCACGGAAGTCAATTCGACGGCCAGTTTAGAGCTAGGTATTCCGAAGACGACTGTTGTCCATAAAAACCTGTGGCTTAGAGCATACCTAATGTTACTTCTGTAAACATACAGTAGAATAATAAAACCAAACGGGCCGAGTTCGCTACTGCACTGTTTAGCCGCATTGATGATGACAATGCATTCCTCAAGCACTTGCATTCTCAGTCGCAGCAATCTTTCACACATCTGGTAAACTGCACCGTTATAATTATATAATATCATAATGGAATATGAACGAGATGGGCCCAAAATTAACGTATGGTGTGCTTTTGCTTGTGTTGTAATATTCGGACCTTTTTTTCTTTGCTGAAAACACAGTGACAGGGACAACATACCTAGATGTGCTGAAGACTGTGCAGTCCCACAAATACCAGATGAGTTCTTCTCCTCAGTACGCCCAGGAAGTTCGACGCTATCTCAACACATAATTTCCACACAATTGAATTGAAAGATCAGATCCGATTGAATGGCTTCCAAGGTCACATCTAATCCCTTAGATTTTTTTTTCTTTCTTTACGGGGGAATGTAAAAAGCATTGTTTATTGAGGTCCAGTACAGAACTTGCCTGACCTCCGAATGCGGATAATGAAAACTTGTGCTTTCGTCGCACCGGTAATTCTGCGGAGGGAAATAGAGTTCTAAAGCTCTTGTTTGGGCCACCAAATGTGCACATATGTGATTTATTGAAACTTGGTGTGTTTGTCTAACATACAATCTAATTCCGGTTATTCTATGTCTATTAGTTTAGGAGGTATTAAGGTTTCTTTGTGGTAACGGTTCAACGGGACACACTGTACCTATATGTTAGGTAGGCGCAATTGCTAGTCGTAACATAAATACAAATAATCAGTTATAATATTTAGTATTAAATAGTTAAACAACAAGCTGCGTATCTTGATCAACAGTTGTAGCGCTTACATACCAGAATTAATTTGTAACGAAATAGTTTCACATTTGTAGCATTGAATATAGACAGACATCTTGGCAGTGAATTGGTATTTAAAACAATTTGAAAGAAAGTCCTTCTGCTTGGTAAGTGTAGTACTCAGTTGTGTATAGACCAGGCAGATGCATTTGCTGACCTGCTCGCTCATGACAACGACGAGCAACAAGAACGAAAACAAAGTGACCTCTGGCGCCCTCAGTCGAAGGTGTACAGCCAGCTGCTGAGCATCTAATTAAACATTATAGTACAGATGCAAGACTTTTTTTTTTTTTTTTTTTGGTTTAACGTTCTTTAACCTGCTTGGTCATATCGGGACGATGAATGAAATTGGTAAAATGATGCTCAAATGATCTCGGGGTCCATGGAACTTAAAGTTACGCGACATTCGTCTTCTCTGGATAAGGGAAAACCCCCAAAAAAACCTTATCCGGGTAACTCTCCCTAAGCGAGATTCGAACTCACGACCTTTTGAATGTAAGGCAGACACGTTACCACGACACTACCCAGGCGAGATGAAATTAAGTTGTAGTCTAAGGTACGAAAAAGGGACAAAACAATACAAACTTAAGCCATATGAGACACATTGAATTCTTTACACTATTCATCATATTCTATACAGAAACCATACTTCTTAATCTATTGTAATGTATGATCATATACATTTTTAATGTATCAAAACAAATCTTCGGTTAGGAGTGAAACACTATTCATACTCACTTTGCTGATATCACACAACTTTGAGTATCCTGGGTTTTTCTTAAGCACGTTCTCGAGTATGTTCCTTACTGACAGCTGCTCTATCGGTAACTTGAGAAATATTTGTAAAATGGCGTTCAGCAGCTCTAGTTTCCTAGATTCCAAAGCAGTAATAGTTGTTGGTAAACATTTATAATTATTCTGAAAGGCTCTCAAGTCTGGAAATACGAGTCGAACCTTGTGTTTCGTCTATGGAAAACCATAGTTTATTATCTGTCACGTTTCCCGTACATCAGCTAACACATCCTCATAGAACGTACGTATATATCTAAGAGTGTTCTTTCGGTAGATAGTTTAAATTCTATATATTTATCATAAATGCAACGAATGCGTGCTTTTGCAGCTTGAGTAAAGATATGTCAGTGAACACCATCATTTTACACAATTCTTCACAAAATGGTTTCCC
This sequence comes from Hymenopus coronatus, assembly GCA_030762935.1. Classification (NCBI taxonomy): domain Eukaryota; kingdom Metazoa; phylum Arthropoda; class Insecta; order Mantodea; family Hymenopodidae; genus Hymenopus; species Hymenopus coronatus. Next base: position 137,774,409 of record CM060888.1, on the reverse strand, counting down.
TTGTATGGTAGTGTGTTTTGAACTGGAAAGCAGATCAGCATTTGCTTTAGTTACCATTACCTGAATGGAAATGCTTCTCTCTGGTAATGATCCTGCAGAACTTTGCCAAAAACTAAGCACTTTTTCCGCCACTTTCTATCAATAAGATCGATTCATCTTATACGGCATAAACGTTGGAGTGTTATATTGCTTTCTTAAAAATTCACAATTGACACAGAGGAAAAGGTACGAGACAATCCATGCTGTCATGTGTTTAACCACTTACTCTGCTTGCTTTAGGATATAATCAAGCATGCTGGTGACGCCTGCTCTACATGGGCAGTCAGTATTTCTGCAATTTATTCAATCTGTCTGCATTCTTCGTTTGTTCCCATTTTTTTAAACCCCTCTTTCGTTTCTCGTTTGCTGTGTTACCTTTCAGATATGTGTTATTGCAGTAGTTTGCTCTGTAGAATGTAACGTTATCAAACGATACCTTTAAATCTGGCTTAAAGTACGGTTGTGTACTCCGCCTTTTAGGTTATGTCGTTACACATATAATATAGATGCTTTTAATTCCTCCCTCTACACGTACCAATTATCTACTTAGTGTATAGAGAAGGTACTTTATTCCATTAAAAATTCGATACCGAAATTGCACCGAATACTTTATATTTAAAAAATAAAAAGAAAACCCATTTTTAGAAAAAGGTCAGCATGTGTGTCTGTGTGAGGACAGCAGAACTCAAAGGCGGAAAATCCAAGTATATAAGTTTAGTATCTCCCAAAGATACAACAGTAAAATTTTCAAGAAAACCTCCCACCCCAAAGTAACCTTTACATGAAAGAATTTCGAACATTTTAGTTTTCTCAAAAATGGATGAAACGATTTTGATTAAAATACCGTATATTAAAGATATTATCATGAAAAATAAAATGTATCATTTTAATTTGCTGGAAATAGCCTATGAAATCAGCTTCATTCTGAAAGACTTTTGCATAACTGGTCAACGGTAACACAGACAAAAGCTTATTTCACAAAATATATAGATCTCGTCGAAACATACAATTTTTATCGTATACATTTTTGTTGCGTAGCTAATCCGTTTCTGAGCTAATCTTATTATTGGCTTCAATTAAAAAAAAAATTGTTTGTTTTTTTGTCGTTTTTGTTTTCTTGTTTTTGTTGTTGTATTGATTGTTTTAATCCTGATAATGCAATAACGCGACTTTCAATATCAATCGTATAACGGCATCTTTTAAAATATTTAACTATCGCTTTAGCATAGTGTGTTTTCTTAGCTCACTTGCACTTATAAACAACTCAATAATAAGAATATCCAGGTAATACTTATCTGGATTAACATGGGGTAGAAAGAAGAAGAATTTTTACTTTCTCTACACGTACTATGTACAGTGTATAGAGAAGGTATTGCATTCCGCTCAAATTCGATACCGAGGTTTCATCGGAAATACATGTTTTGGGTCCCCCTGAATACAAAAAAAGCATTTTTACAATAAGATCCGTGTGTGTGTGTGTGTGTGTGTGTGTGTGTGTGTGTGTGTGTGCGTCTGTGGATAGCATAGCTCAAAAATGAAATGACCGTTGAATACCAAACTTGGTATTTAAGTTTGCCATCTTCCAAGGATGCGACACGAAGATTTTCAAGAAAATCCCCCCACCCCAAATTACACTTTACATGGAAAAAGTTTCGAAAATTTTTATTTTCCAAAAATTGGCTATAATGATTTTGATTAAAATCCCGTATATTAAAGATATTTACATACCACATAAAATGTATATCTTGAATTATCTGGAAATAGCCTCTGAAGACTGCTTTATACCGGATGAATTTTAGAAAAATTTGCATAGCATCTAAGAGATGCTTAAAAACTTATTACGCAAAAAATAAGACACACAACTTATGTTATATACATTTTTTTCGTGGAGTTGATCGTTTTCCAGTTATTCCTTATTTTTAGTTTCAGATTTGAAAAACTTATACCCTTCTCATAAAGGAATTTGTCAACTCCGGCCCATACAAACAAAGATACTTAGCAACCAGCTTTTTACTATCACTTTAACCTATGATACTTCCTTAATTCGTTTCTACTTACAAGGAAACAAGTAATAAGACTATTTCTGTTCATTTTTCCTCGATTTGAATGAAATATATGGAAGAATAAGATTTTTAACAATAATTTGTTGCAGAGATATAGAGAAAGACATGGGAATGGAACAAATCAGATTTTTGTAAGAAGTTTGTTTGTAGCTAAGGTAGAGAAAGTCATGTGATCTGGCATCAGATTCTTTTTACGAGAAATTCAGTATGATAACAGAGAAGAGGGAGCTGCAAATAGAATAGAGTAAAATCTTATATGTTACACTGACATGACTTTCTCTAGCTGTTCTACAAACTTCATACATACTTCTTTCTGCACCTTGCTAATCGTGGTACTCATTAGCACAATGTTCTTATTATTTAGTTCCGTATAAGAAGGAAGAAAATAAGGGAATACACTAGGCTAAACCAATAGTCAAGTGTTTTAAAAGCTGTCGTTATGCGATTGTCATTACAAATCGCTTCTTTTTTTGGCCAGGAGTAGAACAAAAGAAAAACGGACACTCCGTCTGAGAAAAGTATAAGTACTTCACAACTGAAACTAATAACAATAAACTCCTCGAAAACGGTAAGCTACACGAGAAAAATGTATATGACATAAGTTGTGTATTTTAACAAGGCCTAAATTTTTTGTATAGTAGGATTTTGTCTATCTCTTACAGTTTACTAACTATGCCAAATTAAGCAAAATTCATCCAGAATAAACAGGTCTTCAGAAGCTATTCCCAGAAAATTCAAGATATACATGTTATTTGTTAGGTAAATATCTTTAATATATGATACTTTAATCAAAATCGTTAGAGCCATTTTTAAGAAAATCAACATTTTCGAAAAAAGTTCCATGTAAACTGTAGTTTGGGGTGGGAGGATTTCTCTCAGAATATTCGTGTCGCAACCCTGGAAGATACTAAACTTAAATACCAAGTTTAGTATTTTAGCTACTTTTCGCTTTTGAGTCATGGTGTTCACAGTCACACGGACACACACACACACACACACGCACGCACACACACACATGGACTTTTTTTCAGAAAATGCTTTTTTTGGATACAGGGGGTCCTAAAACATGTATTTCCGGTGAAATCTCGGTGTCGAATTTTTGGGTGGAATACAGTACTTCTCTATCCCTATGTGCATTGTACATACGGGGCAAGAGAAAGTAAAAATTAATGTGAATAATTTTGAAGTTAAACATCTGATCTTAAAAGATCAGTATTTAAAGTTAGTATCTTCCAAAGACAGCACCCAAAGATTTTTCAAGAAAATTGCGTCACCCCAAACTACATTTACATGGAAAGGTTTTTGAAATGTTTATTTTTCTCAAAATTGGCTCTAACAATTTTGATTAAAATACCATATATTAAAGATATTTACAAGACAAATAAAGCGAATATTTTGATTTTCTGAGAGTAGCCTTTGAAGACTTCATTCTGGATAAAGTGGTAAAGTCTAAGAGATAGATAAAAACTTACTATACAATATATACTACACTCTTTAAAACATATAATTTGTGGTATACATTTTGTGTAAGATTAACCCTTTCTGAGATATTTGTTGTTATTATTTCAATTTTAAACTCTCAAATAGGAACTTATTATTTCGTTTCCTCTGTTTTTACTTTCTTTATAAGCACTATGAACATAGTATATAGAGAAGGTATAACATTCCACCCAAAAATTCGATACCGAGATTTCACCGGAAATGTATGTTTTAGGGTCCCTTTTATCTAAATAAAGCATTTTCGGAAAAAGGTCCGTGTGTGTGTGTGTTCGTATGTCTGTGAACACGATAATTCAAAAACGAAAAGTCGGTAAAATACCAAACTTAGTATTGAAGTTTAGTATCTTCCAGGAATGCGACACGAAGGTTTTGAGAAAAATCCCCCACCCCAACTACGCTTTACATGGAACTTTTTTCGAAAATTTTGATTTTCTCAAAAATTGCTCTAACCTTTTTGATTAAAATATATTTTTACACGACAGATAAACTGTATATCTTGAATTTTCTGGGAAGTTTCTGAAGACTACTTTATTCTGGATGAATTTTATGGATTTTTGCATAACTGCTAAACCGTAAGAGATGGAGAAAAACTTACACAACAATAAATGTAGAGCACCTTAAAACGCACAATTTATCTTAGATACATTTTTTTCGTGGAGTTGTTCGTTTTTGACATATTCTTTGTTTTTGTTTTCAGCTATGAAAAACGTATACTTTTCTCATACAGGAATTTGTCAACTCCTGTCCATACAAACAAAGTAACTTCAGTCACATAGCAACCAGCTTTTGATTATTACTTTAGCCTATAGTACTCCCTTATTTCCCTTCTGCTTACAAGGAAGCAAGTAATAAGACTATTTGTGCTAATTTTTTTCTCGATTAGCATGAAGTAAATAGGAGCATAAGCTTTTTAGAAATAATTTGTTGCAGAGAGGTAGAGAAAGTCATGTGAATGGAACACATCAGATTTGTTCTTTTACTCCTGGCCATGCAGTATACCGCACAAACACTTATACTTCTACATCCCCCCCCCCAAATCCTAAATTATAGGTGTATAATGCTTCAAATGTTCACATAGCAACCAGCTTTTAAAACGTTTGTTTATCGCTTTAATTCCCTTACTTCACTTCTGATTAGAAGAACGCAACTAATAAGACCAATTATTTAACGTTTATCTCGATTAGAATGGGGCAGCAAATTTGTGAACTAGAAACTACTTCAAGATACTATTGTAAACGTGGCTCAATATACCGCAAGATGGTGTAATGGAATTTGAATTGAATGTAAAATTGTTATTAATTTTTCTCCTGGTGAAGCAAAGAGCACGCCATTTCAATCCATCACATTATTAGCGACCAGGTCTTACAAGTTTGGATTATTCCCGCATATCTACAAGGACGTATGGAATAAAAGTATTTCTGAAAATTACTAATGTCTTCACGGTATAACAACCGAGTTAAATTGGAATCTTAAAAATCCAAGCTTTCAACCAGTTTAATATGTGGTCCCTTCAGGGACGAAGACTACAGGTATCTTGTGAAGTCATCATTATAACGATATACGTGAATTGAAAGAATAAGCTTTTGTAAGAATTATTTCTTGCTGATAGGTAGAGAAAGTTATTTAAATGTGGCACATTTTTATTGCGGGATAGTAATGTTGTCTGTTGTTTATGGTTTCTAAGTTATAAACTTCCTTAAGGATGAAAAGCAGTATTGTCAGTATCTCAAATATATTCTATTTTAACGACGATAATATGTTCTATCCATTTAGGCTTCAAACTATCATGGGTGGGAAACTGAAATTCCAGCATTCTGTGCTTAATTTAGTAGTAATTTTAGTGTTAATAATATATATTTAATTCCCTTACTGTATGTATTTTTACTGTTCCAAACAATATGTTGAAGTCGACATTCTTTCATTTAAATCTTAGTGTCCTTACTTCCCTTCATTTAATAAAAATTACTTACCTTTTATTTATGCAGCATTTAAATATAAATATTTCGGCGGAAGCAGCCATCTTACCTTCAGTTGTTCACTGTCTTGGTCAACACTACTTGATCATCACTAGTAGAGGCTTACACAGTTCGCCTGGTGGTCTACAGTACTTAATTTTAAATTAGCGTAAATATTCATATCGTTCCATAACATGAACAATAGTAGGTATGTCCCACATAAAGTGTTAGAGGAGATATGGATAGAAAATGCCAAATCTTGTTACAGCAAGATGATTATATGGAAACCATTTCCACGTATGGGTCACGGGGGTCCCAACTTCAGATTTTTTAAATAAAATCATGATAATTGTTTTATACGCTTTGTTCCCCTCAATGAATAAAGCTACTTTTATTAAAACGTTCTATTGTTATAATTATTGAGCTGTTATAGGAAGTTTTCGTTGCGGTTAGTATATCTCATGCACTCAGAAAGGAATGTGTATGAAATGAAAAGAAATGGGTATTGCGGTTTTAAAGCCACCTGAACACCCGCCGGTCCCCATGGCCGCGCTCGCTAAAGCGTCTTGCTTTGGTGCTTCGTGGGCAGGGGATCATGGGTTCGAGTCCCGCCTTGGGCATGGGTGCTATATGTTTGTGCAATGTGTCTATGTTTGTAAAACAGTAAAACCAGTAATCAGTAAAACCTACGGGGGGAAATGTAAATGGGTATACAGCGCCGGAGTCCTGATCAGACTCCGGTACTGTTTAAAAAAAAACACCCGAAATACATCGCTGTGTGTATCATAAGAAGAAAACGAGAGAGAGAGAGAGAGAGAGAGAGCGGATGTGGGGGTAGTTAGCAATACTGCCATATCTAACTGCTGCTATAGCTAGAATTATGCATTTCCTTGTTCTCATTTCTAGCGCACGAGTGCGCAAAAACTTCGCCAGGGCATAAAATGTTTATTAAACACCAAATTCGTCTCCTTCTCGTGGTTAGACAGTAGTTAGTAATCTTGAATAATTACTGTGGCTTTTCAAAATGGTTCAGTGTCACGTGTTTATTTTATACGACTGGAAAAACGGCTACACAACATTGGAAGTGTAAGAAACAAGATTTGGTTGAAAGTGGAGGAAAATTCTCAAACACTGAACATTTTATCAGGCCATGCATTGTTGGACATCTGAATACCTCAAATAAATAAGAATTGTGCCTTTTCAGATCGTTGGTCGCTCAACATTTTGTGTGAAATTTTTGGTAATTTTGTGATCGACTTTGAAATTACAATTACCTACTGGTGTATCATATTCTTATCTTCTAACTATGAATTACTTCTCTTGTTGAAAAACGTGTCCTTTAATGAGAGAAGGGATGTGGTATCAGCAGAACGGTGCACCACTACACTTTACAATACGTACACGTCATCTACCAAACATTTTTTAAAGTTGCAAAGTGTTTAACTTAACACTAAGTAAAGTATCTAAACTTAATTTAACATCGAGTTAACCACAAAGTTAAACCTAACAACCATTACTCAATGAGATGATTTCAGTGTTATAATATCATTTGGTGAAAACGGCTCTAACCAAAGCATTTACATGCTTTCAGATTATTGTTTTTTGGTAATCCTTATTTTAAGCAATGGTACCTATAATTTCAATTTTATTTCACAATGGTGCTATAGAGTTTTGCCGGACATGATTATACAAATCAAAAAGAGTTTGCATATGGGGCTTACGTCTACTCTGGATTGGTCTTCATTTATAAGGTGGTCACTGTGCCAAAGTCTATTGGATCTTCAGCGAGGAACAGGAGGAATGGAAATGATAAGAATAGTGGATTGTGCGGTATTGGATACACAATCTGTAATACTTCTTGTAGCTAGTGCAGAAGCTAGGAAAAACCTTCAGAAGTTCTAGTTGAGCTTGTAGGATGATGTTTTGGATCCTTTGTATTCGGTCGATTTGATGAGGCACCTCCCCAGAGAGCAAATATGAGTCGAATATGGAATGTGTGTATAAGAAACTAATAGTATAGAGATGTTCTGAATCACTTTCTGATTTTGAACTGTTTTTGAAAATGAGCTCTTCTAATATCTCTCGATTCCTCAGAAATAATGGGATTTTCACTATACTGGGGAGTGCTGTTTACAGCATCAGCCACCTTTCAATAATATGGAAAGGATGTTTTTTTTTCTTCTTTTTTTGGTAGTAACGTCCGCTTTAACTACTTATGGCACCGCAGGCGGTGACACTGATGATACATGAATGAAGATGGAGCACCAGTGGAATGCGATGGCGGGGGAAACCGGAGAACCCGGAGAAAGCCCGCCCCAGCGCCGCTTTGTCCACCACAAATCTCACATGTGGTCGCTTGGGATCGAACCCGGGCCGTCTAGGTGAGAGGCGAGTGATCTAACCACTCGGCCACGGCGCGGCCGGAAAGGATGTGTAAGAACAGGTGAAGGTACCGTAATAATTTTAACACTAAACAATTGTTAACAGTGCAAACCTTTCTGAGCAGCTATCTTCATAGATCTCGTCTCATAGCTTATTACATTAATGCGAGGCAACGCGGACAATAATTATTTCTGTAAACAAAAAATTAGATAGGAAAGTAGTTTTTTTCAAATTCAAATTGAAGACGTCTTTCTTGAAAGGGTTACTATTGGGGAAGCATTGCGTTTCTTGCTTTAGAAAATAATGTACATGCTTTGGTGCTGACAACTGTATTGTTTGATGTGTATGGCTCGTTGATAACATCGTATTTATATTATTTCTAATCTGTAGTTTTGGAAACAGCACTAGTTCGTTTTATCATATATCTTTTAATGAAGCATAATATATGTATAGTATTTTTGATTTACGTAGTTACATAAGACAATAAGTAAACGAAAAGCCAAGTGTCAATAACGTTGTTTTGGCAACTGACGTCTATACATTATGGATCGAAAGTTTTCATGACCTTCTTCTAGACTTTAGATATTTTGAATTCTGTTCTAAACCGAGGGATGGCTTCAAGGACTGCCACTTAGATGTGTGCATCTTTCGCTAGAGATGCGTAGGATTTTCTTCATTTCAGACGTGCCTGTCAAATCGAACTGACGTTGGGCGACAGACGTGGCGGAATTTATCTTTGCTGTCCACTTAAAATCCTATAGATCGTGTACCTCCAAAATATACATACATTCAACGTGTTGCTCGCAACTATATAAGTAAAAACTTGCGATCTCTGAAGAGTTGTTGCTGCTCTGACAAAGTCATTACGAACATTGATTGCACAAAAATTAGAGCAAAACTGAAATATCTCATACATGAAGCTTTATAAACAAAGCAAAAGTGCACAGTACAGCGCTACTGTGATATAAATACCCCTACCAATGTAAGTGTTTTCTAAAAGTTTCTTTTAAGCATGCATCGTGATCCTGCATACAGGTTTCAGGGCAGATTTAAAGTAAGAAAGGTATTCATGAAAGAATAGGACGAGTCGATTAATTCTATTGGACATAGAAGCGGATTGTCAGAAACAATGAAGTCAGTGAATCTCAACAACTATTTAACTTACGAATACTATTATTTTTCATTAATGCTGAATGGTGGGTACTGCAGTGTATCACTGGGGTTTACAACACCACTAGGTATTGCAATCGCCGCCCTCGACCATAAAATATCTGCTGCCCATCTGGTGATGTGGCGGTAGCGTATCTGATTCATACTCAAGAGAACCCAGTTGTGGCAAGTTATCCGGATAAGACACTTCTCTCAAAGGTTTCACCTTATCCTAAAAAGCTATATGGATTCCGGGCTCCCTCAGTCACTATGTATCAACAGATGCAAAACCTCAGCATGGTAAGTGTCCTCAAGGTCTCACATCATGGTGTTTTTATAATAGAAGCATCGCTGAAGGGACACCACCTCAAAATCACAACAAAATGGCAATGAAACGAACAGAACAGATAGTCTGTAAAATAATGCCAGTGTACCAGAGATTAGCATGTGATGAACACTTATCCCGATGTGTGCGTGGGGCTACACAAAATCAAAATGAGTCGTTACATTCATTGATCTGGAGAAAATGCCCCAAAATTACTTTGTATTGCGCTTCCTGATAGAAATTGCAGCAGCTAATGCAATTGCAGAATTTAATATGGGATGTTCCTCAACAGAAGAATTGAAATCGCTATGAACACCAGCAGAGACTCTACAGTACAGGAAAAACTTTTGAAGAGACGCGACAACCGTCGAGTTTACGACAGTGCACGAGTATCATCACAGAGGAAGAAAGCAGCTCACCACATGGGGGAAGTTGTGAAATTGAGGAGAGAGACTACCAAACAAAAGAGGGAGGGTGTAACATACGCAGCAGGGCAATTTTAGGACAATAAGGTGACCTGAATCTAAAATTTGATGCATGTTTGTAGAAAAATTGATTTTTCTCAACTTTACATTTTTTGATACACTATCAATGGTGGCATTAGTTTTGGTGACAAGGCTCTAGAACTTTTCCAGCATGTCTAGCATATATGTGACTTCAACTTCAGTCTTTGTTTTCTAAATCAATAAATAAATTATATACAAAAAAAGTTAAAAAATGGTTTTTAATGTTCATCAATACAAAACAATTGTTTTAAAAGTAATTGTGTTTTCTTTTTGCCAGAGACTGGAAGTGCTTGCACAGCAACTACAGTTTCGAAAATAATAAAAGTATTGTCATATCTGAATTTTTGATGCGCATGGAGTAGTTTGAATATTAAGCTATTTTCGCACACTGAATGAATGAAATGATTAATTCCTGCTAAACTATACAAGATATAATGCTGAAACTTTGTGTGGTAGTTTATTATATAAACGCTTTTAAATGTACAAAGTATAAATTTAATAGCTATAGAAATGTAGAAAATTCAAACTTCAGTCCCAGGGTCCTTTAAAGGGTGTTAAAAACGTATGTTGATTCCTGCTGTCACCCACTCTTCTCGCTGATAGAGACGATGCCGAGCTGATTGGTACTCCTCCACTGGAACCGCCGTAACCTTCTGAAATTCACTCCTAAGTAGTAAAATAGGGATTTAGGTTTGATGATCTCAAAGGGATCATATAGTCTTCAACCCCTTAATTGTTTTATACAGTTACTTCGTTAAAACTCATATGAATATTATGGTGGAGCAATGTATTCCGTGGAACTGTGAAAGACACTCTACTCGCTTAGTCAGAGTGCTCGCTTGTAGTCTGCTCATACCCCTTTGCCCTTTGCTAATACGTCACTGGGTGAACCTCAAATCATGTTTGCCTTACCTTTAGCCCTGATGGGAGCTTTCCCTCAAAAGCTAAGGTGCATTACATTGTGCAGGCAGATATCTGTGAGCAAGTGAGTAACTTGCTAACCTTTGGTGCGGAGCCAAGTTAGAACAGCCTGCAGTAGGAGATAACATCACGAGAATGCTGATGTTTTCCCTAATAACACAGCATACTAAAAGTCACATGTCTTTCTTCCACCTCTGCTCATAAAAGTCGACATGAAAACCAGTTTGCACAATTTTGTGAGCTCGAATATAACTTTTACTTTATCTACTTAGTAGATAATAGAGAAGTTATTGCACTTCACCCAAAATTCCATATTGAGTTAGGGTCCCCTGTATCAAAAGTTTGCATTTTTAGAAAAAGGTCAATGTTTATGTGTGTCTGCACGCGTCTGTCAACATGTAACTCGAAAAAGAAAAGTCGGTAAAATAGCAAACATGGTATATAAGTTTAGTATCTTCAGGATGTGACTCTAGAACTCCCCTCCCCCCCCCCCCCAGCCAACCTTTACTTGAAAAACATTTAAAAATGTTTCATTTTCTCAAAAATGTCTTTAAGGATTTTGATTAAAATACCGAATAATAAAGATATTAACATAAGAAATAAAATGTTTATTTTGAACATCTCTTCATCCTGATTGACTTGCATAACCGGTAAATCGTAAGAGAGAGACAGAAACTTTATATACAGAAAATGTAGACGAGGTTCAAACACACAATTTATGTAATATACATTTTTTCGTGAAGTTTACCGTTTCCGAATATTCTTTTATCATTAGTTTTAGTTCTAAAATCCTTAAAATTTTCTCCTACAGGAATTTGTCAGCTACTGGCCATGCATCATATAGCAACCAGTTTTCAAAGGATTTGACCATCGCTTTAGTCTAGTGCATTCTCTTTTTTCCCTTCCACTTACAAGGAAGTGATAAGACACTTTCCGCTAATTTTTACCTCAATTAGAACGAAGTGGATAGAAGAACTGGCTTTTTTAACAAATAATTTGCTTCTGTGATTTAGAAAAGGTCATGTGAATGGAAGATATAGAATTCTACTTTTTCTAGCGCGTATGTACAATGTAGGTACATAGTGGACAGAGAAGGTATTGTATTCCACCCACAAATTCCATGTCTATATTTCAACGGAAATATGTTTCGAGTGCGAAAAAACTCATTTTTATAAAAAGGTCCGGTGTGGGTGTGTATGTGTGTGGACAGCCAAAACGAAAGACCGTTAAATACCAAACTTGGTATTTAGCTTTAGTATCTTCCAAGAAGATTTTCAAGAAAATGTCACCACCACTAACTTACCCTTAGAGGGAAAAGCGTTTTGAAAATGTTGTTTTTCTCAAAAATGACTCTAACGATTTTGATTAAAATACGGTATATTAAAGATATTTCTATCACAAATAAAATGTATACCTATTTTGAACTTTCTCGGAATATCCTCTGGAGCTCTTTATTCTGAATGTGTTTTGCAGCATTTCGCATAATGGTTAAACTATTAGAGATAGACAAAAACGTTCTACACAAAAAATGTAGATCTCGTTAAACATATAATTTATGTCGTATACGTTTTTTATGTAGATCTGAACGTTTCTGAAATATTACTTGTTATTTATTGGTTTCAATTGTAAACTACTTAAAACTTTTCTCAAACCAGAAGTTTGTTTCATCTCTCTTGTTTTACTACAGACCATGCAAAGCGAACCAAACTTAAATTGTTTCATATAGGGCCAGCTTTTAAAATATTTTGACTATTGATTTAGCCTAGTGTATTTGTGCAAGTAATAAACAATGCCTGATAACGTTTACCTTGTCGTAAATAAAAGACTAATCTTTTGTAAGGAAAGCCTTTTGTGTAACAGCTAGAGAAAATGCAACACGTCAGATGCTTTAGCTTGTTTAGAGCGAAGTTAGAGCAGAGAATGTTGTGTTGTGTTATGGGGAATTTCGATACAGTATACACATTTTTGTTCCGATCATGTCAAAACTAATTTATTTTTATTAAAAATGCAGATTTCATCGCAGATGTAGCCAGAAATACTGTTCATTGCACAATAATATTCACGCTGTGATATTTTATTTGATAAATGATTTACAGATGTGATTAAAGATGGTTAAAATGATGTAGTATCCTCAAGTTTTTTGAAATGTATATTTTTTATTATTTAACCTTGTTCTGTAGTGGCCCGAAAATTTTCCCGTCTAGTTTACCCTTCTTTGCACATAGGCTGGAAAATGGGTACTAAAGAATAAAGTGGCAATTTCCATATTGTTTGTACCTTAGAAACAATTAGATAGTATGGAACAAATACCATAACTACATGAAAATTAGTAGCAATGCATTATATTTTTCGTTTTGCTGTACTTAGAGCTTTGCCTATATAACTATGTTGAATTGATTTCTAAGGCCCATGGTTTGAAATGTCGAATTTGCTTTCAAAGAGCGTTTGATATCTGTTTTCTTCAACCACAAGACTTTTCTAACCGAGAAAATTAATTTGGAAAACAGTTTGGTTTAAAAAAAAATTGTTGTCTGATGTAGTAATGATGAATTTCGCAGGATATATAGTCTTCGTTAGCAAATTCGATGCTGAAACAAACCTCGTGTTAGAAATCAGGACCTGTGTGTGTTAGATTAAGACAAGGAATGGAAAGGGTTTCTATGTAGGGACTGAAAACAAAAAGAATAGACGATTTCTTTGAACAATGTCCATATTATTATAATTATTCCCACATACACACGGCACGTTGTGAACCTTTCTTATCTTTATGTAATATTAATATATGTACATGGTACAATCTGTATACACTTACACCCTTTTATCATTAGTAGTAATAATAATTATATTTAAATCCAGGGTACACCAGAACAGTTTTTCCCCTTTTGAATATACACAGAATATATCTGTTTGGTGGACACAGTACGTGCATCCATCAGATAATAACACAGTAATAGTTTGTTATTTGTGTCATACAAAAAAACTGCATCTGTACAAGCATCTCAAATATCGTCACCACCATTATCATTCCTATAATGTTACGTACTTACACAATAATCATTATTTCATTCTTTTAATTAGATTTGAGAAGCATCACCCATAGTAAGAATATGGTTTATTGCTTACTTATTGCAAGGAGCCATTCATTTTGGCTTTAAAATGGGCAAAATAAGGAAAAAAACAGGCCTTACACAAATGTTATTATTGATCAAAACTCTATTTATAAAAAAGGCTACATATACGATAATCTGCAAGTAAGTTTATGCGACATACACTTATCAAGTGGGAAGAGGGTTTAATGGAGATTTTGAACAAGGTTTACAAGATTTGCAGCAAGAGGGATAGCAAGGTCATTAAGGGAATTTACGTATACCAAAAGTTAATACAAAATGAATTCACGATAGCGTGTACCAAAATACAAATAGAAATAAAAATGTCAAAACGTATCTAAAATGTGAGTATACTTTTCTACTATTGAATGCAAACATAAATGAAAATACTTTTTAAAAAAGGGAACGTAATTCACAATAAGTAATAAAAACACAAAAGGGATTAACTCCACATATTTTCTCTTCCATTATTTGATTCTAACACCAATAGGAGACGAGAACCTAACTACGTCATATGACGTCACGCACTAACAACGTGTCAAGGGGGAAATCGATGCGAAACTAGATTTTTTATTATTTTTAGTAAATATACACATCCCGCTTAACAAATAATGACTAAAATAAATTTGAACAGTTTACATTTTATCTTTATAAGGCCCATGATCATGTTTGACTCAACTGAAAATAGTTTCTCAGTGTAAATGCATATTGTCCGGACAATAACACTAGAATATATTCATTTTTCTCTCCAGTCAAAAGGTACAGCTAACAACACAGGGCATGGGAGTTTAACATAGAACCTGGTCAAGTCAACAGGTACAACCACGTCACGCTACATTTTCTCTAGGTATTTTTAATATTTTTTTGGTGTTAAGTTTCATCAATTTCTCCTTAATTTTAACTTTCCACTTGCCAAGTTTCTTCAGTAACAGACTGGACGGGTTTTCAGCCTAATAATTTCCATTTCTAAAACTTCCTTTTAGCCTTTAAACTTGGATGTGCTATGAATGACTATTTTCCCCCAAAGCCAAAACTCTGCACCTATAATCGCCTCTTTGCAACGGAGATGAAAATGGAATATGGCACGAATAAAAGAAAAGGAACGAGCTGCCAAAGAAGATGACCCGTAAAGAGCTACCATTTCCGTCTAGTGTATTACCAAAGCTTGCTTATATCCCGGCATGTTCATTTCACCTCTCTGATCACTTCCAACATTTTACTATTCCTTTATATAAAACTTAGATAAAACGATTTATATTTATACATTTGTTTGCAAGGGTAATGAGCATGTAAGAATTAACAGACCTAATCTAGAGAAGTGTTGAAGGCTGCATTGTGGTCTTTTCAAAACCGGCATAGATTTCTGCTTCGTCCGTCACTCGCGCCGTAAAATCTTTGTAGCGAAAATAGCAGAAAATAGATAACTGAGGCGTCGCTTAGGACATTGCAAAGCGCATTTCATAATTGTTACTGTATAAAAATTATAAAATCTGACGTTCCTCTAGTCGAAAAGTGCATGGAGTACTTGAATAGTGTTTGATAGACAAAAAGTAAAAAATACAAACTCTAAAATGGTTCATATTGAAATAGTCTTATAAAACTCATAAAATATATCTTTTCATAAGCAAATTTTCATCAGTATTAGCTTTCGAAAAACAGATGATCCTGCGATGGACACCACTCCCATTGCAACTGTCGGATGTTTCGGTACGACAGTGTTTAGCGGGTGATGTCCAGCTCGGCAGAGATTTCTTTATTTGGACGAAAGGGCTGGGGAGGGACAGACGCAGTGCAGTCAAAAATAAGAAAAACATGCAATTCTAACTTTCCCGAAAACGTAAGAGAAACATCAAACGGTGGTAGTGAAGAACAAATAAATTCTTTACATTTCCTCCTGGGGACGATTCAAACAAATGCGCGCCATATTGCGGATAAAAATATACGCCGAAATGTTGCTTGCGGGTTATGCAGAGACACAAAAAGGAGAGGATGTGTGCATTGCAAATGACGAGGTGAAATTTGATATGTTTAATTTATTTTATATATACGTTTAACTTTTATGATTATCTACTTTTTAAAAAGATTCTGACTACTTTGCAACAGTTTTCTTTCTGCTTTTCCTAGGTTACCCAAAAGGAAAAAGTGAAATACTTCTTGCCTTTATCCGCTTGTTTATTTCCTAGCATTTTAAGTTTGAGTTTTACATTATATTAGTTTTAATACAATTATCTTTTCAAACTAAACCGATTCCTTTGTTTAATATATGTAACGTGTGAACGTTGTATGCTTAGTAAAAACATTTTGGGTTATTTATAAATAGAAATTTGTGAGCAGTGTTACAGGGCATCCACAGGTTACCCTTTTCTTTTTTGTAAATATATAAGATATCTTTATTATTACTGTGTTATCCGATAAATAATGTATATAATTAGTTATTAATTTTAGTTTAAAGCAAGCTTTATCACTGCGTGTGAGAAGAACACCAAATTTAAAAATAAACAAGTGCATAGGTTATATGCAAACATAATATTAAAAGTGCTTCAGACGGGGACTTTGAGGTATATAGGAACAAATATGTTTAACAGTAAAATATCTCCTTAACAACATTTTTGTTTCCAGTGAAACTTAGTGTTCCTAGAGAAAACAAATGCTGTTTGAACACCTCTGAGATAACATAAAGCTATATCGATTCATCCATATTATAAATATTATTAATATTCCATCACAGAAGGCATATGGGTTGAGGTGGCTATACGAGGGAAAGATGCAGGAGTATAAAGTAAACACAACACTACAGGCTCGGGGACAGGTTACTATTGGCTCATCTAAGGTCATCACCTGCCGCCCAATTTACGGTGATGATGATGACCCTATCTTCCTGTACACCTCACTTCTATTCCTCACTAGCTTCCCCAGATAACAAAACACGAAATAAAGGTATGCCCCAGTAGTACCAACAGCTCAAAACGTAACATTAAGCTGATACAGAGAAAATTGTACAAACTCGCATTATTACAAACACTATGACGTTTCTTATCTATGTCACTTCGCTTCGTTTGGAATCAGGAACAAAAAATACTAATTAAAACGAAATAAATTACTAAGACAATCTATTGGACGCAAATGAATTATCTTTCTAATATCTGCAATCTAGACGCTTTTTCCTGTTAACTTTGGTATCACCAATTATCACTCCAATGATGTGCACAGGTGCCAAAACTTTGTATATGGAAGTGCAGGAGACACTAATCACTTGAAACAGGATTCATTTGTTATGATACACAAATACCATTTTTGTAACCACTATAATTTATATATATATATAATATTTTCATAATTCCAGGTGATTACTGTAATGTTTTCTTGCATTTGTTTTGTTCATACACTAAATGTCATTTTAAGAGCTTCTTCCACAAGAAGTTTTTTAAACATAAACACTTACAGCTATTATTTTTGTTTTTTTCTATAATGTATGACAAATGCACACACAAAACACAAGCATACATTATTTTCACTTGTTATGTTTCCTTTTGGTTATTATTACATCTTTTTTTTTTTTTCATAACAAAGAGGTAACGGTTTCTAACCATTGTTGTACAATTAATAACATACATTTTACATAATACCATAGTGTAAACATCACATTAAACCACAATAACACGTGTTAGATAAACTGGATATATAACACAATACTTTGACCGCATGCCTATCAAGGAAGACATGCCCAGTATGGACAATTAAAAGTGTATCAGTGTTTTTCTGTGTTTCTGTGTAAATGTGTATGTGTGTATGTGTGTTCGGTTGATGTGTATATGTAAAACTTGTTTTAAAACATAGTTGCCAAATGCTGATCGCTTGTCGAAGGAAGAAACAATATTTTTTCTTGCAAAGTGATTTTGTTTAATGTATAAACTAGAAAAAATATAAAACCTAGGTAAAGGTAAGTAAGTCATGCCACGGTGAACTGTTTTAACGTAAATTATTTTATATATAATCGGAAACTAGACAATACTTTGAAGTAACAGTAACTGAGAGAACAGCGATTGCTAAAATCACTGTTCATTTCACCGCGACACCAAGAAACCGAAAGAAGACGCCGATATCGAAGCCGCTGTCATCCACTCTGACTGCAGATCTCTCTCTCCCATGTACGCAACAGTTATTTCTTTGATGTTCACACACACAAACATGTGAGAGAAGCCAGCGCACATTGACAGCGGTGATTCATAAGCGTTTTTGTATTTATGTTATCATTTACGATTGGAGAAACTGCGTGGTAACATTTCCAACCTCTGGTCCTAGTATGTGCAATGAACGCTATCAGTTCATCGTGATTTAATCAAGAAGATGAGGGATGAACAAACATGTATAACCTCAAAATATCATGCAGTTTCTCCTTAAACTCGAAACAAGAATCATTCAACGTATTTTCTTTTTTGGGCGAGCGAGATATTAAACCTTTTAAAAGCTGGAAGCTCATCGGATTAGATATTCTGGGCTTGCGCCATATTAAAAATGATGCATTCATTGCTATGCTTCATTGAATGACGACATAGAAACAGCCATTACAGAGCTAAGCAAAATGGGTACTACTATAGGAGAAGCCTTCGTACAAAGCTATATAGAATAATG
Organism: Hymenopus coronatus; assembly: GCA_030762935.1. Classification (NCBI taxonomy): domain Eukaryota; kingdom Metazoa; phylum Arthropoda; class Insecta; order Mantodea; family Hymenopodidae; genus Hymenopus; species Hymenopus coronatus. Next base: position 137,755,830 of record CM060888.1, on the reverse strand, counting down.
GGATCTACATTGTACAAGTGTTGTTTAAACTTTATTGCTTTTCTGAATATCAGTCGGTACGAAGATTCATATACAAACACCCATTCACACACAAATATACACCCACGCATGCGCACGCAATCAGTAAACCCCCCGTATCAAGTCAAATGAAATGCATCATGATGTTTCTCAACATCGACTCACGCCAATTGAGACAGTTTTGACCATCTAAAATACAACAAACGTGAGTCTTTTAAACTGCAATAATAATTTACTTGAGTCTGTATAAAAATCTATGAGACCTAGATCCCTCGAAAAACACAGCGATCAGCATTCAGTTGTTTTTAATAATTGTTTTCTACTTTATTAATATAATAACACATCATCAATACCAACCTTCAATAGTTATCTTAATCTCTTTTCAAAGAAATATCCTTCAATACAAGGACTCATTTTTCATATTCATTTTTTAACAATCTTACGGTATCAAAATACAGGTTCTCAAGTAAAAGTCACTGTATTACTCATACAGTGTAGTGTATTGCTCTGAATATGCCTAGTGTTAAAAATATGTCTACCGCAATAAAGATGCATAAAAACAAGGAAATAGATTTGTTCTCATTAACTGCATTGAGACAAAAAACTCAATGAAATGTGGAATAACGTCCCTTAAGCCCGACAGACGGTAGCCGCATATCCACCCGGTAGCACTAATCCGTAGGCCTAGTACTTTTTCAAGGAAAGTCTGCAATATATTCCTTGATTTGCGTTTCGCTTAATTTGTGATTTCTGCTGCATTTATTGCATTGATTCACTACTGTGAGTGAGTAAACCTCTATTCCTCTTTTATCGTTACGCCAAATTAAACAAGTGGGAAATTAAAATAACGGGAATGACAATAAACTATAGCTTAAAAAGAAACAACTTCAACTCTCACGTATGCAAGAATAATAATTATATTAGTTAATGCAGTCACTCATTATCGTAGGACACTTTTATCATTGTATATATAATTTTATTTTTATATATAATATATATTCCATTTTTACTTTAGCTACCGACACTTTATCAGCTACTTTTCTTCGAGATAATCTTGCTCAAATTTGTTTTACCTCTTTTTTTCTAAATCGTCGTGAACTACAGAATAAAATAAAAACACCGTAGGCCACACGCCTTTCAATAATATAATATTACACCGTTTTGTACTGAGGTTTTTTCAGCCGTTGTATTTCGATGACAGCCAAAAACTATTCATCATTATCGTTACAGGCCTTCGGATCGGGAATAGCGCATTAATGCTTTGTTCTAAACGATAACAGGGGCAGTTAAAACTAAACTATCAATGGGGTACCATCTCTAACATTGGAATAGAGCAGGCAGCATATTATTGTTTTCGTTCTTACTTTCATGAAACTAATCCAGCCTGGAAAGAATGTTCTGACTCTAAATAACGTACAGTTTTTAGGAATGCTTTAACAAATTTGCAGCAAGAATGAATGGACTAGCATTCTCGCTTGTACCTCATAATTAATGCAACTAAATGATCAAAATGCTTTACCATTCCAATCCAGGCTTGTCTCACAATTAGTTCAACTAAAATCATAATTAGAATCGAACATAAATTAAAATGAAGCAATTGAAATGGCCCTCCCGTACTTTTATTGACTTTTACTTTCACTTGTGAGTTATTTTAATATGTTTTAATATTATGATTATTGTAATGCGGTGTGCGGCCCGCCTTTCGATCCTTGCACCATTCGTTTTGGAGTTTCTTGCATTATTATTTCTTATTACTATTATTACTACATCAAGTTGCACATTGACGTGGGAGGCGCTCGAGAATCATCATTTTCTTCCTCTCCCACTGGCATCTTCAGGAATAACATGGCATTCCATGCATGTGTGTGTTTTTATCAACTAACTAACTCTAAACAATGATTATGGCTATAGTTGCTACTCCAGTAGTACATCTAAAAGATAATTTTCATTGAAGCTACATTCACTACATCTATATTCTACACAGATTGTTTCTGTTGGTTTTTTTTTTTTTTTGTTTTTTTTTATATTACATATACATATTACAGCATTGTTTAATATTTTGTTCTGGCGCAGTTCATTTTTTTTCCGCCAGGTGCCCATGCTGCAACTTACTTTTTATTTCATAGTAACCTACATTAAAACATTTAATAATTAATATATATATACAAATGCATAAAAGAATTAAAATATAGATGTGTGTATATTTAAATGTAAAATATAGTGTATTCAGCGTGAGTACGGAAGGGTGATAAGAAATTCCACCTTTCCATTGTTTTTTAAACATTCTCTGCTGCTGATTCGCAGGATTTTGTACACATGATAGAAACCTCAAATTATGATTCAAAAGATACAAACAATGATAGGCCCACATGTTTGTCGTAGTGCCAAATCAAATTATATCATATCTTCTAACTAAATTCACTTTGTTGGGAACCTTACAAGTTACAGAGTTAACAAGAAATTTTGTTACAAAATTAAAAATTGCACCCTCCTTCACCATATTTGGTCCATAAATATATAACAATTTTATACAACAAATAAGATAATTCAATCCGTATTTTTTGTATTTCATAAGATACCCTGTAACCTAGTCGGAGTCGATCAAAAGCAGGAGATATTTGTTTTTGCATTACAGTTTTGTTATATCTCAACAGTATAGTTTCAGAACATAACCTCAAAATTCAATTAAAAATACACCATTCATCAAACAATTCCACAACAACACATAAAGCAAATAAAAAAAATATCGCCCGGATGTTGCTGAAGCAAATTTAAAATGATAGAAAAGCGCAAGAAGACACCAAAGCGTAGTTGTGTATTATTATATATATTTTTGTCAACAACATGATAAATGTGGAGGACGAATGCTTGGCAAACAACTGACCATACAAGTGTGGTGCATTCGTCCTGCATTCCGCGCAATTAAAGAAAACTCCTTCCACTTTTTATCACCTTCGCAAGCGTTATGACTTTGTTTTATTCTTCCCATATAAAGTTCTGTATAAGTAATATTCATCATTATTATAGTTATGATAATTAATATTTAGCATATTGTGTTATGGTAATAGATAAGAGTCCAGTATCATATGGCCATGCCTACATGCACACAACAATTATGTGTTGTTCCGCCGGGTACGCAGCGGATGAAGTGACATCTGCCGGAGTGGACACGACATTAAGCGATGATGATGGTGACACAGACGAGGAGGAAGTTCCCGGCGGACATATTGGGTGAGGAGGTGTAGGAGCTTAATGTGTTAGATCCTTCTTCTTGAAAAATATAACACCAGACAATTTAAAACCGAGGGCAATAGACACAGTTAAAAGTTCACAACAGACATCCGGCGGAAATAGTGTCTCTCTGCTTTTTTCCTCTTTTTGTTACTCGCTTTCCTGCATTATTGAAGGAAATAGCCTGTCACATGTATATAATAGTAATCATATATATTTTATAATATATATAGTTCATTATAATAACTGTCATTCATTTTTTTTTCTTTCATATTATACCGAACAAGTTCGATATTCATGTCGGCACTGTTACCAACTTAACTAACAGGGGGCAGCAGTGACCAGGGGAGGAAAACAGATGAGTTGCAATCTCGCGCATCCAGTGTACAACCTGAGTTTTCCACAGTGATCCCAACCTAAAACAAAACAAGGATAGCTTCAACCACATAAGCTGCAAAATGCTTATCTACAAAAGTTACAATCTTTACGTTTGTTAGTAAATCATCATTCGATATGGAAACGAATAGTTACATGCATACAATATAACAAGGGCAAGTGATAGTTGATAGTCGATTTCGTTTGGGTTGTGGACAGTAACAATCAGCTGACACCTGCCCTAGAGTTCACATCGGCTCTCTTTAAAGGAAAAAAACTACGCAGTTGGTGATGCGCTCATATTTAAATCTCCCTTACGTACTATCAGGATATTAAATCATAAAACTAAACGAGGTTTGGTAGAGCCTAAAACGAGCTGCAACGAAATAATATTTCACACCAATTAATGTGATGCATCAGTAATTCTACTAAACATACTTTTACGATGACAATCCTAATAATAATAATAATAATAATAATAATAATAATAATAATAAGTGCCAATACTGAAGCATTCATTTTTCACTCTAAAAAGAAAGAGGTAAGGAGTATGGATGACGTACATTCATCTTGCATACAGTGATTCGGTTGGACGACAGACCGTAGACACATAGCACGATGCATCCATGAGAATGTCAAAACAGTAATGCAAATTCTATACGCACAGAAAACATAAGGGGACTATAAAAATGATTATAATTATTCAATGTCACCATGGGGAGCAAAAGAAAAAACAACTTCATTGGCATAAAAACCTCTTTTAAATAAGGGTTGCGGGAGAATATGATGCCCATAATGTCAATCGGTTGACATCTGAGGACTTACACTGCCCTTCCAATTTTAACAGCACTTTCTGCTTAATAATATTTACTGGAAGATCCATTATTATTATTATTATTATTATTATTATTATTATTATCATTATATTTAATCTAGATTAACCTACTGAAACCCAAGCGAAATCGATGACATAGAAATAATTATAAGTATGACAAGTGCAAAAAGTGTATAGATCTGCACATACAGATGAAATAAATAATTTCACCAAATTATTTAGATATTTTCTTTCTTTTGTTTTTCTGTTTGTTTTTGTTTAAAAATGTAAGAGAGGAAAAAGAAGTAATAGAAAGGAAGTAATGAAGTTCTTCTTATATGTAAATAAAATATGAAGAGAAATATTGCAGCACACAATTACCAATATATGTCAAAATCAGGTGGACATTAAAATAATTTGCAAAGGAACTGGGATATAACATTGCAACAAAGGCGATAATATATATAATTTGTCCTACCATAAATAAAGACGTTTAAGAAATATTTATATTAACTCTAGTGATTAATACTAGACAGCTGAAACAATTATGAAGAACATAAATTTCTAATAAATGTTTTTACCTCAGAATACATTTATACACTTGTCAAAATACATTTAATTTAATGATTGTTAATTATATATTATGAATTGTATATAATTACATTATTGTAGATAAAATTAAAAGCTTTAACTATGTAATAAATAACTTTAATTAAAGCTGGGATGAAATCAAACTTAATTTGCAAAATTCCAAAATTGTTATATACCAATCACTGAGAAAAATAAAAATGTATTAGAGTATGACTTAGATCGTTCTTTTTAGTTTTAGCCACTTTCACATCACACTTTTCAAAGTACAAAGGGCATTGGGTTTTCGCACTTTGGGGCTGCGAAGGGAAAATATTACAGCTATCCTTGGTTTAAATTTTAACTGATTGTTGTTATGTACAATCAGAAAGAAAGTTTTTTTATTATATCGTAGAGAGTCCCAGGGTAGAATATTTATATTCAAATTCCATTTCTTCGAGTTTCTATGACAAGTATAGGATACAAATGTGATGGTTGAGACGTGCTAAGACGTGTAGATTCCAGCTTTTTCTCCTCTCGTTTTCACAGATGACTGCACTTACCTGTACATTAATTGGCGTGTCATCCTCAATGATAGCCGTTAGTAAATGCTGCTGGGATAAGAGGACCCTGAAATAAACAACCACAACATACAACTTTCATAACTTTTTTCCAAAAGTAAATTACATTTCCATTAAATAATCTAAGAAAAGAATCCTAGAAGTTTATTGTTGAGGAAAGATTACACGATTCACTATAATATGGTCGTGGTAAACAGATATACCTTGTCAGTCACACACAAACTATTAATAAAAGGATAGTAAGATATAGCGCGAGTTTACAATCCAAAAGTCTGGCTTTGATTTCGAACGAGAAGAATAGCAATTACCGAGAGTAAACATTGTGTTCATTGTTGAACAGACTAGCAGACCTTATGCCTCACACTAATTGGGGACTACTGTGTCAAGAAAGTTCCGGGAATTTCTCAATAAAACACAAATCCAATTTTATTTTATCGCCTTCAAAGTAGACCCCTTCTGAAATTATACATTTATGCCAACGAATAATCCAATCATCAAAACATTTTTTGTAGGCACTTATAGGAATCGATGTCCATTGTCGCCGCGAATTTTCCTTTATGTCTTCTATTGACTGAAAACGGGTGCCTGGAAGTGGTATCTTGAGTTTTGGAAAGAGAAAGAAATCAGCAGCAGCCAGATCAGGTGAATACGGTGGTTGTTCAATGAAATTTGTTGAGTTTTTGGCCAGAAATTCGTTCACAATAATAGCCTTGTGAGCTGGTGCGTTATCGCGGTGCAAAATCCATGAGATGTCGTTCCATAAATCTGGCATTTTTCGCCGTATTTGTTCTCTCAAACGCCGCATAACGCTCAGATAATAGTCTTTATTTACCATCTGACCTTCTGACAAGAACTCTTGAGTGCGCGACACCGCAATAATCGAAAAAAAACTGTCAATATAACCTTCAGTTTTGATCGAGTTTGACGTACCCTTTTAGGTTTCGGTTCAGTTGGAAGGCGCCATTCTGAAGCTTGTTGACTGCTTTGAGTGTCAAACTCGTAAACCCACGTTCTCATCACCAGTTACAATGCGTTTCATGAAAGTGGGGTTGGAACGGGCTCGTTCTAGCATGTCTTCAGCAATCCTTACGCGATTGAGTTTTTGTAGAAAATTCAAGTTTTTCGGAACTAACCGAGCTGCAAACAATCGTTTAAAATTATACAAATAGATTCGTGAGACACAGAAAGTTCAGCGGCAATCTTTCTCAGACCTAAATGACATTTTCAGATGCCATTTTCTTCACTTTAGTGATGTTCAGTTCAGTTGAAACCGTTGATTGCCGACCAGAGCGAGGCAAATCTTCCACCACATCTCGACCACTTTTGAATGCACTGTACCATTCATATGCACGTGTTTTTGATATAGTCGATTCACCGTAAGCCCTCTGTAACATTTTCAGCGATTCGCACACGAAATACCATTTGCAATGCAAAATTTGAGACAGATTCTTTGTTCAACATTTGTGTTCATCGTAAAATCGCAAATCACCTTAGAGATGAACTAACAAAATGGCGTACTGTAAACAAACTGGATGACAGATGACGATCAAACTCCGCGTGGGTATAGAGGAAAATTGTACCAACTTAGCGACAACAATAATTTCGAACCCCCTTTTAAACAGGAGTTTTAAATGATCAATTCTCGGTACTTTCTTGACAGAATGTATTTACTTATGCTATGCGTATTTCGAGATTTCTAAAATTATAGTTAGCACAAAGCTACTTTATGTCATCTTGGCAATAATTATAATGAATTGCGGATCTAATATTTATCAACTCATATACTTTATAACGTCAGCCATTGGCTTTAAATGCAACTGAAATTAACAAACATGTAACTAATAGGATAAAATGAGAAGAAATGATTATAACTCAAAAGTAAGACGTCAGTTTACTTTTCTTCAGGCGAATGCTGCCTAAATTATGCATTTCATAGCGATCCTTGACATTCATTGTACCTGTAACTTTCAAAATTTTTGGGTATATATCGCCATTTTTATTACAGAAGTATGCAAATTTTCTCTCGTCATTCAATATGTTGTTACATCTACCAATTCTTGCATTGTGTTATACACCGTGATGCTTAGGACCAGAACAGGCTCGTGCACCTAGTATTTAGGAGGCATAAAATTTCTGAAGTAGAGGGAGGATGATTTCTTCATCTCTTTCAAAACCATTTTGTACTCACTTAAGGAAGATTAAAACTTCTATGGCATCAATGCTAAATACACCAGCTTTGAGAACCATTCTCAGAAACTATTTAAGATGTCGAGCTGAAATTTTTACAAGATGTACATTACAAGCTTTTTAAATTCACTTATATTCCTTTCTGGAATATGTCTATATATTAAGCAGATAGGAATTGTTCTTAATTATACTTACCATCTTTTGATTGGAATTTACCGGAAATTTAAAAGAATAAAGTAAAATAACCAAGCATGTTATTAACAAACACCAAAGTCGATCTACAATAGCACTAAAAGTATTTTTATCAACCTAAAATTTAATTTAGTTATTTACAATAGTTTATAACAAAACGAGTCATCTATACCAAAAAAAAAAAAAAAAAAAAAACTATTCATATAAAAAGCTGATTATGGTAAAAATGGAGAATAGAAAACAATCGCATAAACAAATTAATTTTAAAGCCCGACCCGAATCACGCTCTTGGCGCTGTCTACTATACTGGAAGATTTCAAATTCCAAAATGATTGCGTTACATATTCCTGAGTAGTAGTAACATAGCCTATAAGTATTGAAAGGGGTGTCCATTTGCGATCTGGACCGGGCCACAAAACGAATGCTCTCTATTTGCAAAGTAAGGCAACAGATGACTTGAACTCTCGGAAGCTCCTTCTTAATAAAGCACCATATTGCAGAACAAAACTTCCCCTAAAGGACGAGCTTAAGTGAACCTTTCTATTCCAAAGAGCGCAGGAGCTTTTATTTGCGTGAAGTGTAGCAAAATTCACAACATATAATAGCAGATCAGTAACATTTTAAAGCGATATTTAAAATATAATCACGCAAGAAGTTTAAGAGGAAATTTAAATATATGGGACTACACAAAAATAAATATTTAAATAAATGTTAACCGTCGGCAATTTTTATTATTATCTACTCTTAAGAAAGCAGAAACAAAGGTAGGAGCCATACACTTGTTTTAACTTTCTCTACACGTACTGTGTACATAGTATATAGAGAAGTATTGCACTCCACCAAAAAATCCGAGATTTTACCAGAAATATATGTTTTAGGATCCTCTGTATAAAAAAAAAACTATTTTCAGTAAAAGGTCTGTGAGTGTGTGTGTGTGTGTGTGTGTGTGTGTGTGTGTGTGTGTGTGTGTGTCAGTGTTTCGGTGTGTCCGTGTGCCTGTGAACACGATAACTCCAAAATGAAAAGTTGGTAAAGTACCAAACTTGGTATGTAAGTTTAGTATCTTCCAGGGATACGACACGAAGATTTTGAGAAAAACCTCCCCATCCCAAACTACCCTTTACATGGAACTTTTTTCGAAAATTATAATTTTCTAAAAAATGCCTCTAACGATTTTGATTGAAATTATTAAAGACAAATAAAATGCATATCTTGAATTTTCTTGGAATAGCTTCTGAAGACTACTTTATTCTGGGTGAATTTTACGGAATTTTGCCTAACTGCTAAACCGTAAGAGATGGACAAAAACTGCACACAAAAATTGTAGAGCACATTAAAACACACAATTTATGTTACATACATTGATCGTTTTTTAGATATGCCTTGTTTTTAGTTTCAGCTTTGAAAGAAATTTGTCAACGCCCGTCCATACAAACAAAGGAACTTCAGTCACATAGCAACCACTTTAACCTATGGTACTCCCTTATTTCGCTTCAACTTACAAGGAAGCAAGTAATAAGACTATTACTGCTAATTGAAGCATATGCTTTTTAACAATAATTAGTTGCAGAGATGTAGAGAAAGTCATGTGAATGGAACACATCAGATTATTTTGTCTACTCATCTACTTATCGCTCTTAAACCAACAATTGGTAGTCAGCACAACGAGTGCTGTTATTCTTCTTGCACCGTTATAGCTTCCGAATTAATTACTTCCGCAAAAGCGTGGATATCTTGCACAGAGTGACACTGATGAATTGCATCGCATATCATCGAAGTGATTTGTGTGCTTTCTTACTTCCGACATTTCTGTTGCTCTGCGCATGCGTACGAGTAAAGAGGCAGAACACGTGTAGAGGGGCATGTAAGGAGAGGAACGAACTAAACAGAGGAAAGTTTCAGTGTCATGGTAAGTGCAAATTGTTGCTGGCCACTATCGAATGTTTTCGAGGATATTAGGGCAATGAGAAATGACTATCGAATGATTCAGTTTTACAAGATGTTTATTTCCACAAAATGCATGAAGTAGTCCCATAGATAAGTTACTAAAGTATATAACCAGTTTTTATTCAGATTTTACAGTAAATAGTTATAGGCTTTCTAGCCAAGAATATCAAAATTACTTTTTTGGTAGTATTTAACGCCCGCTTTAACTACTTATGGCACCGCAGGCGGTGACACTGATGATACATGAATGAAGATGGAGGCATCGGTGGCATGCGATGGCGGGGGATACCAGAGAACCCGGAGAAAACCCACCCCAGCGCCGCTTTGTCCACCACAAATCTCACATGCGGTCGCTTGGGATCGAACTCGGGCAGTCTAGGTGAGAGGCGAGCAGTCTAACCACTCGGCCACGGCGCGGCCTTTGTACATTATTAAAACACTTAATTGCTTGCAGTTATTTTTTAGTAATTAAAGGAATAATTAATTGCATAGCATATGGTTTTTGAATCAGACTAGCGGATATAACTCCGAAACGGAATTCAGTGTTTTTAAATAAAGCTATGTCAAGAAATATATTTCTTATCTGTTTTAGAATTATGGGAGTTTATTGTTTAGTATAAGTTTATTGTATTTATTATTTCGTATCTATTTGATTTGAGGTTAACATTAATATTCCAAAGATGGCAATTTGGGGACACCTTAATTGAATAATTAGTTCTTATTTTGTATTTGAGGTACTCGGTCCTGAATTTGGCTTACTAATATTTTGAATGTCCACATAGCTAATATGTAAGCTCCAGATAGGCATGTGTTTCTAGATTTTGATATACAAACAGGGGGAAGGTCCCCAAATACAGTGTCTAATTTTGCTTTTATTTCCTCCCAAGTTTTCCCCTCCAAAGGTAAAAAGCTAATCACTAAAAGATAGCGAAAACGCGTTGAACGACTAACTGAAATGGCTGCCAAATCCAAACTAACCAATGAATCAATACCAAATTTGTTTTCGCGAGTGCAAAAAATGACAGCAAATGATGGTAACTTGCCTTAGGAACACCATCTAACTTAGAACACGGGCAACTATTCAACCGTCCTCCTAGTAAATCCTACAGTTGCAGTTGCCTGAATCTCCCCTGTGCCGAAAGGAAATGAGCTAATTTTTATCTCAACTAATACGAAACAGAATGACGAATAAGCAGTAGCATAAATTTATGGAAGATATGTGAAAATAAAACTAGAGGATAGAGAAGTCCAAGGAATGTATCACATATTTTATTAATGTTTTATTTTTCATTTAAGAATATGAATTGGAAACACTTTAATGTGAAAATAAGAGTGCTACAGCTTGTTTGAACATACATTTTTAATCAATAATATTAAATGATAATAGGTTTATCTGGAGAGAAAGAGCGAAAGAGAGAGAGGGGGGGGGGGACGCATAAGCCATGACAACTGTTTTATTTGGTGACGAACTGTCGGAGCACAAAATGGGAGACGGGCAGTTCTAATGTGTGTTAACGGATTGTAGGAGCGCAGTGAGCAATGCAGAATAAGTTGTCCAGCGACCGCCGTGCCAGATTGATAACATTCGTGATTGACCACGTTCATACCGTGGTAATGATAAACTGAGGCCGTATTGAATCAACCACGCAGCCATTCAAAATCTAAAAAACAAATTTGCACTTCAAAAGTCTGCTCTTTTTCTACTTTTTAATTTGTTTATTCTTTCTTTCCTCCGTTGATAACTAAGTGGGTAAGTCTGATATTAAAGACACAGAAGTTCTAACAGAAATTAAAACCCAAGTAAAAGATACGCTTGTATTCTTGCTTTTTGCGTCTGTTATGCGATATGAACAGTGAATTCTATTTCCCAGTTAACGGAAATCGGCATCAAAGGATGCAAATTATGGTGTGTGAAATTCGCTTATGTACACGAATGGTAGTATTCCTCCTAACAAAATATTGCAAATGTGTTCTGTTCTTTTCTAAAACTCGAAAACCAAAATATTTCGGCTATAAGTTGTAACCAAAGTGTAGGGATGTAATTATGCTATCATCTAATCTGTGGTAGAGTGGTTAGACCACTCGTCTTTCACCTAGACGGCCCGGGTTCGAACCCAAGCGACCACATCTGAGATTTGTGGTGGACAAAGCGGTTTCCCCCTCCATCAAATTCCACCGGTGCTCCCTTTTCATTCCAGGTACCACTAGTGTCATCGCCTGCCGTGCCACAAGTAGTAAAACACTGCCAACAACATCTAATCTGTGCTCTAAAATGTTCCGTCTTTTTCATTGAAATAGACATATACAATAAAATTGACTTTACATTCATAGGCCACTCTCTATGCGCTTGTTTATTTTTACTTAGTTTACACAAACTATTCTTACGAAACCTTATATTTATGCCTATTTCATGTTAATCGAAATAAAGCTTTGCAGAATCAGTTTCATTAAAATGTTGTTGAAGGTATGATGTCTAAGATCTAGTCGTATTTGTTGGAGTAAAATGCCACACACTTCCACTACATCGCGAGAAATTACGGAATAGAAACAGTACTTGAGAAAATGACAAGGTGTTGAAAAAGTCACACCAATAACAACATGGCATATGCCATAAGAACAATTTGAAATACATTTTAATTAAGGGGTACGCTATCTTGATATGCGTCACAGGAAGGAACATTTTCTTAGCACCTAATTATATAACCTAGAAAGGTGAATGTTTTACAGCAAGTATATGCGATATCCTTATAATAGATGAAATAACAGTTTTCAAAAAAGTAATTAGTTTTGAAAAATATTTTTCTTGTGACAATTGTTTCCCACGTTTTAGAGTACGTATGTTACACTTTTTAATATTTTCAAAACAATGATTTTAGTGTATGTAACAAAACAAAAAAAACAAAAAAACAAAAAAAAACAAAACCTTAAATAGCATTTCAGACGAAAATATTACAACCGCGAAAATGTTTCTTATGTGCGGAAAATATGAACATGCGGGAAAATGAGCTCCAAAGTTGAAACATCAGTAAAGGTCTGCACTATAGTCTGGTTCATCAGAAACCTCTTCACTTTCCATCTCTTAGCTTCCTTTGCTTGATTTAAAACTTTATAAAGCTTTAATTTGCACTCCTGAGCCCCTAATTCACATAAATTAAATGCATTTTATTTATGATCTCTCTTTAACTGCTTCGGTCTCAATGTGGGAGTGAAGCACACCTTAATTTTGCTGTGAGGCCTCTGTATCAGCTTGAGGTTATTTTATGTGATGTACCCTTCTACGATACGGGGCCAAGGGCTTTAATAAGGAAAAATATCATCAGCTTCCACTGGATCTGAACCCATGACCTTGGGAACCAAAGGCTAGCATGTTACCCCTAGACCTCTCCTTGGTCCGGTAACAGTGGCAAATTTGAAAAACATGAAATGGAAAAAAATTAATGATTGCCAACAGACGACCATTGTTCGAGCCAAGTAGGTGAAACTGTATGCAGCCATTCCCATATTTTAATTACCCTTCTTCTATAATTGATGTCGAGGTAATTCAAACGACACAATGGAGGAAAAACTTCATACTTTCATATAAGACAATAATAAAAAAAATGAAGTTTTTTGACCGAAAGCATTCCGTACACCCTAAAATCGAACATTTCGAAAAATCTTCCACGTAAAGGGTATTTAGGGAAGTGTTTTTCTTAAGATCTTTCCACCGAATTCATCATTGGAAGATGCTGAACTACAATACCCAATTGATAAGATCTGGATCTAAAATAATAATAATAATAATAATAATAATAATAATAATAATAATAATAATAATAAACAATAAGCAGTAGCAGCATTCAAAGTTTCTAAATGTGCATCTCGGTATCGAATATGTTAGTGGAATTTATTACTTCTTCCACTTATTATGGTAAATAGTAAATAGATTTAAATGCAATAACTTGTCACATGGTGTCTGTTCATTAGTTATTTTCTAGAATTGAAAACTACCAGGAAACGTTGAGCTCCACATTATATGTTGGGGTTAAAAACCTATCAACAAAATTGTTAGGACCAAAAGTGGGGGTCACCCGGTATTTGGGTAAAACGCAATGCAAGGTGGGGCCATTGTATTGTCTGATTTACGGTTATTGCTTCGGTGAGCAACCCCGTGTTTCTCCCTCACACTAGAACCCACTTCGTCTAGTTTGGACGCTGTCGTTCTCGTTTGATGTATGCATTATCCTAAACCGTATTGACCCACTTCATCTTGGCTTTAAAATTACATTTTATAATTATCGCTCATCAGATAAATCTGTGTCCAACATTTCCACAATCGGTGAAGTGTCTAAATGTTGTATTTGCTTTTCTTCAGAGAAGTTATTGCATTCCATCAAAACTTCGATGTCTATATTTCACCAAAAATATACGTTTTGAGGTTCCCTGAATCCAAAGACAAACATTTTTAGAAAAAGTTTCACGTGTGTGTGTTTTATGTCCGTGTGTCTGTGAACAGCATAGCTCAAATACAAAAAGGCTATTAAATACCAAACGTGGTAATTTAGTTGAGCATCTTCCATGAACACCACAGACTTTTAGAAGAATCCTCCTATCCCCAACTACCCTTTACAATACTTTCTGTGAAGACCCTTCACTCTGGATGAATGTTGCATAACTGGTAAATCGTAAGACACAGAGAGCAATTTAACCCACAAAATATGTAAATCTCGTTAAAACACAAAATTTGTTCCATAATTTTTTTGTTTTTGTAGAGCTAAACATTTTCGAGAAATTCCTTTTTATTAGCTTCAATTTCAAAATACTTAAACTTTTCTAAACGAGAAGTCGTTATTTGTTTCATCTGTGTCTATTTTACTCCTGGCCATCAAAAAGAGCCAAATTTCAATTGCATTACATTTCGACCAGCTTCTAAAGGATTTGAGTATCGCTTTAGCCTAGTGTATTTCCTTATTTCCCTTCTGCTTACAAAGGAACAAGCAATAAAACTATTTCTGCTAATATTTACCTCGATTATCACATTATGGATAAAAACAACAAACGTTTGTAAGAATAGCTTGCTTTGCAGAGCAGGTGGAGAAATTTTTGTGAATGGAACACATCATAGTGTTGTGTAACTGTTTAAAAATGTTGTCACATGTTGCTCCACCACATTTGGAATTGTATTTTAAATTTCATGCAGATGTCTTTAATAGTTTTGGAGAATAAAACCCTTTATTTTGCAGTGTTTCTGTTACATTTGTACTCCGCATTTTTCTTTGGAACATATTACTTCTTGGCGATGGTACTAGCTCGTCATTAGATGTCACGCACATTGGTCGAGCAGATGTGTTTCCAGTTTCTTGTCAGCTGCAACCCTACCGAACAGCTTTGCTAATTATTCATGCGAGTCACATAAGGCACAAAAGTGAATTCTGAAAATGATTTTATGCACAAAACTGGCACACAGAATTTATTTGTTTTAGAAAAAAAAGTTTAAACCGTGTCACATTCCCATGACTTTTTCTACCTTTTCTACGACAAACTATTCTTACAAAAGCTAACTCTTATAATTGTTTCACCTAATCGAGATAAACATTAGCAGAAATGGTTTTACTATATATTTTCCTGTAAGTGCATTAGGCTAAAACATAAATCACATTCTTTTGTGATAGTGCACTTACAGGAAAATATATAGTAAAACCATTTCTGCTAATGTTTATCCATATAAATTGGTGATGCAAATATATTTAATACGCTGTTATAGCTATTTTTGACAAAATCGAACATTCCGTGAATTATTGAATTAAGGTTACTTTCGTAGGTGTGTGCGTGTGTGGGGGGGGGCGGTTATCGTGGAATACTAAATTTGGTATTAAACCGAAATTTTTGA
This sequence comes from Hymenopus coronatus, assembly GCA_030762935.1. Classification (NCBI taxonomy): domain Eukaryota; kingdom Metazoa; phylum Arthropoda; class Insecta; order Mantodea; family Hymenopodidae; genus Hymenopus; species Hymenopus coronatus. Next base: position 137,740,049 of record CM060888.1, on the reverse strand, counting down.
TTTTAGAATTATGTTGCTCATTCATACACGCGCGCGCGGAGATTTTTCCCAAAAATGTTTTTCTTTTTTTATCCAGGTTCATCACAGCATGCATTTTAGGTGAAATTTCGGCTTTGAGTTTTTGGGTGTTATACCAATATCTTCTCTATCTACTATGCACATTGTACGTGGTACAGAAAGAAAAAATTGAACAAGGTTAATTAGAAACTATTTCTATAATATGACACATTTTAAATGTCTAAAATTGTAAGAAAAAATCTAAGTCAAGAAAAGGTCTTTCTCTAGCACGTGTATGCAATGTAATACATAGGTAAGGTACTGTATTATATAAAAAATTCGATACCGAAATTTCAGAGGAAAATAAGCATGTTAAGAAAAAGATCCATGCGAGCGTGTATCTGTGTTTGTAGATAACATAACTCATAAACAAAAGCCTGCTAAATACCTCACTTGCTATTTAAATTCAGCAAAGATGTGATACAAATATTTGCAAGAAAATCCCCCACTCCTAACTCGGAAAAATGTTATAAAATTGTTATTTTCTAAAAAATGGCCCTAACGATTTTAATTACAACACCATAAATTTAAGATATTTTCGTGACAAACGGAATGTATATTTTGAATTTTCTTTAAATAGCCCTTAAGGCTTCATTCTTTTTGACTTTTAAATAACTGGTAACCCGTAATAGATAATTCAACTGCTTACTATACAATATACAGTTAAAACACACAAGCTATGTCAAATACATTTTATATAGTATACCGTTTGCGAGATATTCCTTGTTAATCGGTTCAGTTTGAAGCTATTTAAACTTTTTTCAAACGGAAGTAATGTTCTGTTTCATCTCCATTTGTTTTACTCATGGTCATGTAAAGGAAACCGTTTTTCAATTGTTTCACATAAGGACCAGCGTTTAAAAAAATTGACTGTACCTTTAACCTAGTGTATTCTCTTATTTCCCTTCTACTTACGAGGAAGGAAGTAATAGGAACATTTCCGTAGTGTTTATCCCGACTAGCGTGATGGAATATATATAATCTCTTGTAAGAATATTTTATTTGCAGAACAGGGAAGATTTTTTTTTCAAATACAATCTAATTTGTAATGTTTTGAGAACTTTGAGGAAATTTTAGGTATGCATACCTTTATATTACTGATACTATTTCGTAGAACACTTCAAGGTTCATCACGAAACTTATTAATCATAGTAATAATTATATATCTACACACTCAGACGACATGAACATTTCAAGAAGTACGTCTATCAATTGCATACTGTGATACTGCGCACTCTCTGTTTCAGCGCATGAGAAGCAAAATTAAATAAGACGTTATAAAAAATAATAATTAAAATGCAAAAAATAAGTATATTTACATACATATATCCAAACAGCAAAAATAAGTATTTTGCAAATGATGTTTACGAAAGTGTTTGCCTAAATACATTACTGCACATCTTTAACGATACCACATTTGGTTTCTACGTTGGAAGTTATTCAGTTACACAGGCTCTGCGGAGAGAACTCAAAAGATAATTAAAATGAACTAAGAATATAAAATGGCAAGAAGGTATAATTTGCCAATATAGGTTTGGAAAGCATAAATTTTAGCATAAGAACATAATACAGAATATCTGATTACAGCAATTTTCACTAAAAGTGCTTACTGCTAATTATTTGACACACCACTGCAGGAGGTTGACGGACACAGATGAAATGTTTATTGGAAAAGCAAAGTTGGGGAGGAAACGTTTCAGTCCTAAGTTTACCGTATCATCCCGTTATTTAGGAGAACTTCAGCAGGGGAGATAAATCCTGAGTGGGTTTCTCAGCAGAGAAACAAATTCCAACCTAGTGGAGCCACAGTAAAGTCTAGGTACAACGCACAAAAGCAGTACACGAAAACTCACTCTTATTCCTTTCTTCTCTAAAAAATGAGCTTTAGCTCTCATGAATGTTTGACCGCGGTCTCTGGGTCCCAATCCAATTTGCGAGCATATGCCATCGGAAACACAGAGTAAGACCAACCTACCAGGATCACATGATCACTGATTTTAACTCCTGCTTAAAATGTATACTGAAAATTTAACACAAAGTAGGGATATTATTGTATGAACATGCTAGTCACCCTTCGTGGTAAGGTCCGGATTTAAACCCGGCGGAGGACGATGGATTTTTTCGGGCGTAAAAATCCTTAGCAAGACTTCCTTCGGAAGGGAATTAAAGCCGTGGGTCCCGTGTCGTAGACAGAGAGGCCTCTGAGCAAAATTAAGCGGTTTTTCACGCCCAGGCTTGACGAAAAATATAGATGAGACAAGCAACATAGCGTACGCTAACGGCTTACTCTCTCACAACGACTAAGCTCTGATGTTATCAATTAGGTACATTACAAGATGTCACTCCTTTATTTACTCTTTGGAACTCGGGTTATTACAAATAACAAGAAACTTCTTTGAGTAATGAACCATGAGCGTATCCACATATCAGATGATTATATAAGTGGTTCTTAGCCAAATTTTAAGAGTTCTCAATACAAACCTGATGTCTAGATTGTTAAAGAAATAAAGTGGCTCAATAGTAATTAATATTGTGACAGTGCCGGATATAGCTGCTCTCAAGTTCGCTTTGGGATGCAAGTCAGGGAGGGGAGTTAGAGATCTTGGAACGCTACAAACAGGAAATGAGCGCGACGGTAAGCAGAAGCAGAAACTTACGCCAGACGTCTCGATTCTTTTCGAAACTTCGACTTCCAGAAGCTTCCACAAAGTTCTGTGACGTCATTTTCTAGCTATAAAAAGAGGAAGAATTGCAAGCCGTATACTAGTGTGCAGTGAATTGTAGTCAGACGTGAGTGACATGCACACTCTCAACTCTACTCGTGAAAAGCCCAGTGAATTATTTGTAACCAATTTTGAAGTGAATAAAGATAGTTTACACAGATACTTTTCGTTCAGAGATTGAGGTTGACAGTAAACGTGAAAGGTTCCTCCTGAATATCGAACACCCACTTATTCCATGTGACCCCTTGCCTAAGCTGGTTTCGAATGCCTTTGACCTTCCATTCTAACTTGGGTTTTTATTGGTCGGCAGATGGATATTGAATTGACTCCTTATCGTGTTCAGAGTTTCGCAGTGCGAAGAATGGCACACAGATGGCACTTCAAGCAAAACTAAACACTTCTAAACATTCCTAATGTTATTCACGTGTGAATTGGACTAGAACAGAAGACTGACGCAGAACTTCTTATAAACAACAGCGTATAAATACAATGGTATATTGATTTTATTAACATGCTTGGTCGTGAGGTTATTAAATAATATGTATGCGTAAAAGCTTCTGCAAAATAAAATTGCGGTCTCAAATATTTTAACTTGTTTTTCCCAAATTAATAAAATAATTAAAAGTTTTCTATATTTTATTAATATCATATTGAAGAGCTTAACTATGAATATTAATTACTTAACAAATAATTACAAAATGTTAAGCAATTTTCTTAATAGAAGGATAAAATACACAAATTAACATATCAGGAAATAATTTAGAAATATGCATAACATTTTGCTGCAATGTTATGCATTAGACCCAAATGTATGCATTTAAATTTCAAATGAACGACCTAAAAAGCGTATTTTACAAATGTCCCAGATTCGTATTATTAGCCAAGAAAATGCAAAATCGCTGCAATTATTATAAGAGATCAGTAAATACAGGGAAACATATACTACTCTACAAGGTAACCAAAACGTCTGGTTCTCAACAATGCCATATCAGTCATTAAGACAAAATTAAAAAGTAACTATTACACTCTAAGTGTAGTTGAAACTGCAGGGAATTTATTACTTTTTTTTCCCTCTGTTTCGGTTTCTCATTAACATGCAGCTTATACGCAATTAAGATATTTCAAAAAAGGGAGGGGGGAGCATTGCATTGTTCATTGAAAACTCTGTGAATGTTCACCAAAGATGGAACAAACAGAGCATGAATCAGCAACGCAAATATTATTTGTCTGTTCAGTTATTCTTTGAAAAAGAGAGAGAGAGGGGGGGGAGGGGAGACTTTCTCATTGTCCACCTCTTTCAAGTAAGTGTTACTACTCTCTTCTTTTAATTCTAATTAGACCCGAGAAACTCTCTCTAGCAGTAACCTTAGACCCTGAATAGTGAGCGTGTGTGTGTCAGACAGTTCCTGTAAAGTTCACTACCTGGATTCATTGCGTTGTTTTTGAACAATACAACTTGCAGCTGATATTTAATACTGCTTATGTAAAATGTTCATTTCATTCCTGTAATTCTTGATTAATACAACTCATGAGTTTGAATCTTCCTCATTAAATCAACTTCGGAGCAGGTATAGGAATTCTTAAGTATTTGGCTTCAGGTAAACAACGGAAAACACTGACAGCTGCCAAAACGCAGTTTGATGACCGCAAATTTCAAGGCCCTGTATCAGAGATGAAGACGTTGTGATTTGTTGCCAGCTACTACACGATAATAGTTCAAATTGACTTCCTTTCGTCTTGGTTTTAATGCTTGGAAATTCCTATGCCTGCTTACGAGAAATAAAACAGTTTATTAACCCAAAATTGCGTGGATGCAGCTGCATACACTGCACTTTTGCAGTGTTTAAGGAACACTGGCACTGAGTTTTGAAAGTTAACACATTTTTGTATAGATTTTATTGAAACTTTACTGTGATTATGTTATTGTTTAGCTAATTTGTAAACTGCATTTCATTCTAATTTTACAAACACGTCGACAACAATACGCTTTTAAATATATTTTATAATACAAATATGTCGCACACTCAAAATAGTCCACGGGTCTCATAATTTGTTGAAATATTTGCTTTTGGAGCTTTGAACCACAAACAAAAATCAAAAGATATTTTAAATAAATATGATGAGCGAATTGTGAAATTTTTATAAACCTATATGAACATTTAATCTTTAAAATTAAGCATTAAAAAAATTAAAAAGTATAACTATTGAAAGAGCATATTATTTTATCCAATAGAATGTTATTAGATATTTCTGCACATTCCGGGAAATTTTAACGGAATCCAAACAAAAACACAGACATGTGCAACATTTTGATAGTGTGAAAGTATAGTTTTGCGAAAAACACTGTTTTATAAAATAATGTGCTAAGATACAATATATTGTTCAATTTTTAAATGGTTTGAGTATTGAATCTACCATGGTCTTGTTAAAAACCTTTTACACCTTGAGCACATTCCCGGATATTTTGGATCCGTTTGAAGGATATAGCAGTTCACATCAAAAGATTGCATTTGACTTCCATATTGATTCCAAATTTTGTAACTTAAGAAGCAAGAGGTTGACTATCTATAGATGCCCAAAAAACTACAAAAGTTTTTGATTCTTTTACTCATCGTGGTAAAAAATTCCCTTCCAGGGTCTTTAACACATTGAAGCCCAAGCCCGAGAATAGCTCGGGCCGTGCGAAATGTTCACGAGACCCACGTCCGAGTATAGCTCGGCCAGGTATTTCTAACGCTTTTAATGCAATTCCACGACTGTAACTCGGTCTTGGGCTATGCGGCAAAGAACATATATCAGTTATCGTTTGGTTGTCTGATTTGTGCTACCATCCGTCCTTGCTTTAGTCAACTATTAGGAAATTTAGGAGAGTTAGTAATATTGGTTGCTCGCGGGTAGTCCCGCCATTTCCCTTTAAGGTTGTTACGTTTTGTGTTCTTAAATGTTAAAATGCTGCACTTTCCTCGACTTCTGTGAACTGAAACTGAAATTCAGTATACAAATGAAGCTCTGCAAAATTTCGATTTCGAAGTAGAGTTTCTGGAACTTTCAATAAATGGAGTGTAAGCTGCTTTACGAAGATTTTTTCAAATTCATATTTGATACTTATTGTAAATTTAAAATAAAATATTAATACGGAAGTTATGTCTATTTTCTTATTTGTTGAGAAATCCTTGAATACCATACTTTGTACCAATACTTTTTGGCAGATTTGATTGATGTACTGTAAATAATAACTCAAACCCTGGGTTTCTTGGCCCTTCAACTAAAGAAACGCCTAGGCTTCAATGTGTTAATATTTGAAACATTTAATGCTTAGCTTAGTGAAGTGAACAGAAAATAATGGACCAGTATTTATTCAAACAAATTGTTGCTAGTGAATTTGGGCAAGTTGCTCTTATGTAAAGGTTAACAGGACAAAGAAAAGGTGTACTCACCGCGATGGTGGGGAATCCAGAAGGCTGCGGGCTGGCAGCCTGCACGTACCCCGCGACGCTATCGGCCGCACTCGAACTGTACATGTCGATGGGGCCCGGAGAGTTGGCAGGAGGGAAGCCCCCCCGGGAGTTGGCTGCCGCTGCTGCCGCCGCCGCGTGTGGGGAGGCTGGGGGGCCGAAACCCTGATGTGCCGCCGCCGCTGCTGCCGCCTGGTAGTTGTTCATCACTGCAAAGGAAACGGAGAAGTGCCGTTGGTGGGGTGGTGGGGGTGGAGGTGGTGCTGCTGCCGCCTCTGGGGGCGCCCCTGCGGGCCCCGCCGCTCCCGCCGCCGACTGCCATCTCGCGGTGGCCGCTGGAGTTCCTTCAGAGACAAGGAGATAACAAGCACACAAAAAGAACAGTCACACAATCAAACCACCACACAGAGACACGAGCGAGCAGAAATTCCGGGGCATCGGGAAGGGTCAGAAAGGTACGTACATCCAGCCGTGCGAGAATAGCAAAACACAAGCGGATCAATTCCATCCATCACATCTTTCAAAACCATTCCAAATATAAAATTATAGATACAGGATGTAAACGACATGCGACCCGAAATTTTAACTAATGCCTTGGAGGAGAATACAAATGCTAAACGAATTAATTTGTCGTATCCGATGTTACATTATTGTACCATAATTTATGTGTATTGTGGCGTTATATAGGCTACATCATTTTCGCATTACCTAATCATCTAATATTTATTTAAATAATAACGCTAGGCATTATTTAGTCAATGAAAAATGAACTAAGGAATGTTATAATTTTATTACATGTTTTTATTTATTAATTTGACAGCTTTCGGCTCGAATATAATTTACACCCTGTATGTGTGGTGTAAATGCAAAACATGATTTATTTTCACTGTATGCAGAGGAGTGTTACACGTATGAGTTAAGGTAGGAAACTAGGATAATAGATGTAAAATGTTGTATTCAGAAACTCATATTAAAGCTAATCAGAGCTAAACTATAATTCATGAAGATCCATAATAATCAATACAAGCATGTAATCAACATAACCAAAGCTGCATGGTTGTATGTTAGTATACTTGTGAGCTATTTATTTCTTAACATTTTGCGATTCTGCGTTGTCTTTTTCTCTACAGCATAGATCGTTACGAGGAATCTTTTCAAAGCTTAAATCAAAGAATTTGTATACTAATTTATTTGTCTAAGACCCCTTTTTATAGAATGCAAATACTTCGAAAGCTGCAGAAGCACATGTTTTATGCTCACACGAATTCATACTCTGAAGTTAAAATCTTGTGCTATGCTGCGTTTTGTTTCAATCTTATAATTTCAGTATCTCTGCAGCCAGGTAAACAAGGGAGAGGAAGGTCCTGTTATTTTAACTGGATCATTTGGCATAATTGTTTTTTTTTTACTTTCTCTACACGTACTATGTACATGGTGTATAGAGAAGGTATTGCACTCCACTCAAAAATTCGATACCGAGATTTCACCGGAAATACATGTTTTAGGGTCCCCTGTATCAAAAAAAAAAAAAAAGCATTTTCCGAAAAAGGTCCGTGTGTGCGTGTGACTGTGAGCACGATAACTCAAAAGCGAAAAGTCGGTTAGCTACTAAACTTGGTATTTAAGTTCAGTATCTTCCAGGGATGCGACACGAAGATTTTGAGAAAAATCCCTCTAACCCAAACTACCCTTTACATGGAAATTTTTTCGAAAATTTCGATTTTCTCTAAAACTCCTCTAACGATTTTGATTAAAATATCGTATATAAAAGATATTTACCTAACAAACAAAATGTATATCTTGAATTATCTTGGAATAGCCTCTGAAGACTACTTTATTCTGGACGAAAACAAAAAATACAGAGCACGTTGAAACATACAATTTATGTCATATACATGCTTTTCGTGTAGTTGATCGATTTTGACATATTCCTTCTTTTTGATTTCAGCTTTAAAAACTTATACTTTTCTCATACAGGAATTTGTCATCTCCTGTCCATGCAAACAAAGGAACTTCAGTCACATAGCAGCCAGCTTTTGACTTCACTTTAACCTATGGTACTCCCTTATTTCGCTTCTACTTACAAGGAAGCAAGTAATAAGTCTATTTCTGCTAGTTTTTTCTCGATTAGTAGGAAGTAAATAAGAGCATAAGCTTTTTAACAATAATTTGTTACAGAGAAAGTCATGTGAATGGAACACATCAGATTTTTATTTCATTAGTTAAGTCAATATCAACTACGTATATTAATATAGCAAGCTATGTCAATAAATAGTTCTGTTTTGTAAAGTCGCAATTTGTTTGGTATTAGAGATGGAAATGATCCAGACATGCGTTATTCTAAGAGGGAGGGGAAAAGTGAATGGAGATATCAGCAAAATGCATGTTAAATATATACATCAAACGTTATTCACGCAAGCAATACATTTTGCCCTTCTTTTTAATTCACGACCAATGCACCCTGCGAATAACCCCCACCCAAAATTTCACCTCTTGCCTATATTACAAATGTGGTTACAACAGAGGGATGGGGTTGAAAGGTGTGGCAGGCGATTTCAAATGGTGTTAATCATTTTACCAAAAATAAAAAAATAAACCATTGTTCTCATGCGGAGTTTACGTGCGAAATTCATACCGTTATCAGAGAAGGCAAGCTATAAAAACTTCATACAGCAACGTGACAGAAAAAAATACATTAATGATAAAAAGGGCCGGGGAAGGGAAGTGTTAGTTGTTTTGGTGGGGAGGGATAGGGAGAAAGGAGGGTTTATCAAAACCATTTATCACAAAGATAGCAAAACCAACATCCACGCTATTCGCCACGTTTCAAATGAATGATGAGAAAAAGCAGGGTCGCGTTTATTGTATGAGCACCCAATGTTTAGAGAGGCATCTGCAAACGGCAAACATACATGTTCACGCAAAATTAACTCTTTACGCGTAAATCGACTGCAATGACATAACTTTAGTTTAACTCTCTTTTTGCAACATTTTTGTCCCTCCACTAAAAAGATAAGCCTGCAATACGATGAAAATATCAAAGTGATTGCACGTGAATTGCGTATTGGGGCATGCATTTATCGTCCAGTCTTTATTATGAGAAAAGTCAGCAATCACGTGTTCCTGAGAATCAATTCAAATAGTTTCGTAAGATCGATAATCAGGATATCATTAATTTAAAATTTAGAAATCAAGTAGACACATATTTAATGTGTTTCTAAAAACGACAGCACTGAGGGCAGGGTTTTGAAATGTTATAACACGTTGATCGATGTGTGTGTACGCGTGTGTGTGTGGTGTGTGTTCGCGAATGTGTGTGGTGTGTGTTCGCGAATGTGTGTGGTGTGTGTATGTGTGCGCGCGTGTGTGTGTGGTGTGTGTATGTGTGCGCGCGCGTGCGTGGTGTGGGCGCGTGTGTTTGCGCGCGCGTGTGTGGTGTGTGCGCGTGTGTGGTGTGTGTGCGCGTGTGTGATGTGTGTGCGCGTGTGTGGTGTGTGTGCGCGTGTGTGTATATGAGCGCGCGTGTGTGGTGTGTGTGCGCGTGTGTGGTGTGTGTGCGCGTGTGTGGTGTGTGTGCGCGTGTGTGTATATGAGCGCGCGTGTGTGTATATGAGCGCGCGTGTGTGGTGTGTGTGCGCGTGTGTGTATATGAGCGCGCGTGTGTGTATATGAGCGCGCGTGTGTGGTGTGTGTGCGCGTGTGTGGTGTATGTGTGCTCACGTCTGTGTAGTGTGTGCACGTGCGTGTGTGTGGTGTGTGTGCGCGCGTCTGTGTGGTGTGTGCGCGTCTGTGTGGTGTGTGCGCGTGTGTGGTGTGTGTGCGCGTGTGTGGTGTGTGTGCGCGTGTGTGGTGTGTGCGCGTGTGTGTATATGAGCGCGCGTGTGTGGTGTGTGTGCGCGTGTGTGGTGTGTGTGCGCGTGTGTGGTGTGTGTGCGCGTGTGTGTATATGAGCGCGCGTGTGTGGTGTGTGTGCGCGTGTGTGGTGTATGTGTGCTCACGTCTGTGTGGTGTGTGCACGTGCGTGTGTGTGGTGTGTGTGCGCGCGTCTGTGTGGTGTGTGCGCGTGCGTGTGTGTGTGTGGTGTGTGCGCGCGTGTGTAGTGTGCGGTGTGTGCGTGGTGTGTGTGGTGTATATGCGCGTGTGAATGAGTATTATTTTTCTATGAGCAAACCAGAAACATAACATGTTGAGCAGACTTTCTCTACAAGCGTTAGGAAGTTGTTAAGAAATACGCGTTTGTTTCTTGGCCAGGATCGCAACAAAAACACAAAAGTGTACATTGTGTAAAACGATAGATGTGTAGAGCCTGTCGAAAAAAGCACATTTGTTATTGTTATTGCAAGTAGCACATATTCCATTAAGTTGGATCACTTATGTGTAGCGTTATTGTCACCATTGCTATTAAATATTTATAATTGCACGAGATATATTTTATAAGAGAATGTAATTCAACAAAATTACCGGAATTACTTGTTATTTTTAGATTTCACAACACTTGGAACCAATTTCAAAATGCTAGTATAGCAGCGTCTTGTTAGATGCATCACCATAAGCATCACTAGCTAGTTATAGCATATCAAATGTGTTAAATAGGACCGCATGCTTCCGTTAGAATGACGTGCATACCAGAGAATTAGTGAGGCAATCAGTAAGATAGATAAGGAAATACAAGCAAGGTATTCTCTCCTCACATTTATAGAACCGATACACCCACCCTTGATAGTGTATTAAAATTTGGGGGGAAGAAACAATGAACACATTTGTGATTTTATTTTTTCCCGTTCGATAGTAAACGAACAGCATGGCACGACAGTTAACAAGCGGCCTCACGAGGCTGAGTGCACCCCGGATCAGGTCTCCCTGCGGGGGAAAATTCCTCAAGCCGGTACCGGGCCCGTTCGCTAGTATTCTTCTTAATCAATGGTTATGAACTTTTAAGTTCATTTTCACTATTTTACAGTAATGTTTATAAGTATATTAAAACATAAAATAATATCCCATATTTAAGGCCTGAACTTCATAACCTTTAGGATAGCCCTAATAATGATCAGAAAATGCACCTTGTATCAGTGATAAAGTGTATAGCATTTGTTATATGTGTATCATTCCTGAGTGAAATTTTTGTCATTTTCAGTGCACACGCATTTTCGGTTTATTATTTTGAAAATAATGGCGCTTCTGTAGCACATTATCTATAAAGATAAATTTCTGAAAAGCAGGCGAATCAAATAACTGAAACATACAATCGTTACTACGTTCTCATAATATTGAGAAATGAGCATTTTCATTATAACATTATCTGCTGATGCTCTTGGCTTTAAGTTCCTGGTCATTAATCACAGTGCCCCGATTTATTGTAAAGTGCATATTTTTATATATTTAAAATTATATGCTTTATAAGTGGCATGCTAACCAACAATTTGAGCAGTGCTTTAGAATGCATCTAATTCCATATTTCAGAGGAAAATGCATATTTTATAATTTTAATTCAAAAATGAAAGATTTGTTTTGAATGCAGTATTCAATTAAATAATCAGTAATGCTAGTACTAAATATCTGCAACTAGTACAGAATATAAGCAGGGTTGAATGTAATTTCCAGCATCAATCTGGAATTTCTGTAGAAATACAAGGAAACTCGATATACCTAATATTTATTTAGAAAGCAATATCCCGGAGTAGTAAATTTATAAATACACAATATTTAGTTTGAAGGGTGGTTGGGGTAAATATCTAGTCACACTTCTGATTCCATTTAAATCCAAATTCAGCCCCCTAAAATCATGGGGATGAGGTGTGAAACATTATCCTAAATACACAAATTAAGTAGCGAATATATGTTTTCAGGGTCTCTGATGTGAAAGCTTTCCTCGTAACTAATCTGAACCAAGAACAAACTCAAGACCACTCTTGGTTTCACTGCGGCTCGCTACGGCCCGACGTGGACGTGGTGGCGAGCCCTTGCTTGTATTGGTAAGGCTTGTATACATAACAAATGTCTTATTTTATTTTTGTTTATTTATTTTTGTCGATTATGATGCACACATGTGTAATTTACATAGGTATGTTACTGTTTTATTATGTACACAAATCATACATATTTGGAATCCTACATTTTATGCTGAAACATAAACCTGGAAACTCTCTCAGGAAACGTAAGTCAGACATGCATAACTGGATATAGTTTTGCATTGCCGTTCACAAATTTCAAATTAAATGGTTATGTGCTTATACGGGATAGAAATCACAGGTCGCACCTGGAGAACCCTCACGACTGATAAATTTTGTCCTAATATAAATGTACTTCATGCTTTACCAGTTATTTGGATTAGGCCTCTGTTGCAGGAAGACGCATTTTGAAATATTGCATTCAAATATCGCAAGTATGATCTTACCATTTATCGGGTATTTTGCGTTAATGTTCATATGCAGAGAAGTCTAAATGTGTGGTTCGTAATTAAATTGCATTTTCTTTACACGTTTAAATTTGTATTACAGACAAGGATATGTATTAATCTTTTTTATATTTTAATGTTAACTTGATTCAAGCGACGCTAAAGACGAAATATTACAGTTATATATTTTATGCACGAGATAATGTATAACTTTAAAACGTTTTCACTTTGCTTTTCTCAAATGAGCAAACCCATTTGCAAACTAATTCTTCATATGCACTCAAAAATATAAGTTTGAGCTTTTATCTGAGGTGCTACTTTTACTATATTCTCAATAAATTGCTAAATACATGTGAGGATCGTGTGTTCCTGGGTGAACCTGTGCGTTAGGCCACTTAGTAATTACATACTCTCTTGTACATAAATCTCTTGTTAGTGATTACAGAACTTTATTGCATAATAAAAGCTGAAAATGTAAACATTACATCCCTGCTCATCCGTCCGATGCAGAAACCTCTCTTTTCTAATCAGGATATCCTTTGTAGAAACTTAAAGCTTAGGTTTTAACATGCGCCATTAGTGACTTTAATGATTTATTTCACTGCATTAGACACAACGCAGATTAAATGGTCTCAAAGCACAAGTCAATAAAGCGCATTGATTATCGTTTGGTAATTGATAATGGCTTTTCAATTCACATTCAGAAACTACGAGCATAAGCCAAATCACAAAACACATAAACATCTTGCATTTGAATCAATTAGATGTTTAGAGCTAAGCAAGCATTTGCATGCAACTGCAAGGAAGATGATAATTTGTTTAAATGATATTTATGCATCTGGTAATTAACCGCTTTATCGTGCAGCATTTTGGGTAAGATATTAGTAAGCTATATTTTCAAAATAACTGGAAGTGTGATATGAGGTTAGGAACAATTTAAATGTAAGTCCTAAATGTGAACGTAAAATAATCGAATATTTCAACTCGCTGTGTTTGCTTTTTAATGAAAAGTTAACTTTAAATACTGTTGGCGGCTTCATTGGAGACTGTCAAAGCATCACTAGTCGATATTTTTGGTGCCGTTGGGTGCTATGGAAAAGAAAATAGGGGATGTTTGTACATCACATTTTTGAGGAAAAATTAACGTGTTAGGTTACAAGTGTGCACTAAAGTGAGTGAAACACCAAGCCTTTACAACATTTGTAAAATTCAGGAATAGCAGGAAAGGGTACAACCAATAGCAACAGTCCCAGTGTGAAAATGTTATACCACTTTAGCTTTCAATAATTTTGAAATAAATTAATTAGAAATTTCTCTCTTTTACCCCACTCAGAAATAAAAATAAAATGGAGCCGACTTCCCTCCTTGCAAATATTACCTTTCGCAAATTGAAGCAGTACCTCAGTCGATGTATGCATTGCAATATTCCAACTTTCTTTTTGTTATTTCTTTATTTATTTATTTTTATGTTTACGAAGGAATTTTGAATTGAAGAATATTGTCTTCAAGTGGACCGAATACTCTAGTACCATTTTCAGAAACAACTTCCAACTTAACTTGATTTTTACCATTAAGAAAAATTAGATTTTGCTTTTAGCTAGATGCAATTGTTGGTAAATGCACATAGTTAAATAACATGGAGTATTGTTGTAGGGTCCAAACCTCCTGAGGCTTCGCGAGATCGAATACGGTGCAGGATGTTCTCGTTTGTGGCAAATATCATCGCAACCTAATAAACGGTAGAATAGAGCCTATTGCTGAAGGAGCTGAGCAGCGGCATTATACTGAAGTTTAACTTACAATTAGGGTACCTACAACCCTTCACTTCATTGCTTTCACCTGGAGGAAGTTACGGTGATAGACATCTATATATCCCTCTAACTTGTTAAACGGTTCTTTCATGTTTTTTTTTTTTTTTTTTTTTTTTTTTTTTTTTGTTATACAGCAGAACGTCATCGTTTATCCTAGCTACTTCTTGCGTTTGTAACATCTAAATACACAAGATGTTGCCTTTCGAGTATTACAGCAACAAGCTATGCCAGCCTCTTCTCTTACGAGCCAATGACGTCACTTCCTTCGTTTGTACGAGCATGGAGCACTTCCCCTTTTACTCGCTCAATCAGTGATGGCTGATCGCAATGGCATGTTCTCAAACATTAGAGAGGTTTGTTTGGGACTGCCATGAACACATGAGTGTGTCATAGCTCCGATAGGATTGCATGCACCTAAATGAGGTTGTACATCACTCTGAAGCAATGTCGCACCGCTACTATTTCTTAATGCAGTTTTAATGTACACGCCTCAATAGTAACAAGGTTTGAACCCGAGAGAAGAAGCATTTAACGGTGTAAGCTTCTGCATTTTAGAGGCTTGATTCATTCAAGTAGGTGTAGAAGTCCATAGCGGACATGAACAATTGGTAAGTAACGGCTAGTTTCTTTATTACGAGATAAAAGTGTCTCCGACCTTAATGGCTAAGTATTTTCGGCAAAGAAATACGGAACTCTTCCTGCGAAATTTTCACAGTAAATTCCGAAATAAACCAATGTTACTAGAAACTGGAACTAACCTTCAGCCAAGTTCTGCATTCTCTCAACTTTCACGCCCAAACGGCTGTAAAGCAGTATAGTATAATTTATAGCGCGATCCAAATCTCCTGGCGTTTCGCGAGAACCAATATAGTGCAACAGCATCCTTCTTCAACTTCACTTCGACAGAATAATCCGCTTTTGGGCAAATGCCTCGCAACTTTATACACGCTAATACCGAGCCTATTACCCAACAATATTATAATGAAGTTTAGCGCACAATTTAGACGCCTAAAATCCTTTATTACTGTTTTTGTCACTGTTCACCAAATCTTAATTGCTTCAACCTGGAGGAAGCGTTCTATACATGTCGTTTACCTGCTATAGCAATTGTTTCTAACAATATGTTTCTGTGCGAAAGAACGATTCTTGAACTGGGTGCTTTGAATACTTCTTTTGGTAAATACAACAGATGCTATTTTGTGAAAATCACATACATCATGATTCATCAAACTGTGACAGCAGTCATTACTTAAAAATTACAGCATACTGTATGCTTATGTCTGGAACGTATTTATTAACATCAAAAGGATAACTGCAACTAAAATGTCTTCGTTTAAGCGTCACGAAAGACAAATTTAAATTAATCAGACATGAAATGTCGAACCACTGGGTGTAACATGTTTATTTGTTGTAATTGCTCAAAATAATGTCAGGTTATATCGTAGATACTTGATTTTCTACAATATAAAATACGTATGCACGCTCTTGCTATGACGTTTGAACGTGGATCTTTTCGCTAGTGCCAGCTCAAAGTACGGAGGTTTGGGCCTTGTTATTCTATTGAATTCACCATAGTAGATTCATTTTCCTTATGACAGTTCTTGAACTTTTTGAACAGAGGCTTAGGCCTGATTTTATCTTCTGCAACGGGTCATACATGTATAACAATGTTAACATAGGTCATTCATTAATGCATATATCGCCTTACCGATTAGCGGTGGTAATGATTTACTGCGAATATTCCATTATAACAGTTTTAATATAAGCTAGTTTTTTTGTTTTCCAGCCACGTTAATTGTAAAAACAACCTTCCCCTTGAAACACAATGTAATGCCGACATTAAGGAAAGCCGTGCCTGGGGCAGTTATGAAATTTATGGTATAACTTTTCTCAGAGGGCGTTGTCCATATTATAAAAAAGTTTTAAAACAGATAGGACAGAGAAAAGAGAAGTCGATGAATGGGCGGCGCCACGTCGCGGGCGGCGGGGGGCGGACGAGGGGCGGAGACAGCAGCAGTGTGTGTGTACGTGTGTGTTTTGAGAGGGGTTTCATCCCTACCTGAGAGTGCCTGGGTTAGCAGCGGAGTGTTATTGTTTGGAGTCAGCTGCCCATTCGTTAGGTCCACTGGAAGCACACAGAACAACCAAAAACAACATGTATTAGTAACACAAACACACGCAGCACAAACGTGTGCAATAGAAACATTTATATCAACAATAACAGGCTAGCACAATGACACAAGCCATTT
This sequence comes from Hymenopus coronatus, assembly GCA_030762935.1. NCBI lineage: Eukaryota > Metazoa > Arthropoda > Insecta > Mantodea > Hymenopodidae > Hymenopus > Hymenopus coronatus. The sequence goes on along the minus strand of CM060888.1, from coordinate 137,723,360 downwards.
CCCTCATCCCTTTTTCAATATATGTATTAATTTACACAAAAAGGGAGATTCTGCACTGAAATGAAGCAATGAGATACTTTTGAAAGTTATCATTATTATTATTCTTTCCCCAAAATGTACTTCATGAATATGAGAAGAACACGAGTAAAAACAATGTACAGCAATAGCTATCCAGTTCCACCAAGTTCATCCTTGAATATTTTTACTGAGTTAATTTTAATATACAATATTAATAATTTTATTAAATGATTGTGTGAACAACTTAACTTTTCCAATACGCAATTCCAAAATGTTAACATTTTCTTCCCCTTAAACAAACTTTCCAACAAAGTTTATTACACTAATGCTATCTTCTAATTTAGTAATATTTTAAATAAAATTACACTGAAAATCAACAAAAGTGTATCTGTCTTTGTTTACAAACTCTTGGCTTTTTCTGAAAAACAAAAATGTCTAGTAATTAAAAAAAAAAACAAAGATAAAAGTTATGTCCATGCAATGGGGCAGGAAATTATTGTTTATACTGATGGACAAGAAAAACAATGTTTTATAGTTTTATTAATGTGTTCCAAATTGTCTAAAAATATTAATAAATATTTACAATGTGTTACACTAGATCCTAAAAGTCCTACTTCTCGTCGATCAGCAAATTAATGGAAAGAGAATGTGGGCATGATTTACCCAGTCTCCTTTTGCAGACGCAATTGCTCCAAACCCTGACTTGAGAGTTTAATACTGCGTATAAACACGTCCTTGCAAGTGCCTGCCTGTATGGACAGAAGCCGAGAAATAGATCTATTACTGATTCATATTTTTGTGAGAAAAAAAACAACAAGCTGACACTCTGTTGTGAAACATGCCATGTCGGAATTCAAATTCAGTCTAAAGTCAAATGTCACGATCATTTAAATAAAATTAATAAAATGTTGAGTGCAACAAAGAATGTATAAACAATTTTATTACCAATTCTAAAAAATGTTATAAATGGGCGTGTTTTCTCCAAGCAAGGAAAGGAGGACTGCTTTTCAAAATAACGAATTGTGAGAGAAATGGTTCAAACTCTGCCATAAAATGCCTTATGGGCAAATATGAAAAATTGCAACATTAGAATACTCATCCACTGTGATGGAGGTAAACAAAATCACAAAGATGATTTTTTTATTTCCATTTTGTAGATATTCATGGAACAAAATTCTTAATCCGTGTAGTTTTCTGTCAAGAAAATGCATCACAAGGGAACATTTATTAGGAGTATAATTATTTTCTGAATAAACTGCTGAACAAATATTTTAAACATGCATAATTTGCCCTTCAAATTCTCTAGATATATGAATTAAGCGAAATTTGTAATTCAGGAGTTGATGAAATGTAAGTTATTAAAATGTATGCTATCTATCTTTGTATTAAAGAACTCAATTGACATGGTAGACATTTTCATATTATCTCATAAAAAGGTTAGGTAAATGTTCTGGGTGTGACAAAAGTTTCTAGAAAAACATACATATTAAGTATGTAAAAGTTCCAGATAAACATAAGTTACCTATAATAAAGTAATTAATATCTATATACATTTTAATTAATGAATATGGGAAGAGGCCTCTTTACTAAATTTGGTTTTCAACTCACTTGTGACTATGATATGATTTGAGTGGCACTAGACTGCAGAAGAAAGAAAGCAAGTTATACCCTGTTGCGGAATGTTTGCCAAAGCACCTAAGTCATATCCCAAGCAAAGCAAACGTTAAAAGAAGAGGATAGCTTACGTTGTTGGGATGCATTGCGCGTGTGTTGCTGGTAGGCTGCCGCGTGGTGAGCAGCTGCTACCGCCGCCGAGTGGTCACGGTGAGCAGAGCTGGAGCTGATGGCCACCATCTCGTTACGCGCTAGCACTGCGGACTGCTGCTGCTGCTGAGCATGGGCGGCGGCATAATCGTAGTATGTGTTGGCCGCCGAACGGTCGGCGGAGACGGCAGAAGGGACGGTGGCAGTGGCACCGCTGGCCGAGGGGGGTGGAGGCTGAGGGCCGCCCCCCGGGGCTGTTGTTGCAGCGGCCGTGGGGTTAGGGAAGTAACTGTAGCCCGGGAACCCTGCGAACGGACGCATCGAGAAGCCAGAAAAAGGGATGTAGAGTTAAGGCCAAATATGGGTTTTATCATAGCACAACAATTCTTTGTCTATTCTAAGCCTTTCAAGCCAAAGTAGTCAAACAAGTAACTAAGAAGGGAGCATTTCACTTGACATCTACTTTATGACGACAACAAATAGTTTGTTTATTTTTTGAAATACAAAAATGAATCTGAACTAACTAATGACTGTTCCTAAATCTTATCTTGAAAAATAATTGAACCAAAATGGTGTATACAGGTTTTAATAAAAATAATTGTTTGAAATACACCATCTTGATTCAATTTCATTTGATGCATTTCTTTGGAAGGAAAGTTGTCTGTCAAGATTATGAATCTTTCTGTGTTAACAGTACCCAGTAAATGTAGGTCTACATTAGTTGGTACTGTTTGCAGTCGAGGAAATTAAGAGGATAGTTTTGCTTGCGTCCCAGGCTACACGTTACTCCCGGCACCATCACCGACACACCTCTCCTGTCCGTGTATCCGCAAGCACAGCAACATACAGCAGCGTCAACGAGTTATTGCCGCTCGCGTTTTGGTTATTCAAATTTGGATTGCCGCTGACGTTGCCTTTTGCATAACACCACAGCACAACGGGAACATTAGAGTACATTAGATGCTATTGCAAACTAGGAAATAAGCTCAGCAAACACATCCATAACAAAAACAAACTAATCAAAACAGATAGAAACAAGGTAATAAGGAAGAGAGATAAACAATGTCTAGAGAATTTAAAATGTTTGTTTCTCAAGCACGGCCTAGGATGACGATACTAGATTTTGCTATTCAACATGTCTGTGAGCTGTGTAGAATGTAAGTAAAACAAGTGAGCTTATCAAGCAATCGCATTCTTATAATACGTACATGCACTGATTTTTACTCGAAAACAAGAGTTCTTCGGCGTTCCAGAATAACATGTTGGCGTACGACTTCATCGCTTTCTACGTTTGTCAACAGTTTTACTATAGAATTGCGAGAATTGTTGACGTGCTGCTGGTACATGCTTTGTACGATCGTTCCATGAATTCTTCTAAACGCGCCTAGCGTACGTTTTGGCCCCATAGGTTGGTGTAGGAGTGATGCAGTGAAGACTGAACGTGAGAATCTCCGTTCATATGTGCGGTGCTTCAAGAATGCTATATCACAATACACAGACCATGCAGCCTCAATCTCTGGCCCTATAGTTTCCACCATCTTATAAAACCGAGCGCTGGTTCACAAGAGCTCATTAAATATATCTCTCACTTAATTGTTGCACTAGTTTGAACCCACGCGACAAAGCGAATATATTGCAAGATATGCACTATGTATGGTGTCTACTTCTATATGCATAGTGCATATTGGACAATGAGACATTAAGGAAACTACCAGAATGTAGTCTTTTAGACAATCCAGATGTTAAAAAGAATTCGTTTGGACTTCATGTTGATTATCATTTTATACATAAATAAAAGGCCGTTGCAAGAGCGATTTTTTTGGTTCTTCCATATCAAATAACTGAAAATGATATTCTTTTATATAAAGTACATTCGTCTTAACTATATTTCTGTTAAAGCTTGGATTTTATAGAAGCACTTTGGTGGGAGAGTCTGAATTACACCAGAAACAGCAGTTTCTGCTGTAGTTTGAATAACAAAACTGATGCGCGAATGTGATACATTCAAGGGAAAGTTAACCAACTGTTAAGATAGTTCTCGAGCATCTCAGTTTGGCTAAATAGATCAGCAACTGTTAAGGTAGTTCTCGAGAATCTCAGTTTGGCTAAATAGATCAACAACTGTTAAGATATGGTATCTTGGTCTTCCGGGAAGGCCGCGTCTTGGCTTGTTGTTGGCCTTCCCGGAAGACCAAGATACCATGGACACTAGCCGCCGAAGCTTACGCAAGAAACTGTTAAGATAGTTCTCGAGAATCTCAGTTTGGCTAAATAGATCAGCAAATGTTAAGGTAGTTCTCGAGAATCTCAGTTTGGCTAAATAGATCAGCAACTGTTTAAGATAGTTCTCGAGTTGGCTAAAAGAACAGCAACTGTTAAGGGGCCTTCAGTCCTCTTTCGAGGTAACTTCATCGTTCAAATTATTAGGTGAAAGCTTTAAAATTACATGGATAGTAACAAAATGTGTTCAAGAGCAATGATTCAGTATTCACGGCAAGGAAAATGTGAAATAATCTGTGAACACAAATGAAGCTAGCGAAAGCTGCGGCGAATATTTTAGAACTTAGTGCATCAATTAGCGTTACGTGAAACTAAAAGGCTGTATCATGCAAAAATAAAAAGCATGTAGCATGTGCAACTAAACATGTAAGCAAGCAATAAAAGGATGAAAGAACTGCATTGAAAACGTCTCTGTAGTTGTGCTAATTAGGCATGTGAACAAACAGTGTATAGAATAAAACGGAATAGCGTTTATAATAGAAAAATGTCACGGGTTGAAATAAAAAGAATTCCTCATAATTCAAAAGTGAACCATTTAGAAACTTTAAAGATGAGCAAACAAGAATAAAAACGTAAAATATGAAGAGCATTCCTTATGTTGCTGTATTGTATCTTTTCATGAAATATGGCAAGCCATGTAAATATAAAGTGCCGATTTTCAGGCTTGTGAGAACAGAACATTTGCATGCAACCTTCACAAAGGCAAAATACACGGTACTTACTTGTTATTCTCGCGATGTTATTCTTGTTGGTGTTCAGCATATTAATTAGAAACATAATTAAGCATCTTATGCATATTCGCGATTAGATCCACCCATACAAAATTCCAATATATAAATCATCTGGAAAAAATTACATTCTTTCACTGTTCTTGATCACGACCAAATTTCTGCTTTCTGCAACATTCTCAGCTCTTTGTTATTAGTAGTTGCTAACGCCTATCACTTTGGGATGAAGATTTCCTTCTGAAATAGGCGATTGCATGTTAGCAAAGCGACCCGGGTCCATCTTCTTCAAAATGTTGTCAATGAATAAAGATGAAAGGCTGTAGCACGTAAACACTACAGACCTGCTAGCGATACGTTCAAGAGCGGAAATGTGCTGATGGTAGGAGCTACAAAAACATTGCTGGTGGTTTTAGCTAAATAAGGGACTACAAGCAGAGCATATAAAGAGGAAGAGAGCACTCAGATTGCCTTTCTTTCTTCCCCACTCAGAAAAAACAAAACACTTCCATCCTCCATCACTGTTAAACGCATATATGCTGTGCATATTAAGACCACAACTTCAAAACAAATTATTTGGTACTTGCAAAATATGGAATGGAAATGCGAGCAATCTCGTATACTTCCTAAATTGCTTTTAATGGTCTCTTGCCTCGCCCGTTTCTCTGCACTAATCACAAAAATAGTTGTTGCAGTAAGTCACTTGATATTATTTATTTGCAGTATATGCTCCAGTTCCGACTAGTGGGCGACCTGCATTTAACTTTACTTTCTGACCAATGAGGAAACACGTCTTACATGCGTTTGGAACGTCACAAAAACGATACTACTTTTTAAAAATATTTTCGATATAAATATTTTATAACAAATATATTTAACAAAAACAATGTAAATGATGCTTAAACTCGTTCAAGGAAATACATAAGTAAATCTCAAATTACAGTTCTAAGACCACTTTTATGTACAACAGTAATTACTTCTGCCTTATAACCCCGACTAAGGTGTGTTAAGTATTTAATATTTGATTCGCACTCAAAAAGTACTGAACTATCAATTGTCCTTAAAACAAGCAAGAAACATATACATTGTAATCATCAACTTTAGTTCACATTACAACAAAGGAAGCTGTTAGCATAATTATGGATGGAAGACCTAATTTCGAATTATTTATTAGTTCATAATTTTTTAATATCCTGGCTTATATTTTTTATATATTTCCTGTTTTTATTAAGAATAAAAATATTGAATAATGTTATGCTTTTTGGATATCAGTTTATATGACTGCGCATTAATTAATAACGTCATTAATTTATTCCTCTCCTGAGATGTTATAAAACCAGCACTAAAGTAATATTAAAAAAAAAGCAGATGCGACATTTCAGCATTGGTAACCAGCACTGAACATCAGCAACGCTTTACAAAGACTGAACAATTTTACACTGTCGCATGATTTAGAATATTAGTTGCAATCCCAAAATGAGTTGATACAGGAATGTTTTCTATTTCTTTGATAGCAGCGGGAGGGCATAATTTCCAACTTTAGTATACCGAATTTAGTAGCAATACACAACGAGTGGCAAGAAGAATACCTTGATTTAAAATGAGAACACGAACAAAATATTTATTTCTGATGAATGCATATGAGTAATAAACTTCATCAGGTGACTCCCTCTCTGCATATAAGTTAAATGTAATAAAATTACGAGTTAGTAGCCACGCAAGATTCTCTAACATTATATGTAACACAGATTTGAATTAGTGTTCATTAAAGTAAAATGTACTCCATGGCTTTAATCTATGTGGCAGCTCTTTAAAAACAGTTTAGCGACGTTAACTTTAAGTTAAAAAACTATTTAACTTCTATTCAGCAATTATTAGAGTATATTGCTGCACGAATGCTAAATTGGTTAAGACAATTAAAATAAATAACTTTTAGAGAAGCTGTGCATTTAGTAAGAGGACGGGAACAGAATTTCGCACCTATTGATGGGCAAGGAAGGTGGCTAGGTCGACTGGAATGTCACCCATGATGGATGGGCGGAAGATTCTCTTCGGGAACAGACCACGCCCACTACCCTCCTCGTTCCCAACATCACATCCATCAACATTGAAGGGTTAGGCACCGTGTCCTCATAATCCGCCCTAGAAAATAATTAAGGCGCTGGATTCCCGTGGTAAAGTAGAGCCCCAACTCCGACGTATGAATATTTCCTTATGTGACGTCAGAAGACGTCAATTTTGAAGAATGAGGGCTACACCCGAAGGGAAACTGCTTTAAAACTTTTGCCGTAGTGGCTCTTTGATCTGATGCTAAAGAAGCTTCATATTTAGACAGAGATCTTGAAAGAAATATTTAAATACTGATGATACTTTTAGTATTTACGAACGACATAAATCCTTGTTTTGAATGTACCCAAACAATAACTCGAGATAAAGTATTTATACGTTGAGAAAATCAGTTCTGAGAAGATAAGCCTGCTGTACCTCCAAGGTTGAACTTATATAAACTGTGTAACTAAGTGGAAGAAAATAAGTATCACTTGAAGAGATATAGATTTAAAAATAACGAACGGATGAAGCGATGACTAGGAGGAAAAATAAATAAAAGAACATTAACACCATGTGATACCCCATTATAAACACAGAAAACGAAAAGTATGTTGTTTTGGCAAAGTGATTTTATGGTGCGTGGTCTCTGAATGAAAGAGATTTGCAAATAAAAGTGGGTAAACCCAGAGGAGGGTTTGTGTACAATATGTTTAGATACTTTCGAAGCATAACATATCTTGTTCCGTGTTTCGTTAGAACTGAGTATCAGCACTAAGAGAAGTTTTTGGACGGTTGGCCTTACACTCGTGTTCAGAAAATTCGAGCTCTCTGAACCATATTCTGACAGTCCCAATTTACTGTTAGTTTAATGAATGCTTTTCAAAATGCGACTAATATTTTTCTTCCACAACAACATGTCTTTAAATTGAGATTTTCAGGTAAATGTTCTCACTGGTATGTAGAGAGCATCGCCATGAACTTGGGGTAGAGTCGCTTCTGGGGATGCGTTCCTGCGTGGCATAGTATCCCACATCTGGAGCTTTTAAGAGTCCGCTCTCGCCCAGTTACCTGACTCTGCAACATTTTACTGTTATAAAATCGCGCATTCTGATCTGCACCGCCTATACCTTCAAGTTCGTCATAAATCGGTATAAGTTGTCGCGCCAATGAGAATGTAAAGTACGGTGAAATAAGCCAGATAGGTCCATCTATCTACTCTCCTTAGGTTTCGACCTCTTCAGCTGCCGCGGTGCGGGCAAAGCGTGACGCTGGCCCTAGTGGTAATTCTGAACTGTGTCTGAGCTCTAGTCAAGCATTGGTTTGGGGCAGTGTTTTGTCTGGGTAGTGATATCCAGATGGTGAAACGTCTACTTGTCCTCAGTTAACAATCTGGAAAGTTGTGCGATGGTATGCCCTACTGAGGTCATCAGTGGTCTTCATCTTTGGGGGGACTTTTTAAAGAAAGTTGTGCGAGGGCATGCCCTACTGAGGTCATCAGTGGTCTTCATCTTTGGGGGGACTTTTTAAAAAAAGTTGTGCGAGGGCATGCCCTACTGAGGCCATCAGTGGTCTTCGTCTTTGGGGGGACTTTTTAAAGAAAGTTGTGCGAGGGCATGCCCTACTGAGGTCATCAGTGGTCTTCATCTTTGGGGGGACTTTTTAAAGAACGTTGTGCGATGGCATGCCCTACTGAGGTCATCAGTGGTCTTCGTCTTTGGGGGGACTTTTTAAAGACGGTTGTGCGAGGGCATGCCCTACTGAGGTCATCAGTGGTCTTCATCTTTGGGGGGACTTTTTAAAGAAAGTTGTGCGAGGGCATGCCCTACTGAGGTCATCAGTGGTCTTCGTCTTTGGGGGGACTTTTTAAAGAACGTTGTGCGATGGCATGCCCTACTGAGGTCATCAGTGGTCTTCATCTTTGGGGGGACTTTTTAAAGAAAGTTGTGCGAGGGCATGCCCTACTGAGGTCATCAGTGGTCTTCATCTTTGGGGGGACCTTTTAAAGAAAGTTGTGCGATGCATGCCCTACTGAGGTCATCAGTGGTCTTCATCTTTGGGGGGACTTTTTAAAGACGGTTGTGCGAGGGCATGCCCTACTGAGGTCATCAGTGGTCTTCATCTTTGGGGGGACTTTTTAAAGAAAGTTGTGCGAGGGCATGCCCTACTGAGGTCATCAGTGGTCTTCATCTTTGGGGGGACTTTTTAAAAAAAGTTGTGCGAGGGCATGTCCTACTGAGGCCATCAGTGGTCTTCATCTTTGGGCGGACTTTTTAAAGAAAGTTATGCGATGGCATGCCCTACTGAGGTCATCAGCGGTCTTCAACTTTGGGGGGGACTTTTTAAAGAAAGTTGTGCGATGGCATGCCCTACCGAGGTCATCAGTGGTCTTCATCTTTGGGGGGACTTTTTAAAGAAAGTTGTGCGATGGCATGCCCTACTGAGGTCATCAGTGGTCTTCATCTTTGGGGGGACTTTTTAAAGAAAGTTGTGCGAAGGCATGCCCTACTGAGGTCATCAGTGGTCTTCATCTTTGGGGGGACTTTTTAAAGAACGTTGTGCGATGGCATGCCCTACTGAGGTCATCAGTGGTCTTCATCTTTGGGGGGACTTTTTAAAGAAATTAAATGTTGGCCTAAATAGGACAGTTCACAAAGAAGAGAGCCACACAGGTTAATCTTCGGTTTGGAAGACACTTTTTCTTCCAACTCTCCCTGGGTACTATCGTCGCGAACGCGGTAAGCAGTAGACCGGGAAATATACATATTTTAATTCACAAACGTTTACTCAAAAATAAAATTAAAACACTTGCTGAATGTTCTAAATTCCTACTTCACTGTGTAATTGTATGAGATCAACATAAGACCAAGAAAAAGGATCAATAATGAAGGATGATAGAAAGTCGAAGTAATGTGAATTTATTTCGGGGATCTTTTCCAGAGTTGGTTCTGCTCTGCAGCGTGAAGTGAAGGGTGGAGTTTGGTGACTGGTGAACAATCTGTCGCAGTGTTTCTGACGCAACCAGATCCCCACAATTAATACGTAAAGGGCCCAAAAGTGTCATGCATCAAAGAGGGGGAAGATATGCGGGCTTCATCCCCGCGCGATACTGACAGCAATTAAAATGATGGGCGACGCTAATCCTTCCCTTTCCGTCCATCATTTGATAATTTATCTGCACACAGCTCTCCCCCTTGCTCTATTATTCTAATTAATTACAGTCCATCAAACGTTTAAAAACCTAAAATACAAACAAGCGCTTTTATAAGTGCTGCGCATGTGTTCGGATATATACCATAATATAAGAGAAAAACGAGCAACTATACTTTGCATTTGCTTCTAAACTTCCCTTGTGAAAGAAAAAAGAAAAATATGTTGCTGATGTGTTCATTATCCATATAAAAATAATATTTGGTCAAATAAACACAACATTGGACAAATTGATGGTTAAAAGCAAGGCACCTATTTGCCTTAGGGATATGCAATAATGACAATTGAAAAGTACTCCGCACAGAAACAATCCACTTTTAAGAAACGTTTCACTTTTCAAATGCGCAATTATTGAACTAACTAGTAACAAATCAAATTATATTTCAATGTTTTGCGTAACGTGCATTAGATGTGGCCAATATGAATGTAATGAACAAGACAGAAAAAAGCTGTATTCTATAATCAATGATGGTAGCGGTGGTCGGAAGCATAACGTCTGATTGCTCCTGTCAAGATCCCGCAGGCCATGCATGGATTACTATTTGAATTTACGTTATTCAAGCTCTTACCCCATTTTCTGGTGGACAAGAACCTGACATAAATTTGTACTGGATTTCCTTTACAGGTGCCATATTTCCAAAGTGTTCTCAGAGCACCTTTCATAAAATGTTTCCAGTTTTTTAATTACTTTTCTTTCAATTGTTGAGATAACATGTCAAGAAAGGCAATACGCAGCTAAATTTAAATAGGAAACGTATTAAGGCTGTTTATTTATTGAGATTTAAAGTTTGAAAACGACAGCATGTATCTGAAAGCTCTCCACTTCATAAGGCACGTAAACACATTTCTAATAAATTTTCCATTAACACAGGAATGTAGCGTCACATATTTTGTACACAATTCCACAAAAGGAACGCGTAGTTCGTAATATTAATACAGTGTAAATATCACCCAATCTGAGCACTCAAAATTTAATTAAAATGCTATTCACGTAATTTAAAAGAAAAGTATACTTGTTTGCATTGATGATGACTAGCAGCAAGTTCGGAATTTTCGTGAATGAAAGTCAATGGTCATCACAAATTCATTCGCCATTTTATCGAGCATTCAAAATCATTCGCATTATTTGTAACTATTTTATTGCTAAAATGCGAAATCCCAATTTATTGCTCTTTTAAGAAAGCAAGAATCTTTGGAATATTTTACGAAGGCATAAAGCTAGTTTAATAAATACGTTATACTTTCTATAAATCTTTGATTATTAGATTACAAAGTTTCGAAATCTCACAACTTCCAAAATGCTGCCTGTGGCTCTACGTTACTCTCACCAGTATTTATCTAAAAACAAATCGTTGTTTATAAATCATAGCTATAAAATAAGAAGATCGGGTTATATGAGCATGTTATGCAGATGATTATGGAACTATCTTCTGGGAGTCGTTCTCCTTAGCGCGGTGGTAGCGTTACTGCTTGCCAAGCTGGAGACCTGCCTCGGGGTGCACTCAGCCTCGTGCGGTCCCAGGGGGGCCAATTGAGGAGCTTCTTGTTGCAGAAGTAGCGGCTCCAGGTCATGAGGACTGGGGGTTAGAGGCGCTGACTACGTCACCCCATCCAAGACCTCTGTAATGGACCGAGATGGGGGACGCAGTGATCGGGCGGTAGGCCAAGGCATGTATATCTTCTGGGAGATAAATTGAATTACAGAACATAATATGTACATTGCAGATATACTGGACTATGTACTTAAAGGTTAAAACAGATTTTATATATATTCATTTGAATGTAAACTATATCGTAACAATTATCTATGTACGTTAATGAGAATGACATATATTTTTCTTCGAAAACTTAAGAGTTCATAAGTTCATCATTTATAACAACTTACAATGCTTCTTTTCCACTATTATCCCTGTTAACAAGGCAGTTCAAGCGTGCATCAGGATTTCTTTTAAGGGGCTATATTCATGCCCCAAACCATCGGCATTATGGTGCTAACTTGATGCTTCTCACGCAATTTAAGATGCGCATATATTGTCCCCTGTAAGGGAATAGACTGTAATCCGGAGTGAAGACCTCGCCCATTGCAGCGAGAGCTGAAGTAAAGAAGTCATTAACACAGGCTCCGCGGCAAAAGAGCATCGAGTAACTCGCGACTCACAAGGATTTAGCTGCAAAATGCAATACGGCGCAGCATTAGGACAAGCTATCGTCAATTGTTGGAAACAAAATGGCAGGATGCCGCTCCCCTTCCACTCTAGTCTGAGTTTTGTGGTTGAGTACGCGCGTGTACTCTCCTGCAGACGAGCCAAGTTGGAACAGCCTGCCCTAACAGTTCTTGGCTCGAAGACCCGTCTCAAACAGTAGCACACTAGTGTTTTCAAGGAAACACTTTCCTTTAACCTAGAAGCACGTCTGAAACAGCAGAAGGAAACGGAATAAAAGGGAAAAAAGTTAGAAAGAAAATGTTGGTAGACTAGAGATCCCAGCAATCACTTATAAAACATGGAAACCTATAAAAACCTACGTGGTCGGCGGGAATCGAACCCAGAATCTCCGGAATGCTACCGTGCAGCAATCTCGCTCACTTTTTCTGTTTTAAGTTTGTCGATAGTATAGTGGTTATGCTGAATTGACATGATTCCTATTGGTTTTTGCGAATATGGGGGAGTGGACAAAAGACAATGTTGTAGGGAGGTGCGCATTACATTTGTTTTAGCGAGCAATATCGCATGGAGTTGCACTGGTTATATTGTGAAAGTAATACGATCCATATTAGTATTCGTATTAAAAAAAAGAAAGAAGAAATTGACTTCAGTCAGAAAGGACAGGCAAGAGGTACATACAGCACTGATGACAGGAGGCAGTAATTGTTTTATTTATACTTCAAGCCCAGGTAGAATAAGGTACCGAAATTCCTATTCAGAATGTAAAGGTCCTTCGTGACGAGAGAAATAACACACAAAGTGGTATTAAATCGCTTTGAAACAATTGCTGTCATATTAACTTTGGGAAAAGTTAAATATTTGCGCTGTGTTCGGTCCCGAATGTTTTATTCATACTTGTGGATTAGCATGGAAACAGCGTTGCAACGTTTTTACAAACGAATCATATGTAAGCTGGTGGACGACGACATAATCTCCGGTACGGTATCCAGTAAACAAGTTACTGCGTTAATTTCCGTTATGCGCATGCGCTGTGATAGAGGAAATCACCTCAAATACATCTTGCTAACGTTACTATCTAAAGTACTCATATTTTTTTCTGCAAAGAGATAAAAAAGTGGTGCCTAATTTATGTAAAAAAAATCAAAATATGCTCTTCCATCAAGTAATGCAATTACTTTTGCATTCAAATAATTATGCTTTATTCACATGAAAGCCATGATTTTTTTCACTGCATCTTAGGGGTTCAGAAAAGCTACTACTAACCGTTTGAAGCGTGCGCAGCAATAATTGGTGCGGTATGTTGGTGGCTGTAAGTGCGAGAAAGTAGTGCGTTTATAACGACTTTCCCTCCAAAGAAACTATTTATACTAAGGAAAATATTTATAGTTTCAGCAAATGGTCTTCTTAGTTCAGCTACATAAAGAAAAATTAGAATGTTAGTGCATATTAAAGGCAGGCAAAGGAGCTGTGGGAGAAACCAAACTTATGCTAGTATTAGTGAAGTTATACTCTGAACCTGAGTGAATTAGATAGCTATTGCAAATACAAGCTCATTTCTTTACCATCATGTTAAGTAAAACAACACAGGTAAATTACAACCATAAATATAGAAATAGAGCACAAAATTACACAGTAAAAAGGTCAATGTAATAATAAACACTAAAACATATATAGCCTACTCTAAGCTTTTACTAAGCACTAAATACACTAATATGTTACTAGCTCAAACGCGACCTGGAGATGTGAAACATCGCTACTTCGGGTGTCTAGGAAATATCATCTAAACTACTTGTGCATGGATAGAGGAAACTTTTATACACAATTTATCAAAACTTAAAACTAAAAATGATTATTTTAAACAATATTTATATGACATTATGCTCGTTTCCACTGCAGCGAACTTTCAAGTGAAGCTTCCTCTAACCATTACACTCACTACTAGGTTCCTTTACACCCTCTATTTTTGGAATAAAAACGCGATAGTCTCAGATCAAGAAATAACACTCAAATTTCAAATTAACAGTAAACTTACTGGTTTAATGACACATTCAGTGCAAATTATAATTTTGAGACTCCTTACATGTATTTGTAATATAATGTAAAATTGTAAGTTATTTGAAATGCTCAACCATCCAGGTCGCTACTTTAAATCTATTAAAATCACTCGTGAAACTACCATTAGATAAACTGCTGGCTATTACACACCGCTAGAATGTAATTCCTACAATGTTAGTATGAGTTTATGGCGCCATTGCCAATAACATTAAAAAATAAATAAATAAAGTAAATAGAGCAGCGAACCCCATCTTTCACACACAGCACACATTCACACTACAAGACTATTATCTACGTTCTAATGATTAAACAGTTACAAAAAAATCACGCATTATTATAATGTAATGAATTGAATAAAAACATTGAATGAAAACTCAGGAAGCTAGTATATAGTCCCTGCTATGGGTGAAAACAGTTAGTAGTGAGTTGGCTAACACACCCTTCTGTTGCCGCGTCTGCTCAAATCAGGGCACGCTTAGTGTTAGTTAAAAACTACAGTCACAAGTAGAGCTAACGCCTCTGAACAAAACCAATCTAAAACTGGGACCAACTATAGCTGCACAAAACTAATCTACATTTACTTGCCACACTCTAAGGTAAAACAACAAAAAATAGATATATTAATGTAGAGAAAAAAAGTGCTATGAATCTTCACAAAAAAGTCTAATAAGATGTATTAAGGAGAGTGTCTAACTTTTTCAGTTTACTCGCCCCACGCTAGATGGCAGCAGCGTCGTATCTTCTCGGGATCGCAGAAGAGGTCAAGGGCAGCCAACTCTTCTTGGATACGTGTTTCTGACTGTATTGGGCTCCATTTCGTTTCACTGCTTTATATGCCTTTCATTGTGTATTGTGTACTCTTCCAAAATGTTAATTTTTGTTAAAGTAAATAATATTAACGTGTAATTTTTGTTTTAAACAAATACTTCAAGTGTAAAAAATGTTATAATGCAATGTGTATTGGGCTTGTTCTGCAGCATGTGTATACTTTTGTGCTTCATTTGGTAAAAACACAGAATGTTAACACTTACCGTTTGGCACAAATGTAAAAGCTATAATCTTTTGGGGAAAAACACTTTTCAGTATGAATTTACTCAAAATTAATGACTAATAATCAGTCATTGCTTTTATATAAACTATCTGTGGTAGAAAACAGAATTAAAATCTATTTGTATTAGTCATTCTATAATTTATCCAATAATAATCTAATTTTCACAAGGCATACGAAGAACAGATATTTTCATTCCCGTACTAATAAGTTAACTCATGAAAAAGGTTAGTGTTTAGAAAGAAAAAGGTCCGCGGATTAAATGATTCATCTGACCCATCCTGCTCAAACATTAGACACTATTATATCTAAGTAATCAGCTGGATACATAAATCTACTGTCAACACTATCCTAAGTAGCAAGATGCTGTACACTGTTATCAATTTAGTCTTTATTTCCTTGTGGAAAACTATTTACTTATAATCTACAAGAAATTCTGAACCAACGATTCTAAAGCAAGCACTATAAGTTCGCTATTTTATAATAAGGGTATTGTTACAGTGTAAAAATACAATATAATTTACAGATATTGAAATGTAAAGTAGGTAGTACACTTGTAAACAACTACAGGAACTGTTGCAACAATGCGTACTGCGTGCTTAAAATGTAATGCAGGGGTCTTTTCATAACATTTCACATTTTTTTCTTTCAGTTAGAATCCTGACGTTCCGCCATTCTTCAAAGAGAAATGTATTTACATTATGCTAAGAAGACTAACTCTAAGAAATATCCAGATTGAGAGCAATCAAAGCATGCCTTTAGATTTTATTAATATAGCGTTTCCTAAAATTCTTCATTAAAATAACCATACTCAAGAGTTTAATAAATAACTATAATAATAATAATAATAATAATAATAATGTTTTAAGCATATAAAATGTAATCTAAATTGGAGCCCAATTTTATATTATGCCATGGCGCAACAAAAAATTAACATTTGCATATTATATAAAAAAAAATGTCCTTTGACGCAAAGGAGTTAAAAAAAAGTATTCAATTCAATAATCTTCCTCCAAAAACTGCAAAAATGATTAATCCTAACATTGCATACATTATTATTCATCTTTCTTCTCTTAATTACTTAAATCCACCTATCCAAAAATTATTTTATAAAAATTATAATTTTTCCAATGAATAAAAATGTTCGTTACATGAAAAGCATGCACAGAAGCGCAAAACCTTAATAAAAACATTCGCATTAAGTCATGTAAAATGTTACACTACACAACTGAGCACGGAGGAAGATTCCTGTATACGAGTATTGTCAGTTTCTGAACACACGATCGCGATGCCAGATTATCTTTTAACGCACAATCATGGAGCATTTCCATTTGGGCGGGCCATGATATTTCAAATGCTGTTGTTTGCTCTTTATGAAGTTTGATAAATGTTCATATTAGATATTATTGGATATGTTATTCAGTTTGAGAGTTGTAGTGCGCTCGGAAGATTTTTGTACACGAATTATGCATTTTAGAACCCACGGCTGCATTGTGAATAGTCTTACCTCACACCTAACTTTCTCCTGCATTAGGTTAGCACATTTTCATTGTGAACGGGGCCTAATGAATAGCACTTTGTAAGGTTAGGATCCGCTCGGCTCATGGTTTCTCGCTTCGCTACTAAATAAATGCTGACTTTTCTCATAGCAGAAATACGTACGTCAGGGAATAATAACTTTTGTAAGCCTGTGGATGACGCACGTGTCTCAAACGTTGCCACTTATAAATCCAAATTGTTCATCCCTGAAAACGAGTTTTAAAGAATGGTGGTATCCCTCATAAAAAATGCATCATGTAATCGTGACAACGTCTTTTAAGGAATTATTTTTAAAAATACCAATAGTAATGCCTTTCCAAGACAACCGAAAATCTAAGAGAAAAGACCATTACAAGAATACTGAGAAGAAAAAAATATGAAATATTCATTAAAGCTACCATGCATTCTGCAACAGCTCAAAAAAATTATGGTGTAATTAATGTTGTTAACCTAATTTGTATTACATTATTTACCAACATATACAGACCCAGAAAACGTTTACTGCTGTCAGGTAAACATATTTATTGTTCATGTATTAATGCACACAGTATTAACATATTTTAATCTTATCCTTGTGGCTTGTAAATTTATTGAGATGTCCAGGCTAAATAGGAAACACTAATGAGCTATTGAGATCAAAGCACTACTCTAAATTATTATTTCCACCTTAAGTGTTTTCCTGCTGAATAAATTGACTCTTACGATGCCAATAATTATATATAAAATATTTTAACGTTCTTTAGATATACGTTTATGGCTATCTTTACGAACGTATATCGGCATGCCATGCTTACGGATACTTTCAAAAAACTTATCATTCAGTGATATTTTTGAAAGTATTGTACTTTTTAATGTACACTTTCATAGTGCAGATAAAAATTATTCTTATAAGAAGTTTCAGCATAATAATATTGAGATACTTTCAGCACTAATCAGAATTATTTCTACTAGCGAGTCTTCGCTAAAGCACCAATGCTACTGAAACGCAAACTCTTCCTCATTATTATTATTGTTATTATTATTATTGTTGTTGTTAGTGTATTTAAAATATTTAAGGCAAAACAAGAATTGCTAATTTAAAGAGATACATAAATAAACCTGGAGTACGTGAAATCAAGAGAAATAAACTCAAACCAGGTTTATCAATAGTTGGATTGTTACAATTAACTGCCACTGCTAAGTTCTTTATGAATAATGGTTTTTTCTCACTATCCGAACTAATAGGTCCTCATACGATTGGGTATATGGCCAAATAAATATGTTTTCTCAACAATGGAGTTTTAAAAACATGAACATATAAAAATTCAGCTTACTTAGGGCAAGGATTTTCCTTCTGGGAGATAAACGTACTTTAGCAATAGTATTGCTATTTCTAACTATACTGTTATACTTGTTAAATTCTCTTTTAAGGAAAGTTTATCACTATTCTATGAGATGTATTATGGTTTTCACTATTTCACTTATTACACTCAAAACGTTACTATAAACATTAAGCTAAAACTAAAATAAAGACATTGAATTGCAGTCCCTTTTATGCACAAGATTCATGTCAAATAAAAACTGCACATCAGCAACGCTCATTCGCTCCAACTTGGCTGTGGTTATCAATCAATCATCGAACCTAATCTCGGTTTCATGCTGTAAAGGATTAAAACTACACTATTCTAATTCCTCAGTATTAAGCACACGAGTTGCAGATTTGGGATTTCTATTGTTTACCAAATCAAACACTTAAAACATAACAAACAAAGCCTGGTTTCTGTTACAATGTATATCGAATATTTGGAATGGATATATTAGAGTCCTTCGCTGACTTGTTACATTTCTAAAATAAGTTATCTCATTTTCATTTCCAGATGTATTTCTTTTAACTTTCTGCCTATTTCAATATAGCAAATAATTTGTGAGGTTTTGGAGTATCGACATACAATATTTTTGGTATATTTTCGTGAAACTATAAATCAATTACAATAAAGTTTTATACTGTAGTTGTAAAACAAAATGTTACTTACTTTTAGAAAGATTACAAATGTGCACTAACGATTAAGTTTTTGTATAACACCATATAAGTGTTATTACTTTTGACAGTTTATTTTTCCATTCGCAGTCAACTTGTGATTCTGTGAATCACTTAACGGTTCTCTTCGACGTGAATGAAGAGCGTGAGCTGAGGAGGTAAAGGGGCAAGTGACTCTACAGCTAAGGGAAAACTAAAGAATGAGAAATGCCACCAATAATAACTTTTGTCATGCTCTTGCGTAACACAGCTGATCTGACATCACAACACGCCATTTTGGTTGACATTATTCTATAAATTTAGACCTCTTTCAACAACTAAGTATTTATCTGTACAGCCAACACAAGTTCAAGCCTATAGGCAAAATTAATTATCAGAAACAAATGCTTATTAAATATGACTTAACTGGGCAGAGCCGTCAAGCTACATAACGTTGTCATCAGTTTGACTCCTTCAAAGTTCCTTTAACGTAATTTGCGAAATCATAGCTAAACTAACTTATTCAATAGAAGAAGTGGTGGGGTCAATTCATTCCGTTGAGTTCATTAATTTTTTCGCTAAAACCCGATTGATTTTAAGGAATTTTTAATCTTCCAAAATAATTTAATTTATTCCCTTATAACATTTCTCTCTTTATTACCCACTTTTAATAGCTTCTTTGTGACTTCAGATTGAAGCCACAGAAGAATAAAGTTACCACAGAAACCAGACTGAAAGAGCAAAGAGATTAGAAGAAGGAACAAATGGATAAAAAACAAGAAACTTTATACTCCGTATTACAGCATGAATTAACATAACCCATATTCCGAGAGATAAAAGTAAAAAAATAATTAAAAGTTACAAAGAATCTAAAAGACAAAAGGTAGGAGCAGGAAATCTAAGGTAATATATGAAAACAGTGTTACACGTGATACTGGTAAAGTGCAAGAGGCCAAGGGCTTACCGGCCTGAATTGTGGGGGGGATGCATCTGCCTCGGGGGCTGCTCCTTGCCCTACCAACACCGCAGAAGGCGATTCCTGAGTCAGACATAACAGTTATTGGGACTTGCTACTGAAGTAGTGAGTGATACCTAAAAGAAAAATCTTAGAATCCGTTCACACAAAGCGCGTAGATTGCAAATAACACTTACTTCTTCATTCCGCGCAACACTTTATATCTCTGCACAACCTACAGAGGAGAACATGGGATAGGGGAAATAGAAAGAAACGAGAAATAACTGCTGCTAGCATTTAGGTACTCAGAGCTATTAATATAGTTTTACAAGCTTTGTGAAGCTTTTATGTAGCTCATTTGACTCTTTGGAATACGCGCCATAAAATTCATAAAAAATAAAAAGTTAATAACATATTACGGCCTTGCACTTAACATGTCAGAATACATCAATATAATTTTCTTATTAATAGAAATATTAAAACTATGAAGGAAAATATGTGAAAATGTGACATATTTTGCCAAAATATGAACAAGAGATGAAATTACCTCAAAATAATATGAACTATACCTGTTAAAGCCAAAATATTGAAAGAGCTTGGAACAGATCTTGATTAAAAAAAATGGATTTTGAATTATTGTACACATAAAATAATTACATTTAAATTATATGCATACGTTATAGTGTTTAAACCCTTAAACTAAAAAAAAAATCTCTTCTTAATTGCAATATCATGACGGATGCAATTTTGTAAGGTTAAAATTTTGAAAGGCTTTTAAATACATCCTGCCTTAGCATCGGCTAATTTGCCCATAACGTCACACGGAGGATATGCCACATTTTCTCAACTGCACTTGTGAAGTTTTGTTACTGTTGTGTTTGTGGAGCTTAACGACCTTTAACCTGGTTGGTCACATCAGACAATGAATGAAATTAGTGAAACGATGCTCAAATGATTTCGGGATTCATGAAGTTTAAAGTTACTCGACATTCGTCTTTTCAAGATAAAGGAACTCCTCAAAGAAGGAAAGAAGAAAAAAAACATGATCTGTGTAACTTACCCTAAGCGAGATTCGAACTCGTTAGATGTTGAACGTGAGGCACAAACGCTACCACCACACCACCCAAACGGGCTCCTATGAGAGCTGTTAAAGTTGTAACTTGAGTTTTATAAATATGCTTCACAATAAATTGACCAATAGAACATCTGGAAAATACGGTTCTTTACCAACGTGAATTATACATATCTGCCAGATTAAACCTTTAGAATAACAATTATTTACGCTCAAGTTTAAAAGTAATAAAATCTGTCAAATCCAAAACTCATTACATATTTGAAAAAAAAAAAAAAAAAAAAAAAAAAAAACTTGGCCCATGCTGTCTTTTGCAACATTAAATTAAACCCAGTTCCAAGAGATTGCCATTTTTTTTTTAAATCCTAGAGTATTTCAAATAAGAGTGAATTATATTACCATTTTCATGCATAACAAATATAAACAGATATATCTGATAAGCAAAAGGTTAACTTATGTCGAATTCAAATGGTATTCGCAAAGAGTTATAAAATGGCATACATTCTATTCGCTAACAAATTGGCTTTAAATTATGTAGCAAAAGAAAAACAAGATTATACGGAAATATTGTGGATATATAATGCTGTATATCGTGCATAATAAATTTGTTTTATTTGTATACCGAACTGAAGGAATTTGCAAGAAATACTTTTCTTCAAGAAGTGCAACACATTTTAAATTGAAAAGGAAAATGTATAAATCATACTTTAAGCCAAGAAATACATGTATAGGTGAAGTATTAGTATTGGCCCATAATATCCCCAGGGCCTCTCTCCTTGGACAGGGGCTTGGTTTGGCAGTCCTGGAAGGATCCTCTTTTTGATCTTGTAAAGCAAGGCACGTTAATTCATTTGTTGTAAAGTATTCTTCGTCCGTCCACGAATTCCCAACTATCTCTAGTATTTTATTCCACGGACAGCAAAACGTGGATACAAAACTTAATGGCTCTAAATATAACAGTTTTCCAGCTGTAGCTGATCAGCTTATCATCAATCCCCAGTTAATTGAGGACAGTGCTAGTCCTATACATGGCGTTATCAGGAGCTGCTGCCAATTCTGTAATGTTAAACTGTAATGCAATGTCGAGCATTTTCAGAGGTTAACTTTTAAGAGATTTACCTTGAGCACTATGGCATTGTTAGATTCCAAAAGTCTGTTTCCAATTTGTCCACAGAATAATATCCAGGAGAGCACGTGGACACCCTGTATTATTTTCAGTATCGTAATTGTCAGTGAAACAGGGAAAGAACATATAACGTTAGTGACTTGCAAACTGCAATAGAAACATAACGCAGGCAGTGCTTGCTTTTAAAAGCGTTGAATATTCAGGCATGCATATATTGTGTAATTTAACGTCCTTTAACCTGGTCATATAGGATGAATGAAATTGGTGAAATGATGCTCAAATGATCTCACGACCATGGAGCGTAAAGTTACTCGACATTCATCTTCTCAGGACAAGGGAAAACCACGAAAAAAAACCTTATCCGGGTAACTCACCCTAAGCGAGGTTTTGTATGTGAGGCAGACACGCTACCACCACACTACCCAGTCGGGCAGGCTTATATTTGTTACCAATTTATTTAAAAGGCATAGTTTTAGCGCAGTGATAGTTTTAGTGATACAGAAGTAAGTAGTCCTAATGATACAGTATTAAAGATACTTAATCGAACCTGATGTGATCAATTTGCTTGTTAATTCAAATAAAGTGGAAAACGATTCGGGCATACCGTTTTTTTATAGTGTTTAACGCCCGCTTTTACTACTAGCCACCGCAGGCGATTACATTACATGGAATGAAGAAAGATCACCGGTGGAATGCGACGGTGGGGGAAATCGATAACCCCCATAATCCGCGTTCTAACCACAAATCCACATGCGATCGCCTGGGATAGAACCCAGGTGAGAATCGAGTGGTCTAACCACTCGGCTACCGTGCGGCCTTTCGGGAATACCATGTGTATAGCATTTTTTTAGAATAACTTTTGGTATAGTAATAAAAATCGTTTAAATAGTGACAAATCAAAAATGTAACAAAAAACATACAGATGGAACAAGACATTTAGATATATATATATCGGTAGACGTGATTTACGCTTTAATGAGACCACTCATAATAAAGACGGAATGTTCGTATTTACTTTAGTAGCTGCTAATACTCATTTCCTACAAGTTATTTTACTGTTTTATCTTAAACATTTGCACTATACAGGGTGATTTATATAGAGCTGACACATCTCTTTCTTTGTTTCAAAAAGAATTGTTCTAGCGACAACTTACTATACCTAAATTGTAGAGGAATTTTGGGAGATTATTTACCTCTAAAGCAAATGTTGAAAATGTCCATAACCCTATATGGCTTTAGGCCTGCACTTTTCGTAGCTCTCTCACACAATGAGTAGGTGTACCCTGTCTTACGTCAACAACAACCTAGATAAACGATACCAAAGATCCAGTTATTTCCAATTTGTTTACCAGTCCCAGTATTGTGTTTCTTTTGGGAGGATTGCGAACACCAAACTCTCTCTGGGATGATGCCCTTTGAGTAGCTGTAATTGAATTCGTAATCCAGTATTGCTTCACAAGGAAGAGTCGATGATTTAATGTGTACTGCATTTTCACGTTGACTACAAGGACAAAATGTCGAAACAGCCGTCCACAATGCAATTAGGAATAAAACATAAACATCTGCGTATCTAGTGACAAGGAATCGAAACTCCAGGAATAAGACATAAACATCTGCGCATCTAGTGACAAGGAATCGTAACTCCAGGAATAAAACATAAACATCTGCGCATCTAGTGACAAGGAATGGAAACTCCAGAACATTCTGCTTAATTAGATGCTAAGATTGGGTCTTAAATGAATTTCCAACAGCATAATTAAAGAAATGTGTCAGTTCTGTATAAATCACTCTCTATAATATGCACATTTTACTTTTTCGGAGTGGAACGTTTTATCTTCCTTCGCAATAAGGCTATACATTATAAGAAGTTTTTCTAAGAAATTAAGTACCACTTACCGCTGAAGTTTCAAACAAATATATAATACTCTGTTATTCTATAAATATATTACAAAATACGTGTGCTAAGCCTACACTAAGTTTATAAAGCGAAAACTGCAAAACAGATAAATTAAATAGTTACCACACTGCTGTAACGATTTCAGTATGAAATAAAGTTCCCCAAAGGCTTGTCCAAAGAGAAACATGAATTTGACACCTTCTTCTAAATTTCGAAATATCAGGTGCATTGCTCGGCACTTCTTTAAACTTTGCTTTATATCTTGAAACTGAATGCAATATACTCCGAATTTGTTTTCTAAAACGTTTTGCAGCTTTCATTATAACTATATCTAACTTTCTAAACATAAATAAATAACGTGTGCGAAGTTGTGAAAATGAGTATTTATGTATTCTTACATAAAAGAAACCTATCAAAAAGAAAATAAGTAATATCTAACTTTACTAATTATAATAAATACATGATGGGAAGTTGTGAAAATGAACATTCATGCATCCTTACATAATAAAAATATAAATATAAAAGAAACCGTTTAGTTAAAGAATAAAACAAATCGTCCTTAAATCCAACACTTACTCTAGTCTTTTGCCAACTTTGGGATATCCATTATAAAAAAATAATCCTAAGATTTAACTCATATTTAATATTCACTGTAGCCTAATACAGATCCAAATATTTATTTTCGCGTATCCTCAGGACATTGTGTTAAATTAAATGAATTTTATTTAAAGACGCTCTTTAACTGCTGTGGTCCAACTGCTTCCCATTAGTGGGCGTGGAAGAATGCTCAGATACCTCTTATCAGGCTTGAGGTTCTTTTACGTGGGTAAATCTACGATACGAGATCACTTCTCTTTCGGAAGAAGTCATGTTAAGAATTTTTAAGCCTGAAAAAAATTATATTATATTATTTATATATACACAGGATGAGAAGTAAATAAGTGAAAATAATTTGCCATTTAAAAGAGAACAATGCGTTTAATACATTATTTTTACTCCTTCTTACGGTTACTGTTAGCATTAGCGGCCCTGAGCTATAGTTTTGTGAGTTTACATATGTCACACCGTTTAGTAGGGCAGGGCAAAGAGAGGAAGAGGCTCAACCGTACGACATTTTATGTAAACAATTGGACGTCTGAGATAGGTCTAGCTATCCTTAAAACACCTCATTTACATAACTGTAGAAAACAGAGAAATAAACTGCAAATAAAATGAACATGAATGTAAGAACTGTAATGAATTAAATTATTAATCATACTGATGAAACCAACCATCAGCTATTGTTTACACTGATGTATCACATCGTCTTCAAGCGATTATACAAATATTTGTATTTAATTCATCTCTGCAAATAAAATATATTATAGAAAATAGGATACATTGTACATTTGAAGTATTTTGCACACTGAGAGAAACATTTATTATGATTATGATGATTATTATTACTATTATTATTAGTAGTAGTATTAGTATTAGCGGTAGTAGTAGTAGTAGTAG